>CM037923.1:2189709-2789709 GCA_021346845.1 Apeltes quadracus | reverse complement strand
CTTATTGTGTATTATTTTCAATTGAGTCTTCTATTTGAAGCCACCAGTTCACCCGTTAACCTCTGGCACTTACCTTGCCTTTTTGAGTTGTTACACTTTGTTTTAATTGGATTTCAGAGACTGCTCTCGGTTAAATGAATCTAGTCTGACTGACTGAGGTCATGCAGATGTTCCATTAAAAGCAGGGTTTAGTGAATGAAATGTAATGCGTAGGTAGGTCACGTGGTCAGACGATGTCTAGTGATGTGTAGTGAATATATATTTTAGGAGCCCTTTGAGATGGCTTGCTGCGCTTGCTAACTCGAACACATGGACTCACATGGAGCTTAAACTGTGCTTTATTCTATTGATGTGGATTCAGCCTGCTGGCTACACTGAGACAGCTAAGCTAAACTGAGAAAGTACATATTTACGTTGTTGCTGTCTGTAGTCGGTGCACAAGAACCACCGCTGCCACCAATGTAACCGAGCGTAGGGACACACTATCTCAAACACAAAAGACTGAACATGAGTGTTACGTTCCGACTCGGGCTTTTATTTAGCCATTATAAACAGGGGAAATGAGGAGGCCTGGCCGTACCAAAACAAAGAAAGAAACAAAATGCCTCCCACCCAGGGGTGAAAGTAAGTCGGTACGGCGTACCGCTAAGATGTGTGGCAGCCGGTACGCCGTACCGGAAAGAAAACTGTACGGTCTCTGAAAAATATTGCATTTTCTGCAGGACAACACAACTGCTAACGTCGCGCGAATGTATGCTGAGGTTCGGCACCGCATACACTCTGGGACCGGGACCACTCTGCCCCCTGCTATGTCGTTGCTCAGTAGAAATGACACCCCTTTTACTGGCAACTGTGGGACCACCTGCACACGGAAACGGCCAGAAACGATAGACGATTACCGGTAAACCCAGTGCAACGGCACCAATACTGTGCCCATCTCAATTCCTGTCAATGAAACATATGATCCACAATAGGACTCCTCAGACCAGGGTAGCAATATAGATACAATGATAGACTGAGCAGCCCCTGTGTCCCGGTGTACTGTTATCGGTTGTTGGCTCGCTTCTTCATCGCACAGAGACACCCACCCTTTAGAAGGAAAAGGGCTGGACACTACGTCGGGTTCCTTTGGGCTCACAAAGCCAACACCCTTACTACGTGATGACGACAGAGGGGGTTTATTGCAGATACGGAGCAGGTATGGAGCTGGAGTAGATGTGACAGATAATTGCTTTCAGTCAGTAAAAAAGTGAAGTGCTCATCTTCTTTTAGTGAGGTTTAATGGTCAGATTTCTTGCCATAAAACGTCTGGGTTTCATTAGTACCCAAAGCATTAATGTTGGCGACCAAACAAATTGTGTATGTGAAAAAGAAAATGTTTTGAATGTACCAGTGATGATGACCAAAGTACTATTCAGCTGCTGTTTAACTTTCTACAACATAGAGGAAATGTATTCACAGGCATCCAAATCAATCAGACATTCTGTAATGTTCAAAGGGTAAACTTTATTAAGGGATGCAGTTGTTAATAATTAACCTCACAAGGCTTTCTAACATTGAAGATATTTCTAAACTTCGATCATCAGTTGCAAATAGAATCTTATAATAAAATACAGCGAGGATTGGAGTCTGGTTGAGGTGGGTTGGGAGATGGGTTGGGAGGTGGGCTGGGAGATGGGTTGGGAGATGGGTTGGGAGGTGGGCTGGGAGGTGGGCTGGGAGATAGGTTGGGAGGTGGGCTGGGAGGTGGGCTGGGAGATGGGCTGGGAGGTGGGCTGGAAGATGGGCTTGAAGATGGGCTGGAAGGTGGACTGGGAGATTCATCATAAGCGCATGACTTTCTGCGCCACACAGGTATGGAGGTTTGTCTTGGAGCGACACCATCACTGCAGGCGATGAAGTGGGAGCTCGTCTTCAGGCACTCGGGAGTGAGCTTCAGGCACACGAAGCAGAACTCGACCTGGCAGCGAGGACAGATGATGTTCTTGCAGCCCGTGTTGTCGTGCTCCACCCTCTGGCCACAGGTGGGACAGGCCCGGATGGAAGGACATGTGTTGACCCCCTTCACCCGAGGGAGGGCGATGGTCCCGCAGTTCTTGAGGAGCTCGATGTCGTGGTTGATGCA
This sequence comes from Apeltes quadracus, assembly GCA_021346845.1. Lineage (NCBI taxonomy): Eukaryota > Metazoa > Chordata > Actinopteri > Perciformes > Gasterosteidae > Apeltes > Apeltes quadracus. Next base: position 2,787,584 of record CM037923.1, on the reverse strand, counting down.
GCCGTCGTTGTCGCAGCGGTCGGAGCGGGGCGCTTTACCCTTCCACGGCTTCAGACACTGCCAGCAGAAGAGGTAACATTCCCCCTTGTCGGCTGTGCAGAGTGTGCACTGAACGCAGAGGTTTCCCAGGTCCTTTCGCTCCACACAGGTGTTACACTCGGGACACTGTGGGAAAGAATGTGAAAGACAGTAATGGGAAAGTGAATTAACTTTCTTGTCATTGAAGTGCATCTTTCACTTGGCTTAGCACAAAGACTGGAAGCAGGGGGAAACAGCTAGCGTAGCTGTGGCCAACTACAAAATCTGCCCACCTGCGACTGTAAAACTTTAGCAATTGAAATGTTTAATCGCTATTGTTTATTCCTTAAAACTGAAATCAGGTGTAACGTCTCATTAACCGTGTGTGTGTGTGTGTGTGTTTTTCCCCTAATACAACTCTGCCGCCTCACCTGCCTTATCCGCCCAGCTGCATCCAATCGCCCATCACCCCCCCAGATATACTCCCCTGTGCTCCCCAGTCCAGTTGTCAGATCGTCATTACCGGTGCCCGCATGTGGCTCCTGTTACTTTTGATCGATTACCCGGCATGACAGTGACTCCCTCTGTTACGCTCCAGGTTGGAGTATTTTCAGTTAATTAACTTTTGCCTCGCTCCCGTGAAGAGTTGTTTTGAGTTTATCTCCGCAGTATCATCAAAGAACCATCTGCATTTGAGTCCTCACCCGACCGCGAGCCGTGACATCAGGTGTATGGAACAGTAAGTCAGTCAACACCGGACACTCACGGTCTTAAATTCACAGTACTCTGCTGCAGCCAGACGTGCCATGTTCTCCTCAAAGTGCTGCATCTCTTCGGGCGTCAGCACTGCCAGTCTGCGCACTTCTTTATAAGACCACAGAGCATCACACTTCTGCAAGGTCCCTTTCTTCAAAGCAGGGCACTTAAATATGTACTGGCCCTGAAATGAAAAAGGCATCACATGACTCCCTCTGATGGCCGAATCTGAAATCCCTCACTGAACTGACCAATCGCTGTTCACTTAATACTACAGTACATTCAATGATCACACCTTTGGCTTAAAGCTTCATCATGTAAACATAACTCAGCATTCATAATAACATCACATTTCATCACATTTAACCATTATGTTTAACTCAGTTCTATGTGGTTCAAAATCAGAATGTTTGACTTGCAGGGCGGTTGCAGATCCTTTGTTCGTTCACTACCTGACAGGAGGAAAACATTTTTTGAGAAGAAAATTGGGAGGAATCCAGAAAGGACAGCATTTAGCATCCGCCTCAGGTCACATTGTGGCAGGATGTTAATGAGTATTATGTGACTTAAGTTACTATAAACTGTGTTTCACTCATATTGCATTCACTTCATCTAACGTGCTGTTGTAATAACTAATATCTAACATCACACAAACTAAAATTCTAACACTAAACATGACTACATGTATAATTTCTAGTACTAGGTGTGCTCTACTGCTTAAATCCCTAACAAGGTGAGTGTACCTGATCCAGCAGACTGCGGCACCAGCCAGTGAGAGACTCTGGGGTGACGGCATGACCGCAGGACATCTCTGCCCGGAGACACTGGTCTCCCTCCTCCGGGGCTGAGAAACACAGCAGCAAGCGCAGACATTGAACTCACCATTTGATATAACCAACGCAGGCACCACACAACATGAATTATGGAAATATTGCATAAAAATAACAGTAAAGTTGCATTTTTCTTCTTTTGTGCTCACGTAGAGGATCCAGATCATCTGGTCTGTTGACGAACTTGAGAGTGGTGTCTTTGGAGTCGTATCTTTTCTCCTCCTGAGTCGTCATTTTGGTTTCAGCTCACCGTCGCCGGACTGCTTCTGTCTTTGTGCCGTCGATGCGCCGTGAGAGGAGGTTTAAGAGGCTGCTGCTGTGTCACATTCACAAACTCCACCTATGATTGGTTTCTATCGTTTTCTCTTTCACTTTCCCCCCATTGGACACTTACAAGAAGTCACGTGATTGCAGGGCGGCGGCTCTGAATTCCCCTTCTCGCATCACTTTGAATCACATGATATTTATTTTTTAATTATTTTATTGGAGCACAATGCGGACAATGTTGGGTGCTTATAATACATACTTTGTCTCTTTTTTAAATGATTAAACCACGTATATTTCAAAATATTAGTTCCCTCTTCCACCAGACCGCATATGGCGGCTGGTAAACAAGCATTACTTCCGACAGCACAAACCCGTCATGCCGGATCAGGTTATTCTGAGCTGTCAAAACCAGATGGCGAAACTGAATAAAGAACAAATGTTGTATTTTAGGAAATATTGGGTTCAAAAGTCACAACGACAAAAACAACACATCAGATCAAACTGAACAGCTGTAATCATCAGCAATCCTTTATCTCTGACAGGGTCAAATAATCTGATTGTTTGTACTTTAGTTATGTATCCTAGTTTTAAGACGAAACTGAAAGTTGTTCCTCTCAAGTCAAAGTCTTCTGGTCACCACCCTGAACTCTCATTCTCTCTGCGCGGCGCAGCAGAAAGACGCACAGCAACAGAGGCAGCGCAGAAATGGGAAAAATCTACCAGGTGTCTGTGATCGGGCTGAAGGGGGAGAAGATGGTGATCGACTTGTGCAACACGGAGGAGCAGTTTAAGGCCATGACGGTGCTGCAGCTGAAGAAAAAGATAGCAGAGAGACTTCCTGGGAACCCTGGTAATTGAACTTTACGCCACCTGATGCTTCCATTTTGATTTTATTGTATTTATACTAGAAAGCATTCAACATTGTATTGGACAAAAAGGATGTACACATGTAGCCAACTTAAAGTGTAAGAAAAGTAAATGTATTATTGTTCACGTATATGAGCAGACTTGTAATGTTCAATTTATTTTTTAAATAAGCTCCTTCTTGCTACTGGTTTAACCAATAAAAATACACCACAAATTAAAGTATCACCATGAACACTGCAAATACCTCAATGATGTTTTCAAGTGTCAAATATTTTACTCATTGTTCAGACTGAATATTTAAGAATGCTCTGGTATACAAGTTTGTTGAGGTTTTTATTGAAATTCTGAGTGGATATTTATATGGTGAAGAAGGAAACGTCTGTCTGTGTGTCTGACTGTCTGACTGACTAGGAGAGGAGACTCTACGGCTGATCTTCGCGGACAAGATGCTGGATGGAAACGACCAGCTGCTGTCTCACTTTGGCATCCAGCAACAGTCCACCATTCACACAGTGATGCGGGTTCCTGGAGGACAGATCGCTTGACCGGGACCAACTCCTCCTGCTGCTGTTTGCACACCTTATAAGAATCTCTGTTTTATTGAAATGCTTGTTTAAATATTGCCATGTTTATAAAAGGCAACTGCTGCTGTTCCACAAAATAAAGACACGTCTGTCTTAAGTCTTGTCTTTGATTAAGTCTGCAAATATTAAAGCGCCTATAAGCATTTATTCTTCATTGCTGACAATGACACCTGTCATGTCTTCTATTGGTGATCAGAATCAGACGTATGAACTGTACGCGGTTGTGGATCACTCTGGAGATCTCAGAGGTGGACATTACACTGCAACGATCAGACCTCAGGATCATAAGAGATGGTACCACTTTGATGATAGAAGGGTCTCATTGGTAAGACCGATCATTTGTTGTGTTGTTGACAAACACATTATGTTGACAGTAGTGCGATGCCAAAAAAACAGATTCATCATGTCATGTCTCTGCATTATTTTCCATCAAAAGGATCTGTACCAGCCATTCCAGGTGGATAACTTTGAGACGTAAGTTTCATTCCCACCAAACATGTTGTGCCATTATGTCTCAGTCTCAAGTCCAAATCTTTTAAACATTCACACCCACCCATCACTTCCACTGGTTATGTTGCTGCAGCTCAACCTGTATTTAAAAATTGCCTCGCTCTCTTTTGCACATTTCTCCCTCTAGATCCTCCAGCGCTTATCTGCTTTTCTACAGGAAGAAGGCTGGTGAGACAGCAGACATGTTGACTCTGTTAATGATGTATTGAGATTACTTGGTACGTTGGCCTAATGTCTTTTCTACCTGTTTTCCAGTGCGTGCTGCTGGTTCTTGTTCTCAGGTTATCAGAGAGACGTCTACTCCTGGAGGCTTCCCGCCTGCTACCAATGATATTCACAATGATCAGGGTAAAGAATCCGTAAAGAGAAGCCAGGAGGTTGAAGGGGCAGGATTAGCAGGAAATAGCAGCGTGACAGAGAATATTCCATTAAACGGTGCTTTACTCTATTGTCATTGGATGGGAATTTGTGTTGGGGACCCTGGAAGTTAACAATTAGTAATTTGAAAATTTGACATGTGAAAATTCAGAATCACAAACACCTGCAACATCCACCCGAATGACGTTGCTGAGGTTTAAATCCTGGTATCCGCATTGATAGAATGCATTGTAGTTCAGCACACAAGAAACTGTGTTCATATCAATATTTGTAATGAAAGTGGACAACAGTTTACCAGAATTACATTGTATAGTATTCTAATACACAAAAAGAAACGTGTTCACAGAACGTAGCGGAGCACATGGAAAAAGAGAATTGACCCTTTGCGCTTCCCGTAGTGGGGTATTTCTCTCAAAGATGGCCGCCATCGGGAGCGGGGTGACTCCGGGTCACTTAGCGAGATGTTTTGCTGTAAAAAGTTTCTTTCTATAAAAAAATACTTATTTTTTTTTAAAGAAAGCGCTATTAATTTGTGATAAAGAAAAGTATCCTGTACAGCTGGGCTGCAATGGGGAATATTTTAGCCATTGTTATTGTTCATGCTTCTGACAGAATGCGGTTTCTCCGGATCTTTTTGAGTTTCTCATCAGAACTCACGGAACACTTGACCCGCGGAATGCGGAAATGAATTTACTTGATTTACCAGGAAGAGTATTTTTAGCATCCTTTTGACGGTAAATGATAGGCGTGACATTCTTTTCGAGCCCGGTTAACCACACCGAAACGTTGCCTCTAAAACAACTCTTCATTCCTTTTCGGTTTCGGAGTTTCGGTGTTACTTTATTCATGAAACTCATTTGAAAGGAGATTACGGTAGTGGCATTTAAGAACTGATTTCACAATAAGAGCGTTTCCGGTGAACGTGATAGAACACAACACATTCATTCAATAAGTCTGTAAATCATATAGGCTATATATGTGACAATACATTAAGAAACACAGTGAAATAGCTAGAGTATGCATTACATATAGTCTTCAAATATACATTTAAACACGCAACAATTATTACACATAATTTTATTATTCAAAATGAAACTCCTTCACAATCTCATTAATGAGCCAACTTCCTTCTAAATGTCATTCATGAGCCGATTTGATCTAATAGCTCCTTTGCACCTCCTTTTGATGTAAAAAATACAACAAAAGGTCCGTTTAAAAAAGGATGTCTGCCAGTGCATTTTATAATTTTCAGCAATATATCCGTCATCCAGGCAGTGATGCGGCTTCTCGGAGGACAGATCGCTTGACTGGGACCAACTCCCACTGCTGCTGTTTGCACATTTTATAACCATCTCTGTTTTATTGAAATGCTTGTTTGAATAATGCCATGTTTATAAAAAGCAACTGCTGCTGTTCCACAAAATAAAGACACGTCTGTCTTAAGTCTTGTCTTTGATTAAGTCTGCAGATATTAAAGCGCCACTGAAGCCACATGAACAGAGTATCAGAGACAGAAAGTCTCATGATGAACAGGGTCCATGATGGGACCATGCAGGGGTCCTAGTGGCAAACAGCAGAATCGGAGAACATTAACACATGAATATCCATATGCATGAAATCAGTTTATTTAAATGTCTTATCAGTTTCATTTTAAATAATAGATACATATTTCAATATAATTAGTAAGAAGCTTCCTATCGTCGTGCCAGGATCCAATCACGTTTAACAAATATTACAATTCACTACACCTTCAGGTATTATATAAGCACAGATTTTTATGGATGAAGTAGATGATCCAAAAATGCCAAATAAGCATCAGACAGCTCCAAATGTTGCGTTTAAGTCCCCCGCTATAGCCGAGAGGTAAGATAGAAGATTTCTACATTAATTAGCGCTAAGATACTTTTGTTCCATATTGTTGAACTTTCTTGTCAGTAAAGGGAACGGTCTCCATGTAAAAACATTCCTGACACACCCTGAACTACAGGGTTTCTTTACTAGTGAAAGAGAAAGTACAGGAGACAGAGACACTGCGTGTTGGTGTCAATGAACAGGACATCTGAACAACAATCAGGTTTGACTTGAAAAACTTTGAAATGTGAGCTCACAGTGATTCTGAGTCTGCGCATGTTTAGAAACGGTTGTGATTGTTTTACTGCCAGTAAATGTTCACCAGCTGCTTTGTAGTCGACGGTGAAGCAGCGGACTGAGACAGGCGACTGAGACTAGAGACCTGAGACTAGGATTAAAAACTGACAGCGTTTCTACAACATGCAGACCGATCCAGGTAAGATAAACTCAGCTCTATAACGAGTGAAGACAGTTATGCAGTTTGTCTGCATTGTTAACAATCTGCTCCGGGCAGCTACAAAGTACCACGGCTTGATGAACCAAGGGGCAACATGTTACCTGAACAGCGTCCTGCAGGTGCTTTTCAGGACCGAAGACTTCAGAGAAGCTGTGAAAAGGTTTTTCCAAACTCCAACTTTCCATCATGTCATTCATTTTAAACGCATCGAAGCCGCAGTCACTGATGTATTTATCCCACTGTGTCTTGATTTTGCACAGACACGTCAGTGACAACCGTGAAACTGAGTTTATTGATCTTCAACTTGCATCCTTGTTCGATGACTTACAACAACGTGACGCTTCCACCTCCAACATCACAAAGAAGCTGGGCATCGATAACGGTACAGTATTTCAGAACAACAGATGACATGAAGTTCACATGCAGTACAGAAGTGACAGAAGATAATATCATCATTTCATTTATTACCCACAGACCCCTTTAATTATTTTAATATTGACACAAAGTAATCTTGGTGACCTGAACCTTTATTTTGTTGAAGAAACTCTTGATTTCTGCTCTTCCTCCTCAGTGTATGAACAACGTGATGCTGCTGAGTACTTTGAGAAGATTTTAGGTCTGACCAGTGAAGCTGCATCACAGGTAGAGACGACATCACCAACATCAAAAGAATTATGTACTTCAAGAGAAAAACACTTTGTTTACCAGTTGTGTTCTTTCAGATCTTCCACGGAGAGTCGACACGAAAGGCCAAATGTTCTACGTGTGGTTGTGAGACTGGCAGCGATGAAGCATTCTGGCATCTTCCTCTTGCTTTGGGGAATCATCACAGTAGAGTCTACAGCGTGGTAAGAAACATCACAACATGACAGCTACAAAGCTATATTGTTTTATATCGACGATACAAATACCCAATTATTTTCTCCTTCAGACTAAATAATGGAATTATATTCATTTTCTGTGTCATTTCACTTTTGAAGTCATTCGTTTGGTCTGGTTGATGAATTCTCCCGCTAGCTTCACATGCTAAAAACACGGGTGCTTCTTTTTAGGAGGACGGCATTGAGGAGTATTTCACAGCTTCACATTTCAGAGGAGAAGACCAGATGTACTGTGACAAGTGTGAGGACAAATCTGATGCCACCGGTGTGAGTAAAGAGAAAGCGTGTTTCTGATTTGCTCTCATTAGCATTCGTATTAAGAGTTGATCATGTCATAAGAGTTTTATATTAGTAACAAGTGTTGTGGATTTGTTTCTTAAAGACATGTGACATAAAGCATCATCCAGACGTGTTGATGCTGCTGCTGAAGAGGTTTGAGTTTGATTACAACTACATGACGTATGTCAAAAACAACCTCAAAGTGAAAGTTCCCCTCACTCTTCAGATACCACAGGTGAGGCATGTTTTACTATTTAACTGTGAAGCATTTATTCTTCATTGCTGACAATGACACCTGTCATGTCTTCTATTGGTGATCAGAATCAGACGTATGAACTGTACGCGGTTGTGGATCACTCTGGAGATCTCAGAGGTGGACATTACACTGCAACGATCAGACCTCAGGATCATAAGAGATGGTACCACTTTGATGATAGAAGGGTCTCATTGGTAAGACTGATCATTTGTTGTGTTGTTGACAAACACATTATGTTGAAAGTAGTGCGATGCCAAACAAACAGATCCATCATGTCATGTCTCTGCATTATTTTCCATCAAAAGGATCTGTACCAGCCATTCCAGGTGGAAAACCTTCATATGTAAGTTTCATTCCCACCAAACATGTTGTGCCATTATGTCTCAGTCTCATGTCCAAATCTTTAAAACATTCACACCCACCCATCACTTCCACTGGTTATGTTGCTGCAGCGCAACCTGTATTTAAAAATGGCCTCGCTCTCTTTTGCACATTTCTCCCTCTAGATCCTCCAGCGCTTATCTGCTTTTCTACAGGAAGAAGGCTGGTGAGACAGCAGACATGTTGACTCTGTTAATGATGAGCAGTGTTGAGATTACTTGGTTTTTTGGCTTAATTTCTTAATTTCAAGCAGAGGAGAGGGAATTTAAGGGTGACCAGCAACAAAAGAGAAGGGTTGATGAGCATGCACAAAGGAAGAGGCCATCAGAGACACAAGAACAGGACCAGAATGGAAGTTCAGAGCGTAGTACAACACGGAGAGATGCTGGTGCAGCAAAGAGACCCAAAGGAGGTAATGAACATGTTGAGAGAGCAGAGTTGAGATTACTTGGTACTTTGGCCTAATGTCTTTTCTACCTGTTTTCCAGTGCGTGCTGCTGGTTCTTGTACTCAGGAGGCTCCTCCTGGAGGCTTCTCGCCTGCTACCATTGATATTCACAATGATCAGAGTAAAGAGTCCGTAAAGAGAAGCCAGGAGGTTGAGGGGACAGCAGAGGCAGGTAATGATCCTCCAGCAACTTATTCCACACAAGCAAAAGGAGAAGCAGGAATTAAAGACATAGTTGGGAGAGCTCAACTAGTAGCTGGGGAGAAGAGGAAATCAGATGATGAAATGAAAGCACAGGAACGAGAGCGATTGACACTAATTGACGTCAGCAATGACGGAATTCAATGTAACCGAGCGGGTACGAGTGAAGAAAACAGACCAACAGATGAACAGAACAAGCTACAAGAAGAGGAGAGGGAATTGAAGGGAGACCAGCAACGAACGAGAAGGGTTGATGAGCATGCACAAAGGACGAGAGCATCAGAGAGACAAGAACAGGACCGGAATGGAAGTTCAGAGTGTGGTACAACACAGAAAGATGCTGGTGCATCAAAGAGAACCCACGAAGGTAATGAACATGTTGAGAGAGTAGAGTTGAGATTACTTGGTACTTTGGCCTAATGTCTTTTCTACCTGTTTTCCAGTGCGTGCTGCTGGTTCTTGTACTCAGGAGGCTCCTCCTGGAGGCTTCTCGCCTGCTACCATTGATATTCACAATGATCAGAGTAAAGAGTCCGTAAAGAGAAGCCAGGAGGTTGAGGGGACAGCAGAGGCAGGTAATGATCCTCCAGCAACTTATTCCACACAAGCAAAAGGAGAAGCAGGAATTAAAGACATAGTTGGGAGAGCTCAACTAGTAGCTGGGGAGAAGAGGAAATCAGATGATGAAATGAAAGCACAGGAACGAGAGCGATTGACACTAATTGACGTCAGCAATGACGGAATTCAATGTAACCGAGCGGGTACGAGTGAAGAAAACAGACCAACAGATGAACAGAACAAGCTACAAGAAGAGGAGAGGGAATTGAAGGGAGACCAGCAACGAACGAGAAGGGTTGATGAGCATGCACAAAGGACGAGAGCATCAGAGAGACAAGAACAGGACCGGAATGGAAGTTCAGAGTGTGGTACAACACAGAAAGATGCTGGTGCATCAAAGAGAACCCACGAAGGTAATGAACATGTTGAGAGAGTAGAGTTGAGATTACTTGGTACTTTGGCCTAATGTCTTTTCTACCTGTTTTCCAGTGCGTGCTGCTGGTTCTTGTACTCAGGAGGCTCCTCCTGGAGGCTTCTCGCCTGCTACCAATGATATTCACAATGATCAGGGTAAAGAGTCCGTAAAGAGAAGCCAGGAGGCTGAGGGGGCAGCAGAGGCAGGTAATGATCCTCCAGTAGCTTGTTCCACACAAACAAAAGGAGAAGCAGGAATTAAAGGCGTAGTTGGTGTTGGGAAAGCTCAACCAGGAGTTGGGGAGAAGATGAAATCAGATGAGGAAATGAAAGCAGAGGGAGGAAAGGGAATTGTAATATTTGTTAAATTTGCTTGTATCCTGCCGCGACAATAGGAAGCTTATTACTATTGTCAAAGATACATAACACTAATTGTGTTATGTATCTTTGTTATTTAAAATGAAACTGATTTAATGCATATGGATTATTCATGTGTTCATGTTCTCTGATTCTGCTGTTTGCCACTAGGACCCCTGCATGGTCCCATCATGGACCCTGTTCATCATGAGACTTTCTGTCTCTGATACTCTGTTCATGTGGCTTCAGTGGCGCTTTAATATCTGCAGACTTAATCAAAGACAAGACTTAAGACAGACGTGTCTTTATTTTGTGGAACAGCAGCAGTTGCTTTAATAAACATGGCATTATTCAAACAAGCATTTCAATAAAACAGATGCTTCTAAAATGTGCAAACAGCAGCAGTGGGAGTTGGTCCCGGTCAAGCGATCTGTCCTCCACAAAGCCGCATCACTGCCTGGATGATGATCGTCTGTTGCTGGATGCCAAAGTGAGACAGCAGTTGGTCATCTTCATCCAGCATCTTGTCCGCGAAGATCAACAGCAGAGTCTCCTCCTCTACGCGGACACACACACAGACACACACCTTTCATTCTTCACCTAAATATCCACTTGGAATCTGGTTCTTCTTCCATTACAGAACCATGATGCTTGATATTGCAGGTAAACTCTGATTGAAGAATTTCAATAAAAACGTCAACAAACGTTTACCAGAGCATTATTCAGTCTGAAAGATGTACATCAGTCAAATATTGTATACTGAAAACAACATTGAGGTATTTGGAGTGTTTATGGTGATACGTTAATTTGTGGAGTATTTTTATTGGTGCCTCTTTTAGCCTAAATGCTGCAAACTCGCCGTAAGCTTCCGCGATGCTGTAGAAGTTCTACTAGCAATTTCATTGGAGGCCAACAGCCAATCGCAATTGACCTTCAGAATATGTTTTTCTTTGCTAAAATATAGTTCTCTGTGCTCAAAACTTAAAATTACGCGCTCAGGATTGTGGCACAAATATAACGCCATACCCCGCCGCCTGCCCTCTCAAGACGAACGCTTGAGTTGATACTTCAACTTCTAGAAGTATTTTTAAACCCGAGTACCTATACTTCTACTTGAGTAATGAATATGAATACTTTCGACACCTTTGTGTAACTTAACGTATTTAGGTTGTGAAGCCACAACCTAAATACTCAAGCTAATTGGTGTTTAGTGGACCGCCACCCAGTGGACAAAAAGGGGAACACAGTTCCGACGTCACCCGTATTTGGCTGTTGCCCTTCCATCATTAAAGTGGTGCCATCTCTCATCATCCTGATATCGGATTGAAAATATGACAGGTGTCATTGTCAGGAATAACCTGACAAATGTTTGTGAGATGTGAGATTTACAGGTATGCTGGATTATTTCCATTTCATCATATTGGACCGAGCTGGAAGAGGTCCTGAGATACATTCTGTCACCTTGAAATGTGTAATCTGCTATCTGCTCATGTACAGAGGTGAGCTCACCCGGAACCACCAACAGGCAATGCAGGTCTGTCATTTTCCACAGACCCGCAGTAAGTGGTTTATATACTGCAGTTCTTTTCCTCCACTTTAAAGAAGGCCGAACGTGACCAGCTAGTTCTAAACCTCGACGAGGACACAATCCAAAACCCAGAGCAAATAGTAGAGACTCCGCTAAGAGGAGGACAGGACGGTGAGGAGACGCACCCTTTTTATTCCAATGCGTTTCAATTAACACGCTGGTTGATTCATTTCCTTCTTACGTTCCCACCAGATTCCACGTGTCAAACTTGCAAGATGACTCCTCTCTGGATCTCCCTCATCGTTATCATTAGTGTGTTAGTTCCGATACTCGTTGTATTACCAATAGTATTCATCCCATTAATGTTGTGTTGTTTTTTCCCCTTGTTTTCTCGCTGCACTTATTTTGTTACTGATTAACATATTAAGTAAACTTTCGCCTGTCCACAAATTAAAATATTATTTTCCTCGCATTAAAAGTATGAATAAGAGAAGAGAAAAAAACTCATCAAAAAACACATTTATTTTTTCGTGAAGGATGGTCATGTGCAGCGTGTTTTAAGAAGGCGGGGCTTGCTGCAGGTGGGCGTGATCCTCTGGGGCGGAGTGGACCCGGGCCCTCCAGAGGCCGCATTTCCTGTAAGACACCGCGGCTGCAGCCAGGAGACACACAGCAGCGATGGCGCCCAGGGAATACAACTACAAAGTGAAATATAAAACGGACAGTGAATTATTTCGTGAAATAGAGGATCTCTCTGAGCACGCCGGTAAGCGACTTATGAAAGTTGCCGAAAGGAGAAATTCTGCCTTCCCCCTCCAGTTTGTTGTTTTAAAGTGTCCAGTCAGATGTGTATCGGCGATGCTCGATGCCCTCGATAAGTCACTTTCCTCCGATGACCCATTCTCATATAAGTGTGAAAAGCTTCTCTGGCCTGTAACCTGAAACCTCGCTGTCCCTCTCCCTCTACTCACATTCCTATTACATTCAATGCAGATAAACGTATGGCTTCATGCCGTACAGAGTGAAAGTAACATTGTATACAGCTCATCTTCATCATAGAACCAACACACTTCAATTACAACACAGCATAGATGTTTACAGTTGATATGGTTAAAGGCTTTATGCCACATTCCGGCTAATCCTGAACACAGACTCACAGGTTAGGTGATCAATACCAGTTTAAATATTTCTAAGTCAATTTCCAAAACATTACTTTCTATTTCCAACTGATGCGATACATCTTTGAGACTTTATTTTCTTGCAGTGAACAAGAACCAAAAACCAGCAGCGCCGATCAGTTAAATACATTGAACCAGACGGAACTTCTTTATAATCTCACTCGCCGTTTTACTGCGGTTCCTCAAAAGAGAATAACTGTTCTTTTGAGGATCTCCTCTTCCCAGCTAAACCTTCCATAGCAAGCCAATCTTCGTACGACCCTCCACCAAGAAACCGTAACACCACATGGATTTTGGACATGTGCTGGACGCCAAAGTCAGACAGCAGCTGGTCGTCTCCACCCAGCATCTTGCCCATGAAGATCAGCCTCAGCATCCCCTCCTCTACGTGGACACACAGACACACACGTTTCATTCTTCACCTAAATATCCACTCGGAATCTGGTTCTTCTTCCATCACAGAACCATAATGGTTGATATTGCAGGTAAACTGATTGAAGAATTTCAATAAAAAACGTCAAAAAACTATTATACCAGCGCATTGTTAAATATCCAGTCTGAACGATGTAGATGAGTAAAATATTGAATACTTGAAAACAACATTGAAGGTATTTGGAGTGTTTATAGTGACACTTTTAATTTGTGCAGTATTTTTATGAACTAACAGAAGGAGCTTATTTAAAAATAAATTGAACATTACAAGTCTGCTCATATACGTGCACAATAATACATTTACTTTTCTTACACTTTAAGTTGGCTACATGTGCCGTCAATCCTTTTAGTCCAGTACAATGTTGAATGCTTTCTAGTATAAATACAATAAAATCAAAATGGAAGCATCAGGTGGCGTAAAGTTCAATTACCAGGGTTATAAGGAGATCTCTCTGCTATCTTTTCCTTCAGCTGCAGCACCGTCATGGTCCTAAACTGCTCCTCCGTGTTGCACAAGTCGATCACCATGTCCTCCTTCAGTACTTGCGCAACCACCCGGTAGACTTTTCCCATTTCTGCGCTGTCTGTTTTTTTGTGCGCAAGTTGCTGTGCGTCTTTCTGCAGAGAGAATGAGAGTTCAGGTGACCAGAATACTTTGACTAAAGAGAAACAACTTTTACTTTCATCTTAACAGTTCAAAAAAAAACTACGATCCATCACACAAGTAGAAACAATCAGAGTGTGTTACACTGTCAGAGATGAAGGATTGCTGATGATTTCAGCTGTTAATATATCAATTGTCATCCTGACTTATTCTCCAGTTTCATCTGATCAGGTGTTGTTTTTGTCATTGTGAGTTTTGAAGCCAATATTTCCTCAAGTACAACATTTGTTCGTTATTCCGTTTCGCAATCTGGTTCTCGGTTTGGTCCCGGTCAAGCGATCAGTCCTCCACGAACCTGTATGTCCACATGGATGAGGGACAGGTGCTGGATGCCAAAGTGAGACAGCAGCCGGTCGTCTCCATCCAGCAGCTGGTTGTTTGTGTACAGCAGCGTGTCCACGAGGCTCAGCTGCAGCCTACCCACCTCTAAGTGGACACACAGACACACACGTTTTGTTCTTCACCTTATGAATATCCACTAGGAATCTGGTTCTTCTTCCATCACAAAACGCTGATGCTTGATATTATACATTGGTAACCTCTGAAGAATTTCAATTACCAGGGTTCCTAGGAAGTCTCTCTGCTATCTTTTTCTTCAGCTGCAGCAGCGTCATGGCCTTAAACTGCTCCTCCGTGTTGCACAAGTCGATCACTTTCCTCTCCCACCACGTCCCCTGCACAACCACCCGGTAGACTTCTCCCATTTCTGCGCTGCCGCTGTTTCAAGTTGCTCTGCGTCTTTCTGCATGTATGTCTATGTGTGTACTCGACGTGCACCTCCAAAACAATTGTGACTACGCGTCGAAGCGGAAATGAAAAGGCGGAAACGGCGCACGGAGCCAAAACAAACTAGCAAAGACATTCGCGAACGCCACACCCCCCCCTAGCGTTCTGGCGGTGAAATGCAACCCGGCGTAGGAGTGACGCGATGGTGAACCTACGCGGCCAGCGTCCACAAGGTGAGGATTCGTGTAGACTTGAATGAGTCCAGTGAGTTCTTTTCCTCGCATTCAAAGTATGAATAAGAGAAGAGAAAAAAAACTCATCAAAAAACACGTTTATTTTTTCGTGAAGGATGGTCATGTGCAGCGTGTTTTAAGAAGGCGGGGCTTGCTGCAGGTGGGCGTGATCCTCTGGGGCGGAGTGGACCCGGGCCCTCCAGAGGCCGCATTTCCTGTAAGACACCGCGGCTGCAGCCAGGAGACACACAGCGGCGACGGCACCCAGCGCCGAGGCGGCGGCGGTTCTCCCCGCGGGGCTTCCGGGCGGCGGCAGGGTCCAGTTCTGGGCCGAGGTCACAGTCTCACTGGGGGAAAAGCGACCGCGTATAAGTCGAGTTGCACGTAGGAATGGAGACCGGGGGCGCTCGTTTAGAGCCATACTCGCCTCGTGGTGGGAATTGGAGATGTGGCGGCGGCGTCTGCAGGGGGGGTGACGTCAGCGTACAGACACAACCTCCGGTCAGGGCAGTGCACCAAACCCCGGTACCCTTTTACCTGACGGTTAGAGGACACCGAGGACGGAACACAACGAATAAATAAAGTTACAAATGTTTTAAATGAAGTAACGCGTAGGGTTGTGTTCAGTTACCTGAATGGCGCCCCCTGCTGGACAGTCCACCCAATCAGAGCCCGACACCTGGATCCGGTATCCGTTCGGTCCAGTACACCTGTGTCTGTAACAACGGCCCTCCACAGAGCCGCCGAGAGAGAGAAACTCGCTCCGGTTCTGGAAGAAAGGGAAGGTAGAAATGAATGTACGTTAAAGGGAAGCCGTTGGGGAAGCAGGTGATGCGTCTCACGTACATAAACACACCTGTCTGGTCAGGTTGGAGAAGAAGCATCGGCTGTGAAAACCAAAGAGCTCCCCGCTCAAAGGCTCTTCTTCGCCATTTTCCTCTTTCCAACATTCGCTCTGGAAAAACGAAAGCAGACAACAGAAAATGCTGTAATGGCAATTAAAAAAAATATTCCTGCTCTGTAATTCAGAACCCCAGAGCGAGGAAAGTTTTGGACTTTTTTTTATGAATAAAAAGACAAAGTTAATTACCTGAGAGATTTAATTTGGCAAAGAAAATAAAACTTACTCCGTTCTTAAGGGGTTTATACAGTCGACAACCCTCCAGGTGCGGATCCGTCTGGCACTCCCCCTTGTGGAGGTGGAGATAATGACACCCAAACCCACTGAGGAGGGAACACAAGAAAGAATATAAGGGGAATATTAGTGCAGGAAATAATGGATGAAAAGAGAAAATATATAACTACAAATCTACCTGCCGGTGCAGAAAAAGGACGAGGACTTGTCTTGGCAGGTTGACAGCGAGCCAAACATGGTTCCTTCACCTAAAAAAAAAAACAGACTTTCACTAATTTTTCTCTCTTTTAAGACAATCTTGAAACACTGACTGAGGATCCGATTTGATCCTCACCGTCTCCCCAGACCAGACTCTGAGCCCGGCTCAGGTCGACAGTGTACCAGCCTGTATCCTGCAACGCGGCCAAGGTGACCGGGTCGATCCGGACCGTGGTCGGGTCCCCCAGCACCGGCGCCATGATGGAGCCCTGCAGGACCCGGGACTCCCAGTGAGAGGACACTCTGCCTGGCGGGACGTCCTGGAGGAAGCACGTGCATAAAAACATGCGAGCAGAGCGGAGGACAGATCTCGGGATTTGGGAGGGGGGATTTGGAGCAGCTCGGTACCAGGTTCTCCAGCGGGCCCCCGAGCTCGGGGTGAGTGGACGCCAGGTGCCTCTGCAGGGCCGAGATGACGGACGGGGTGTAAACCCTCACCTGGCCTCGTCCGTCAGAGTGAGTCACTCGGCCTCGAGGGGAGCAGCCAGCGCCGACTGAAACCCCAAAGAAAAACATTTCGGAAACGCGGAATAAAATGTTTTAAAATGGAAAACTTTCTGAAAAATTAGAAACCTGGAAAAGTGGAGGAGCAGTCCCTCCAGGTGTGGAAGAGCTCTTTGGAGAAACCAAGCGCATGAAACAGCTCGTGGATCACCGTCTGGAAAACGGAACCACAAGTCAGCACAGCAGAAACATCACGTGTCATTTTTTTTCTTCACGACATCATCAAGGACGCACCTGTCGGCTGCTGTCTGCGGCCCCCGTCAGCTTGTCCCTGCAGATGACCACCACCCCGGCCAGGGGCCGTCCGGACGGGTCCGCCTGGCAGTGCGCGGCGTAGGCCAACACGCCGGGCTGAGAGGGGAACGAAGGGTCACAGCAGACCAACGAGAGTCGCAAACCCTTTGACCTTTGATCCCGAGTGAGTGTGATGTTTTCAGGAAGCGGCCCTCACCTGCGCTCGGCACTTGTCGGTGGCCCGAACGTGGAGGTACAGCAGGAAGTCGCTGCTGGGGAGTCCGGCGCCTTCGGGACGCAAGCGGGTCCTCCGAGGGGAATCGGCGTCTGGGTAAACGTCACATCCGGCGAGATGGTCGTCTGGGATCTGTTGGCGAGAAAAACTGTCAAAAAAAAAAAAAAAAAAAAGGTTTTGTTGATTTTGTTTCCTACATTCGGACTGATGCTCACCGTCACGTCCAGGCAGGTTTCAGCTCTGTAGTTTTTGTTGGCTCGACCACACCTGACACGCAACGAAACAGTTCAACAAATCTAAAGACGTCACGAAAATAAAAATGCACAAACCTGTTTTTTTTATTGACCTAAACAAAGATAATCTTAAAGCTTGAAGACCTTCACATCTGGATAAACTCACACAAAACACACCTGTTGTAATTCGCAGTACTTGAATTCTTCCACAGAAACTTGCAGTATTTATTGACGTCTCTGCTGAGCAGCAGTGGACTCGGCCCTCTGTTCACTACGGAAAGGTCAACAGGTCATTATTGCACATTTCAGCCTGTTTGTGTTCGACCTCAGACACACTATAGTTTGGGGCAAAAAAGCGTGTTCCACCTGACAGTAAAGAAGACACCGTCCTCACGGCCTCCTCCACCGCTGCCTGCAGCCCCTCCCCCTCAGCCCCCGATAGGCCGTCGCTCTCAGCCGGGATCCACGTCCGGATCCTGATTGGCTGCGGGGAGGCCGCCGCTGTCAGGCGGCTCCCCGGCGTCACCCGCAGGCCACGCTGGGGGCGACGCCCGGCCCTCCGGGACGGGTGCGGCTCGGACCACGCGGGCCCGGGCCTGAACCTCGTCGAAGATGCACTTCTGAAGCGGCTCCAGGGAGCGCCGCCACAAGCGCCGCCATTAACGGCAACATCCCCACCCGCAGCCTGCGGCGTGCAGGGGAAGCCATGATCACAGCACGGGGACTATTTCAAGCTGAACTGCATCCTTAGAGCTGCCTCACTGCAGCCGGTTTCCAGAGACGGAAGCAGGACAATGAGGTCACATGTGTAACAGAAAATATCATTATAAAAGTTTTTAAAGACACTTTCAGTTTTTTTTTCTTCTATTCAATCCAGCTGATGAGGTCATAAAAAAGTAATATTGGACTCAAAGAGTCAAACGACTGTTTTCTACATATATGGAAATACCTCAAACTCAAAATGGATGATGTTTTACATAATGATCTCTCGGGTCGTCCCATCAGTCAAATACAGCATGAGGGTAAAACCCTCTGAACAGGAAGAATAAAGAAATGTTTGATGGAGCAGCTGTTGAATGCAGAACCGCTGCAACGATCACTTTCCCTGTATTAAATCAATTCAATCATAAGAATCTCGACCTTCTGGCGTCTTTTTCTCTGCACTCACCCGTTTCACCCTGCAGACGGGAGCGATGGCCGAACCACTGAAGCTCTCCGTGAGGAATCGCTGAATGTCTTTGGGAACTTTGAATACAAAGCACAATGCGACGCCTCAGTCCGCCCTGTGAAGGAGGCGCCGCCGACACACACACAAAGACACCCGGCAAAGAAAGTGCAAATTGTTTAATCTCAGCCACATTTTTTTTTTTTTTTTACTTATATACAGTGAAGTTGACCCCCCAAGAGACCATATAATCAATTTAAAACTCGACCCAAAATACATTCAACAAAAGTAAAACATTAAAAAAATGTCACTTGATGAAACCAAAACATAAAATGTACAACGCAAAAGACACACCGCAGGTCTGTTGTGTGAAGATGCGACGGAATGCGATCAACTCCCCTCAAAACTGAGGATTTAAGTTACTCGGGGCCCCTTTTCATCACAGGGGCGCCTCGCGTTCCCGCGCACAACACACACACACACACACACACACACACACACACACACATCCTAAGATCAGGCACCAGAGAGATTGTCTTTTGACACATTTGCTTTTATAGATTACTTACATTCACTTCAGAAGTTACTGTACGTTTGAATCAGTGTGCACCGAAATACGGGGCCCCAGAACGTTATTGCCAGCTTACAGAGTCCATGTTTTTTTTATTTTTATTTCTTCACGTTTGTAATAAAGCGATGTCGCAGGTGAGAAAACGTGCTTCTGGTGTGTCGTGTGTCTCAGGAACCATCCGCAAGAAACTCCTCAACAAGGCACTTAAATAGGGAGGAGGGGGAGGGGGGGGGGATTTGTCTCCTGATCACTGGTAACACACGAGACTGGATGCAAGTGGCAGAAGTATGTGGATCCCATCTAAAAAACATACTCCATTGTCAACATGAGACTCAAACGCAAATGCAGTCACACAGTTGCACTTATACAAAACACAACGCTCTCCGTTGTGTTACTTAAAAACTCAAATCCTTCAATCAGACAGTAGCCTGCCTCCGTTTTCTGGATAAGGAAGATTCATTTGTGCAAAAAGTTTACCGTCAACAGCCAAGTCTCGCCCACACTTCCTCCGCTTTTCGTCCTAAACTCACACTAACTCAAGGAGGTCTTTCAAAGTGAAACACTCGATTCCACAAGTCAACAAATCCAACTCAAAGCTATTTTTTTAAAAGGCACCAGACTTACACAGTGCGGGTGAGTTTCCTGTGCTTCAGCTCAAACAAATGTGAAAGGACTGAGTTTCAGTTTTTAAAATCGGTGAGCGAAGGGGATAAAAGGAAGCGTTGTGGGGGTCAGGAGGGTGCGGGGGGGTTACGGGGTCATTCAGGTCAGCATGGGCACGTCGTCATCTGAAGTGGCGTCTTCAGACAGCGGGATGAGCAGCACCTCGTCGTCCGAGGAGGACGAGGAGAACGAAGGGGAGGCGGAGAGCGGCATGGAGTTGGTGGAGGACGAAGGCGACGCCCTGAACCGCGAGATGCTGAGGCCCAGCGTGTGGAAGATGGAGGCCAGGGAGGGGCTGCTCGGGGGCACGGCGACCGGCGGAGTGTTGGGGGGGGCGGCCGCGCTCGGCGCCGGAGGGGCGTACGGAGGCGGCGGAGGGGACGCGAGCGACAACAGCGGCGGCAGGGGAAGCGGCGCCCCCTGCTGCTCCGACCGAGCCGGCAAGCCAAGTTTCTGAGGCACCGGCTGGTTGACGGCCTCCACGGCCGACGAGGAGGCGGGGGCGGGGTGAGCCGCTTCCTCCCCGGAGGGCGCGGCGTCCGACGACTGCAGGGCGGAGCTCGACGCCTGACTCGGCCTCGACGGGTGCCGGGGGATCAGGCCCCACCTCCTCATGCGGCGGACGGCGCGGCGGACAAACCGGGGGCGGCGCCTGCGGTGCGGGGAGTGGGCGGCGTCCTGGCGGAGGAGCTGGAGAATTCCCCTCAGGGAAAGAGACGATGTCTGATGAGGAGGAAGACGAAAGCGTTACGGTGAGTGGAAAGACCGCTGATCAAGTGAAGGGCGGGAGATTAAAAACAAGGGATGCAGTAGATTACAGCGAAGTAGAGGTCTCATTAAAGGCGACGTAGCCTCGTTTTCCCTCTCACCTCATTGGGGTTTTCCGTGGGGAAGTCCTCCACCGGCGGGATGATGCCCTGTGCAATCAGCTGACCGTAGGAGGGAGGAGCCTGCTGCTGGATCAGCTCTGCTTCCTGGCGGCTGATCGGTGCAAACAAGCTGCCGGAGACAGACTGACGCGTTAAGATGCATTCGGACACCACCTGCATGTTCCCATTGCCGTTATCACACAGTCACAACAAATGCCTGCTATGCTACATTGAACTCGCAAAAAGATATTGCACATTTTGAAAATAATGTACATGTGACACCGTTACCTGTACTCCCTGGTCCTGAGCGAGTACAGTTTACAGGTGCAGCCCATGGCGATGACGAGCAGAAGCCCACAGACGAGGCTGCCCACTGTTGCCGCGGTGATGACCTTTCGGGGAAGGGTGACTGTGCAGTTGAGCTCGTCCGTTCCGTCCTTGCAGTCCACCTGGCCGTCGCAGCGCCAGCTCTCAAACACGCACCTGCCGGTGGGACAAAGGGCCGTTTGTGTGTTGAGTGGGTGTGGGTCGAGGAATTTGTCAAGTGAGGGACTCACTTCAAGTTTCATCCGGAGGCGTGCCGCACAAAGCATTATTGTAAAACCACATGATGGCAATAAATAAATACAGTAAATTTAGTTATTGATGTTTGAAATTGATCAGATAAATGTTTAGATATCCATATGGATTATGCTCACTACACAATAGGCACATAATCTCTATTGAGTAGGCTTTATTAACTTTATGACCATTGTCCCCTTTGAGACGGGGACGCGCTAACACACCGACCTGTCGATGTCGCAGTGAAAGGTGCCCGGCTGACACGCGGTGCAGTCCCGCTCGTCGCTGCCGTCGGCACAGTACAGCTGGTAGTTGCAGTGCTCCGTCGCCGGGTAGCACACCGGCCGGCCGGCGAAGCGGCTGGACGTCGCCACGCCGCACGCAAACTGGTTCGCGCTGCAGCCCCGGCAGCCCTCCTCGTCCTTCCCCGTCTCGGGACAGTCCCACTTGCCGTCGCAGCGTTGCTCTTGGGTGAAGCACCCACCCGCCGCTCCGCCGCAGCGGCCCTCCCAGGGGGGGCAGTAGGTGCCGACGTGGAACGTGGCGTTGAAGCCCCTCCCCTCAGAGCCGGAGGCGGTGGCGTAGGCCATCGACAGCAGGCCAGTGTGCGATTCTACTTGGATTGATTTGTAATTGGAGGCGCTGGTGATCTGTCGAGAAGCAATGAAGGGATCAGCAAAAGCTCTTAAAAAAAAAATGTTTAAAAAGAGTAGAGTAAAACTCACAATCTTAAGGACGTCTCCTTTGCCTTGCTCTCTGTTGTACACGGTGAGTCGGTCCCTGGGTCCCAGCACCAGCTGCTGCAGGTCCAACCTCAGCGGCCTCGAGTCCTGAGGGTCCAGAGTCCAGACACAGGAGAGCGCGGGGCCCCGGGCGGCCGGGGGGGAGAAGGTCCCATAGAAGGTCTGCAGGAAGCCTCCGCAGGGCCACTCTACTGGAGCGGGCGTCACGACCGGCGGCGCGCGCGTCTGAGGCGGCACCTGCTCCGCCTCTTTGTTACCCTCCCTCATGAGCTCCCACAGGTCAGATTCCGACACGTCACGTCTCTCGGAGTCCCGGTCGTGGCTCTTCCCCGGGGACGGCACTGCCACGGCGTCTTCTACCGGCGTGATGCCGTCCTGGGGAGGTTCGGGGGTCTCCTCTTCCTCGTCACAGCCGCGTTCGTCGGAGCCGATGCCCGGACCTTCGCCGAGACACTCCACCTGGCCGTTGCAGCGCCAAGAGAAAGGAAGGCAGCGACGGTCCCGGCATTGAAAGGATGTTTCCGGGCATGCGCCGGAGTCGGGTTGTGTAGAGACTGAAGAAGGATAATAGATTTAAAGATTTTGGAAACTGGAACTTGCAGTTACTGGGAGTTTAAAAAAAATATTTCAACTAAAAGAAAAACTAAAAACACATTGCAATCATACCTCTGGCGTAGCTCAACAGAAAAGACGACACGGGGTACTGATGCGGGAGGAAGTGGTGCATCACGGTAATGTTTCCCCCTGGGAACTCCATTGGCTGCGGCAACTTGGAGCCACAGAGGACGACAGGCTCACTGACACCTGATGATTTTATAGCCACCCATTCCTTCCGACTACACTGAGCGGAGAACTGTGAAAAGCTGAAGAAAAGGATTCAGATTAAAGATTAGTGAAGACACAAGCTCACCTGCAGAAACCCACATCAGCATTTCTGAGAGAATTGTTATTCGTCCGAACAATTATATATTCTATTCATCATATTTTTTGATACATCAAAGTCAGCGCATCAAGCGCATAGGATGGCATTTCCAATTCCCCCTTGGCGTTTACCTGAGAACGATGGGTTCTTCTTCCGACCCTTTGATGACCCAGCAGTCAAAGGAGGAGCCGAAGCGGTAGGACCAGCTGTGGTAAGCAGAACTCCTGATCTCCCCCACTTTGTTGTCCATCACTTGCAGGGAACGCCCACAGCGGACTGCGAGAGAGGAGAGCGAACGTCAAGAACGATAAAACGGTACCTTACATCCGTCTCTTTAAATTTAGCTTATCGTTATCACACTCGGATAAGTAGCGTGGCACATAAACCATAGAGAAAGTTAAATGTTAAATGCTTAGGTGTTTGTGAAATGAGAGTATGCAACATGGAATAAGCCTCCCATGAAATCTGGCACAACGTGATAAAGTGCCGAGTGGTTTGTCTCCTTACCGGTGCAGAGGGCCGGCTCCAATCGGCACCATGCTGCAGAGGAAATGAGCAAAAAGCCGATCAAGCGTTTTATCAGATCGTAAACGTTGTACAATACGAGACTTACAAACACGACCTTTGCCTGATGCACTGGGCCACTTGGACAGATAAAGAGGCAAAAACACACTGACGAATTCACTCACCTGTTATAATGAAAACTACAAGCGCACGGATGCTGTACGGGACTCTCATCGTGGTAATGCTTCCCCTCACAAATGCTGGAAATTATATCAAAACTGAAGTGTAAAATAAAGGGGCGGGCAAACGTCAGCGCAGTGCCATTTTCGGCAGGTTTGTTCAGGAAGACTTCATCTGTAAAGTGAAAGAAGAAAAGACCAATGACAGGTGTGTTAGATCTGAATGTCAACCATAAAGACAGCCTCATAATGTTTGCACTTTTGTCTTGTTTGATTCTACAATGAATATATATATTTGGATATTGAACTGTTGGTCTGACAAAGTTTTTAGATCTTGCCAAACAAACAAACTGAAAATGGTCAGCAGATTAACCATAAATAAAAACAATTGTACATTTGTAGTAACCTTCGTTTAGGAATTATATGGTTTTACTACTGAATATCAGTTTTTCTGATCTTATGAAAATAAGTAAATCCTCCATTTGTGTGGCTATTTGTTGGACTGATAAATATAACACGTAAGAGTGATCGTTGACACACACAAACACAAACGACTTCCTCAACCTAATCTGCTCGACAATGACGTCAGGATCGCTTCCACTTCCACCGAGTCCAATCTAAAATAGTTTGTAAAGTCTCTCCATTATTCCCAGTAAAGCGGCCGTGTTTTGACCCATTAATGAATCGTTTAGCTCCCTATAAGCTTAAAAAAAATGTCCCGATACGACGTTAGATGATGGTTTCGGTTTGAGGAGAGAAGGGAGGGGGGAGCGGTGCGCGCAGTCGTCAGTCACAAGAGCTGTAATGTCTAGCTAGCTTCCTGGCGAGCTAACGGCTAACTGCTAACATCCCCCACTTCTGTCCTCGTTTTAAACGCGTTTCACGGACGGCGACACCGCGAGAAAATGTGTCGGGACGCGACGCGCGGGGTTTCAGCGCCCGAAAGAAGCGCGACGTGTCGGCCTGGAAGCGGCGACGACGCGTCAAAAACGACGGAAAAAAGGACAGGAGCCCAGTACGTTACCATGTCAGTTGGCCCTTTCGTGTTGACAAGTTCTGATCCACTTCCGTGTACTTTAGCCCGTGACAGGAGGGGCGGGGCCTAGCTGTTAGGGGTGGGGGGTACGGGGGGTTCATTCATAACATGCCACGTTTCTCTGCACATTAAACGTTTTAGTATAAGCGTCAGTTACATGTACATTTAGATTTTTCTACGTTCCTGAAGGGCGGCTAACGCCTAAAAGGACGTGGTGCGAAATGTTGTTTTCTCAACACCAGGTGGCAGTGTCGGGTTACTACACGTGTATGACATTAGTTTTACTTACAAAAATGTTGTATCCTACTTTACACTTGTTCTTCATTGGAAGAAAACATTTTCAAAAATCATTTAACCGTTTCTAGTCCTTGTTATCTCTTTTTGGCCTGTTTCATTTTTTAATATCAAATATCAGCCGTCAAAAAATGAGAAATTACGGTTGCACATCTGGAGGAGGACCCAGAGAAAATCTCTCTCTCTCTCTCTCTCTCTCTCTCTCTCTCTCTCTCTCTCGACCACGTCCGCGCGCGTCGCAGACAATCCCCCCACAGGACAGGAAGCCAAACTATGAAGCTTTAGGGAACAACAGCTGAGCCTTTTGTCATCGCCGGCTGACGATTTTACGGACTTTTTTTCTCTTTTTTTTAACTCCGTGTTTTTTTCCCGTCTGAGGGAGATCGTGTGTGTGCAGGAAAACCCGCCCGGTGCGCAACTGGTGTCCATGTGGAAGCTGTTTTCTTTATATATTTTCTTTTGTTATTATTTTTATTCGCCTGCTGTCTGGACGGCGGGATTTTTGTAGTAAAGTCGTTTTTTTCCAAAGGTTTTTAGTTTTTTTGGTGGGAGGGGGGGTGAGCAGTTTGCAGATAGAAGAATGCTTCCTCAGATCCTCGCCCTGGCCTGTGGTCTCTGCTGCTTTGGTTTGTCCTCGGTCACTGCCAACGTGCTGAAAGCAGAGGTAAGTCTGATGGAGAATTTACTTCCAACCAAGCAAAAGTAATCCACATCAACCTTTGCGAAAGCAAGGAACGGAACTGTTTATGTTGCCGTGTTTATTCGGCCTCCTTCAACCTCTCCTGGAGTTTATCTTTCCGCACTAAGGCGCCCACTTGTAACAAGAGATGAAACCTCAGCCAGAGAACGAATGTCATGAGTCAAAACCCGTGTGAATGAGGAGACGCAGCCGTGCAGGGGCCGTGGCCGGTTTGCAAAACCTCAGCGGAGCGGCTTTGTTCTTTTAAAAAGAGAGGGGGGGGTTAATGGTTTTCATCTGCCTGAGAAGCTGGTCTGCATTCACAACAAGCCGGACATGAGGGCGACTGAAGGCCTCTGGCTTAAAGCGCAGTCAGTGATTGGGCACCAGAGGTCAGAGAGGCCTGTTTGATCTTAGTGTTTAAATGGCAGCCCTCACGAGAAAAACTGATTCCACGCGGCGAGACGTCCCGTTAGCAGCCCGGGAGTCGGAGGTGCCGCCCTGCGTGGAAAAAAAAAAAAGAAAAAAGGCCTGCGCGAAGGAGTCGACCTTTTAGTCACTGACCGCAACCTGTGAGTCAAGCCAGACGCGGTGGATCACGCTGAGAGAGTCAGACGGTTTTACAGGACCAACGTCCGTCGACAACGTGAGAGGGGACGCGGCCCCCTCTCGTGCATGCGTGACCTTCGGGGAGGAATGAGGATGAGGCCCAGGTTCTGATCAGACGCCGGCTGACACAGAACTCAGTGCTGAAGCAGAAAGAGGACGAGAAGCAATTATGGGTTCAGGGTTGCATCACCTAAGAGCTGCGAGCGAACCCTGTGATCAAGAGATAGACGCGTCTGGTGCGGAATCAGTCAAAACAAGACGTGGGGGGGTTGACATAGATGTTTGTTTTGAAATGTTGTCGAAGCATGAGGTGATTCTCAGCATTGCTCAACATCTGAACGTCCCTCCATGGAGGTGTAGCTTGTTTTCATTCACCGCTCTCCTCAACGGGGAGACCCGGTTGATCGGCAATGAAACGGTGTCTGGCCATGAGATGTTCCCCCCGTTGCCATCCGGAGACGCGCGTCTCGTGATCCGAGCAGGAGGGACACAGATCCGCCCCCCGAAAAACACCCATCTGGGTTCAATTGTCTTCATCTGCACCAGAGTGGCCGTTGATGAAAAGCTTCTGTCGAGACGTCACCGAAGAGACGCCCAGAGAAGCGGATGAATCGGCCTTAATGAGAAACCGATGGACTTCAAGGGGGAAAAGGGGAGCTTATCTTTGCCCCGGTGCCGTTTTCTCGGGTGTTTGGTTCAAAGAGAGGAAGTTTCCACCGTGATGTAAGAAGTGCAGGTTTTGGTTTTTTGGTGCTCAGCTGGTTGGGTTCAACGTAATTAAGACCAGATGTGTAAAATCTAATTCAGCTTACAGAATGTCCACTGACCGGAGGTCTTTTCTTCTTCTTTACACTTCATGAGGACGTTTCATCGTGGACATATTGTACTTTTTTCCAGGATGAAATAAATTATTATCAAATCTTACGAAAGAAGAGGCACAGTCATTACAGGATGGAGTGTTAGTAGCTGTTGACAGA
Source organism: Apeltes quadracus (assembly GCA_021346845.1). Taxonomy (NCBI): domain Eukaryota; kingdom Metazoa; phylum Chordata; class Actinopteri; order Perciformes; family Gasterosteidae; genus Apeltes; species Apeltes quadracus. The sequence goes on along the minus strand of CM037923.1, from coordinate 2,760,159 downwards.
AACAATCCCAATTCTCCTCGCACATCTTTTTGGAGCCTCGACCGCATTGCACCGTCCTCATCAACCAATCGCCAATGGAGTTCAGTCAGTTGTCATGGAGACAGCTTAGTTTCAGTCACACGGTCCAAGTTATTGTCCCAAAGCTGAAAATCGATGCATAAACATGATATTGATGAATATCATGCAATATAGAAAATGAGCCATTCTGCACAGTAAGCATCCATATTGTTTTGATGTATATTAGTTTATTTGTCCAGTTGCATCACCGTCACCATGGAAAACATATTCACGTCCCGGTAACGGTCGGTTTGCAGGTGAACGAGGTTACACTAAGCGGGATATGTGACTTTTAATTAACCTTTTTTGACCCACCGGGAATGTAAATTGCGAGGAAGAAGAATGCGTGGCGCTGCTGTGAGTGCTAAGTGGGTCAGAGAGGCCAAGAGACGAAGGCGATGTGAGGTTCAGGCCCTCGCGAGCAGAATTCTCCGTTTTTTCCGTTGGCACCGATCTAGAGGAACAACTGACTCAATCCCTCAAATTTAACTGCAGCCTAACCCTCACCCCCCCTCCTCTCACCTCCCATCACCCCATCTCTCTCCCCCCACCTCTCTTCTACCACTCTTCTTTCTAATGTCTTTACCGCTCCGTCTTCGGATCGTCCTCTCCCGTCCGTCGGTCTTTCGCTGTCGGCCAGAGTTTCTTTAAAGGCGGAAAATAAAACACCCGCAGCTTGAAACAAATGTCGTTCCGACACAAAGGCGTCTTTTCCTGCAGTTCTAATTGAACACGAGGTTAATTGAACACAGACGGGGCATCATTAGGCCTATTTGATCTATCTATATATTGCACACACACAGACACCCACGTGATAGATGTCCACACGCAGGGACGGTTTCACTTCCTGTCATTCTTTTGTTTAAACGCACAAGGGGCTGTTTTTTGAGCGTATTTAGTTTACTCTGGTACAGAACCTGTGGTTTGTGATCATTCGTCAGCTCAGCCTCATGGCGCGAGTCGGCAGCCACATGTCCCGCGATGACGCAAGCTTCCGCGCGCATCACGCTCGTATTGTTTTGCAACTTGTCGATTCTGAGATTTAGTGTCGTGGGTTGCGCACTAGGAAAGTCCCAGCGGCCCCCGAAGGCTCCAGACTGACCCGTCATACGGCTTGTGCTTATTTGACTTTGGATAAATTGTATCCAGAGATCCGTTATTTCCTGCTGCGGTGATCTGGAGGCGGATGCCTTCGCTTGAACCTACGTACACCTGGTACGCTATAAACAGACAAGAGGGCCGGTCGTCACATGACCAAATCCTCCTCGTCCACCAGCTTTTCCCCACGCTGCCTGCGCTCCACTGTGCATTATACAATCGGACCTCACGTCACTGCACACACACACACACACACACACATACACATACACACACAGGAGTGTGTTTACCGAACCATGTGACCACACAGGGTCGCGTAGCGTGCTACCTCGAAACTCCGAGGCCAACAATAGCCTCCATGTACGGGCCTCAATAAATAGAAGCTTTGATGGTGGCTGCTGGGAGTTCCCGGGAGGAGGGGTGCATGCTGGGATACCTGGCGTCTCCACCGGAGGTGGTGGCGGTGGTGGCGGTGGTGTGTGGGCAGTAGTTTCGGGACCAGGGGAGAGGGGAGGGGGGGAGGTAGAAGTGGAGGTTTTGTCGGCGTCGGGGGGGTTTTTATAGACGCAGACGCGTCACCGCAGCGGAGCCGCGGGACACACTGGCAGCAGTCAGCCGTCCACTCGGTCGCTGTTAATGATCTAAATTAGATTGATGCCTGAATAATCCATAATGAATTGTGAGGAGAGGAAGGGGGGAGGGGGGTGGGGGGGGGGGGGGGGGGGAGAAGTTGCCTCTCTGCGGATCGTCATAAGTGAACCTTGTTCTCCGGCCTCTCGGCCCGGCGCACCGCTCACAGTAGCCGTGTGTGTGCGTCCACTACATTTCCATCACCATCTGACCCCCCCCCCGCAACCCCCCACCTTCCCCCCCTGGCTTTTTCCTTGGCTTGTCAGAGGAAAGCTTAAAGAGGAGAAAATCACTGCTGGTGGAACGAGAGAGATATCTGAGGTGGCGCAAACAAAGGACTTCATGTTAGATACAGATATTAACTGTGTGTGAAGATGCACAAGTGGTAACACGACGCCGTCCACGATGCATTCAAGCGTCTAAAAACGTCCCGAAATGACACCGAGCTAAACGTCCCTTTGACTTACAACGGTGTCCGTCATGTCACCCCACTTTCCAAAAGAAAACAAACGCACCTCGAATCGTCGAACTGCTCCTTTGAGTGTCAGACCACCTGCAGCGGGCGGTGGAAAGAACGGCCCTCCCTTTCATGTGTGAAGATAAACACTGGTGGTTTTAGTCGACTTAAAGGCAGACAGGGAGAGAGAGAGGGAGGAGGAGGAGGAGGAGGACAGACATGGACAGTAACAGGGAGACCTTAAACTTAGACTTTGAGGCACCCAAAATTTTGCTGAAAATGTGAATTTCTTCCAGCCTCGCGGCGGCCCGGAGCTCCTCAGCTGCGATCGTCTAGACTTCTGGGGTCATCGTAGCTTTTTAGATCGTGTGTTTTTATTTGGCTTTTCGGTTCCTCTCTCGTTCCTCCTCGTGACGCCACAACAAAGTTCCCCCCTGTGCGAGCTCAGCATAAACCAAAGTCCGTAAACGGGATGATGTCACAGTCAAAAGGAGAAACAAAAGTACATTTAACGCCGCTGACTTATCGACGCGCGCGTAGGTTTGCGTTTGACCCGAATGAGGCAGGCTCAAACAAGCTGTGAGGCGAAGAGGACAAAACGCCCGCAGGTTCACACACGCGGACCCATCGCTTCTGTTTTGGCGACTGATGTTTTCAGATGTTTTTTTTGGGGTTGTTTCTGCCGTCTGTGAGCAGCTTGAGAAACTCACCTTGGTGTTGCAAAAGGGCTGATTCTGCTAAATGAAGTCTCCAAAGGACAACTGGTGTGTTAAAGACTTCTTCCTCTCACTTCCTCTCGTCTCTCTACAGAAATGAGATAAAACAATTCAAATAGTGCTAAATAGTATATTGTAACAGAATGAAGACACACTTTATTTCATATACCGCTTGCTTTTTCGGGAGAGGAAATCGTTTCGATTGACACGCAAACAAACAGATTCTCATACTTGTCTGTGCTTTTGCAGGGTTGGCTGCAGCAGTACGGCTACCTGCCCGCGGGTGATGTCCGGGCCCAGGCCATCCGCTCGCCAAAGTCCATTGAAACGGCCATTTCAGCCATGCAGAGGTTTTACGGTCTGACCGTCACCGGCTCCATAGACTCCAACACGCTAGAGTGAGTTTTTTGGGGGCCGTCTTCAAATTTGACGACTCATGAGTGGAGTCAGGATCATTTAAGAAAGCAACGTTACAATCAAAGTCATCAAATCCTTCAACCATTCACAATTTTGCGCATTCAAGAACTGGGATTTTTGTTTTTCTCGGCCGTCAGGGCGATGGGCCGGCCGCGCTGCGGCGTCCCGGACAAGTTCGGCCCGCAGCTCAAAACCAACCTGAGGAGGAAGAGATACGCGAGGCAAGGTCTGAAGTGGGAGAAGTCCGAGGTGACCTTCAGGTACGCTTCTAAATGTTTTGAAGACACTTGCCACCACGATCTTGTATCGTGAAGCACCACAAAGCTTTTGTTTTGAAAGCTTCTGAATCTCTGTCCTCTCCTTCTTCTCCGCCAGCATCCAGAACTTCACCCCGAAGATCGGAGAGCAGGCCACGTACGAAGCCATCCGGAGGGCCTTCTGGGTGTGGGAGGCCGCCATCCCGCTGACCTTCAGGGAGATCCCCTTCAGCCGCATCAGCGGCAAGGTCGACAAGTACGCCGACATCATGCTCTCGTTCGCCGAGGGCTTCCACGGCGACAGCACGCCGTTCGACGGCGAGGGCGGCTTCCTGGCCCACGCCTACTTCCCCGGACACGGCATCGGCGGGGACACGCACTTTGACCTCGCCGAGCCCTGGACCACCGGCACCACCGACCAGGGGGGTGAGAGAGAGAGAGAGAGAGAGAGAAACAAGCACTGGGTCACCAGGGAGTGAAAAACCAAGAAACCAACTGTCCCCCCTCGCCCCCCTCTCCCTCCCTCCCCCTCTCTCTCCGAAGGAAATGATGTTTTCCTGGTGGCGGTTCACGAGCTGGGTCACGCTCTGGGCCTGGAGCACTCCGGCGACCCCTCTGCCATCATGGCCCCCTTCTACCAGTGGTTCGACACCGAAAACTTCCAGCTGCCGAACGACGACCGCAGAGGCATCCAGGCCATCTACGGTTGGTGCTTCTCCGGCAGGAGGAGGGGATTTATCGCTGCTAAAATTTGCATCCCAAACATACATATATATAATATTTGTCTATTTAACAGTAACGCAAATAGTTACTTTCCCTGGTAATTAGTTACTTTTATTTTAGAGTAGTTCAGTTACTAACTCTTTTACTCTGTACCTTTTTGGAACAAGTAGTGAGTAACTATAACTAATTACTTTTTTAAAGTGACGTTCCCAACACTGCTTGGGAACAACGTGCAAATAGTGATTAATCATGATTAATCCACTGAAAATTCGGATTAATTTGATTAAAATTTGTAATAATTTAACAGCCCTAATATATATATATATATAGAAGGGTTCTGACCGTCGATGGTGTCCGCTGATTGTTGCTGTGGGACATTTTTACCTTCCCCGCAGGATCCAAGTCGGCGGCTCCGCCTCCTCCCCCGCCGCCTCCTCCCCCCCGACCCACGAAGCCGCCCACCCCGGACAACGGCCCCGACGTCTGCGAGGGACACTTCGACACCATCGCCATCCTCAGGGGGGAAAAGTTTGTGTTCAAGGTACGACGTTTTTTGCTCAAAGCTTCCGACGGGGGCGTTTTTTACGTTTTTTTTTAGTTAATTAACTAGTTTGGTGAACAACCTTTGTCGTCGCGTTTGCAGGACAAGTGGTTTTGGCGCGTGCGCAACAACAAGGTGTTGCCGGGTTACCCCATGACCATCAGCCACTTCTGGAAGGGCCTGCCCTCCAACATCAACGCCGCCTACGAGAGGGAGGACGGGAAATTCGTCTTCTTCAAGGGTACGTTACCGCCGAGGTCGCATCGCGAGCGCGTTGGCCCCGCGAACCGAGTCTCCGGCTGATCGCCTCCCCGTCGTCCCTCCCTCAGGTGACAAGTATTGGGTTTTCAACGAGGCCGCGATGGAAAAGGGCTCTCCCATGAGCCTGAGGGACATGGGCACCGGCCTCCCCAAGGACAAGCTGGACGCCGCTCTGTTCTACACGCCGACGGGACAGACGTACTTCTTCAGGAGCAACAAGTGAGTCGGCCCTGCGCCGTTTCTTTTGCAAATAAACTCTGAAGAGAAGGTTGACAGGAGGTTTGTCCTCATCTCATCGGACAAAAGGCCGGGGACGCTGTGGGAGTGTCCCCGCAGCCCCTTGTGAACAGATGGAATCCGTTTCCCTTTTGTCCGAGCAGGTTACCCGCGTTGTAACCTGTTGTCGCTTGTAGGCTTCTCTCACGTCCCACATTTCAGCTCTCTGACTCACGCTGTTGTGTGACTACAACCCCCCTGGGAGCTGTTTCTTCTGTGGATCTCTTAATGGTTTTGTGCCATCGTGTCTCTCTCGCAGGTACTACCGCTTCAACGAGAAGACTCGCGCGGTGGACAGCGGCTACCCGCAGCCCATCAGCGCGTGGAGCGGCGCGCCGGACAACATCAAAGCCGCCATCATGAGCGAAGACGGATGTAAGTTAGAGACAGAAAAAACAACGACAACAACAACAGCGGAAAACAACGATGAATGTCTCTGATGATGATCTCTCCCCTCTCCTCTCAGCCTACACCTACTTCTACAAAGCCAACAGGTACTGGAAGTTCAACAACCAGCACTTGAAGGTGGAGTCGGGCTACCCCAAGTCCGTGCTCACCGACTGGATGGGCTGCGAGGCCGAGGAGCCCACGCGGGGTCGGGAGGGGGCCGAGGAGTGGCAGGGCGGGGCCGGCCCGGTCGCCGTGGTGATCCCCATCCTCCTGCTGGTGCTGGTCGTGGTCACCCTGGGGGCGCTTTTGGTCTTCAGGAAGTACGGCACGCCTCGACGCCTCCTCTACTGCAAGAGATCCCTCCTGGACCAGGTGTAGACAGAGGCGGGGGTGAAGCGGGGGGGGGGGGGGCTGAGAGGAGGAAGAGATGGAAGAGGAGGAGACAGCGACCGAGGAAAAAATAAAGGAGGCTAGGAGTGAGAAATGGGAGGGGGGGGGGGCAATGTGTTCAGTGTTGGCTGAAACGAGAGGGGAGGGGGAAATTCCATAGCTTATGAAATCAGGAAAAAATGTGTATTTGTACGTTAGCAATTTACAAAGAGAAGGTGAATATACAAAGAGACTCATCAATGCATCTCCTCTCTGACATCCCAGGTGTTCAAATCAAACACCCCCCTTCCTCCCTTCCTTCCTTCCCTCCTTCCTTCCTCTCCTTTAACTGGACGACTCCAGCTGAACTGCCGTCTGATTCGTGCGTAAGATCGACATCTGTGACTCGCAAACTCATCCTCTGTGTAGAGTTTTTGCTCTGAAATACATTTGCTGTCAAAAAGCCATTGATGGGGGAGGGGGGGGGGGGTCAAAATTCATTCATTCATTTTTGAGGGGACATTTTTGCCTCTTGAATCCACTGGTTTTAGGGCCGGATGTCGGACCTCGTACTCCAACCTTGATTACTTATTCTTTCATCAAATATTTTCAGATATCAGGGGTTTTAACTGCGACCTGATTCACGAGCGTCGCTCCTCTTTCAGTGCAAGCAGTCAGACGGGATAAAGACTTTACATTAAAAAAAAACGTGACGTTTTAACTCAAGTTTTCAAACATTCCAGTACATTCGGTTGTTGACCAATAGGAGCAGAGCTGCTGGTCCAAAATGCGTCAGTAAGCGGTACATTATAGTGCAATCTTTAATTATTATTGTTTTTATGGTAAATTGTTGTTGTTATAAGTATGGTTATTGTTATTATTGTTCTCCTGGGAAAGTAATAGGGACTTTTTTTTTTGCTCTTGTTGATTGTCATTGGGAGTCCTGCTGGACAGAGGCGTAACGTGACAACAATCCCAGTCTGCACTCGGCATGTGATGGGTTCCATCGGGAGGGGCGGGGGGGGGGCTGAACGTGAGTGCAGGGGGGTTTTCTTCTTCCTCACCTGGAACCACTGAGACGTCGGCGCAGAATAACAAGCGACGCTATTTATGAACTTCCAGGATTTGATGGTGCTAAATTTCTTCTTTATTTTCTAAGGTGATTTCATTAAGGTAATAACAATGATAATGGTAATGATATTTATAGTGATGATCATATCAATAAAATGGAATGAGATTTTTTTTTCTTGCCTGTTTTCACTTTAGTATTTTCACAACCTCACACGCCTGCAGATCCTTTCGTTCCTGCGACGTCTACAATCTGTTGGATTCCTGCTTCCAGTTTAGCGTTTATCTTTTTATCCCAAAACAACTGCGGTTGCGTGCTCACTGTCCTGTCCCTCCCATTTCTTTCCCCAAAAACGCAGCTGATGAAATCGTCTGGACCACTTTGAGCTCGTTCGGGATGATTGCGAGATCAGCAGACTCAGATGGAGTCTTCCTCTTTCCCCCCCTCACATTGACCTCCATGACCTTGCGCTGCGACCCACGAGCTCACGGCGCCGATGGGTGTCAGGGGGAGGGGGGGGGGGGTTCCGTGTTAATCGGTCATTAAGAAGCGATGCCGCGTTGTACAAAAACAAAGAGTAAGAGAAAAAAGGGAGGAGACAAAGACTGGACGTCGTCCCAGCAGCGCCCGTCGGAAAGAGTGAGAGAAGGCTCACATGCTTCAGAGGAGCTCTTTCCAACCGAGCATCTGGAAACATCTGTGTCTGTGCGTGCGTGTGCGTGCGTGTGTGTGTGTTCCAGATTATTCGCAGTTTGTTATGAAATTGTGTGCAAAAGAAAAAGAGAAGTTAGAAGCCCAGTGAAACAAAAGTTATTTCACAGGTTTGGGGATATATTTTTTTTAAAGGTTAAAAAGCAGCCTCCCTCCATCTCTCCTATGTTTCCTCGCCCAGTGCAAAGAAATTGCTGTTTTTATGAGGCTTCAGCCTCCACTTCTCCTCTCGCCACAAGTATCTGATCTGTTTTTGCTCTCTTCCCCCCCCAGTTTTCTTTATTTAACTCTTCACAATCAGTCAGTGGAGCCGTAAACATCAACAAGCTCACAGCAAATGCTGAACTGCAGGAAATCTGGTTGTCGTGCAATTGAATATTACTTTCATGAGTTTACATTAGCGCGTAAAAAAAAGCCTTATGGAGCTTAAATTCTCACTTGTGAGCAAAGTGACCTTGAGCAAGAGTTCAACGTGACGTCACAGCGCGCCGACACACCCTGAGGTACATTTCTACATCGGTGCAGAGACGGGAGAGCTGCTGCTGTGGACTAATGTTTCTCTCTCTCTCAGTCATTTTACCGTTGAACTCGTGGGGCTCCGGAACGACCGTCCAGCTCAGCACTTCTCGGTCCGCGCCAGGCAGGCAGGAAGCGGCCTGGTCGGCTGCCTGCAGCTCCACCGTGGGCTTTGTTTGGGTGACCCACATTATGGCAACATTTACTTTACTAGGAACACATGCTTGTTAAAAAAAAACAAAAAAAACATGTTTTTCTGCATTGTAAGCAGTTTTACTCAAAGTTTTTTTTTTTTTAAGTACTTGAGTCATGGGGTAAAAAAAAAAAATCAGTCTCGATGCCAAAATATACCGGAGCCGATGCTCATCCCCCCCCCCCACCCATTACCGCAAGCATATCAGCCAGGAAGCCCTCCCAGCCACGTCTCCGTCACTCTTTGCCCTCCGTCACAGGCGGACTGACCTCAACTAGCCCCCCCTCCTCCTCCCCCCCCCATCCACCCCCCCACAAAAAAAGCACTCTTCTGCTGCTGACTTCTGCACAATAAGCAACATCTGGTTCTCGTTTTCCCAAAAACCAAAACAACACAATGAGCGGAGAGGAGGAGGAGGAGGAGGAGGAGGAGGAGAAAGAAATTCACAGGAAAGCAGGATGTGAAAAATAACACATATACATACATATACATACATATATATATTATATATACACACGGTGCATGAAGGGAAAGATTGAGGAGTCACGTTTGTCACTGGGGGGCTTTGACGCTGCAGGTGGGAGGACGTCGCCATGCCAACAACTTTTAACAACCCTTTTTTGTGTACCTCCGACGCTTGTTTGTTGAACTGTATGAAGAAGTCAAGACAAGGAGAGCAAGGGTGAGAAGGGGGGAGGGAGGAAGGGGGGGATAAAACTCCCATCTCCACAGAAAGGAATCTGCAACTCAGCGGCCTTAATTACAGTGGGGCTTTGCTGAAGTCTGCAACGAGACAAAGAGCGAGAGGAGAGAGGCAGATGTGGGAGGAGAGCGAACGGAGCAGAGACAGAGATGGTTTCCTCATTTGTTTACGAGTCAAAGTCACACAGAATCAGCGCCGAGCGTCTCGCTGCGAAATGTCCCTTCACACCCAAAGTGGTTCATTGTGGTAATGCTGCTGTTCTTCTTCTTAAGGTCTGTGAAAAGAGGTTCTAGGGAACTTTAAAGTGACACAAGGAACCTGGAATTAGGCTTCATTCCTCGCAACTGATGCGAGTGTTCTGCTTTTTAAATCAAAGGACGCGGAAGACAAGCGTTTCTGCAGCCTGATCGAAACTTCACTCGGCTTAAAAATTTGAGCCGATACCAGAAAATGTTGCATTCTGTGGGACGTAACTTGGCTGCAGGCAAGCCTAAGCATCTTTCCAGACACCAGGATGCAGAAGAAAGAAGAAAACATTTTCCCTCCACTTTGCTGGTATTGAAGCCCAATGAAAAGTAGATCTTTAAAAAAGGCACAAGCAGCACAAAGGTTTGTCGTAAACGGCCCTGTTCTGTCACGCTTCGGTTACTTTTTTTTAATCTTGGAACAGATTCGGCTTCACTCTTGCTAATAAAATCAAGCAAACTGTGCAGTGTCGCATTCCGTTTTCTTTTTGTTGGCCCTCAACTTAAAAACTTAACTGAGCCCCTTTTCACAGAGGTGGTCCTGAGCGAACATTCGTCACGTATTTTGAGTGTTAACATGGAGTTAGAACAGCGAAGACTCTCTCCCTCTTTAAACACACACGGTCAAACACAGCAGATCCTGAATCAGAGCTACTTTAAAAAGTTAGCCAGCTCCTCCCTTCCTCCCCCCTGCTTGAAAACAAGGGAAAAAAAACCTTCTGAGCCCCACTGAGGACAAAATGGCGTTGGAGGCTTCACGGGAGGAGAAATGCTGCATTCTAGTGGAAGCTGAGAGACATTAACTCTCAATGACGCCAATGAAACGACCGAGGCAGCAAATCCATTACAACGGATTATTGTTTAAAGTATAAATCACAACATTTAATGCAGAAATGAGAAAACATGTCAAAGCAGGAGGAAATCCACAAGTCCTCATAAATATATTCAGTGAATCGGAAACTTTTTACATCTTTTTCTTCATCAATAACTTCCCTTTGGCTTTGGGCAACAGAGACTTTTTGTGCTCCTCCAGTCGCTTGGCTGCTTCCAGCTTTTCACTCCACGCCTCCATTCCTTTGTCCACCTCCGAGTTCAGCATTACGATGCGTCTCTGTGAGAGAACGCCACGGTTACGGGAAAAAAATCATACGAGAAGGACGGATCGATGAGAAGAACTCACAAAGTAATGAAGAAAAAGGTAAACGAGGGGTTGATACTCACTGCTAAAACCTCTCTCTCCTGCTTTCTTCTCAGCTGTCCTTTCAACGGAGGCGCCGGTCTCCCGTCTGTCCAGTTACACAAACATTACAAGAACAATTTTAACAACCTCTGCTCCTGATGCGAGCCACAAAATGTGTCCTTTCTTTTGCTCGAAAAATAATTTAGAGGGCAAATAGAAAACACCTGCAAACGACCAATCGGGGAGATCCGTCAGAGGGCCGTATTCTGTGCCGCTTCGGGCGAGTCCATGTCTGCAAGCGCACAAAAACGGTACAAAAAGTAGAAACAAGAGAACGGCAGGACTTGTGCACCATAGCAACTCAGGCACGATGCACACAAGTTGGTCTATAGCTATGAATAGGTGCTCAAGCACCATCTGCGGCAGTGGCGTCCGAGTCGCACTAGCTGTTACCATGGTAACCCCGCTGGATCATCTACATTCAACATCGCGGACACACAATGGCTAGATGTGCATCTAACAGGTCTCATGTAAAAAAAATTAAAAAATACCCACAATGCACCCACAGTTACATTCAACACGGCTCACGTGTCGGAATTCCATTGACAGTTGACTTCATGTTCATAGATAATTGATTTTACGGTTGAGTTTTTTCAGTTTTACATGTTTTACTGTTCGTCCTCTGACACAAACGTGCCCCATTGTCTCGAGTAGTAACCCAACACAAAGCCTTAAAAAAGCCTCCACACATCTCCTGTATGCAGGAAAACCTCCTAACACTTTGGTGTGTGAATCGGAAGTGCTCCTCTTAAAAGGAGCTCTCCTCTTGTTAGTTGACGGGTGGCTGTCAACGGAGGTTCAAATAAATTAGGATTGCAAATTAACTTCTTACTCTCTCTTTGCCCAATTGCCGGTGCTTCCTGAGCGATCACCACCCAGCACACGGACTCGATGTCAATAAATAAGTCACTTTTACATGCAATGAAATACTTACTCCTTCCTCCATTTCTCCCCAGCTTGTGCCCCGCACGTTGTGCCGAACTGCCTGCTGGAGACTCTCAACACTGGAAGACATCGCAAAGCAGAACACGGCCTCTATAGAACACGTATGCAATAAACTACAACCACGTCTCTCTTTAACATTCAGCTGAATTAACGCCAAACAATAAAACACATCCAGCTTTGAGTGACAGCTGTTAGCATCCACGTTAGCATCACCGGCTTTTACTGCGTTTACGGGGGTTTATTTGCGCAGGCAGCGGTGTATAAAGCAGCGACTGAGTGCGACGAGATGTCTACAGCAACGGAGATTAACGTTTGAGAGTTTTCACGGGTCTCGCGAACGTTATTTTCCGGGAGTAACCTCTGTCTCACCCGAACTGCACAGTGTCCTCATGGGGGCCGCCATGTTGTCTGCGCTGCACCGCGCTGGCCACCAGGCGGGGCTAAAGCTACGCCGAGGTTGTCCCGCGGTCTACTGCGTGAAAAGGTACAAAAAGGAAAGAAATAAGATACATTGTCATATGTACGTATAGACATTGTCAAAAGGAAAATGTATATATTGTTTTTGGTTGTTTTTTTACATTGATTTTGTTAACCTGTATACCTAAATATATAAACTTCCCTGCTTCGCTGTAGGACACGTGAGCTTATCACCTGCATTAGACGTAGCGAATCAATTAGAGATTTCATAAACACAATAATGGAGCCCTGACTACATGTCAGAATCAGGTGACTCGTCACGAGGGGGAGTTTTCAGCCAGAAGCTGAATAACGTGCCCCGAGGCTGTGGGTGAGCTTTGTAAAGTCTGAAGACAATACGTCTGGTGATGTCACATTGGTCTCTAACATATTTATGAAAATCGTATCCTACTTTAGGGAGGGAAAACATTTTCCTCTTGTTTTTATTCTGATTCATCTCGTGACTTCTACATGGGGCCTAGAGACGCAGCTGGGGGACATAAGTGCAGACAGAGCCACAGCTCTTCAAAGTATTGTTTTTGTATGAAGTGCTCCGCCACTAAGCCCAGAAGAATTTCTCTGTTAGCTTTTCAGGCAAGTTCCCACTCGCAGTCTGGGAGTCTGCAGAAGCGGCTGCAGGGACTCCGGTGAACCGCAGGGGCCACGAAAGGCTCCTGTGCGTGCGTGTGTGTGTGCGTGCATGTGTGTGTGTGCGTGCGTGTGTTACATGTGTCCACTAACTGCCACAAACGCCGACCGGTCATGCAACAGTAGCGGGATGTTTACTCTGAGTCTTCCTTGGAGAACTCAGGCACGCCGAAAAAATTCAGCCGCCGCCTCACGCACCCGTGTCCTTGCGCACATTCCACAGGCTGGTGGAAAGATAAAGTAGTGCCGTTGCCCGAACAACGCGGTTTTAAACGAGTTGGTGTGTAACGTGTGGAGAAACGGGGATTAGGCCTACTAAGTGTTTAAAAAATAGCATGTGAAGGGAGAAGTCCGCATATTTACTTTAACTAAAAGTAGTGCCATTTAGATTTGCCGTTAGATTGTACTCCATTAGAAATAAAAGGGATGCATTTTAAATGTGTGTTACATGTTATTACTTCTTATTATGTTTATGTCTTTTGACATATGGGACATGGAGCGGATTACAATAAATGTATATACTACTTAGCAGATTGGTTGTAATATTTAATAATAATATGCAATGCTTTATGTGGAATATCTTAATTTGCAAAATGACTTATGTGTAAAATGTGGACATTTTTTCCACTACTCGTGCAGATTGGATAAGTACCAGAAAAGGAACATGTTCATGTAACGTTTTAGTCACGTACAGGTTATCTAGCCACTAAAGTTTATTGCACTAAAGACATAAAGACAGCCGCGGGGTTTTGATTGTGAGACCCGGGTTACTGTAACAGGAGGAAAAACAAAATAATGACTGAAAACAGAACTGTTTACAGCGGTGGTTTTGGCTCAGTGGTCAGTGGAACGTTTAATGTCGTGCCAAACCACGGCCACATGGATACATCCCTATGCAGCAAGGTCATAATACAAATAAAAACTAACAGTTAAAAAGCATTTACGAGCATTGAGATATTGAGCCAAAAAGATGCCCCATGTGCACCGCGGTTCAGATCGGTTTTTTTTTAAACCAAAAACCCACATTTTTTACTTCCTTTAAATTTAAGATCTTGACTCCTGAGTTAAAACAGAACTATTGATAATCTACTGTGTGAATGTTTATTAGTTTCCTTTTCATGTGCGATTTCATAGTCTAAATAGAACGTTTATCCCAACTAAACACACTGAAAGACCCTTCAAAATAGCGTAAAATGAGGAACTCGTTAACTGTGCTTGAATATTTCCATGTTGTGCTACTTTACTCTTGTAAAGTCCGCACTTTCCGTATATTTTGGAAGGCATAACTTTTACCTGTTGCTAAACCACGTCTGAACCCCACAAATAAGACATGACCTAAGTTTTTAGCTAAGACATTGCGTGGGAAGTCTCCATCTACAAAGCTGGAGATATTTATTTTGGTTTGACCATTAACTCAAGTTCCTGTGGCTGGAAGCGTCTGGAGAAGAATGCACAATGGGTTATTTCTTCCCCGGCCTAATAGTTCCGATGCTCGAAACTAAACATTAACACACTATTATTCACGTCGCTATTTCGTGCTAAAGAGCAGGTCTTCGCGACGTACGTGCTCATCCTCGGAGGGCAGTTTTGCGTATGAATGACGAAACGGTCATGGCTGGGGGAAAAGGTGTTCCGGCCCTTCTGGGGGAAAACGAGCCGCCGCTCACTGATAAAGCGGCGGTGACGCGTCAAGTTGAACGAACAGACGGAGCGCGGAGTAACGGTCGTTCGGCGATCGCGCTTTCAGAATAAAAGCGGCTTTCGAACGACGGAGGCATATTGAAGACACGTTTCGGAGTTTCCAGCGGTAAAACTGTGTTTTTATATCAGGCAGGAATGTGATCCTTCACGTGAAGCGAAACCAAAACGGTACTACGAGTCACTTGGGATTTTGTTTGCCTAAAGACATAGCAGTTGCCGACAATGAGTTTATTCTGAAAAAGGTCTAGCCGGAACTGTCTCGCTAATCCATTGCTAGCTTGACAGTCGTGCAAAAAAAGAGGGGGGAGGTAAGTCATTATTTAGGGGCAAGGAAGAAAGACAAAGTTGTCGACCGTGCAAATGCACACGGGGAGGGATTTTATTCATCTGGAGCGACTCGTTTAGTCCAGCACCGGTCCGCCGGGATGTACCTGTAACGGCTCAGAAGTTTCCCCTCATTTCCTCCTCTCTCTCCACCGACTCCTCCGCTAACTACTCCACCGAGTCCCGGGACAGGACTTTTTTTTTTCTTTCTCCTGCTCTTTTTTTCCCCCCTTCTCCTTTTGAAAAACGGGAGTGATAGAAAAGCAGCCGAGCGAAGGCGGTTGGACGGAGCCCCGTACGTGTGCTTTCTGTTGAGTTAATAGTTTTTCTCCACCCCCTCCACCGACGCCTCCTCACGAACACGTTTCTCCGGGAGATGAACGGCAGAAGTCCGGTGAGTCCCCCTCTCCTGTCTTCACCGGAGCCTCGCGAAGCGGCGATAACCGCTAAAGCCCGCACGCCGCCGAACGCCTCCGCTTTGTGCTGTTAAAATAAATCCGAAACAAAAGGGAAATTCAAACGGGGGAGGACCCCCCCCCCCACCAGCACCACCACCACCACCACCCCTCCAACCGCGACCCCCCCCCCCCCCCCCCACACACACCGATACAGACACAGCGCCCTGGATAACCACGGTATCAAAGTGACTTCGCCGAGCGGTGTAACTCACGCGGAGGAGATGCAGATGTGGAGCCGCGTGAGGGGCCACAAAGGAGGCCCGGCGCGACCATAGGTCCCTCCGAAGTGTCCCCCGGTAGACGTCCGTCCCGCGTCACGGTAACTTTTGATTCGTTGGTTAATCGCGATGGATTCTTCTTCTTCTTCTTCCTCTTCTTCCTCACCGCAGCCCGCACGTGCCGGCGGACGAGCCACGCGAAGGCGAACCGGATGACTCGAGGGACTTAAAAGTCATGTAACCACCCTGAGATGTCTTCAAAGCCTTATTTATCTCCTTTTGTATTTATTGAGTGTAATTATATGAGGGTCTTTTTTTGTCCAGCTTTTAAAAGCTGTTGTAATGAAAGCTAAATCTACTTGAACCTTTGTAGTTCTGCTGTCTTATCTCCCCACACTATTTAAACACATTCATCTGTAATTTAAAGGGGGGGGGGGGCAGTTGTGGTTGGACTTTGACTCTGCCCGGACAGGTTCAGGCCTCATCATGGACCGGCCAATCAGCAAGTTATTGGAGAAGTTAAAGCTGACCGACTCGGGCAGCGCGAAATTCAACAGCTCAAAGAAAAAACACGACTCTGCCAGCAACCGCAACGCCAACACCAGCACCTCCGGAGGAGGAGGAGGAGGAGGTGGTGGTGGGGGCAGCGGCCTGCCACCGGCTCCGTTCTCGCTCGCCTCCGCCACCACAAGCGATGCATGTGTTCCAGTGAGCGGGAGAGGAGGAGGAGGAGGGGGAGGGATGGGAATGCCCCCCTCTCAGCTCCTCACCCCGTCACCGTCGTCCTCCTCGGTGGGCGCCGTGTCCCAGGACGGCGAGCAAGCCCTCCACCCTTCCACCATGGCGCCGCTGAGGCGCCGCTCCCCCCAGCAGCGGGCTTCCTGCTACCTGGGCGACGGCGGCGACTTCCACCTGAGGCGCGAGTCCGGCCTGGGACCCGAGTGCGACGCCATGGGGGCCTTCGGCTCCAAGGCGTCCCTCAATCAGCGGCGCTACTCCCTGGAGCTCCAGCAGCTGGTCAGGCGGCAGCAGCTCCTCTCTCAGCCGCCGCCGCTCTCCGTCCCCCCGCCGTACCCGGGCCCCCGCGGCGGCCCGGCGGAGTCCGGCTACCTCTCCGAGCACGAGCGGCACAAGCGGCTCTCCCTCCAGGAGGCCCTGTTCTACAAGCGCCTGAGCACGGGCAGCGAGCTGTGGGAGGCCCCCAGGCCCGCCTCCCTCTCTCACCCGCCGCACCGCACGTCCGACGGGACCGGGGGAGGCTTCTTTTATCCCCCGGGGCCTACCCTGAGCCCGTGCTCGTCGTTCAGCCTGCAGGAGTCGGTGCTGGTCAGCCCCCGGTCCAGCTTCGCCTCCAGCACGGCCAGCGGCGGCGGCGGCGGGGGAAGCCCCATGGGGAGCCGCTGCAGCAGCAACCGCACCAGCGGCATCAGCCTGGGCTACGACTCTCGCTACTCGGCCTCGGGGGGGCTCCCCCCGCAGCAGCAGTGCCCCTCCATGCAGACAGGGGCCTCCATGGCCGGGTACGGAGGCCCGGGCAGGCCAGGGGTGACCCCGGTGGAGGCCTGGACTCAGTACCTGGACGGAGGGATGCGTCCGGGGGCCCACGACAGCCGCCACTCCTACCCGCCCGCCGTGGGGAGCCCGGGGGCGGCGTGCTACCAAGCCGGCCCCGAGTGGTGGGTGGAGCAGCAGGCGGCAGTGAGGGGCAAAGAGGGGCTCGTGATGGGAGACCGGACCAGATACTCGGACCTGCCCGGCACCCGCTACCAGGAGGAGCTGACCCGACTCCTCCTGAGAGACGCGGCGCTGGCGGGCGGGGGGCTCCTGGAGGGGCTGATGCTGAAGGAGCAGTCTCTGGCCCTGACGGCGCTCTCCAAACCCAGCGCGGTGACGCTGGGGCCCTGCTCGGCCGTCAAACCCCAGGAGGACGCCGGCGCCGGGAGGGAGGCCGTGGAGAACCGCCAGGAGTTCTTTGGTGAGATGCCTCCCTTTTTTTTTTTAATTCCTATATTTTTGTAAATGGCAGTTTTCAGCGTACACGTGGAAACGGGAGAAAGTGAGGAGAAAGGTAGCGGCGTCTCATGTCGTCTCTGTTCACGCACGGCGTCCTGTGCTTTCATAACAGGGCGCCGGATCCTCCGCCCCTCGGTGTGTTATTATCGTCCCGCTCGCCGCCGGGTGTCAGATCACAGGTTCCTCTCTCAATGAGAGGGCTGTATGGATGGATGGACAGATTAATAGTTGAAAGAGTGTATGGATGCGTGGAAGCCCGGAACCTGCAGAGACATGCGGCGCTGTAGCACGCGAAGCGTGAAGGGAGAGAAAAAAATAAACACGCTCGGGCCGCACAAACCGTTCCAGACAAGTAGATATGACGGGAAAACCCGAAAATGTGTAGGACAGATGTGTACGTCCACGTTCGCACCTGCAGGCCGATTGTTTCCGGCAGGTGACGGCAGTTCGCAGCACGTTGGGGGGAGGGAGGGAGGGGCGGGTGTAAGGTGGCGGCTCTGCGCGGCCATTAAACGGCAAAAAAAATGCTGCCGTAACACTCGACACACACAACGCAGGTCTGTGTAAACACAACTCCAACCGTTACTGCCAGTCACAGCAGATTAGGGCTCAGGACCTGTGTGTGTGTGTTTGTTTGTTTGTGTGGTGTCTCTCTGTCGCAGGGTGTGTCCCCCCCCCTGACTTCAGGCCACAGTAACGCAGTGTGTGTGTGTGTGTGTGTGCGTGCGCGTGTGAGTCATGTGTGCGTAATGCTGCCTCGGCGTGTGCTGCAGCCTGTTCTCTCTGCTCAGGTATGCGTGCCCGGAGGTGACATTCAACACTTTGCTCCTCAGCCATTAGGGACCAAATCACCAGCTCCGAGGCGTGAGGACAGACGCTGCGGGCTCAGCAGAACTACTCCTTCTTGTGACCCGTGTATTTAGTTTTTCATTTAAATTCTCATTCTTCTTCGTTTTAATTTCACGTCTTGGTGTGAAGCAGCTTTTTTTGTTAATCGTTTTTTTACGTGCAAAGCCTGGAGTCTCTTGGGGGCTTTTGCAGAGCGCTGTGCCCGCTCCTAAAGGGCCCGAAGGACTGCCCCGGAGTGTAGGAAACCTCCATTTCTGTGGCACTCCCTCCTCGCCCACATTAGAAAGGGAGGAAAAAAACGCAGGCGGATCCCGAAATAGATCACAGAACCCGCCGGCGCTCTGGCCGACGCACACGCCACTTTTCCACTTTGCGCTCGGTGGGCTGACTGGAGCCGAAACGTGTACTTAGACTAAACTGCGTCCTGTTAGATGAACGACGCACCGAGAAGCCGGTTGGCTGTTCACTTAGCGTGGCTTTTTGCTCCTCGCTTTCTTTTTTTAACCATAGAGCGGTTTGTTGATTTTTGACTTGGTGCAAACTCTTTTAGGACAACTACAAGTTTATGCACCGGACACTAAACTTAAAACGGAGCTCTGATTGACCAGAAAAGTTACGAGGCATCTTCTTTTTTTGACTAGAAGGAAGGAGCAAAAGTGATGATGTGGGTAAAAGGCAATTTTTAGTTTCCTTGGGCAGTTAAAGCCTCTTCAAAAAAAATTATCGTTTAATCTCCAAATGGCTCCAATTGTGGGGTTCGAAGCCAAATTCAAAAGGAAGTCTTATTTTTCTGGAACGTGGAAGAAGAAAGCAGCTCCGGTGGAGTTTCCCTTTAATGACAGAGCTCCGGCGGAGTCACTCGAGTGGACGAGCAAACACGTTGCCGCGGGTGACGGGGCTTTTAACTGTGTGAAAATCCCCTCCGTGGTGCGAACGAGCGGCTTTACGAGTGTTGACGCTTTGCACGCGCGTTTTGAATTTCAGACGCATCCTCTCGGAATGCGTCGTAAAACCTCCCTTCTCCCTTCCCTGCCTCCCTCCCTCCCTCCCTCCACCCTCCCGGCTAAACGCCTGTTTTCTCCTCCCGTGGCGGCAGGAACCTGCGTGAAGTGTGGGAAAGGCGTGTACGGGGCGGATAACGCCTGCCAGGCCCAGGACAGCCTCTATCACACCCGCTGCTTCACCTGCGTGTCCTGTGGTGAGTCCCCCCCCCTCCACTGCAGCCCCACCCACACAGACACGACAGGGATTTAATCCCAATGAATTTCTGTCCCCTTTTCATCCTGCTGAGTCAAACACCTCTTGCCCCCCCTTCTTTAGGACGCACGCTGAGAAACAAGGACTTCTACAATGTCAGCGGCTCTGTGTACTGTAAAGAGGATTACATGGTGAGGGACGGGGGGCGAGGGTTCGTCACACATCGGCAGCCCCCGGGGGGTTGGGGGAGGAGGGGGGAGGGTTGATTTTCGTCTAATGGTAATCTCTTTGTTGTAATTACAGTTTTCGGGATTCCAGGCTGCTGCTGAGAAGTGTAGCGTGTGTGGCCACCTCATTCTGGAACAGGTGAGGGGGGAGGGGGGGGGGAGGTGAGGGGGTTTGCAGGGGGTGGGGGGGGGTGTGAACATGCCGGGTGAAGACGTGCACAAACACCTCTCAATACTTGAGACTTAAGCTGGATTTAAAGATATTTGACGTCAACCTCAACCTTCCCACTGGGTCTTTTTGGTGTCATGCGTCCTGTGTTTCCCAGAATGTCTTTAAGAGCCCGCCCCCCCCCCCCGTCTCTCCCGTCCCCCCCGAGGACGGAGAAACCCTGTGACGTCTTTTCATTGGCTCCTCTTCGGGTTCCCACGGCAGATTTTAAGTGCAATGTTTGCCTTTTTTTGGGGGGAGGGGGGATCAAGAAACATGGCTCTGATTAGCGTCAAACATTTTACCATATTTGTACCACAGACACACAACCTAAATGGCGTGAGAACCTCGGGCATCGTTTTTTCCCGCGTGATTTCTACGGCCGTTTGAAAGAATAACAGTTTATGCTCGCATCTTCTGGTCTGCTAAGAGTAAAGAATGTTGGTAAAACTATGCAGCCGTGTCATTAAAATAACAAAAGCAACCTATTTATACACTGCTCAGTGAAAGGAAGTGTATTGATAAATGAATCAGTTAATGATGCGTCTCCCCTCCCCCACAGATCCTGCAGGCTCTGGGGAACTCGTACCATCCGGGCTGTTTCCGCTGCGTGGTTTGCTCAAAGGCTCTGGACGGGGTGCCGTTCACCGTCGACCAGCACAGCAACGTCTACTGCGTGACGGACTACAACAAGTGAGGCGCCCTGTTTAGCTCGCAGTGTTCGTGTCTGCACTTCTTTCCCATTTCACTGCTGCTGTTTTTTTTTTTTTTTCCACGACTAAAATAATCTCCCCGCAGGACATTTGCCCCGAAGTGCGCCGCGTGTTTGCAGCCCATCTTACCGACCGAGGTGAGCAGCACGACGCGGGTCTTTCTTTTCTCATCACGCCAGCAGATTTGTTTCAGGTAACGAAACTCTTTCCCCCGTAAATAAGTTCCACTTTTTTCTTTTTGCGTCTCAGGACACTGAAGAGATCCTGCGGGTGGTTTCAATGAACAAGGACTACCACTTTGAGTGCTACCACTGTGAGGTGAGCAATCTCCAGCCCCGTTTCCTGACCTCACTTCCTCTGTGTGCATTCCTGTCCTTATCTGCCTCTTTTTGCCCCCCCCCCTCCCTCCACAGGAGTGTGGTAAACAGCTCTCTGATAAGCCCGGCTCGCAGTGCTTCCCTCTGGACTCTCATCTCCTCTGCCACTCCTGTCACATGAGCAGAGCGTGCACCACACACACCGGCCCCCCCCACAGCGCACACTGATGTGCGGCGGTGTTGTTTGTGTAAAAGCTGGTCTTAAACGTGCGGCCGCTCTCCAAATGCTCTTTTGCTCCGTCGTACGATGTAACTGCTGATCTTCAGACATTTCCACTGATTCACTTCAGGCCTCTTGTCTCGTGTGCTGCCTGCTGTACTATTACTGTATCAGTTATAAGGGAACAGAAAAGAAACTACTGCTTTTTATTTTTTTACCCCAAACTGGCTATTTGCTGTAGAAGAACAAGGGATTTTGCTAAACTGTTTTGTAAATATATTATCGCTAGCAAACATTTTGCACTTAAATTTGATTTTACTGTAAGATTTGTAACGTGAATCTGTACAATTTGGGGGAACATTACTGTAATTTCTGTTGTAATAAATATTCTTGTTGAGAAACAATGTCACGTGAATAACCAACCTTAAATATATTCAGTGACGCCACTGTTTGAGAAATGACAGAAGAAAAGCTGATAACCAATTTAAATTTATTCATTTTTAAATTCTCAGTACATTCAGCACTTACAAGAAGGGAAAAGCAACAATATCTTTTAAAACTAAATGAAATTAAAATGATTAAAAATGTAACCTGCTCTATTAGAAGGTTTTTATTGGTACCTCCTCTTAAATATGTGATTGGGGGGGCGGAGGAGGGATTTTCAAACTGAGACTTCAGTGCAGCATAAACCACTTTACAAGAGTGTTACATCCTCTCCTGCCCGACTCCAAAAACATCCACGAAAGACAAACTCGGCCATCACGTCTCTTCCTATCACACGTGTTTCTAGGTTACAGTGTTGAGACTACCAGTTGCATCTTTGTGGGAGAGCGAGAGAGATGAAGGTTATTACGCACAAACATCACCTGCTGTAACACACAACAAAACCGCCAAGGCTGAAAAAAAAAAAAAAAAAACACGATTCATAAAACAAAATCCTCTTCGACGAGGTCAAATCTAGTCGTACGGAAACAATAAAGAAAAAAAAATTCTCAGTGTTGAAGAGAACACTAAAACCGATCCTAGAAAACATTTGAAGGTCACGGATCTATTTTGGACTGGTTTTTATTACAGGGCTCTGAGGAGGAAGGAACTGCGCCCGCAGAACTAAAATAACGAGGCGGCTTCCCAAACTTCAGCGTTCAGGACAGAAAAAAAAGAAACCCTTTTTAAAACGGCACTACAGAGACGAGGAGGGAAAGGGCCGACTTCCTGTTCCAGAAGACAGAGCAGCTAGATACGCCGCCGCCTGGCTCCCAACAGGTCGTGCACTCATCATTTTCTAAGCTGGGGGGACGTGGGGGGGGGGGGGGGGGGGGTTGTTATTTAAATGGCAGAAGTGTGTGGAAGACAACGCTGGCGTCGAGAGCGGACGAACTAAAGCACGGCGAGGCGGGCGGCGAAAAGCGGACACGAGTCCTGAGCCTTCTCGACGTGGGAACACTGCCTCCCAAGACTTCCTGTCTGCGGCGTCCCTCGCTACGCTATCTCCCCTCCCTCCCTCCTCCCCCTTCTTCAGCTTGCCCCCGCAGCCGCAGCCGCTCGGCCCTCAGCGGCGCCTATCCCTGGGGTTGCTACGGCTACGAGAGCGACGTCCGCCACCGGCGCCGACAGAGGGCCGCCTGGGCCGGCTGCTGTTGTCCCTCTTCTTGTCCCCCTCTCTGTCTCGGCTGCGGTCCCCCTCCCTGTCTCGCTCGCGGCCGCGCTCGCCGCCGCGCTCCCTCTCTCTCTCGCCGCCGCCACCGCGCCCAGCTGCCCCGATGCTTGCGGCCGCCGCCGCCACCACCGCCCCCCCGGCGCTCGCCGCCCCGCCGTCCTTCTCCCGGCCCTTCAGCCTCTCCTTCCTCTCCTCCTCCCGCTTCTTCTCCTCCTCCTCTTGCTGCTCCTTGCGCCGCCGCTCGCGCTCCTTCTGCCGCTCCGTGCGGTCCAGAAGCCTCTGCACCGCCTGGTGGACACAGATCAGTTTAGTCGGGTGGAGCTCCGTCTCGATTGTGACAGATGGTGTTAAATAAAAAAGGGTTTAACCGACCTGCTCCTCGGAGAGCGGCAGCCAGTAGATGCACGGCGCCGCTTTGGTCTTCAGGAACAAGTCGTCGAGCAATTTTACAGGAGGCTCGTCGGCTTTCTCTGTTGGTGGAAAAGAGGAAAAGGGGGGAAATCGTCAGACATCGTTTAGGATTTCGTGTAATTCCGGCCCGCCTCCTCCCGTTTAAGATCCGTTCGCTCCTCCTGCTTTACCCTTCTTGTCGGTCTTTCTCTCCTTGCTCTTGGCCCTCTCTCTCCTCCTGCGCTCTCGGTCTCTGGACCGGGACCGCTGCTGCTCGTCTTCCCCCGGCCGGGCGAACTCCCGGATCTTGTCGCGGTCCCATTCGCGCTCGCCGCGGGCCCGCTCTCGGCGCTCCATCTCTCTCTGGCGCTCCGCCCACAGGTCCCGCACGCCCGCCGCGCCTCGGTCCCGCTCGTGCTCCCGCTCGGGCATCAGAGGGGGCAGCCGGGGCTGCGGACCGGTCGGGGGGGGGGCGAGGTCCTCTTCCCTTTGTGGCTTCACGACGCCTTTTTGAATGTCCAGCTGCACGGATGAAAAACAACAACAACACAAGTTTAGAGTACGTCGACTAAATTAAAAAAAAAAGGTTGATAAACTGTCATGGAATTAATCAGCACGGCAACACAAAGTACTTCTCCTGCATTACCTCATTCTGCTCGCAGAAGTCCACGCTGAGGACTTTGGGGTTGCTCAGAGGCCATTTGACCCCGTGGAGGGCGGCTCTGGTGGCGGCCGCCTCCTCTGAGGTGGCGTACTACGAGGGAGGAGCAGAAAATGGTGTTTTTAATTCATGCATAGTCACGTCTCAGCCGAAAGGGAACAGACTGCCGGAGCAACGTGGACGATGGCGATCCCTAAAAACTCACTGTGACGTAGCAGTGAGACTTGATCTTGTCGATCCAGAAGCCCTCCTCCACCACGGCGCCCGTCCTGTTCAGCAGCTCCTTGAGTTGGCCCAGGGTGAAGGGTCGCACCTGCGGGACACACGAGGAGCAGGGCTCAATCGGGTTTTAAAGTTCTGAATAAAAAGATGTGAACTTGAGATGTGGCTGTACGTTTGAAGTCCGTTAGTGTCGTTTTAACTTGTTTGTGTTGTGCGTTACTGTAGTCATAGAGCCAGGTTCATGTGAGGTCATCGAGGCTGGGTGGCATTAGACATCTCTAGTCTTTGATCCACCAAATACGTCAAGCGTCGCTTCTATGACGCAAGCTAAAATAACTGCAAATGCTAGTAATTAAATGTGTAATGTCTAGTCTTGTCATAGTGATGCCCAAAAATGCAGGTGCTACTTGGCTACAGCCGTAATACCTGGGTGAGAGCCGCCAACTCCAATTATGGGAATAATGGCGATTCCAACTGGCATCAACACAATAAGCCTTTTTGACGATAATTTCCTTACGCAGGGAGACACATCATCCCCGCGCTTCCTCTAGGCGTTAAAAGTTCGGCAATGCTCCGAGATGTAAAACCCACCAGGTTGATGACGTGGATGATGTTTGAAACTTTGCCGTGCGGCGGCGAGGGCTGGCGGGCCGCGCGGACGGGGTCGTCGATGGTGACGGACACGCCGGATTTCTGCTGGCTGATGGAGCGACGCACCAGACCGTCGCTCGGGGTAACTGGCGGTAAAAAGAGTGAGCGGGACGGGTGAAACAAGGGAAAAGGAAGGGGAATGTCTGTAATCAAAAGATGGAGAGAAAGGCGGCGTGGGGACAGATTGACACCCGGCAGCGCGGCGTCACCTTTCTTTGGCTCCGCTTCGAGCTTGACGTTCGCCTGAGTCTCCGTGGCGCCCTCGGACACGCTGTCCTTCCGCTTGTCTCTGGAGGTTCTGCGTGGTCTGTCTTTCTCAGTTATGTCCACCACCTCCTCCTCCTCTTCCTCCTCCTCCCCCTCCTTGTTTGTCTGTCCGTTTTCTTGGCTGTCAGCCGAGACGACCTGGGGAGGACGGTTCAAAACACAGGACTTCACGCCAAAGGTGCCTTTAAAATCCACCGTAACTGGATGTTGGACGAACAAACCAAACGTACGCGGCATTTGGAACGACCACTGACCTGTGTGACGGTGCGTCTGATCTTGAGGCCCTTGTCCTGGTCGCCCCGGCTGGCGTCCATCGCCTCCTCGTCCCCGGACATCTGCAGCTCCTCCGGGTTCAGCTCCACCACCGCCTCCTGGTTCACCTTGATGTCCGGGATCAGAGACTGGTGGACGGAGACGGGGACAAGATGTCGGTGGAGGCAGAGAGAAATGGTTGAGAGAGACGTTTTGTTTCCTTTTACAAAACGCATGTAACCAATTTGGTGGTCTCAAATTCCCTAAATGTCCCCCAGCACGTTGACACAAAGCGTGCTGGGAGAAAAGAACTTGCAAGTAGTCGTAGTCAGAGTGATCGATGACCGTGTTTAAGAATTGTTTAAAAGAAAATGTAAATCGGCATTTCCATTACACACTGCACAAGACAAAACGGGCGCAGCGGTCTGCCTTTTTGCACGAAAATATTACAAAAACATCTTCAAAAATATTGCTACATTTAAAAAAAAAGAAGCTAAATCCTCCCAGTTTCCCCCCTGCGCACGCCGTGCACGCCGTGCCGGTACCTTCAGTGAGTCCGTGGTGATGCTGATGGAGGGCTTCTTGGCGGTGACTGCCGTGCTGGAGCCCCACCGCCTCTTCCTCCCTGCGGCGGCTCCCGCGTCCGTCTCGCCTGCTGCCCCGTCCGCGGCGGCCGGCGACGTCTTGCTGCCTGCAGAGGAGCCGGGAGAGATGCACTTCGTCACTGAGGAGAAGAGGGAAGATCAACTCCCACGCGGGCAATTTGCGCTCTGCAGAGATGGTTTTGGCATCGGTTGCAGTGTATATTTGAAAGTTCAGTGAGTTTCTAATTCGGAAACCCTGGGAATTAATTGTTTCAGTAACCATTTCCAATAGTGTTTAATTGACAATAATGAACCGGTTGTTACAGGTTTGTCTGCAGACATTCTCAGAGGGAGATTCTGTGCACATTACTTCTGCCACACGGAGCTGATGGGTGCAGAGGACTGCAGCGAAGTAACCGTGCAGTGCATAAATATAGTGAGCACGTTGAAACAGCAGGAAAGACTTCAGCATGGAGATGTATGCATGTGTGCGCGCTTCAACACACACATATATACATCTATGCAAACGATAAGACAAAGACTTATTTTTCATTCTATGGAATGGGTATACTCACTGGTCAGGGATATCTTGCGAGCAGCGAAGGCCTTCGGAGTGGTGCTCTGGAAAGAGACGGAGAGGGAACATACAGAAACCCCAGGGGTGCGGGGCGCGATGAGAACCAAGAGTCAAAACCCAAACAGGCAACAACAGAGAGGAGGTGAAACAGGAAAAGTGGAGGAAGGGTTAGGGACGGGGGAGTGGGGGGGGGGTTAAAAAAGGTGCCTGGAGGCTCCAATTGTACCACATTACGGACAGAGTACTGGGTCGATACAGAGAGACGCCAGACACATTTCTGCCTTCCACCTCTGCTCTAGAGAAAGAAACGGAGATAAATCGTTACTGCTCATCCCTCTGTGTCTGTGTGTGTGTGTGTGTTACTCTCAGGCAAAAAGAGTACATCATGTGCATTGGCTCGTGTAAAACTTAATCTGGGTCAATATCTCAGTGCTATTGCAAGATAATAGAAGAGCATGTTAGTGTGTTTGAGTGGATCTTGCTACTTTACACTCTCGTCCCATCTGCACTGGAATTATCATCTAACAAATAGGAGGTGGTGAGATTTTAATTTGAAACTTGGTCGGAGTGCATCTGTCTTATTATCAAGTATTGATTACGGCAAAAATGATCCAACTACCTGTTTTGTCCATAACTAAAGTTCTTTCCAAAATATCTGAGTAGGAAATGACTTTGCTGAGCTAATCTGTTAACAATTAACATTGGTTGATTCTAAAAGGATAAAAGGTGAATATTATGGAAATGATGTTACAGTGTAACCCTGCGTGAATGCTGCAGTGAGGAGTTCCGTGGAGCAAAGGTGGAGGGCCGAGTGTTGGAGACTCAAAGATCGCTCAGCAGGAATTTTGGGTACCGCAGTTAAAATTCACCGGGACAAATCGATTTCATTTAACAGCTGTGTTTGTCAAATTTACAACGTACACTTGGGAGTCGAAATACGGAAACTGCAGTACCATTTCTTATTTTCTTTTTTAATTAGGGGGGAGGAAAAATGTATTCCTTTTAATTAGAAAACATGTTTTTTTGTGTTAATTCTATAAAATTGTATACAATTTAAATAGAGGAATAATCACAAGTCATTTCCTTGTACCATTTGACACCTGATTCCTTACTGGCTCGACTATGGCCCAACCGCACGACAGTGAGTACTGTATCTAGGCAACAAGGATCCAATCAGAGAAGGCAGAGGAGTGAGGGCGGGCTCGGTTAGAGTATGCAGATTAGCCACTGGATTGGACTTTTGTTCTTGAACGGGGCCGGGAGGACTTTTCTTGATTGATTAAAGAGTCACGTTTCAGTCTTTTGGGGAGCCACGGGTTTCAAATGTCATTGTGATGGATTCTGGCAGGGGAGGGAGGGGGCGTGAGGGGGTGTTGAGTACTTTGTTAAGAGTCCTTGATCTGTGGAGGTACATCTGGCAAGAAAAAATAATAAAAAAAATCCCTTTTGCGAGGCTATAAATTGTCCATTTTCTCCAATTTAAAGTCCAGAAGGCCTTCGGAAGTTTGACCCTGGAAGCAGTTCATGTTGTTTCCATAGAAAAAAGTAATCCAGCAGCACACAGCATTAGTTCTGATTGTAATCCATAAGGAAACGAGAGGCTCTGTGGACATCACCGCATCTCTGCAGCCACATGTAAACCCAGGAGTTGTGAGCGTGGGGAAGAGATTGACGTGGAAAACAAACAAACAGCGGACTGCAGTCGTCCTTCTGTAGGGTCCACGGCACAGGCTGGTTTTCCAGAAGGAAGGGAGGCCAGGATTTGTTCTTCCAGCTCTGCGCGGACGATCAACATCACTCTGGACCAGCAAAACCTCTCGGTGCACGTGTGTCGGATCGTCCCGTGAAAGTCTGTTACGGTGGAACATGGCGGCGAGTTCAGAGGAACGGTTCTTTCACGAACGACGACGTTGCGCGTGACAACAGAAGTTCACACCGCCGTGTCACAGAATCTTATCCACCAAGTTGTCCAGAAAAAACAACAAAAAAGTTCATTGCATACAAAATTTCATGTTGTTTTGCTGGAGTGTGTTTTTAAACTTAAATCCCCAAACAGTGGTCATAGAAACGCTCAAGTCCGGATCACTGCAAGTCCAAAGTCATTCCTCCACAGCACCAGCAGGGGGCAGTGTGGGATCAGATCAAGAGCTAAAAACAGAACACAAGACCTGAAGAGTTCTGTCTTCTCTGAGCGGCAAATGGCTTTTGAAGGAAGGCGCCATGGATGTTGCAGTGCAACACTTTTGAGGATGTGCATATCCTCAAAATTACAGATGGGGAAAGGTGGGGAAAGGCAACAGGCTCTGGACTCCCTTCCCCTTCCTTTACACCATCAGGCACCGTGCTCACGCAGTGCGGTACTGTAAAGTCCAGTCGGGGTTCAGATCGGCGAGCAGGCTTCCACCCCCAATACTGGGTTACCATGGCAACTGGGTGCTGCTGCAGTTACCATGGCTGCCGCTGCTGTTCGACGGTGGTCTGAGTTCCTGCTGGCTCAGCACGCCACCGGAGGGCTTTACTCAAGTGCCATGAGGTGGGGTTGGGGGGGGGGGTTGCAGACTCTGGGCCTAATTCAGGTAACAGCGACGCGCTTGGGCATTGCGGGACAGGAGTTGTAGGAGTGGAGGAGGTGGTGTTGTTGTTGTTGTTGTTGGTGGTGGTGGTGGTGGTAGTACGCAGCAGGTACCATTAGGGGCAATGGAAGAGGCATGGGCACCTTCATAACAAAGCAATCAATGGGGTTTTAAACAGCAATCACACCATCAATATATATAGTGAAAGAGAAGCTTTCATGATGGGATAGAGGCAAAAGATGGAAAGTAAAAAAGGTACAAAGAGGGGCAGAGGGACAGTGAAAGTGAAAACAAGAGATACAGAGACAGTGTGGAAGATGCAAGTGAGAGGGCAGAGAGAATGAAAACTGGGTGAAAGAAACAGCAGAAACGAGCCCTTATTCATCTCTACACACTGTCAGGCCCATTACTCATGCAGACAAACGCAGGTGGAGAAGAAAACCCACACACACTTAAATAAAAAAATAAAGACACATGCTCCCAACAACATGATATGGATAAGTGCGCCCCACTGAATCTGATCTAGGTACTTAAGAACGTTTGTGTTGACGGATCAAGACCTTTACTCATACACTGGCTATGCAAAAAGCTAATCTGATTGTTAAGCGGAAAAAATGCATCGTAAAAGTATTATTTGTAGAAGTTTATAATATGCTTGTGACAGCACAACAAGGTGCGCTAATGATGGTTGAGACCCTGACACGATAACGTGCACTGATCAACCCAAACACACTGCAGCGTACGAAAGGCGGAGCCGACGCCTGCAGGAGAGGAAATAACTTATCCGTCTTCCCAATATTGCCAACAGTTTGAAAAATGGAGCGTGGAGGAGCTCCTCCGAACTGGCATCTCCTGCCACGGGTTCAAAGCTCTCCATCGGAGCACAGTAGTGCCAACCGGGGCGGATAAATTAGGAAAACAAAAGGGCCGTGGGTCTGCACAATTTGGATAACCGGCTTGATGTGTCAGGCTGCTCAGGTTAAACGGGTTTCTGTCTCACTTTCACCCACACTTAGCATCCCTCAGCCAGTAGCAGACAGGCAAGGCAAGTGTGTGAGAGATCATCCGAATATGAAATAAAGGTGCATTAATGGGGGTGAATTAGTTCATTTTTTTAATTCCCCCGAGAACCCAACTCCAACCCAACCCCCGTTTGCTCACCCACGAGCATTTGCAGAAACCTTGAATGTATTAATGTGATGAGCTTAGAGAGGACACGGAAGCTGTGTCGAGAGCTAAAATCGGGGCGATTAAAATCCCCACAGGAGCGAAATAAATCGGCGCTTTCAAAGACCTTGGGGTTGCGTTGGTTTTAAGTTCCCCTGCCAACTTGTGCTGTCGACGACACGCGCGTCAAACGTGATTGAGGATGCGGGTTAGTCGGGAGACAGGGCGACGACCCAGGCGCCCACACCCCCCCAGCGGCCTTACCTCCTCCAGACGAGCCTCGCTGTTCTCCGGGTCGGCCCCGGAGGGCGGCTGCTGGGCGCTGGAGCTCTCCGAGTCCGGTTCCACCTCCGTCGCTGCTGCTGCGCTGGGCTCCGACACCTCCCTGCAAGAGGAAGACACGTTTTGGGGTTGAGGGAAGGAGGGGAGAAAACAGGCTTAGACGGTGAAACACCGTCAGCGAACTCAGAGATCTGAAACAATTGCATTGTGCAAGTAATTGATGCTGACTGCAATTATACACCATGATGATAGTGTGAACCACGACGATAAGGCCTAGCAGCATCCTAGCATCTAGCCCCAACGTCTCATTGAACCCGTCACCAAATGCAGACTGGCCACATTCAGATCCTCTGCAGTGTCGAGCTGGTCTTGGTTAAGCATTTATTAATGAGGTTTGTTACCCGGAGAGGCTCGAAGCTCGAGGGTAGCTCTGTAAAAGAGGGAGGGCTTAGCGACGTGTCAACAATCAGGTTGTAATGCTTTTCTTTGAGCAACGGTAAGGTCTGTGTGTAGAAAATACCGGGACGTGCCAGAGGAAGGGTGTTGGGGGGTCACTGATCTGGGTCACAAATGCTATGAATAACTCCCCAGCTAACCAACACCCAGGAGGGTCCCAAACACTCCCCAAACTAACTCGTAGTAAAAGACAGCTGACTGCAAGTGTGCGCGGCCTTGATCTGATTTAAAAAAAAAAAGAAGCTGCCACGAAAAGAACCTCTTAGCAGTAAGTGAGCATCAGACTCCACACAGGCCGAAGCTTCCTACCGTTATTTAATGTAAGGGATGTTATCTAAGAGCAAAACCCGGGCAGATGTGATCATTGCATGTTGAGCTACCCCCTCAACCTCCCCGACCGCAGAGGCTGCACCCTGTAGGTGGGAGCATCGCATCTTCTCGCATCCTACTCTCCATCACAGTGCACACACTCGCTGCATGATGCTTCTGCATTCTCAGGATAAGGAAGTAAATAATACATAGAAAAAAACTCAACCTCAAACAAGTAGGCGTTGTGAAGTGAATTGCAGGTGCCAATGACGACGGCATGTTTAGTCTTAAACAGTTATTGCAGAATTTGCTGGATGAAAGACATTCTGATTAAATCCCAATTAATACAGTAAACCGTTAAGGTGGTAGGCTACTCAAGTTGCTCCTCAAGATATTCTCAAACTTCATCAAAGTCCCATCTACAACCTTCACTGGCTGCAGCTGTACGAAAGGCGGTTAGCTCAAACAACCATACATCAACATAAAAAATAGCCCCTAACAAAGTCTCGTTAAGGAGAAGGTACCATGATGTCATTGTGTGCACCAGAGAAAGCCAGCCTCCTCCCTTGGATATTAGTCAAAGAGGAGTGTGGGCAGGGGGACAGACGTTTTCCCCCGTGACACAATGGCTCTCCTCAGCTGCCCTAGGTGTGGATGTCAGTGTGTGTGTGTGTGTGTGTGTGTGTGTGTGTCCCTTGGGCAAGGCCAGCGACACACCTGGGCAGCATTTAAAACAGGGAGACAAGATGTCTACTAGAAATAAATACCCGCAGCATCAGGAAAGACCAGGCCAACTGAGTTGCTCAACAGAACTGCTCAGATCATGTCCAAATCAACAAACTGGACCCGTAAACGGGAGCCTCGCGTTGTCACCGGTCAAATGGGACACATGGTTGGTGGGCTCTCAGGGGAGGTGAGGGAGCGCTGGTGCCAGCTGGGAGAATTATATCACACCATAAGGGTCCATTCACACCGACTGTACAGCTAACAGATGTTGGCTTTAATGATCTCCCTCGACAACAGTGAGATCATTAACGGCTAAAGCGGCAAAAAAAAACAAAATAAGTGTATCATCTGCTGTGGCGTAGCCCTCCAAATGCATGTACAGCGTGGCCAAAAACGAGCTTTAATGGGGATAACAAAGTGAGGATGCCATCGCTGAATAACACAAATGTTTCTCCTCTTTATCGCTCATCTACCTTGCATGACAGAGAAAACGTCGAGGTCAAGAGGAATAAGAGAGGAGGAGAGCAACCTCAGTCCACACGACTTTCCTCAGCACGCCATGAAATCTGAGCCCATCATTTATTAGTCAAAATGTGTTCCTCCAATGTGGAGCTATTTTAGGCACAGATCACAGAAAGGAAGACCCCCTTCCCCCCCATCTCAGATTAAAAAAAAAATCTTCCCTGCTTCTCCACTCCCAACAAAAGACCCTCTTCGCGGTCCCACCCCCGGTCCTCCTCACATGGGCGAACACGCTGATAACCAGGCCAATGTGAAACTGACTGACGTTATATTAGGACGCATCCGCGTCGCACTGTGCAGGGGGCCGATCCACACGCATTGATTTATGATGAGGCATCACGCACAGCGGACCGAAGCCCCGAGTCGCCCTCTAGATCGCTCTTACCCGTTTTTGTTGCCTTCGGACAGCATTATAGCCGGCCTTGAAAAAGGGAACCCCCCCCCACCCGGGGACAAAATATGTCACTCGGCCCGCCGACGACGACGACGGCGTGTCCGGTCAGGCGTCGGTTGAAATCGGGGACGCGGAATAAAATAAATAAATCCGATCGCGGTTTGTTTCTACCGCTGATTAGCCGTGCACTGCGTCGGTATCAGGGATGCGGTGCATGCATGTCGGCCATGTTGGCTAGCGAGACGAGTGTCAAGTCTGCCACAGGGAGAGAACAAATATATTTCTTCCGGTCAAAGATTTCCAAAATAAAAGCTGCCGTAGCGGCTCAAACGTGTCGCATTCCGAATTATGATCACACTAAAATAGTAATTGAGCGACCGACTGCGCTGCGTGGAAAAAAACGAGCTCTACTACCGGCCACGGATGGAAAGTACATGAAAAAGACAACCGGGGCGATGCAATGAGGCAAGGCGAAAACAAAGGACCCCCTTTTTTTCCTCAAGAGAAAGCAGCAGCAGCCACGCCGCTTGTGGGGCTGCCGCAGTGAACGCCTGACAAGAAATACAAAGTGCTACACAATCGATTAAGGAGATTAAATTGGAACGGCTTTGCTACTACTACTGCTACTACACATAGACACAGAGACAAACACAGACATTTCTATGTTAATACTAAATACATATGATTCCTCCATCTAGTAATAGAAACAACAAATAGAATAAATGGAAAAAACATGGTCATTTAACTTAACAGCTTTTTCTTCCGAGGGTTAGTAAGTGAACGAAATCGCCAGTCCGATTTAGTAACTTAGTACACATTGACAACATTTGTCCACAGTATCCCTATGGTTGAAATGCACTTATTGTAAGTCGCTTTGGATAATGTAATGTAATGTAAAAGTGATCCTTTTGATTAATTTAATGTCTAAGCTTATGCAAGTCATTAGCAAGTGGAGCTATCACAAAGGAATAGAGAGAATCGCTCAATTTATTTAAAAAAAACAGACGAAACAACTTACAGAGTACAAAATATTGTTGATTAATAGTATTTGACTACAGGGAGCAC
This sequence comes from Apeltes quadracus, assembly GCA_021346845.1. Lineage (NCBI taxonomy): Eukaryota > Metazoa > Chordata > Actinopteri > Perciformes > Gasterosteidae > Apeltes > Apeltes quadracus. Next base: position 2,726,041 of record CM037923.1, on the reverse strand, counting down.
CCTAAGAAATGATAAGTGTTGCGTCTAGGATGTATTTAAGGAATATTGTAATATTTAAGGATGGTAATTTTTTATGCTGTGACTCCAAAGCCTTACGATTTGAAGACTTATTTCCACTAGTTTTAAAAGAGGTGAACTGCTTTTTAATTATGGTTACTAACCTTTTTGAAAGAAATGGTTTTTCTGCCTTTGGGTTAGGGTTTTTCTCATCCTCCGCATCATGCTGTGCCTTCTGTGAAATAATTAAAGAAAAAAAAAATAGCAGCACAACCAACAACAGGTCAAACATCTCTATCTAGGCTGCAGTGAACGACGGAACCCACGTTGTTTGATCACTAACCTTCAGCTTTCTGACAGGGATGATTTTATCCCCACAGGAGGAAGAAGACGATTGGGAAGAAGAGTCTGATTTGGAGTCAGAATCTGAGGAGGAACCTGAGTCTTGGGCCTCGGTCATGGCCACCTTTCCTTTGCTGGCCGTCTCCTGTCTCTTTTCCTTTTCCTTTAGAAGTTTCTCCTCTCTTCTCTCTTCCTCTTGCTGTTGTTTTTTCTCTTTTTCTTTATCCTCTTGCTGTTGTTTTCTCTCCTTTTCCTTTTCCTCCTGCAGGCGTTTTCTCTCTTTCTCTCGGTCCTCTTTCTGACGCAGTTTCTCCTCCTCCTCCATCCGTTTCCTCTCCTTTTCCTTCTGGTGTTGCTCCCTCTCTTTCTCCTCCTTCAGACGCCTTTCTTCCTCCACTTCTCTGTTCTCTTGGAGCCTCCTCCTCTCTATTCTTTGCAGTGAAGATTCACTGGAAGTGGCGGACACAGCAGAGGAGCGTGCGGTTGGCCCTGACATATCCACAGCAGAGGAGGCCTCTGCTGCACGAAAAGCCCCCTCTGACTCCATCTTGTGTACCAGCAGAGAAAGGGGCCCTGGCCCACGATTTATAGAGGGCTCAGGACTGCTGGAGCGAGAGCTGGAGTCAGAGTCTTGCCTCTGCAAGGTGGGAGGTGGGAAGGGCGGCACCCTCGGACCACCTGAAGCCCCGGGGGCTTCTCCCTCCTGGTCGTCTGTGTCTGGTGGGCTCTGTTTGGGAGTGTCAGGTAGGGGAAACAAGTCAGGAGGTGGAGAGGGAGGAGGAGTGGGGTGGCGCAGTTGCATTGGTGTGTGGTGTACCTGTGGAGGTGGGATGTGCTGCGGAGGCTGCAGCTTGCGTTTGGATCTTGCAACTGTTGACGGGGCGCTTGGAGGCATCTGCTGCGGCTGAGGAGGTGCTCGATTCCCCCTGCGCGCCCCGCCAGGACCGGGTCCCCAATCCTCGTCATCCTCGCTCTCGTCATCACCGTCGTCATCGTCATCATGACTATCCTCTGGGGCCTCACCTCCTCCTCCTCCTCCTCCTGACACTCCGGCAGATCGGCTAAGGTGCAGCACGGGATGAGCGGATCCGGGCTCACTCGGAGCGGTGCCCTCTTTCTCCTGGGCTCGGGGTACTGCGGGGGGCAGACCCTGGCGGTCAGGCTGACCCAGGACGCGCACCGACAGCGAGGCTACAGCGCGGGGAGGAGATGGGGCCGGTGGTTCCTTGTGTCCTTGATGAAAGGTGCCTCGCTGCATCCTTACTCCTGGAGCCTCACTGAACTCCTGGGGGTGAAGGAGAGGGCCGGGGCCAGAGGCCGGGCCGCATGCCATCATCACATGACCCATGACTGGTTCTCCTCCTCCTCCTCCTCCTCCTCCTCCTCCTCCTCTGCCCTCTTCTGCCCTGGTCATTGACGGCTTAGGGGGGATTTTGGGATGCTTCTGGGCAAAACAAACGGGAGTCAGTCCGAGAGAAGAAGAATTTATTCACATGTTGCGAGATTTACAAGAACAAGAAATTGAATTCCCGGGTAAAGGATGACCACAACAAAACACACCAGTGTTGGAAATATTTGGTGTCATGTAATAAGAGACACCTTCTGCGTCACAAGTTAAACAGTGTAGGTAATGATTTTCACAGCATCATGTCATCGACTTGAAGCATCCTAGTGTGTTTTGTTGTGAAGGATAAATCCTTAGTATCATCATTTAGTGTGTGGAGGTGGCTGACCTTGTCAGAGACATAGGAAGAGCAGTCATTGTCTTCTGAGTGGTCTTCGTCCTCCTCCACCACTGCTGGGCTTTCTATCAGGAAGGGACACAAAGAAAGAGTTAAGACATCAGGTAAGACCCACTGGTCCCCAACCAGAATTAACCGGTTTAGTTTTGTGTAAGTTAATTCAAACATTAAAGTGCAGATGGTGAAAGAGACAGTGTGTGTCGGTCAGAAACACGCAAACTTTGTGAGGCAGGGATCGTTTTTCTTGGCTGGTTTGTGATGTGTGTGTTTATTACCTCCTGCCTCCTCCTCTTGTTGAGCTTCTCTCTGCAGTCTCTGGCGGAGGAGCTCCTGCTGCTTGGCCAGGTACTGTTTTATGAAGCTATTCTGGCTCATCTCCTCACCGATCTACAACATAATTACGTATATAAAACAGCACTTAATTATAACCGCCGCACCTTAAAACTCACAATCAAAGAGCACTGACTGTGTAATAATAATAATACTACTATAACAATGTAGTATCCACACATACTAAAAGGAAATAATAAAATATATTCTTACCTGAGAATTGGGCTGCAACCCACTGTGAGAGGACGACGACTTCTGAAGATTTTCCAGCATCAGAGCCTGCGGGGGATAAAGAACGGTTTCATTTAAATGTAAAAATATTGCTTCATAGGTCATTTAAAAAAAACTGAGGGTTTGTGTGCGTTTGTGTTTTTTAATCTAAATTTTACTGGCCACTAATCACTTTATTTGTAACAGGACGGTGAACGGAGAGAAATGGCTACGAAATGAACAAACCTTGCGTGACTATTACCTTATCATCCCGGTAACAAATGCATGGAAATATTTCAAAGGGGTGCAAATCACTAGTCTTCTGTTATCTACAGAAACTCAGTGACTTTATGTTCAACTCAATTTAAATTACATCATAATAAACAGTGCATTTGCTTTAATGCAGAGCTAAATGCATCACTGAACCAATTCTAGCACCACTTGTTTGATCAGACACAGGCAACATTGCTGCATATCATTCATTTCCTCATATGAGCCACAATAGTTCCACTATATTTCAGACAAAAAAAAGAATATAAATCCAATATAAATCCATATTATATTGGACTACTTTTGAGTCAATAAAAATAAATAATTTGAGCAATAATCAAACAAGTGTTAATTATAGTTCATTTAGGAAAATAAACCTTGAAAAGGGTTTATGAAGTTTATGAAGAAAGACAAAACGTTGGGCAGAGACCTGTCGGAGCCAACATCTTCCTGGGGGGGAGGGGAGGGGGGGACTTTTGAGACTCACAGTATTTCTACAAACCGAGCTGTAGCGCCGGAACCTACGGTTTCCACCGACGGGGATTCGCGCAAAACAACAACGTGGTTGATAAAAAAAAAAAAATAACTTGGGAGGACTGAACAAACTACTCGTTGGCTAAGCTCGTTAAAAATGTGTTTACATGGCGAGGCGCGCGCCCCCGTAACCCCCCGTACACTCACGAACGGGGCGCGGGCACGGCGGCGTACTGTACACTCCGTGCACTCGGCTTAGGCCTCGACTTGACAGGTGCACAGTTCAACTGTGTGCAACACGGTGCACGAAGTGTAGTTACGCTTCGATCGCAAACTCGTTCGGCGGGGCGGTCGCGCCGCGTCGCCGGTCACACGCAGCCCGAAACTGCGACTGTTGTGGATGCGTATTTAACGCGAGCCAGGCGGTTTATGTATTCCCGCTCCCGGAGCCCACACACCGTTACGGCCTCTAACGTTAACCCCCGCCGTCTCTCGGCTCCTGCTGAACTTAGCCAGACTGGATAGGCGGCCATAACACGGGCGGAAACTTACCCCTTTCAGCCGCTTGAGGAGAGCATTTTTCTGCCCGCTCTTCGGGAGGTTTCTTTGCTCCAGGGCGAGTTTTAAATCCGCCACTCGCAGCGATTGTAGAGGTTTCCCATCAAGCGTAATATCTTCGTCCGCCATTTTCCTCCCTCCGCTTGTCTAAACTCCCAACGAGCGTCGCTACGGCTGCTGCTCCGCGTCACAGCTCGGCAGTTTCCGGAAGAGCTCGGTTTGTCCGAAGCACAGCAGGAAAGTGACAGTTGCAAAAAGCAAATCTTCGGCCCTGATGATTTAAAGTGGTTTCATTCGAATTTATAATAGTCTATGGAAAAGTATGGTGTACTGATTAAACATATTTATTGTTGCGTCTACAAATAGAGAGATCATGCTGGCAAAATATCCCATTCAAATAAATGAACATATAAATAAACAGTCCAAACACATGTGTTTAATTACAAAAGATGTATTTGTGCATTCTGAACAGGAATACAAGACAGACATCAAATGTAGTGTTAAACTTAAGGTGTAGTACTGAGGAAAGTCAAAGATTCAGTTTTTTACCCCCTCGGAAAATACAGATCTCACACGAGTTCATATTGTAGAAAACTTCCTTGTACAAAAGAAAAAAACAGCTACATATTTGAACTGCAGCGTAGCATATTTTTCAGAAAAAACATATTTAAACTACCCAGAAATATTGCCTCCATGGCAAAGTATGTGCATATATCAAATTTAAGCCATGCAAACTGGAAAGGAACATAAAAAATTGACAGTAATAAATATACTGCTATAGGTAACTTGCCCATCATATTCTCATCATTCATAAAAAGTGTGGAGCTTGTATTTTTTTTCAAACTTGAAGTCAGTAAATAATACCGTAAACACCCACACGGTGCCACTGCAGCAAGGAGATGCAAAAGCCGGCGGAACTCTTGAATGATTTACACAGTGAGAAAAATGATTATGCGACGCTCTGATGATACTGACTTTGATCTGGGAAAAATAAAGTATGCGAGGCAAAACAAAATGACCCGCCATAAGAGCGAGAGCGCAAAGCATTATAACCTTACTTTGTAGTGTTGAGGGTACATGTTTTAATGAGCTGAAACAAACATCAAAACCAACATATCAAATCTGGTAAGTGGTATAAAAGGAAACATGTAAAACATCAGACTGTAGTAGTGTTGTCTGGGTAAAGGAAACTAGTACTTTGTTGGATTTAAGATACAAAAAAAATCAAATTACGTTGTGCTTCATGTCACCATTTCAACCAGGGCTGTGTATAATAAATACATTGCAAATCTAAACCACGTTCTCCTGCAACGCCTTGCATTATTCATGGTTATATATGCATGCACTCGCAGCCTTAGTTTCTACCCAAAACAATAAACGCAGGAGTGAGTAAGCACTGATGACAAGGGTCGGGCAGTTTATGGGAAACGACAAAAAAAAAAAGTCAAAGAATGCATGCGAACCATAGCAAGACGTGTGGAGACAAGAGAGCTTTGAACAGGTTTTTCAACCACTGCCAGGTTCCCACATGGGTGGGAAAAGAACACCAGCAGGCCATGTCTCACCCAACTATCTAAACCGACTCCAGTCCCATCTCCGTCAGATAGGATGACATGTCTTTATTTACAGCGAAACTGTTTTGAGCGGTTTCTGAGCTGTAATGGGTACGACTCCTACTCACACAGATCGGGGCGAACTTCCTACTCGACCACTTACTCCATTTCTTCCATTATAAGGACCAAAAAACACTCAATATGCTGCTTCAACAGCTGTAACGTGATAATCACAAAGGGCCATTCAGGTCAACAGTAGAAAGTAGGCCAGAACCAGGATGTTGGGCCTCCGTCTGGGCTATTTGAGGAACAGAGGGGGCGGCTGAATAAATAGAGAGAGGGAGGAAAGAAAGGAAGAAAATATGGCAAACATAATAAAGCAAAGCTCCACTGATAAACCGTTCGCACAGACACTCAAAGCCACGGCTTCATATATTCAATAAGTTAACACTCAGAGGGGGGAGGAGGGGAGGTGTGCCTGGCATCAAAGCACGGAGGTCAGTGTATAAACAAAAGGCAAGCCAACACACACACACACACACACACACACACACACACAGGAAGAAAGGAACCAACGCTCACAACCCGTCTCAGTAACAGCTGCAGGAAAACACTTGTTCCAGGTTTCCACGGTTGCCGTTCGCTCCGATCCCGTTCAACAAATAAGGCATTTAAAAAAAAAAGGAGGAGAAAACGTACACGCGTGTAGTGTAAACAACGTTTTTAAACGCAGGGGTGTGAAACATCATGAAGATATTTCGGCCAGGCGCTGCAGCAGCGTGGAGAAGCCGGCGGCCTGCTGGGAGAGCTCGGCCACGCGGTCCACCATCTCCTGGGTGGCGGACACCGACGGGTAGTTTTGCGCGGCGCCCTTCGTGGCCACGACCACGGACTTCAAGGCCTGACAGAGTCGTCCTCCTGAGGTTGTGATCTACATTTAAAACAAGAAAAAAATATTTATACGTCAAAATTCCAACTAGACTTGACATTATTGCCCCATTCCCGCCACGTCAAACTGCTTTCTCTCCGTACCTTGGCGCGCAGGTCGGCCGAGGTGAGGAGGCGGGACAGCGTGTCCCCGATGAACACCAGCTTGTGCGCCGTCACGATGAGGCTCTTCCCCCTGGCGACGAAGATGCGCGGCGGCTGGTTGCCCTGCACGCTGCTGAAGAGCACGTCGATGGCGTCCGCCAGGCAGGACAGGTGAGCGAGGCTCTGCGACGAGTAGAAGGACAACAGCTCCGAGTCCTCCAGGGAGAGGGACAGGGGGAGAGGAGGGGACGGGGTCAACTGTGCGAGGGAGGATGAGGTTAGCGTTTGTCCGGGAAAGTCGTGCTGCAGTCAAATATGCCCCATTTATTGTCTTGGAGAAAAGTGAAACACGCAAACTTTTTTTTTCCCCCTTTCAGCCTTAGAAAAGTACAGATGTTTCTCACACTGGGCTTTTCTGTCACTTATTGTCCTGCAGCCTCCGTCTATGTGAGGCATGATTGTTACGATTTACAAATGGCCACTTGTTGGTCGCCCTGTGGCGTAACCAAGGAACCCAGAAAAGGAGCAGAAAGACGCAGACGCAGAGTGAGCGATGAGGAAAAAACGTGACCTCAGTCCCAAGAAACAGGAGCCAGAAGCGACCCGAGTGAGACCAGAGGACAAGACGTGGTTGTTTATCTGCGTATGTGTGCCGTTGCAGATCTCAGAATGGAAGCTTTGATGTTGGATTATCCGAAGAACAAAGACCAGCATCATTAGAAGATCCTTTTAAGAATGATGGTGGCTGCACACATTCTTGAGACAGGGGTTAATGTGATGTTCAGGCATTTTGTGTGTGTGTGTGTGGATTTAAGATGGGTTTTGACCAAAGAGCTGCAGCGAGCTGGATTAATCAGTGTTCATTAGTAAACACGGCGAACAACACAGCGAATGAATGACTCATTTGTGTCGACTTGCTGTGCGTTTCTGTTCAACAAAAACTTTTGGTTTGCAGAAGTGAAGGATTGTGTTCATAGCGGTAAACAGGAAGAAGAAGAGACGTACCATTGGATCTGCATCGATCGTCTGCATGTGTCCGTTCTCACTAAGAATATCAGGAAGTGGCTCAGGTTTACCCTGGTGTGGGGGGGAAGCGGGGGGAGAGAGAGAGAGAGAACCATCACACACGTATCCAGACAGCAAGTGCTAACTGCTAAAATAAATACAAATAATCATGTGAATATTAGTTATTGAAAGATGATATTAAAGACGATAATAATGTAATGTCATCATAAAAGCCGACCTGCAGCTTGACGTATCCTACGCTGTCTCCGGTGGGCGCGGGGGGCGGGATGGGCGTCAGGCCGATGCCCGCGTACTCGTTGCTGGGGTCGTCCTCGCAGTCGCCGGGGCCTATGGTTAGCGTCACCGTCGACAGAGCGGGAGGGAGAGGGAAGGCGGGCTGAGGTGTCGGGGGCAGGGGCCGCTCCTGGATCCAGCTCCCTTTGCGGGAGCCCATGCCGATGGCCGAGGGCTTCCCGTCGGGCAGCGGGAGCGCGGGCAGCGGCCGGCGGGACAGCGAGTCTTGGGAAGGCAAGCGCGGTCGGCCCTGAGCCTGCAGGAGGAGGGCGCTCTCCTCCAGGGAGCGCTGGACCAGCGTCAGCAGCCCCTCGGACGGCGGCGCGGCGCCGACAGCGGACAGCGCCGGCAGGAGGTCCGAGAGGCGGGCCCACGCCTGCTGCAGAGGCGGCGGCGGGTCGTCGGCGTGGCATGCCTTCCAGGTGGACAGGATGTCCGCCAGCGAGGTGGCCAGCTCGCGCGACGACAGCGCCGAGGCCGAGCCGGAGGCGGCGCTCAGCACGGAGTGGACGAGGCCGGAGAGCGTGGCCCTCCACTGCACGTCGCCCGAGCCGTTGCTGGAGACGGAGAGGCGGCGGGTGGACGCGGAGGAGGAGGACGACAATGCGGAGTGGGGGAGCACGTCGGCGGACAGCGCAGGCATGTCGTAGATGCCGCGGTCGGGCTCGGAGGAGTCCCGTTTGTGACCTGCGCCGCCGACTCGCTTCTCAGACGCGGGGACGCGGTAGAGGTGTCCGGCGTCCTCGCTGCCGGTGGACTCTCCCGGGCCCAGAGGCAACCCCGGGAGCGTAGGAACACTGTACACGTCTTCTTCGACCTCTTCCGGCTTGACGTCCGACGCGGACGGATTGAGAGTGATGGTGGGGACGTCATAGACCTGGTGGACGAGAAGACAGAGGGAATGTTTTCGGAATGATGTGTGTTGTTCTCTTTATGCTTGTGAGGATAAAGGGTCATTTCTACGCGACTTCCTTTAAACCCGACTAGTGCATGGATGATCTGGTAAAAAAAAAAAGCAAAAAACGCATAGCATCACAAAGTCACCACGAAGTCCAAACGTTGGCAAGAGACCCGTTAGTCTGCGAGAGGAGCCAAGTCTAAAAGCAGGGAGTCAACGGCCGGTAATTGCAGGCAACGGAAAAAAAAGAATCCAACAGCTGGCAGACGTATTTAAGTAACGTTAAAAGGGGAGACCGCTGGGGGGCAGGGTGCTGGTGGACGGGCTTTGGTGTGGCCTCGACAGATGGGTGTGACTGGGAGAAAATAGCAGCAGCATTTGGACTGGTTAGACTGGCTCTCCCAGCAGAGAGGGAGAGACAGGTGTGGCCTCGCCACGGAGGGGGGCAGGGACACAGGCCGATGGCGGAATGCGGGGAGAAAGGTTATCAGGGTACGGGATAGTCATCGGTTCGTTGCTTCAGTTATGCGGACATGAATTCAAAAACACCAGGTCGCTAAAGGTTCCCCCGTAATTTCAACTCTAATATTCATAAAGATTGTCATTTGAAGGTCGGAAAATGAAAGAAAAAGCTTAATTATAGGCATAACAGAAGAAAAAAAAACTCTGGAATACATCATTGATTCAAATGTCTGCACAGACTGCAAAACCCAAATTATATGTTAACATGACGGGGGGAGGGTTTTTTTTTTTTTTTTAATTCCGATTTTGAAGAAAGGTGTAGACATAACAGGTCAGCTCAGATTGTCGGATTGTCTTTACCTCCGTCTCAGAATCAGCTTGTGGTGGGACACAGCGAGGGGTGTCATAGATGCCGTCATCATTATCACCACCTCCACCACCAATGGCCGACGGGACAGGGCGCTGCCATCTGCCACTGGGAGGAGTATCGTACACCTACCGACACAAAGCAAACCGTCAAGTTGTGTATTTGTCAAACAGTGCGAACTGGCCCCACGCACTTGTAGCGATAAATTACACTTTTGGATCAACATATAAAAACGAACGACCATACAACAACACGCCACCCGTCTGGGCAGAACTGGTTTTCCGACAGTGAGGTCGGTGAAGCAGAGATCACAAACCTGGTCATCCACATCATCCGAGTAATCCGGCTTATCTCCCTTTTTGTTCAGCATGTTGTTGCTCTTCTCCAGGACGCCATTCGCCCCGTCGTCCTTACTCTCAGGACCCCCACTCGGTTTGTCCCCCTGCTGCTGCTGAGGACTCGCAGAAGTGGCCTGAACATTGGGTTTGGGGTAACCGTTAGAATCAGCCAACGACTGCGCAGCCTCCTTCTTGGTGACTCCCCTCACCGGAGGCGCGGGTGGAGGAGGTTTGCGGGCAAAATTCGGTGAGCCAGGGACCCTGACCTTCCCCGCTCGGCCCAGCAAAGGAGACCCCCGGTGAGCGGCGGCCATGCTGGGTTTACCCCGTGCGACAGCGGGGCTCAGTGGAACTCCCTTGAGCAGAGCTCTGGGAGATGCTTGCACCTGGGACAACGGAGATGGGTGCTGGTGGGCCAAAACCGTGGCCGGAGTCCTGTGGAGGCTCGCTCCCACCGGGGTGGGCGTTTGATACGTCGCAGGTGTGTCCTGGCTCCCTTTCAGCTGGGGGGTGCCAGGGACTCCACTGGGACCGGTAGGGCAAACCCCTCCGGTTGGGGATTGGTAAACATCGTCGCCCGCAAGAGGAGTACCTTTGGGCACCAGATAACAGTCTTCCGAGGTTCCCGCCGTTTGCGTTTCCCTTGGGACTAAGTAGGTTGTGTCCTCCGGTTCATCAGCAGCCCTCGGGACTCCGGTGGGGGCGAGGTACACAGACTCCGAGGGGGCCAGAGCTCCGGCCGGTCTGGCGTGCGGAGCTCCTGAAGGCACGGGGCTTCCTGGAGTCTGATAAAGCGTTCCCGCCACTTCTGCACCTCGACCTCTCAGAGAGGGCGAGCGCGGACGGCCCCCCACCCCCAAGTCCCAGTCGGGTCTCGGCCGGAGGCCCGAGCTCGAGTGTGAGCGCGGGCGCCCGCCCTCAACTTTGCGGAGCTCCCCGGGCCTCAACGCGGCTCCTCGCGGTTCGCCGACGGCCGGCGGCGAGCGGTACACCCTGTCCATGTCCTCGGCACTGCCGGCGGCGGCGTTCCGGGCCATCGGTGGGACAGGCGACAGGTACACAGAGTCCTCAGTGGAGCCGCGCCGCGGGTCCGAGCCCGGCGGCGTGGCCGTCTGCAGGAGTTTGAGGCGGTTCGCCGGGGCGATGCCCTGCCTGCCATGCAGAGAGCAGAGCCACCAGCCCGGCCCGCCGCCCTGCTCCTGCTCCAGAACCATCAGTATGTCCCCCTTACGGAACGCCAGCTCCTCCGGGCTCTCTGCGGCGTTGTCGAACAGCGCCTTCGCCAATACCGTCTGAGAGAGAGAGGACGAGAACAAAAGAAGAGGTCGTAAACACAGGGCCCTGCCATTCAAATCCTCCAGAACCCAGCAAATGGCCATTAACAGTAGGTTTTAAACCAACAGCGTAAATTCACATCTGTTCACCGCAAACAAACACGGACATTGACGTGGCACTGCCAAGTGAGGAGAATCAAAAGGCTGATTGTTTGGGGCTATTGAACGGAGAGTCAATGGGAGTGAATCGGGAAGATCTCGTTCAAAACTTTCCAAGCCGGAGGAAGGAAGAGGTTGGTTGAACAAAACAAAAAAAACACTAATAATAATAATAATAATAATAATGATAATGATAGGGGTAAAAGCTGGGCATCATGACAAACTCAAAATTCACAGCTGTGTAAATAATTGTGAGATTGAGCGAAAGAGGGGCACAGTCGGGGAGCATCAATGTTCGAATGGACACACAAGGGCTTAATGGTAATGAGCGAGATGAGGGGCCGGGGGAGGGGACAAGAGGCACATCTGTCCCTCGCTGTTTAGGATTTAATTGCCCATCCTAAAGCCACAGAGTCAGGCCCCCTTTCATTTTCTAAACCAACCCCCTGGGGACAACTGGGCTCCATCGAGCCATGTGGGGACCCCCTTACAACAGTAATGGAGGCAGTGAGGTATGCTGATTTACTATTATAGATACGGTGAGATAATGCACAATAAATAAATATAAAAAAAACACAAACACACAGCAAATGATAAACTATTTAGCGTTAAAAGACAGTTTCAATCGGATTAGATTATTGCGAGAGCGTCAAAAGCGTAAATTCAAAACAGACCCAAAAAAAGGGACACAAATACCGTACTCACGGAGACCGACATCGTTGCTTAGTGAACAGTAACGTCTCAGAGAAGATCACTCCAGGGTCCCGGTCGGTCGGGGTCGTCCATCTAGATCGGCGCTGGTTCTCACGGGCGAGCTGGTCGCCAGAGGGTCTCGGTGCAGAGGCACGGCAGAGTCGGGGGGAGGACACATCTCACAGTCCGGGCTTCACACGCGCCCCCATTTCCTTCACGACACGTTAATGCAAAACACCGTTCAGTGAGTGAGCACATGTGAAACGGAGAAAAAAAGGTAGGCGAAAAGCGGCAACACCTGTCCCCCCTCTTCTCCACGCCCAGTGGCGTAAACGTCACGTTAACTGCGAGCTAACGTTAGCTTAGCAACACCATTAAAAATAGGGTGTACGAACAAAAATATATATTTTTCTATGATACATAGCTATCAAGGTATAAACGAGGATTTGTTTAAGAAAAGGCAAATGTTAGCTGCAATAAGGCCAGCTGTGTTGTCGCGGCCTAGCCTAGCTGCTGGCTCGGTAGCTAGCTGTCCGTTAAAAGGTGGTTATCCTCATCGCCTTTCGCTGCGAACGCGAAAGTTCAGCCCCAAAGCAACAATGGCACCGCCGGGTGAAACGCCCCGCGCTCATCTGCGCTCCAGTAAATGGGGTTGACCCAAGCCGCCATAGTAAAATAATATATAAATTCGGGTTACCTTTTTTTTCAAATATTATCTCCCGTAAACTTCGCATCGGCGTACAGCGCAGGGTACGTTCTGATCACTTCTTCTCAGGCGTGAAAATCTGAGGCCATCGGCATTCAATCATCTTCGGCGATGACAACAACCTTATCAGATCTCACAGCGTAGCGCTAGCGTGGGCTTAAGCGTTTAGACCTATCCAGCGCCTGTGAGCTCGCGTGACTCTTAGACGTTGGGAACACGCCGCGTTAATGATTGGTTCGTTGTCGCGAGATGCGTTTAGGGGCGTCCGGATTTTGTGATAATCGCAACACTATGCTTTGAACTGAGGGAGAAAAAAAGGCTAAACGTGTGTTCCGTGTTCCATGACAGTACCATAAATGTATACTTCCCTGAGCGAATGACATCATTGTTTCGACGGACTTGGTTTCAAACGATTTCGTTTTGTTGCTGGCTAAATGCTTTTATTTTGACAGCGTGAATTTTACCCGGAAAACATAAGGACACATGAGTCGATTGTAGTCAAAGGTCCAGAGGTAGACTTTGACAAATTCCTCCTCTGTTCGATCTCACCTTCAATACTGCAAGGTGAGATAATGCGAACAATCACATTTGTGTGATTGCATTAACGCTAGTTGGTTATTCAACAAAGCCACGTCGTAACACTTTTACTAAATTTTCCTTAACTTGCCTTTAATCCTGTTTTCTACCGTTGCTACAGCATCTCGATGTATATACAGGTATATTCGCAGATTCATTGTTTACTTCCACCTCAAAGCACTTACCGTCAGGTGACCTCTGCCCTAGAAACACCGTTTTAATATAAATAATCGTGAATGTTCTGTGTTCACAGGGGATGTTGAGAAGTGTATTCAGGTGCCTTGGAACCAATCCTGTTGTTGGCCGAAGAAGTATGTCTCAAAGTAGCCTCGCTGGAAAAGTAGCCATAATCACCGCCTCCACAGATGGGTATGAATCACTTAATTCCTCTTTTGTCTGTACTCTCCAAATAACTCCCCCCCCCCACAGAAAACCAACTATGAAAATAGCGTTTGAAATACTTGTATTATGATGAAGCAGTGAACATTCCCTTATATGAGACACAAAGTCTACTTAGCTGTGATCGTATGAAGAAACGCTGGGCAAAGACTTTTCCTTGTGAGACAGCCAAAAATGGTCCCAAATTTCAGAGGGGAATGGTGCTGATTTTATTAGGGCTGGTATTGAGCGCACGCTTACGTGCTTCCTATAAACAGAACTGTAACTGCGACACTCGCATGTCAGAAAAGGCCTCGGCAAAGTGACGCATCAGCCCACTACAAAATAAGTAACCAAGCCGTTGCTTAAAAACAGTTACATAGTCACGCTGACCATGACATCATTATTCTAGCATCTCCTCCTCCTCCTCCTCCTCAGAATTGGTCTGGCTGCAGCTCAGGCTCTGGGGACGAGAGGAGCCCACGTGGTGGTGAGCAGCCGGCGGCAGGCCAACGTGGACAAGGCCGTGGCGCTGCTGCAGAGCCGCAGCATCCGAGTGACAGGCACCACATGCAACGTCGGCAAGGGGGAAGACCGAGAAAGACTGCTCCAGACGGTGGGTCCACATGGCCGAATGCCCATTATCATGAGGGGGGTGCGTGTGAGTAGTAGCATTAATAGTCTCACTGGGGCGTTTGGGCCAGACCCTGGATCAGTGCGGCGGCGTTGACATTCTGGTATCCAACGCGGCGGTCAACCCTTTCTTCGGAAACATCATGGACTCCACACAGGAAGTCTGGGACAAGGTACGTCCCGCCGGACGGGAATCGCTTTCAAACGTCAGCAGATTATGAATCTGCGGCTCTGAAAAGCATTCCGTCTTCCTCCCTTTTGTTTACATCCACGTGGCATCCTTCCTCCTGCAGATCCTGTCTGTAAACGTGACGTCAGCCTTCCTCATGACTAAGCTGGTGGTGCCTCACATGGCGAAGAGGGGGTGAGCGACCGACTCAAGACGCAATCCAAACGACACACGCTGTCATTTCATCGCAAAAACCGCTCCGCGTTTCTCTTATTTCAGAGGTGGCAACGTGGTGTTCGTGTCGTCCGTCGCCGGGTACCAACCCATGCAGGTGAGTGAGAGCGTCTGCGTTTCAGAGAGAGACACACACACACGAGGCGGATGTGTACACGTTAAGGACGCCGCGTCCACGTCTCTCTGCAGGCTCTGGGTCCCTACAGTGTGAGTAAGACGGCTCTGCTGGGGCTGACCCGCGCTCTGGCCCCCGAGCTGGCCCAGGACAACATCCGAGTGAACTGCGTGGCCCCGGGGGTCATCAAGACCAGGTTCAGCTCGGCGGTGAGGAGCAGAAAAAAAAAAAAAAAAAAAAATACACACAATCGGATCCTGCATTTACAAGCCGGGGGGAGGGAGGTTTATTTGTTAAAAGTTAACATCTCTAACACATTTTGTACAGTTGTGGGGAAATGAAGACATCGTGGACGAGTTCAAAAAGCAGCTGAGCATCAAAAGGTACAACTCAGTTACAAGTATGATTAAATTAGCACTGATTAAAAAAAGCACCCAAATCTCATGTCTCACACTTTGCCCGTCAGGATCGGAGAGCCGGAGGAGGTGGGGGGAGTGATCGCCTTCTTGTGCTCCGAGGAGGCTTCCTACATCACCGGGGAGACCGTCACCGTGACCGGGGGGATCGGCTGCCGACTCTAATTCTGCAGGGAGGGGGCGGGGGGGGGGCGGCCCCACGTCAGCTATTGACTCGGCACGGCCCGAAATACACAAATACACGGTGACATTCAATTTCTAAATAAATGTGAAGGGTTTTCAAACCAACCCTACACGCCTCCGTGTCGTGTTTAACGAGGTTATCCACTGCAAAAAATATTCTGGTCTCCCATTTGCTCATCTGCATCCTCCTCCAGTCGACTTCAAGTCCCGCCGCGTCATCCCGGGCTTCCAGAACTCCCTCAGGGTGGGAACGTACGTGCCGTGTTTGGTCTTGTGGTAGCGCTTCGTGAACAGCTGAAGGGGGGGGGGTTTAGAAGAGTTAGAAGGACACCAATGACGGATCGAACTCAGATGAGCGTGTTCTGATGAGAACTCAGATGAGGGCACACACACCCTGCCTTTGAAGTTCTTGGTCGCCTCGTCCTCGGAGTCGGCCACGTAGTCGTCGGCGCCTCCTGGGAGGCCCGACGTCCCTGAGCACACAGAAGACCACCCGGTTAAAAAAAGGTCAGGGTTGTTTTTTTATGAATCTCTGCTCTTGGAGACCTGGTTTTACGATCACCTGCGTTACGGCGCTGCAGAGACGGAGAGCTGCTCATACTCGGTAACACAGGAAGATTTCTGCCAACAAGAACAACAATTAAACCACAAAGCAGAGTCATTTCCTCATTAATTCAGTTTTAATAGCTGGTGAATAGGACAGGAAGTCCTGTTTTCCTATTGGGGATTATCGAGTCCTGAATCATAAATAAGATTCTAATTAAAATCTTCAATTTTAATGTTTAAAATCACTAAGAATATCTGACGGACAGAAAAACCAAATGAAACCGGAAACTAAATCAGTTGTTTTATTGTAAGAAGGGTTTAAACAACTACAATGTCAATTAACTTTTTTTAAATTTATAATATAATATAAATATATATATATTACATACACATCAGTAAAATGTCTCAAGTGTTCTCTTGTTTATATCACGACTCAACCAAAATGTACAAACAAAGAAAAAAGCCGTCGCTTGCTGGCTTCTTGCACTACAGGCGCACTTTGCACCGCGTCCCCACATCTCTTACTCTTTGTCATCCAGCTCGGGCTTCGGCGGGCGGCCGTGACTCCGCGCCGCAGCGCCTACTGGCGACCGCCTCCTCGGCCTTTTCACGGGGGAGGGGCTTCCTGCGGCTTCGGCGGCGCCGGCCAGAGTCATTTTGCCGACCTCCACCCTGGGTTGGCTCTTCAGGCAGGAGACGAAGACGGAGCAGAGGAACGGATCGTCGGGGAGGTGCAGCGACCGGACGCCCAGTCGGGTCAAACAGCCCTCCAGGTCACGCCGCTCGTTTTCCAACACGCCGGCACGCTCAGATTCACTTTCTCGTTTGTCAGGTTGCTTGCGCTTCACTCCACTGCGTCTCTCTTTCACCCCGGTGTATTTAAAGTCATTTCCTGGGTGCAGGTGCTCATTTGTTGCCGATTGTTCCTCATCGGTTTTCCTCGTCACAACGGAAGGTGTTCTTCCGGAGGGCGGCAGAGAAAGCGACGCCAGGATGGAGTCTCCCATGTTTGGCGGGAGCGATGCTGTAAAAAACAACAAGGTGTGGATAAATGAGAGCTATTAACGATCCACAGTCATTCCAGCTGAGGGGGCGGTTGGCTGTTCGCGTAGACAAACTCAGAAGTGAAGCAACGGAATAGTTGCTACCTGCCGCCTCCAGGTGGCCCAGGCAGCTCTGGTGCTGCAGCAAGACCCTCAGGAGCTGCGGTTGGGTCGCCGCCCGGGCACACTCCTCCAGGACGAGGGGGGCTTCGCTGAGCCACGACACCGTCTGTGGACAAAACGATTAATAGATTGGACACCCTTTTCCTTTTCAGACGACTTACCGGTGACAGTCAAAGCAAAAAAATACACTTTGCCTTGCAGCGCGTGAGGCACCAACTACCTGAGCAAGGCTGGGAACCGGAAGCAACTGATCTAGTCGAATCAAAAACTCCCACAGGAGCTTCTCCAGCTCCTGGTCGTACTTTGGACCGTAATCCAAAGGAAAGTCCTCCTGTCGGAAGAGGGGAGAACAAGGGGTTGGCCTTCACATTCCTCAACTGAGAACAGTCACGACACGCGCTGATGTCAGGTCTTCTGTTGTGTGATTGGAAATCAATATCAGAGCAGGGACTCGCCTCGTAGAAGCGCCGTCTCTCCGTTGGGTCTTCTAGCAGAATGTCAACCAGTAAATGGAAACTTTCCACTGTTTTCGGGATCTTTACGTCCCTCTTCTAGGAGCAGAAAAAGCAAAACGGGAGTGATCACAAACTTTTTTTCTGATCAAATATTGTGCAATAAAGTTAAGGTTTCTGAAAGTGTCCGACAGCTTTGATTCATCAATGCTCTAATCACCGGAAAAGGTAGTTCTACTAAGCGTGGTCGTTTTGCTGTGCGTTAAGCCGTTTTTCTCTTTGGAATAAAACCAAACTCAAAAAAAAAGTGACCCCAAAAAACCCTAAATTAAACTGGATTTACCATTGCAGAAGCAGAGGAGGTTGACAGAGCAGCAGGAGCACGCATCCTCTTCAGGTGTGGCACGAGGGCCTTTTTCTCCGGCCGCCTGCTGCACAGCTCCAAGATCAACTGAAAAGACGGCAGCGGTTGACGAAAGCAGGCAAAGGCCCACGATGTCCATCTCAACAAAAACGACACAATGGGACAGAATAAAAAAGACACGTCGATCGGCTCACCCGTCCCCGCAGCCCCAGCGCCAGTTTGGCCTGGTGCCTCACGGTGAGCAGACCCGGGACGGTCTCGCAGGCGGAGGTCACCACCTCCTCCACCACCCCGTACTGCATCACGTCCCTCTTCTTCATCACCTTCCAGAGGGCCGCCGACACCAGGCGCACCGGCGGGGCCAGCAGCGTGAGCGCGGCGAAGGGAAGGCCGCCATCTGTGCAGGAGACGAAGAGAAATACTGTCATTTCAATGGGGCACTGAGGACTCAGGGGGGAGGAGAGGGATCAGAAGGAAACATTTCCTCTCCTTCTGGTGTCTTTGCGGATGTGGCACCGCTCCGCTGACACGCGCTAAAAATGCATTACAGCTGACGTCACCTCTTTCGACGTCAACGAGGTTTTACTGCGACGTTGACAAACACGGTTTTCACACCGCGCTCTCAGAGGATGCTCCGTGCTCACCGGTTTCATCGGTCTTTCTCGTAGCCATGTTCACTGGGACAGAAGGTCAGCGGCGGTTCACAAGCAGACGTTGGTCAAACGGCAGAGCAGTTACCGCATAACGCCGCAGGTCAACATCAAGCGGACGCGGAACGAACAAGTTCGCAAAGTTGTCAAGGAGACGCGGGTGACGATGTGTTTTGTGTATCGTTTACACCCTGTCGCCGTTGTTATTGTTGAGTCCACCAAAACAAAGCTGCGCCAAAAGTTCCGCTTCTCAACCTCCCGCCTTCCTCGCACTTTATCGGTTTCTTCGAATTAATGTTGGTCTGCGCCGAGTGGGCGGTGCTTCACGCGCTCGGAACGAAGAAACTGCTCGGATGGGAAACCCCGCGCGCGCGCGCAACTGTGGGTTATAAAAGAAGCGCTCCTATTGAACTTTACCGGACGTGACACAATAGCATATCCGGCAGCCGATGGCAGATATAACGTTACATTTAATGGATTTAAATGGTTAATATGTTATTGTTGTAAAACATTAGAAAATACATTTGTAGACGGATGGATGTGAACAATATCATAGTAAGGAAAAATGAATTGCATGTGAATTGTCTTTGTAAAGGCCAAAAAAGAAAAGAAAATGAAAGAAGCAAACTATCATACAAATTGTGACGGTTATTATTATGAGTGTACAATACGATATTAAGAATTAATTAGAGGTATCGATGTTAATGTAATGTCACACACTGTCACACAAAAGGGTACATGAAAGGGTCTCCCAAACATACACACACAGGCTGGATGAACTTCGCCCTGTGCTTTTCTCTATGAGAGTCATCGACAGATTCGGGGCAAAGTCCGGCTGCTGGGTCAAACACAAGTAGCACTGACATCATCGCTGGTTGTTACACCAACGTGACTTACCACAAAACAAGGCTTTGAGACGAGAAACCCCGAAACTGACGAGGATGGACACGACATCTTCATTTATCAAGTAAGTGAACCGTTAGTTTTGGCCCGGTTTAATGATCCTTCTGCTTGGTCAACGATGCATACATGTTGGACCTCCCAAAAACAATGTCATTTCAAGCAGAATCGCATCTGATGATATATTGTGTGATATAAGTGCCGACTTGTAATTGGGCTTCTAATACCTTTCTGTCTGGCGTTTCCTCAGATCCGTGACCAAGCGAGTGTGGTCTCCGCCACAGCGTCCCTTCAGAGTGTGTCGTCATGACAGGGAGACCAGGAAGGGCATCACCGCCGGGACCCTGGAGGAGCTGAAAGAGAGGGTGAGGAAACAAAAAACATGAGTAACAGAATCAGAGTAAGGCTGTTTGATGGGAAAAAATAAAAAATAAACGATAAAATATGGTCTTGTCTTAAATTCTTGTCAGAGCCTTGATAACAAATATGTGATCACATCATGACTCAATGCCAAAAGATAAGCTAAGGGCCGGCCCGAGTATTAGTTTAACTACTGTTGAAATACTTTGAGAGGCTGATAAAAAATGTGTGTCGGATTTTCAACCTAACTGGGTTATGTTGTCGTACACAACAGAAAAGTGACCACGTGGGTTGAAGCTTTGTGTAAATCCGTGCTGTAGGTGTGCAAGGCTCTGCTGCTGTCCCTGTCCGCCGTGTCTCTGTCCCTGGCCTGCGAGGAGGACGGCACGGAGGTGGACTCTGACGACTTTCTCATGACGCTGCCCGACAACACCATGCTCATGGCCCTGGAGCCTGGAGAGACATGGAGACCGCAGCCGGTGGGTTCCACCATACGATACCCCCCCTCACCTCCTCGCCACGTATTCACACATTTCTCTCTCGGCATCAGAAATACTTGACGTGCGACTGCCGTCTCTGATTCACCAGGGTGCGGTCGTGTCCCAATCTCGTGAGCTCAGCAAGCCTCGCACCGGGAGAGACATCGCTCGCGTCACCTTTGACCTTTACAGGATGAGCCCGAAGGACGTTTTCGGCTCCCTGAACGTGAAGGCCACCTTTCAAGGCCTCTACTCTGTGAGCGCCAACTTTGAATGTCTGGGGCCCAAGAAGATCCTCAGGTAAGTGAAAGAGAAGATGGTGTGGGTAGTTAATAAAACAAGTTATATCTAAATATGGCACAGAATTATTGATGCTGAAACTATGTTTATACTATTTGGTAGTTAGGTAAAATGTTTCTTTACCAAAGAGCCAGGATTATTTCGCCTCATACAAGTGATCTAAATGACTTAGTAGTAGTTTGATCATGGAATGTGACTTGAGCAGGCGAGAACAAAAATCAAACGAATGTCTCCTTCCTGTCTTCCTGTCTCCTTCCTGTTTTTCAGAGAAGCCCTGCGCGTGGCCTCCGGCCTCCTGCACGCCGCCGGCCACCTGCTCATCGCTTCAGCCTCCATGATCCGCCGCATCATCGAAGGGACCGAGCTTTGGCAGCCGCAGAGGACCGAGCACACAGCCAGCTGGAACTAAGGCAGCCGGAAGACAGAGAGGGAGAGAGAATGAGACCTATTCAGTGGAAACATCTGGTCCGATTGTTTAGTCTGGATTAGATCTTGAATAGTATTCTCTTCATAGAGCGTCTCATTTCATGATCATTTACCTTTAAAGAGGCATGACCATCTGTCAAAGGAATATCTGTGAAAGTAAATCATGATAGTCCCATTTATGTGGTAGATTTATGGTATGATGAGCTTCAGGTTATAAACAGAATGTAACAGGCAAAATAAACGTCAGTAACAGCAGAGGAATTGTTGCTTAATAACATGAGAATGTGCGTCATAGGTTTTGATGAATATATACATAAAACTGTTGAATTGTGCTTTATTGTTTATTTGGCGAAGATAACGTGAGCTATCTGCTCTGACATGTGATAACGAACCGCTGGAGTTCATTTTGATCCAAAACAATCTTTAAAAAGGAAAAATGACAGTTAAATTGTGTTAATATGTTTCCATGTAACTTAATACAAGTAGAGTTGCGTTTGAACAATGACAGTGTTTTGCTTGAATTAAAATGAAAAACGTCCACATGGCACAAAAGGGACTCGTCCGTGTGAAATTGCATCCACGTTGGAAATTGGTATCTTCTCTGAAGATGCTATACGTTAAGAAAAGAAAACCGTACAAGAACATAAAAAAAGGCTACTTCTTGAGACGGTGTCTCAATTTGGCACAGTTCCAACATTCAAACATCCGCCTTCAAGTTTAAAACGTCAACCATAAACAATAAAATAAAAATGTCTCGAGATGCTTTGCCTTCACTCCCTTTCAGAGGGGCGTCAAGTGTCAGGCGGTGGCATGCGGTGGGAGCTCCTCGCCGCAGCTCCCGCCAGCGTCGCACTTCGCCGCTCCTCTGTCGCCCCCTCGGGCCTGACCCTTCTCCAGCGACCTCATGTGCTGCTGGTCCCTGATGGTGGCCAGCACCCGGGCGTACTGCTCGTCGCTCAGCCAGCGCGGGTGGAATTTCTTGATGTAGTAGCGGATGTCGCCGAACCACTGGACCAGCGTGTAGCGCGGCACGTCGATGGCCTCCGACAGCCGGCTGTAGTCCTCCATGGTGGGGTACTGGCACCGCAAGAACGCCGCCTGCATCATCTCCAGCTGGGCGCGCGACTTCGTCTTGGGGCGGACCTGGCCGGCGGCGAGCGCGCGTCCGTCCCCGTCGGGGTCGCTCTGCGTTTCCGTTTTCAGCGGCCCTCGGTGGACGCACGTGGCGGGAGGCTCGTTGAAGGCCGGAGCTTGAGGGCTCGCGTCCAGCGGGTCACTGGGCACGTCGGGCGTGCGGCAAGGAGGCCACGGCTGGACGGGCGCCAACCTCTGGTTTGATTTGGCCGCCTTCTTTTTGGCGAAACACGTCGTCTCCTCACAAGCTCCGTCGCTTCTTGTTTCCTCCGCCTGCGCGCTCTCCCCGACACCTTCTCCCCCGTGCTCCGCTCTCTTCTTTCCCATCTTGGCGGTCATTCTTTTGCGCTTCTTTGGCTTGTTATCGTCTCCTTTTCGGTCTTCGTCTTTCTCCGTTGCCCCCCCGTTTTCTTCCATCACCCGTCCATCTCTTGCACTCCGTTCCGCTCCGTTTCGCACTTCCTCCTTACCCAGACCTGACGTTAACGTCTTCTGAACATCGAGGATGTCTTCAGCGTCCCAGCTGATGCCGTAGCGGAGCCTCTGTGCCATGAACCACACCCTCACCTGGTCCGGGTGCAGGGAGCAGCGCTGCGCCAGCGCGGCCGTCTGCTTCCGTGTCAGGTACGGAAACCGGTCGAAGGCCTCCTCCAGCTTGGCCTCGCCGTCCAGCTGCAGGTGTATCTGGTTCGAAGACACCCTTATGACCCTCTGGCTGTCAGAGACCAGGGGGAGGCACACCACACCGCTCTTGATCCCACTGGAGGGCCTTCCGGCAGCGTTCACCTCTGCCGAAGTCTTTCCTGAAGCGTTGGGTGCGTCCTGTACGAGATGTGAGAGTCCTCCATCCGCTTTTTGACTCATCTTTCCTAGGTTGGGATGACACCTGGAAATAGCAGGAAAAAAACAGCATAACAATTACCAAGAAAATGGATGATTTGTGAAGGAAAATTTGAAAGCACATTTTTTATAAGTAGATACAGCATATACTAAGATACACATGTACTACCAGTCACAAATTTTTCTTCGGTGGCAGGTATCCTTTAAATATTTCTGGTGGCATTTGGTGAATGTGAGAGTGACCATGCAGAGCAGTGAAGATGACCATTAGTGTAAATCATACAAAAGTACTTGTCATGCGTTAATTAAAGCCTAAACTATACAAACAAATCATATCCCAGCTAAACTTCAAATTTATATACACTACAATAAAAAAAGATCCATATTTTTCACATCTACCCATCTGTACCCAAAAACACCTGTTTGAGTGTTATTGTGTTTGTTATTCGTTGTTAAATTGTCAAAACATTCATAACAATTGACCATTGAGTTTACGATATCACGCGTTACCCATCATCGATTCCAATGATTGATCGGAATAATTATCTGTTTGTTAGCATTAGCCGCATCGCTGGCTAGTTAGCTAGCCTCCGTTAGCTTGTTGACAACATAATGCTAACGCTAGCTGTTATGATGCGGAACATTTAGCAGCTTTCGATTTACGTTTAAAGTTCATGGTGGCACCAAGAAGGCATTGATTATACCATTAAAGTCACATTACGAGTGGTTTTGGTTCCCTACGTACCTTTTGGAGCAGAAAGAAGTACCGTCGCTTTGACAGTTTCTCTGCTGATCTGGTTTAGTTTATTAAACCACTGGATCCTGATAACTTATAACACCACTTTAACGTCAAACCTGCTCGAACACTCTAAATTTGATCAAGTGCGGTTATACGTATGAGTTGAATAATGCGTGACGTAAATACAGGTTATTTAATCAATGCGCCGTTGGTGTCAACGAGGAGCACCTGGCTCCATCGATCCGACACACGCGGATAAATCAACAAGGTTATGTTCATTCTTTGTTGACTACATAGAGATGCTTTCCACTCTATCTGTTCATTTCAAAGGCTTGTAAGATCTTAAAATTATAAAAAATACAATTATATTCAGGCAAAATGACAAAATGAACCTTGAGTACTTAAAGCAAATGCAACGTCCTTCATCCTTCTTTCGATCGGAGATGTGAATTGATTCTGTGTGTTTGACTCGCACGCACACTGTAAATGATCCGATCAATAATAAAGCTGGTACAGTTGTAAGATATAGAATATTTGTTTTTATTGACCTTTTTAAACAAGTGAATTTAAAAGCTCTAACAAAAATGAAAACGAAGGAGTTCATGCAAGAAAGCTAAAGACTGTGTGAGACCAGTGCTCATCGTTCGAAGCCTCCGAGGAACAACCGCTTAATTTAAAAGCAATAGGAAGAATCATGTATTAATTTAAATGCACACATTGTTGGCATCAGGCCCACACAAACTTTGGTCCTGAACTGGAGCAGCTGGAACCAGAGAAGAGGAATTCTGCATATTTCCGCATGTATTAACACTTGAGCGAGTAATTCAGCACTTTATCACTATTGCTGTGTTACCCTGGTCCGTGTATAAACAATCTCAAAATATAATTCACCTACTTTGTTCCATAACATATGTATGAAACAATAAAATAAACTAAATATTAGATGTTCAAGTGCAAAAATGTAAAAAGCGATGGAATTGATTCATTTTCAATTTAAGACATTAGTGTTATTTGTGTGTGCGTTTGGCGGTGGCTTACAGCAGAATCTCGGCATAAAGACATGTCGAGGATACTGGTAAAAAAGCGTCAGATGTGCATAGAGGTGGAAAACAACAACATGCAAAGAGACAAACTTCTTTAGTTTAGCTCTTTGCCATCCAGAAACACTGTGACCCAAAAGTCAAAAACCCAATCAAATGAAATTGCATCAGACCACAGCTGTAAATAGTAAAAACACACTAAAATCGTAACAGTAGCTCAAAGCATTGATATCCATGTCTGTCCCCTCCCTGTTGGCAGTGTGCTCAGACCGTGCGCGGCGTCCCGGGGTCAGACAGGCCGTGTTACGGACACGTCGCTCCATCAGCCGTCGTTGCCGAAGACGGTGTTGAGCTGCTGGGTGACCCTGATGAAGGTGGTCCTGCGGCTCAACTCCTTCAGTTTCCCCGCGCCGACGTAGGTGCAGGAGGAGCGGACCCCACCCAGGACGTCTCGTACCGTCCCCTCCACCGGGCCTTTGTAAGGGACTTCCACTGTCTTCCCCTCCGAAGCTCTGGTGGCAGAAAAGAAAAACCCAACTGGGATAATCCTCAGAGACACAGCCCGATCACCTGAAAGGTCACCTCCCAAATCTGTGAAAGCTCTGACCTGTAGTCGGCCACGCCCCCCGCGTGCTTCTGCATCGCCGTGTCGGAGCTCATGCCGTAGAACAGCTTGTACTTCTTGCCGCCCTTCTCGATCACCTCCCCCCCGCTTTCAGAGTGGCCGGCCAACATGCCGCCCAGCATCACGAAGTCGGCGCCGGCGCCGAACGCCTTGGAGACGTCCCCCGGGCAGGTGCACCCCCCGTCCTGCGGGACGAGCCCGTCATTAAATTAAGGAATCCCTGAATTTAAAAAACACCGGATCACCAGAGGGGGGTGGGGGAGAGTCACTCACGGAGATGATGTGGCCCCCCAGGCCGTGGGCCGCGTCGGCACACTCGATCACGGCGCTGAGCTGCGGGTACCCCACCCCCGTCTTCTTGCGAGTGGTGCACACGGAGCCTGTAGAGGAAGACACAGGGGGGCAAGAGATGACTCGTGGGAACGTTAATATAGATATACATGCAGGCATATTGAAATGTTCCTCACCTGGTCCGATGCCTACTTTGATGATGTCGGCGCCAGCCAGAATCAACTCCTCCACCATCTCTCCTGTCACCACGTTTCCTGCCTGAGTCAAATCATCATAAAGAATAAAAAAAGGGCACTGATTCCAAAGAAATGTGAAAGTCCCTTCTCAGCCTGTCGCGCTGCCGTTTGGAGGCAGACACCCACGGACCATTATCGTGTGAGAGCGGAACTTCTCCCGGACGTCCTTGACGAAGTGGACAAAGTGCTCGGAGTAGCCGTTGGCCACATCCACGCAGATGTACTGCAGCTGGGGCACCGCCGCCACCACGGCCGAAAGCCGGTCAAAGTCGCCTTCCCCGGTCCCCGTGCTGACCGCTACATTCTGAGGGACGGACGGAACAAAGGGGAACCGTTGTCACAACAAATACGACCGGAAACTGAACTCCCAGACGTAGAGGCGGTGTAATAATTAACACTTTAAGTACCCTGAGGCAGTCGGGATTCTTTTTGGCAAACACCACCCAGTCATCCACGGAGTAATGCTTGTGAACCGTGGTGAAGAGAGTGAACTAGTGTAGGGGAGAGGGGGGGGAGATACACACCATTTAGATCAATGCTGGCTCTCTTTGTTAAATACACACACATGACACGTGGTGCATCGTTTAATTACTTTGTGCAAAGCCAGCGCCATCTCAAAGGTCCCCACGGTGTCCATGTTGGCGGCGATGATGGGGATCCCTCTGTACGTGCCCTTGGAGTTCCTGAAAGTGTAGCTCCTCATTAGGTCCACCTGGGGGAAGGCGAGACAAATGGGTCCCCTGTGGATTCGTCCTATTCATGTGATTCGCGTTTGGCAGCTCTCCCCAACTGTGACGACCAGAGCCGGCCCGAGGCATAAGCGAACTAAGCGGCTGCTTGGGGCCCCCTGGTGGCCAGCGAACCGCGAACCGCGAGCCGGCCCAAGCTGCCGGCTCACGTGTGCACACCAAGAAGTGTGAATGATAGCTCAGGTATAAGGTGTCTGCTTAAGGAGCCAGAGATCTGGGTTTGATTCCTGCCTGGGGCCAGACTTGTTTTTCTTCTCTTTTCACTTTTTGACCACGTGTCTGGCTGACCGTTGCCCCCCCGCGGACATGCAAGGGGAGGCTAAGGCCCGTTCAGTGCTGCAAGGCAGCCCTAGTTTTGTATTATAACCTCACTGTATTCGTTTATAATTTTCGCTATAACATTATAGCGTGACATTTGTGCCAATAATCTTCTAGCACAGGTGACTCTGCGTGGTGGGAGGGGGGTCCCCCAAATAAAATTCTGCTTAGGGCCCCCAAGAGGCTCGGGCCGGCACTGGTAACGACCCTCGGCTATCGTGACCCACCTCGCTCCTTGACTTGAGGGTGCTTCGCTTTGGACGCAGGAGCACGTCCTTGAAGTCCAGCTTGATGTCATTCTCAATGCGAGGCATTGTGGCGCTTTGAATCTGAAAGAGACTGAGATCACATCGTAGTAGAAAAAAAGGGGCTCACGTTTGAACTTCCTTCCAACTGTCAAATATGGACATCAAATGGCGTTTGTTTGTCTCGTTTCAAACCGGTCCAAAACGGTAATTACTACGTGGTGGAGACGTAACAAGGCTATTTATTACGCTCTCTCGCTCATTAGCTAGCTAACGGGTTCATAATCGTTCGCATGCTGTTCGCACTGAACCGCACGACAGCAGCGATGTTAAACTACGAGGTTAGCGATGCCCGAAGGGTCTCACGTTAATCAACTCGATGGACGTTGACGTTGCAGATGTTCTCATTACAAGCGGTTGTCTCGGCACAGCTGGTGTATTAGTCAACGCGCGAGTTGTTCTTTTAGATAAATAAGTGAATATATATTTACCGCTACCTACAGGAAAGTCACGTTGATTTAGTCCGAGCGGGAAGCTTTAGGAGGACGGACACCGGTTGACCGCTAACGTGTAGTTCTTTAAGGGGCTTTTGGCCGCTCGTTTGCTAACAAGCATGAACTACAAATGCTAGACTCGCTTTACGTCACGTCGCAGTGGTGGCGCAAATGCTGTCCGTTTTTTGATGTTCAGGAACTATAGTTCGGGCCCTTTTCTTATTTTATGGATGCTAATTTAAGATGTGTCTGGGAAAATGATGGCCTTCTTCTACTGTCAGTAAATGAAGCAAGTGCAACGTCTGAAAAGGCCCGGAACAAAGTTGAAGCGGAACCGTTGTCATGCACACAAGTGCGGCTGGAAGCGCTGCGACACACAGGAAACTGCCATTACAGACGGGGAAGGAATGGATGTCAAGTCTACTCACAGAACTCTCGTCTGATTATTATCATTATCATTAACTTTACAATAAAGTTAACATATAGCCATACTTCCGTTTCCGCTCCGCTTTATTTGATAAAGACCAGACAACAAAATGCTGATTAAAGTAAAGGTGAGGCCCAGCGAGTTTAACGTTATTCCGTTTTAACAGTGAACCCAACGCGAAACCTCTTAATGGTTCTCACTTCTTTCTGTTATTTCAGACACTCACTGGCAAAGAGATCGAGATCGACATAGAGCCCACAGACAAGGTATACAACGTAGATTATAGATTATCTTTTATTCCCTCTGCATGGCGCAGATTACCCTCGTTGTTCGGCGTGTGTTCACGTTTTACGTTCCTCTCCATCCAGGTGGAGCGGATTAAAGAAAGGGTGGAGGAGAAAGAAGGGATCCCTCCACAGCAGCAGAGGTTGATCTACAGTGGAAAACAGATGTGAGAATGAGATCCACAGCTTTTGGATATTCTGGATTTTTGATATTGGCGACATTTCCCATGTACGTCACTGAATTAACAACGGAGTGATTCACAAGTGTGTCTAAAGCCCGATAATCCCTCTGCTGTGTTTTTAGATGTGTCCCACATATTGTCACTGTGTTAGCATCTGAAATTAGTCCTAAACAAATGCACCGTTAACTCCTTTTTTTAGTTTTAATAATAAACGACCCGTTATATATATATATAGATCCCTGGCCGTTTTCCATATGGGGGGTTTCTGCTGTTTGACGCTTTCTGCCCTCTGCCCCCTCCCCTCCCTCCCCCTCCGCTCCCTTCCCCCCCCAGGAACGATGAGAAAACTGCAGCGGACTATAAAATCCAGGGAGGCTCTGTTCTCCATCTGGTACTCGCTCTGCGAGGAGGACGGCTGTAGCCGGCGCTCAGAGACGTTGCGTTGTAGCCGGACACGCCGGGGACCCTCCCCGGTGGCGATGGGTTGAGCTGCTGTCGGTATCCTAGGCAACACGGAGCCCTTCGTAGAAAGAGTCAGATCAGGTCCCACTTGTGTCTGGCTGCAACACGACCCCCCCACCCCCCTCCCCAAATGTCACCTTGTCATGGCGAGACGTACGCGTTGATGCTCCCCTGGCAAAAAAGGCAATGTTACTTTCAGAATATAACAAAGGTTATGAACCAAGAGCTAATTTGGCTGCCACAGAAAAGAAGAGTTCAAGTCGTTCTGACCCGTCTTGAGAGATGTGAAAAACTATAAATGAAGGACATTTAGCGGGAAGAAAACCTCCCATCAACAGATTCCCAATGCGGATAAGTTGCTTAACACCTGCTTGATGAACACACTGTCAATTCAGTTGGATCATGTTCTATATACTTTCGTATGAATTGGATTTGTAAAGTGCAACTTGTATTTTTTGCTGATTGTACATTTTATTTTCACAAAAAGACAGGGAGTGTAGTTTACGTGGATGTTGTTAGGTTTGGTTATTTGCTGTGTCAGCACTATATGCCCGCCCCCCCCCCCAACAGTGTGGACAAAATGGTGTGAAATGCATTTGTGTTGATCACTATGACGCCTCATTTTCAACTCACCCTCGGTGTCATCCATAGATTCTTTGTTGCTGAACAAAGTTTAGGTAAAGTGATTGAGACCACACTCACCGCCTGTTATGTGCGTTTACATTTGTACACAACTGCTGCCTTTCAGGTGAAAACGTGTCTTCAGAGTTAATGTCACATGTTAAAAGTTGAAAAAACATATTACTGAAAATGATCACACGGTGGAATCAACGGTTATAAATGAGACCTTGAGTTACAAATTAAAACCGTAGTCAGTGGTTTTTATTTACGAAGAGACAATATACAGACATCTTCTATAATCTGTAAATACACAATAGACGTACAGCCACAAAACACAACAATTGTACTTGTAAAGACGTCCTAGACACCCTGTTCCCCTTTGCAGTTCAGCACATTACTGGCCCAACTTTGTCGATACTTGTCATCATCTCTTTCTGGGACTCCCGAGGAAATGAATATCTAGAAGCACCAGTACAGACATTTAACACTAACAGGCTGTATTTTTCCATCTGTTGATGTCCTGGAGGTTTTAGGCAGTGTGTTCTGTGTGTAAACCGAAGTGGGGATGCCCTGAGACACTTAACAGATATAAATGCCGAAGACACGAGAGTATACGTGTGTTACAGGTGCAGGAGTGTTCTGACTATAAAGCACAACATGGGTTTAGATGCATAACTATCGGCAGACACACACAGAATGGTTCACTCAGGGGTGTTCTAGTGTACTAAAATCTCTTCTAGTCAACGGTATGAATAAAAAAGGCCTTTTCTTTAATGTAAAGCTTTAATTTTCACAACCTAAATTAAGAACAAAAAAACGAATTTAAACACTACAGAGATGTTAAGCTACAAAAATACTTATTCCATAAAACATGTAAAACAATCAATGCCTCTTTAAAAAATTACGCAGGCATTCACAGTTAACACTCTTATGTCCTGCTTGTTTATTCTGTTTCACATGCTGGACTCGCACTTGGTTGACTGCCAGTGTAGTGTACAGTAATCCACCATAAACATTGAGCACCCAAATACTGGCTGTCCTGTAAATGAAGGCAATCAATCAGGAGTGTGTTAGCCGACGCAAAGCACGGATCACACATCAGCAAGAGTAAAAAAAAATAGGCCCCGATGTATGTGAAAAAGAGAATAGCAACAGAACATTGAAAGTAAAACAACAGTAAAATACTTCAAATTATATAAACAATTACTGTAATTACAAAAAAAAGCAAACATTTCGGAGTCAGTCACCTTCAAAACAACGTAGTACTTAGTGTACTTCAACATGAAATGTCTCGGTCTGATTTTCTTCTTTGACAATCGCAGTACAGCTTTTTGAGTGTTGAGTGGATGACAAAGCAACGGCATTTACAAAGCAAAGAAACTGTGTGTGTGTGTGTGTGTGTGTGTGTGTGTGTGGGCGCAGCCGTCACAGGAGAACCAGAGTCTTTTGATAAAAAACATTAGAACAGTGCTGCATGAGGAGTGTGCGGAGTGTGTGGAGGAAGAGCTCAGTGTGCCGGTTTACTAAGCGTGTAATAGTAATCTTTCTGTATTGCACTTTTGAAAAGACTCCGGGCAGAAGAGTTTGAGGTCATATTACTCTAAACATCTATATTTGGCACATAAATTAATTGATTGATACGCAACCAAACAAAGATATTTAAGACAAAGTGTGAATACGTTTGCATGTGTGTGTGTGTGTGTGCGCGCCTCTGCATACGTCTGTTCATTCGGTGAACTTTCTTCGTGAAACTTTTAGCAGTCGGCCGACTTGTGGTTGTCTCCGTCCTCCTTGGACAGAGGGGACCTGGCCTCCTTCATTTCCTCCCCTTCCTCTCCGCCCTCGCTGCTGTTTCCCATGGCCGGATAAACCACCACGCAGAACTTCTGGCCCAGGTACGTCATCTTGTCTGGGAGAAGAGGTGGGGGGGGCAAAGGGTTTTTAGGATCAGGGCGGCAAAGGCCTTTTTAATTGGGGCAATCTTGGGGTGAATAAAAATAACTTAAATTCTTATTGCGGAGGACACAAATGTTCTCAGCTAACCACTGGCAAGAAATCCAATAAGCATACATCTCCCAGTACGTTGACCTATTCCAAAGACTTGCCTGGTGACATGAGATTCATTCTTTGGTTTAAATAATGAAAAAAAACGCTGACTTACCAACGAATGCGTTGACGCACTGCGGCTTGTTGTCCCAGTAGACTCCCAGGAAGTAGACCGGCACGCCGGTCAGCATGATGGCCAGGCCGATGCCGCACACCACGGGCTCCGAGTACAGGGAGAAGATGAGCAGGAAGGCCCAGAAGAGGAGGTAAATCACCGGCCAGACCAGGCTGATCTGCAGGAGACAAACAACGCACACATTATCAACAACAATAATTCACCCTTTTTGAACTCCTCCTCTGGACGAGGCCAAACGCACCTTGATCGGCCGGTGCATGTCGGGCTGTCTGATGCGCAGGACGATCTGCCCGGCGACCGTGACTCCGTAGAAGAGGTAGTTGATGAAGCCCACGTAGTTGATGAGGGTGTACATGTCGCTGGTGCACAGCATGAGCAGGGTGGACAGGCACTGAAGGAGGGAACCAGAGGAAAAGGGGACGTTTTTTCATGAGACGCCGCAGAGGGAGCGTGCGGCGTGCGGCGGCGGCGGGGAGAAGCTACTCACGGTGAAGAGCAGAGCCGGGATGGGGGTGCAGCGCTTCACGTGAATCATGGCCAGCAGACTGGGGAGGTGGCCCTCGCGGGCTCCGGCGAAGAACAACCTGCGGAACGTGCGTCCACGTTTTTAAACGGCGAAAAAAAGACCACAGAACGCCGCTGGAGGAGGAACAGCAGAACCCAGCGGAACCCAGCGGAAACCCACGTCGAGCCAACTTACCGCGAGGACGTGAAGAGGGATCCGTTGACTCCCCCGAAGGTGGAGAGGGCCACGGAGATGGGCATGATCCACGACATGACTCCCAGCAGCTTCTCGCCAAACGTCTGGAGGGAGGGGGGGGGGTCAGAGGTCGCAGGAGGAAACAGGTTGAGAGGCGCGCTTACCGATCAAAATGCAGCCGCTGAGGCTCAAAAAGGCATCGCGCCAACACATCCGACTCACTAGAGGGCGTCGTTCTACCACCGAAGGTGTGTGTGTAACAGTCACGCGATACTCACCACGGCAACGGCGTTGGAGGCGAGCAGCTCCTGGGGACTCATCGCCGTGACGTAGGCGATGTTGGCAAAGACGTACACGAAGGTCACGAGGGGAATGGAGATGAAGATGGCCCGCGGAAGGTTCCTGGAGACGATGGAAGCAGCGATGTCAAGGAGAGGAAGAGGAGGAGGAGGAGGAGAGTTGAAGAGACAAAAGAGGGGCGCAGAGGGGGTTTCAGAGACGGACATTGTACCTTCGTGGGTTATTAAAAAACGTGGGATTGTTGAAAAAAAAAAAATACAGAAGATTCCGGGGAAATGAAGAAATAAACCACTAAATTCTACCAGAAAATTGATGCATTTCAGAGAGCTTAATAAAAATGCCACTAATCAGCGAAGACGCCGTGGGCAACTTTTTCACATTCTGCGCCGAACAAAGTATGACTCGAGATATGAGCCGCAGAGAAAAGTGCCTTACACATAAGGGTCCACCAGCTCCTCCGTGACATAGTTGAGGAAGTTCCACCCTCCGTAGGCGAAGGAGCCCTGCAGGAAGGCCAAGGCTATCAAACCCACGTCGTACTCCTGGAAGGGCTCGAAGGCGTTGGCTGGCTCCAACCAGTAGTACTCTCCTACAGGTGGGGCAGATAATGCAAAAGACGAGGGGGGGGGGGACATAGTTTTAGTTCGGCACGGAAGCATTTGAGAGTGTCCGAAAAAAAAGGTTTACGAAAAATTCCGATCTTTCCGGGACCTTCCTACATGGTCCGTGGTCCGGTGCATTCTTCCCGTAATCCTCCCCCCTTGAGCCGTGTTTTCAGAGAGCATTAAAGTATTTCTACCCCCGCATACCGTCCCTCGTATGCGACCCAAAGTCTCCCATCGAGCCAGCCGGCGGGCTCCTCACACAACTTCAAAGGCTCTGACAGAAACCCTCACTCGGGTTGTTTCAGGGGGTCTGTGGCCCCCTCGTGATAACTGGCCCTCGGGCCATGTTGAGACAGCGAAGCCACGGAGGCGCGCCGATATCAGGCGACGTGAGTTTGAACAAGAAAAGGGGGCCGCGGAAACTCGCCGACCCACGTCGAGCCGGGGGGGGGATAGATGGGGGGCCGCGGTGACGTTCTGCGGACGGCGGGGCTTACCCTTGCAGATCTGCACGAGGCCCATGACGATGATGAGGGCCAGGGCCAGCAGCTTGCCGGCGGTGAAAACGTCCTGCACCCTGGTGGCCCACCTCACGCTGGAGCAGTTCACCCACGTCAGCAGCACTGGAGGGGCGCAAAACAAAAAACGGGGTCAACGCCGATTCACACCAGTTACCCCCCCCCCGTTGTGCTTCTACGTTTCCAACTGTCTTATCTCATTTTATGAGATATTGCGTGTTTGCGCCGCTCCGCAGGATGATACTTGGCGGCACAATATGGCAGAACCGATGGTAGTGCGTAGATTAGAGGTTTATGGGTAGACTGTTTTAAAGCGCTCATAAAGGAACGGGCGCTGCACTGTTCCTGGAAGTAAAAAGATCGTTAGAAAGAGATTTCAAAAGCTACACAGTTTTCTCGTTGGGAAACTGAGTGGTGAGAGATTAAAAACCAACACTGTTGAGACCGGCTGCCACTTAATTGCACTGAACTTCACCCATTGTCTCTTGCAAGGAGCAGTTCTCTTTCTTCTAGGTATTTCATAACTACCTTGTGTAACTCAAATCCTCATTTTAATTGACCCCTGTCATGCATTACAAACATACCAGGAACTGGAGAACGACCAATAAAGCGCATAGATAAGCTATTTGATCCGCACTGCTCGTTGCAACAGGTCAATGCGGTGCCGTTAAACATGAGATAGGAGATTAAGTCGATCACGTTGATTAAATGACTGCAGGGAAGCAGGGCAGATGCACACGGGCAGACGTGCACGGACACGCTGACAGCGGGCTCGTTAGCAGCTGCTGCAGAGACGTCGGTGAAGTGGGATTCGCAGGAGGAGAACTTCCTGTCATAGACGGAACAAGAGTTGCAGCGAGGGGAGAAGCCGCAGAGCCGCCGCCGCCGCTGCTGCTGCTGCTTCTCCCCCTATACAAAAAAAAAAAAAAAACAGGAAATGAGAAACCGAACTGAAATTAACGCGGTCGCCGCCCAGATAAAAAAAAACCTGAACATAAACCCCTTTGGTTTGTGAGTTCACAGAGGGCCGCGTCCCAGTGACAGCACTGCTCCTCTGAGGACGCGGGGGAGGGAGGGGGCGGGGGCCGGGGGGGCCCGAGGGGCCGCTCAGCTCTCTAAGCTGAGTATACAAAACGTGTGTACGGAAGCCTGCTGGGTTAACCGTGAGGCTGCTGGAAAACATGACGCCGCACTCTGCCACCTGCAGGAAAGAGACGACCCCCCGGGGTGTTTTTGGAAACGGTCCCACCTTAGCAAACCGTCGCCGCGCAGATTAAAGCGGACCGGAACTGCCAGCGACATCTGGCTTGGTCACCCGGTCTGGACTGGATTTGGTCGTGCGTACACGCTGCGTGGTTAGCAGAATATCTTAAAAGCCTGCAAACGGATGCTTTGACCTTCATAGGCTTCATTCATCGTCCCTTCACCTGGTAGGGAAACACTTCACTGCATAGCAGCGACACATCCTCCTCAGAAGGGGGAATAGAAACGTGTGTATTATGGTGCAGCCGAACAGCATGTCACATGACTCCAGGCGATCACTTTAAGGGAGAAGCAATGCTACCTTTTTTTTTAACTTAACCATCACCCGCTTGCGTAAGGACGCGCAAAAAAAAACTGCCAACATACGTTTTTCCTTCCCCAAAAAGATGATTAAAAACATATTTGTCCTCTCCGAATGTCATCAAAGGATGTTTATTTGACCTTTATGGGTAATAACAGAAAACAGTCTGGTTTTGTAATCATCCAAGAGGCCAACGCAACACACACACACACACAAACTCTTCCCCCGTGTCTATCTGGAGGCTGGCTGTGGTATTTGGTCAGCTTGTGTGAACTTTGTTGAGGGATTGAAATCAACAAGTGAAACACATTCATCCATTTGTCTCCCCGGATTCACTGGCTGGTGCTACAGTCCTCTTCCTGCTCCGCGCTCAATAACAACGCAGCGTCAGGGGGAAAAAAAAGAAGGGGAAACCGGGTTGTGCAACGGCACAAATCGGGTCTTGATTTAGCGAAACATGTGACCGCTTTGAATAACTTGGGAATTAAAGACAGCTTTTTTTTTTAAAGACTGGAATACTGCCGTTCATCCAAACCATGCGTGATCCCTGCAATGAACAATCCACCTGTGATGGAGGCACACGGCTCAGTCCCGCGGGTGTTGTCGTTGAGAACGCTTGTGTGTGTGTGTGTGTGTGTGTGTGTGTGTGCGACTCACAGAGGCAGACGGCGGCCAGGAGACGCAGGCCGTTCTCCGGCGGGAAGCAGGTGGGGAACAGAGGCTGCAGGACGTAGTTGGAAAACGTCAGCGCGATCACGGCCTGGTTGGTCGGGTAGATCACCAGCACGGCGATCCACAGCCGCAGGAACCTGGGCAGAGAAAAGAGGGGGCAGCGGGTGGGGGAGGGGGGGGGGTGAGGGAGGGGGTTACAAACGGTTACAAACACACCCGGAGAAGCAGCGGGGTGTCGGGAGAGCACGCAGGAGGAAACACATCACAAAAGGCTCGCCGAACATCCTTCCATTTACTGAATCCCATTCAAAGCCGGTTATTTCTGGTAGAAAAAAAAAACAATCAAAGTCACAGGCCGGGCGTCTCGTAGTGCTCTTAAATGTCTTTGTAGTTGTGTCAGTGTATCAAACTGTTTGGAGACTTTGAGAAACACAAAACATTCAACGGAAGAAACATTAAACAGTCCGACGAACAATAAGCAATCTTGACAATTTGACAAATTCCAGTTTAGCGGCTCGGTCAGGTGACTTAAAGCCTTAACGCGATCAGCCTGTTTAACAAGATGTGTTCCAGCAATGGGGCGGAGCGTCGCGTCAGGCTTGGTCGGTGGCGAGAGTTTAGCCGAGTGCAGCAGGAGAAACCAGACGAATGGCTTTGGCGCGGAATACCCAGAAAGCTTAAAAAGCTCATGTAATAAGGGATCATCACACCTGACTGCGTTAACCGGATCGCTTCTCACTGGAATGTTTTAATGTACAAGTGTGCGTTTAAATGCAGACTGATGGGTGAATGTTGTTCTTGTATTCAAATAGGACTTTTACGGTTTATTGTGTTTGACTCTAACTCGCCTATAGCAGTTTATATCCTGCATATTGTGGGTGTGTCGCAAACCCTCGGTTGTCCAGGACAACAAAGAGCCTTTGTACTTGAAACGTTTGTCCGTTCATGTCGCCTTGAAGCGTTCGCCGTTATGAGCGCTTCCTCTTCTTACACGAGGTCGCCTGTTGACCAGGTGCGACGGGCTGATGTAAGCAGTTCCGTTACCGTTACACACACACAAACACAGGGATGAAAAGGAGCAGGACAACGAAAAAACAAACACTGCTCCAACAGGATTTATTTATCCTAGTCAGGGGGGCGCGGGGAAGCGGTGAGGCCCCAACTCTTCAAACCCGACCACGAGGTCCCTGGAGGGAGACCTTCATTGATGTGTATTGATAGCTTCTGCACAAAGGGGTAGAAACAATCATTGACTGTTTTGTCTGGTTGAATTCCTCTCCTGAAATACCCCGATAATATGTGTTCTTGCAATAGTTGAAAATACAATGGTCTAATCTGTGTTTACAGACTGGGAAAAGGCACAGTGTGTGTCTGTGTGTGTGTGTGTGTGTGTGTGTGTGAGAAATACACGCCCTATCAAACGATACTGTGAAATGAAAGACTTAAAGCCAACCATTTCTGTGAATCTGCAGTTTAAACGTCTGGTTTTAATAATGTTTGTTTGTCGAAGTTCTGCGCTTCACTACAAGTAATAGGCCTCCTGCTGTGGATGAAGATGTCTGACCTACATGAGCAGGCTCATCCACCAGGATGAAGAGAGGAACCTGTTCTTGTTGGTATGCTCAACTGAATCCACGTCAAATTAACTT
Organism: Apeltes quadracus; assembly: GCA_021346845.1. Taxonomy (NCBI): domain Eukaryota; kingdom Metazoa; phylum Chordata; class Actinopteri; order Perciformes; family Gasterosteidae; genus Apeltes; species Apeltes quadracus. The sequence continues at coordinate 2,688,113 of CM037923.1, read as the reverse complement.
TAATTGGTTGGGATGGGCCTTTTTCAAAAAGAACAGGGCCACATATTTAATAGAGGTTACGGTCGACTTTTATGTTTATTGTAAATAAATCCACCATTTGCCTTCATGTAAACTTTGCTACGGGCAGCTCATAATCTCATTAAAAAAAACACACCCGAGTGCCCCTCTGATGGTTTTCCAACTACTAGCGGACGACTGAATGTCTCACCCGGCCAGCCCTCCGAAGATGTCCTTGACGTAGGAGTAGTCTCCCCCCGACTTGGGGATGGTGACGCCCAGCTCGGCGTAGCACAGCGCCCCGATGGCCGTGATGACGCCCGTGACGATCCAGACGATCAGGGCCATGCCCACGGAGCTGGCGTTCTCCATCACTCCCTTCGGGCTGACGAAGATACCCGAGCCGATGATGTTACCTGGCGGAGGGACGGAGAGGGAGGGAGAGGCGTCTGGTGTCAGTGCAGGTTGAATAAGCAGAGCTGAAAGCAAAGTACCTTTTTTGGGGGGGAGGTGGGGGGTTAGTGCAGGGTCATTACATCATCACTACGTAACCCTTGTGAAGTTGGAGGAAATAGCCCCAAGAGCCACCTGTTGTCGCAGACTGAGCACAAAAGCAGCAATCACGTGCTTATGTGGCAAGAACGGGGAGGAAATTAGCCTAGCTTAGCATTAATACTACACAATGGAAAAAAGGGGCCTTGACCAACTGCTAACAACGCTAACACTGAATGACTATTTAAAATATTTTTGTTTAATTCGCACACAAACCTGGACAACCAGAATCTAATATGTCAGAACTGTTTAAGAACCTGAAACCCCCAAAATGTACACGATCGCATTCCTGTTTGTGCAGCGAGGTGAGATACAACGCGTCGATGAGAGACTGCTGCTTGCACAGTTTGAGCGACTGAGCTGTAGCAGCGGACCCGTCGGGGCAGAAAAGGAACTTCTAATCTGCTGACTTTGCACAGAGTTAGGATAAGATGGCACGAGACCGAGTGGGGTGAAAGAGTACAAAGAGAGAGGCGGTGGGAGGGGGGGGTGAGAGGTAGACGCAGAGGGGGGAGAATAATACCCTGGCAGATTCAATGAGCATCAGAGGGCCCGGTATTTTACGCAGGAAAGATAGTTGGGGTTTCTGGAGCAACATGAAAGCCGGCGAGATTATCCTCCAATCAGATTCAGCTGACTGGGTCGACTGGGTTTGAAACGTGTTGGGAGGGGGGGGGGGGCAGGCAGTGTAAAAAAAGGTGTCGGGCTCAAAGGTTGAAGGTTGACGATGGTGACGGGACGATAGGCTGAGATTACAATTTTACAGCACAAATGTCAAAGGTATGAATAGTATTTTTATGCTGCAACTGAGAATGAACTACAACATTTATGGGTCTGTGTCTCCTGCTCGCTGCATTGTGTGACAACATATCAGGGGTGATTTGTATATTTTATTGTGGAAAAATTACAGCTACTTTGTGTTTTCTCAAATGTATGATTTGGTGCTTTTTCTTATCTTTGGACAGACAGACAGACGGGCAGATTACGTTGCATCTTCAGGCCTCTCAACTCGTTCAAGAATTCGCTTCCACGTGAATATGTGGTAAAAAAAAAGGTAACAGCGTAAAACCTCAAACTGCTGATCTGGTGGTCAGTGCATGACCTTTAACATCTGGATGGGTGGGGGGGAAAAGTATGCCTCAACTCAGCGGTTTCCCTCAAACTCCCCGATGTGCTTACGGTTTGCAGAAGCAGATAAAAGCGGTTCTGGTTTGAACAGGTTCATTGTGAGACGTTTATTTCAGCTCGAGCAAAATGTGCACGCTTGCATGTTGCGTGTCGGCGACATTTGCAGCGCATGCGGAGTGTGCGAGACATGCTGACTCCGTGGAATCGCTTTAAGTTTCGTGTACTTGTGGCTTTTACTTTTTTTTTTCTTCCAACTAAAGGCCAAGGGAGCACGAGACATTTAAAACTTGTCAAATCTCAACCAAAAGCTCATTTTTCTTTACATATCTCAGGGGAGCCTCTGTCTCTTCCAGCACAGGATATCTATATTTTTTGTCATTGGCTTGTCGCTTTGCAGAGGAAGAGGCTTGGCCCTTGACATGCGCCCTGAGCACACGTCCATGCATCTCCTGGACTGCGTTTCATGCCTCCTGACTGCAGCGTAGGCTACTACGAAGACAACAAAACCAGCACTTTCATTACCGTTTAGCATTTGCAATAAGCCAATTTCTCTTTGCTGTAATCCCCCTGTCCAAGCGGAGGCCAAACACACAACACACAACCGATTAGAGAAATGCACTTGTTTGTTTGCCACCGCGTGTTTGTGCAGCATTATGATATAATCACCCGTCATAAAGCCTCTCTAGGATTAGCGCTTTCCACCCGGGCACTGAAGCCCTGTTCAAACAGCCGCCAAAGCTGAGGCAACCTGCTGCCTGGCCCTCAGCCAGACGCCAACGGACCCTGCAGGGCCCGACGGCTTTGTGCGCACGCATGTGTGCGCAAGTTTTTTATTAACGCCAAATCAATCCACAACGCCCGGGGCAATTCAGGATAAAAGAGGGAGTGTCCGCCCGCCGTCGCTGCTTCTGTCGACTCGGGATTTACGAGACATGAAGCCGCTGTGGTAGAACACAGAGTGAAATGTGTGCAGCGACGGGAAACACTGGCTCAAACATGGCTAAGCCGGCAAGCTAATAAAAACAGCAGTAAAGTTCCCAACTCCTGATTCTGCACATTTCTGGATTCATGTGTGTGTGTATGTGTGAGGGGGAGCGTTTTAAATTCAACTGTGGGCCAGAAAACCGGCTGATGTCCCCCGTGCGCTGCGGCCCTCTGCAAGGAAACCCAGCGGGAGGATCAGACGAGTCACCTGACGGGGCTGGCAGGGGCCTGAACATGACCTTGGTCAAAGGAGGAAAAAGGAGGCTGCTAAGAACAAGTCCGGTGACTCCGCCGAGCCGCGTGGACTCTGCACGGCCGTAAACTAATCCCCCCCCCCTCAAATATGCCTTAGCGTATTAACGCCGTCAGCCGGTTTCTTTGCATCTGGCCGTAAACGGTTCAAGCGGCGTTGCGTTATCTACATGCCGTCGTGCAGATACGCTCGAGTGTGGGGCAACCCGGCAGCCCTCCGAGACCGTCTCAGCACGCGGCCGCTGCCTTCTTTCCAGGGAGATGCGTGCAAACGGGTTGAAGGTCGGCTTCGGCCTCACTTGAGCAAGACCTTCACAGTAAACCCTCAAAGTGAGAAAGAACACAGCCTCCTCAACAGCACTTTCAAAGCTGCTTCCTCGTCTCTCTCTCGCTTTTCTCCTCCCGTTACCATGGAAACGCAACAGCGAATGAGTCAGCCCCTATACTCTTCATCCTGCCAAGGTCAAACCGCAAACCAACACATTCACCTGGATCACCTGGACAACCTGTGCCACGTTTCGTCCCTCTTATCGATCCACATGGCGCCTGAATGTCTTCATCTCAGCTCGTAATAATGCAATAAACAAAAGATAATTCGTTCCAAAGAGAAGGTCACGACAGTCTGCCAGATCGTTAATGATCGGCATCATCACTTAATGGAGTTCAACAGAAACGAGATTGTGTAAACTAGAGTGACCTAGATAAGGCAATTGTGCACTACGTCCAAAGAAACGCGGATTACTTCACCACAGCGTCACGTGCACCATCAGCATAGTGCACTTTTGAAGTTTGAAGTCCGACTTAAATATATTAATTTCAAACACAAGTGAGTCAGTCACGTGATCCAGATAGTTGTGAATGGGGCTCACTCCTCTCAGCCGTCGGGAGGTCACCGTCACGGGCCGGTTCCAGACCGCGGGCCACTTACGTTACGTTTGCGCCAGCCGCTGCCCGCGTGCACGGCGCACATCTGTAAGGGTCACGTTCGCCGCGTCCTTATCGCGAAACACCCTCGCTGTTATAAACGCAGAGCTCCTCATTGACTGGCCTGCATAACCCGCTGAAAAGGTCACGACACTGAAAACACACAACAACCCCCCCTTTCTCTCGCTCCTTCCTCACTCTCGCACTTCTTACATTTGACTGTTCGCTCTACGTTCTCTGTGCACACAAAAAGCAACAAAAGAAAAAATAAATAAAACCGCACTCACCGACAATGATTCCGCAGGCGCTCACGAGACCGATCTCCTTCTTGAGGGCCACCCCGCCTCCGGAGTCCTTCTCGCCGGCAGCATCCCCGGCGGAGCCCGACGTGCCGCTGCGCTTCCGTGCACCGTCCGTCATGTTGCGGATGGTTGGACTTTTGTTGTTGTTGGTGGAGGTTCGGTTATGTGTGTGTGTGTGTGTGTGTGTGTGTGTGTGTTTTTTTAAACCTTCGATTACCGCACCCGGCGTCAGGAGGGTCGCTGCTGTGCGCACGAAACGCGCCGCGCTTCTCTGATGAGGAAAGTTATTGCGCCGTCAGCAAACGGGGGCAATAAGGGGTGGGAATGTTTTTTTTTCTTTCACTGAACGAATCAATAAAATGTATTCACGCGAAAGTAAAATAAATTAATTATTAAAGTTCAGGCAGTTGGGGATATCACGTGTCCTTCGCCCAGAAGCACGTTGCGTCAAGGTATGAGTGCAGCTCACATGCAACAAAATCACCTCTGCTTTCGGCGGCTGCTTTGGCGCTACAGGTCCAGCTTCTAGAGGCGCGACAAGTCCACAAAAAAGCGCATAGTCCAACGCTGTCGCTTTAAAGTCACTCAGGGAAATAAATAAGGCTTCTCAAATATTTCAAAAACTACAAAAAGCTGTCACCGTTTCCGTGTTTCCAGGTGTGAGCAGGAGAGACAAAAGCATCCTCTGTGCGCACAACCAGAAGCCGCACAGGTTCCGCCTCACGCACATCCGATCTGCCTTTAATCCAGAGGGAAAAGGTCGTATTGGAGTTGTTATCCATGGTCCTCTTCATATTAGTACAGGAGCGCCGCCCTCCACCCCCCCAAAACCCCGCCTACCCCAAAGCTTCATGGGCCTTTTTTTCCCCTTCTCTTCTCCCTCCCAACCATCAGCTGTTCCTCCCAAAGCACTTCTGCTGCTAACGCTCTGCGCGCCAAGATTCATCCCCAAACAAGGCAGCTTATGCATGAAAAACAAACGGAGACGTGGCTTTCAGGGACGCCGGTACTCCCTCCTCTGCACTTCCTCTTACCGTCTGTTCTCTCCCTCGCTCGCACTTATTATTCAAGATGCAGCACTAGATCTATATTTAGCCCTTTCGACAAGAAGTCGCTCCATGTGACGCAAGGCTGCTGGTGTGTGTCCATCATGCTGCTTGGTTGCGCCCCCCCCATCCCTTCTAAATTCAACTGATAACGTCACCTCAACCTGAGGCGTGACCCTGCATGCAGTCAAAAACAGGGTGCTTTTGGTGAATTAGCTCACGTAACATCAACAGGAGTCGTCATGCGTTTTTTCACTATTTGTCTGCGTGCATATATTTCCTCCCTGCAGAAGCGTGTTCCTCGTTTATCTTTCCGGGGCCACTTTGGGATTATCGTCCGTGTTGTGAGCAACTCAATGGCCTCGAGTTGAACCTGGAAATGATGCATAAAAGCAAACTGATTAAAAAGAAAATGGCTCTGGTGTTAAAGTGTCTTTCCCTTTAAATCAGGACACACGTGCAGCAAAAGAGGACAAGTTATTTCCTCATTCTTTAAAAACGACAGAGGCAATCCAACAGGACGAGGTAGGCAGGCGCAGCATCATTAGGTAACACTTTCTTTTGTTTTGCGGAACGATAAAACAGAGTGAATACATTGAGGTGGCGCAACGACTCGTCTCTGCAAAGTAAAAACCGAGTAAACTTTGTTTCTTGTTTATACGCAGGTTGTGCAGAATGAGATCTCCATCCGACTCTGCTGTAGATTACAGCCATCTCAAAAGGTGCTTGCAGGGGGGGGGGGGGGGGGGGGGGGGGGGGGGGGCCTTGAAGCTCAGGTTTGGGTTTCGGTAAAATGACCCCGAGTGTACCTGGTCAGTGAAGCAGGGAGCACGTGCACGGCTCAGTGGCCGTGCACATGCAGGCTGCTTCTCGCCGTTACAGTTGAACGCTTTGATTCTGACCGCTGGAGTTGACGACATACGCACCGGTTCATTCCTATCTGGATCGGGAATTTTCAGTTTCTGCAATCTGAAAAACCCGCAAACGTTGTTTTCAAGTGACCTGCTGATCAATACGTCCATAGGAAGGCGTTCTTTTCAAAATGTGACGACCTCGTTGGCTTTGATGGCGTTCGCTCCCAGCGCACTGATTGGATCCGAGCAGCATCCATTTGGCATTGTTTGCGTGATGAAGTCACGTTGCTTCTGATTACGTTGTTGACAGCAGGAGGAAAGAATCTGATAAAACAATTACCAGGTGATAGCTTCAGGAAATAGACTGCATCACTGTCGTCACTGGCCCTTCAAGCGGGAATATTTCTGTATCAATTGACAGCACTCAGGAGGGGGGAATATTTGCAGAGGTCACACGTATTTCCCGTTAATAAATAGCTTGCCTTTTAGTGTGCTTTGGTTTGTGAAGCCGCCGGTGGGCATGCTCGGGACACGCAAACAAAGAGAGGGGTCTCAACGTGTCCTTCGGCAGCAGAAGAGCAACGAGGACGCCTCGTAACGGGAAGACATTTGGGCACGAGTAAAAACAGATGCACGAACATATAAGGAGATGTGATTTTCAGGCGACGTAGGAGTGGCGTGTGGTTTGAACTTTACAGGCACGTCCCGAGTCGGCTGTTACTGGCAGTTTATCTAGGAGGTGAAGCTTATACCCTGCACCTTTACACGTGTGTGTGTGTGTGTGTGTGCTGGGACACAAACCATGCCTGTACTCACACACAGACCAAAGTTATTTTGGTGGGTTCAAATACAAGGAAAATGGGCTCGCTGTATTGTTTTTCTCAGCCTAATGAAAATATGTATGTGATTAAAACCCACCAGTACAACAAGTCTTGTTGTTATTCACCAACCGCCAAGTAAAATTCCTTGTATGTCCGACGTACTCTGGCAATAAATGTTATTCTACTGGTTCATGATTTTCCCAAAAAGGCAGATTTATAGATTGGATTCACCTCTGCAGCCCTCTCATGCACACATTCCATCTTTTACATCACATGGAAGCTTACGTAATCATCTAAAGCATATGTAGACTCATAGCATTCATGTCCACACACGCACACACACACACACACATACACACAATCTGCCAACCTAGAAGGTGACACATCGGCTGGTGAAAGACACGGAGATTTGACCAGATAGGGCTGTTAATTAGTAACCCCACTGTTTAAGGTCGTTTGCTGCCCAGTGGCTGGAAAATTGGACCAATAACATGCAAACACAGAGTTAATGGCCGTGGTGCCGCGGCAGGCCGGAGCGCGGCACCAAAAGTAATGGCTGGTTTACCGCATGTTGGGTCCCGGAGGTTTTTAAAAGCTATGTTTGATGTGGTCAAAAAAAAGGTACCAAAAAACAGGCGCAGTGTGACGCTGATGCATCCGAACTAGCATCCAGATGCAATTGATCCTTTAGAAAGCACGCGGTCGTCCATGATGAGGACATTTCCACCTGGTTCCTGTCTTTATGCTAAGCTAAGCTAACCACCCGATGGGAGAGATTGGGATCAATTGCCTCATCTAGATCACATGTAGCCCATTTCCTAAACATGTAGAAGCCATTCCTTTGAGGATCTTGGAGACGCACAGTTTTGCACTTTATTCAGCCACAATTGGATTTTTACTTTACTTTATCTGTCTTCTGCTCATGTGAAGTCACCGGGCAAGCTGAACTCCTTCCTCTGACCCGCAGAGGTGACACAACAGAGAGCTCCCCCTTTCTGCCCGGTGATTAGGTGGTGACATCACAGATTGACTGATTCTCGTGGCCCAGAGCAGTCAGAGTCTCACTCCGGTCAGATTTTAACGGCCAATTAAAACAGGGAGATGAAAGAGGGCAGATTACTGCTATTAAAACCAAATATGACACCTCGGGCGGATTACGCCGGCGTCCCTCCTGACGGACAGAGAGCACGGGACCTGGATCACCTTGAACCGGGGGTACTGATGTTAAACCTATTCATTTCTTCTCGCCCTGACAACGTATCACACGAGCTTAAGAAAAGCAAAGACCATCTGAAGTGTTCTTACCTCCCCAACAGCCTTTTGCACTGTTCCAACTGCAAAGAGCAGTTAATCAGCTGACCTTCCTTTAGAGAGGGGTTGCTGTGGGTGTGATGAAGGGGTCACAGAGCTGTTGTTGGATGGGACACGTTGTTAATGGAAGGCCCTTCATCATGTCTATTTGCACCCGTTAATGAGTATTGTCTCCTTATCAAATCATCTCTTGCTTCCTTTGTTTAATTGAACCGAGACGAGGAGGAGAAAGAGGAGGAGAGCAGATGTTGTTATGTCCCAACCAAAAGAAGGGAACATGTTTTAATAACATACATGCAAACAGCTCCAGCTGTCCTCAGGTGTAAGTACATGAAAGATACCCAAATAATGCAAGTTAATGAAACTAAAAAAAGGCAGATTCATCTATTCACACCACGTGTTTATGTGCTTTTGTCGTATGTTCTCTTTTTCCCTGACAGGAATGTGTGAATCTTCAGTGAGGGGAGGGGGTGGGGGAGAGGGGAGGGTGGCTCCTAGAAAGAAGGGATTGGAGGTCTCGAGGAAAAGGAGGAGGAGGAGGAGGATTGAAGGGGGGCGTGTGAGCAGGGGAGTGGAGATGGTAATGTGAGCCTGGTGTTTACCATGAGCCTCCAAAACATACGAGTTCTTGGGACAATGTGTACCCGGAAGAAACGTGTTGCGATCACGCCCCCCCCCCCCCAGGAAAGAGCCACTCGCTCTCTGTGGCTGATTTTAAATAGAACCCGTAATTCCGTAAACCCGTGTGTCCGCGGGACCTGCACAGGAGGCCGCAGGACGGTCTGGGAACGTTCAGAAGCGGAGGGGAAAAAGGGGTTAAAAGCCTCCAACGCATCACGTCTGCTGCATGTGGAAACGGGCAAAATGTTCGCTGGCCCCACGAGGAAATCCTCTGTCGATATCGAGGTCCATTAATGCGGCCTCAAGTTGTGCAATCAGTCATGTTGTCATATTAAGCTTATCGAGGTATAATGCAGTGTTGACGTCAGCTGCATTAGATACACTTTGTCTCATTAAAATAAACCCACAAAAAGGTATACTATTTGATTATTAATCCGAATGGTGATTGTTTACTGTTTTCTTATGTTGTTGCTGATCTATCAGGCCATTATTGTGTATTTGTTTGTTTGCTGGGGTAAAAAAAAAATACGTCAAACTTATTTAGGTCAGTTCATCTAAATAAAACTCTTTGTGAGTAAATAGACGCAAGAACAAAATGATCCAATCATCCGTTCCTTGAAACTCAAACCGGTCTGAACTTGTCTGCCTCCCGTCTCACTGAGTTACGGCTCCAAACAGCTGATGCACACTCTCATCCGGCTCGCTGTTTACTCGGGTCCTTAATATAACCGTAAACCGTGAAACAGATCGCTGCTTACGCGTAAACTATCAAGCCTTAATACCACGTACACGGTCACTTCAGTACACAGAAAACAAGACAAATCGAAACGATATCCTGGCCTTGATTCCTAAATTCTGGGCTTGTTATTCCTTATAACTGTTAATAACTGTTATAACCCGTGTTATTCTTAAGGGTTGTTATTGGTGTCAGCAGTAACCCTGATCAGCTGAGTAAAGCCCTCAGAACACAACTACCTCCTTCAGGATTGAGAAACACTCGGTGGAACAGCACAGACGAGATCTGGGGTGTTTTTCACAAGGCAGCACATTTAGTGTCGCCCCCCCCCCCCCCTCGAGTGTGTGTCTGTGTCTGTTTTTCTCGTATTAATTTATCCCTTTGCCCCCCTCCCTCGGTCCGGCCCCTCCCCGGCCGTCGGAGCTGTTTTTAAAAAAAGGAAGTCTGGCTGAATCCAGTTCGCTCTGCCTGAAGAAAGGACGTCCATATCTTACGCTCTGTCCTCCATCACCTCACCTCTCCCTGCCCCCTCTCACCTCCTATTGCTTACCCATCTCCTCCTCCTCCTCCTCCTCCTCCTCCTCCTCCTCCTCCTCCTCTACTACTTCCTCTCGTTCCACAGAGAAAGCAGAGAGAGAGAATCGGAGGGGGCGAGCTACAACCGACTTGGACGCTGTGAGGCTTTGAGGGTTAAAGAGTGACAGGCTGCGCATCATCGACCCAGTCGAGGAAGACTTGGTCAAAAAGGCGCTGGAACCTCACTCGGAGACGTGGCGCTGCAAAGGCACATTTCACAGTGGAGGACGAGGTGGAGGCGCCGCCGCTCGGAGGCCGACCGTCTGCACTCGTGTGATTTGGATGTGCGAGGACACGCTCGTGTGCGTGCGTGTGTGTGTGTGTGTGTGTTTTACATGATCGACCGCTCTTGTGAAGGTGTCGAATCTGACACTTTTCCTCTGTGTGGCTCTTTCCCACGATGACGCTTCCCTTCTGTCTGTTCTTTTCTTTTTTTTTCTTCTGTTTGGTCTGGTAGAACAAGGCATGCATCATCACCGTGGCGCCAAAAAACGGGCAGGTTCTCCGTTGTTCAGATGGTGCACAGCTGTAGGTTGGGATGTCGGAGGCTTTCCACTAAAGGGGCGATGAATCGAAGGTGGGTTTTCAAACCTCAAGGACGCCACTTTCTCGTCGGCTGGTTGGAAAAATAAAATATTAATGCTGCGTGTGTGAGTGCAGGCCGGACTATAAATACTCGCAGCCACTGCCATCTGACACAGCCCAACATCTCAGATGTCTTTCCGCATTCTGATCGTGCAGACATATTGATATTCCGGATGTCTGTGCCAAGCTTGACCTTCCACATTGGTCTAAATCACAAAAACTAGCAGGCAAACATTAACACCAGTTAAATTAAAGCCGTTTATGAGCTGCAGGATTCATACATTTAAAACCTGCGCTCACTAATGTCTTCAGCTGTTTAGGTATAACAATGTGACTGATAAGCTCTAAAAGGGAGAGCTCGTACCGTTATGGGTGTGTTTGGTGTATCATGAATTATTCAGCATTCTCTTTATTTGTTCCAAGAGCAAAGGAAATTAAAAAAGGGGCAAAAGAGGCTCTCTGTGCCTTTCTGATTGATGATAACAAACTGTAGAGGTATAAAAAGGTGCCGGCGGATTTCATTGCATTGTTTAACAGTGCAAGCTGGACAACATGACATAACTAAAGTGAACTGAAACCGCAATAATGAGGATCCACAAAGATGAAAATAAAAAAACTGACGTGTAAGAAACAAGCAAAAATTAAAACGCCATGTGATTAATTTTGTAAAACAGAAAAAAAGGGAGTTGATTTGAAAGGGACCCCGGAAAGTCGGACCTGATCCCAACAGAGCCGAGGATCTGATAGCAGGTCAGATGATACTTTGACATTGGATCGGTGGAAAGAAAAATGGACGTCAGCCACAAGTAACCTGCAAGGAAATAAACCACAGAACTCTTGACGAGCTGCTGAGAAATTATATATGTGAAACTACCAACAAGATAGCTCAGGAAATGCTGTCATGTGAACTTACTTCCCTTTTATTGTGAAACTCCCTTTAATGCACGTACTCAGCTGCTGAGACCTCAATAATATCTGCATTACTGAAAATAATTTAAGTTGTGTGGAACATGTGTACATGATTTGTTGTGACCCGTTTAAACTACACAAACTAAACAGATGAACCAAAACGTTTCATTTAATGTAACATCCTTCTTTGCCATCTAGTGTAAAACAAGCCAACAGAATAGCCAAGATCAGCTCCTGTATTTTACTACTTTGAGTCCTTGATGTGGGTGTGCATTGATCAATAGTGGCACACAATTGTAATAGCGCGCCATCAAGCGGCCACGGTGCGTCGTTGCACCCTCCTCACATTTATCTCGTACCGGCATGCAGCCGCCTGCAGGGGGCAGTGTGACGTCACTCTGTAACAACGTGTGGACTCCCTGAAGAAGAGGCTCTATTCCGAAGTTAAAAAAGTTAAACTTTAGTTTAATTTAGTTTTATAGTGTTAAGAGGCATGGATACAATTACCAAAATGGTGAGGTTCATTTTACCGTACACTGCTATGCTAGATTATTAACGTGAACTAAAGGCTAAAGACGTTAACGTTGAAAAAAAAAAAAAAAAAAACCGTTGAGCTACCGTTAGCTTGTGTGAACGGGCTTGTTAAAGAGACAAAGCTTTATAGTTACAGGTCTGTGGTGGATTTTTGTTTAATGTCTTAAACGCCATATAACCGTGAATATAAAAACAAATGTATTTCCCCGTCAGTAGAAGTTCCCCAGCTAAGGCTGTTTTAGTTCAGTAAGCTAACATTCATTAAAAGCGCGTTAGAAATTGGCCGTTTTTTCTTTGGCTGTTTCCAAGCAACGGAGGGACATTAACAACTTAACGGCCACGCATATCCGTCTGAATACAAATATACACGACTACGCGAATGTTACAATAAAGTGAATGTTACATTTGGACATTAGTGGCACGTCAAATCTAATGACTTCACATAGAACTCACCTGTGCGTCCTCTCGCAACAGCTCACGGGAAATGGAGTTCCCAGTATTTAATTACACAAATACGTACGAAGTTCCACAGACACTATCCATATCACACAAAGTGAGGATAAAGCAACACCAAAAGCCACCTGAAAGCAAAAAATAATATTTGTTGAATTGATTGATGTGCCAGAAAAAAAGTGCCCGTCACAGTTTTTCTAGGAACACCATATTACATGTGTGGTCACCTTTTGCTACATATCCGCTAAAAAGACAAGTGAGACAACATGTGTGAGATTACAATCATGTCGGGCTTGTGTTCATATTAATATTATGGTCTTTTGAAAAGCTTCATGCTAATAGAGCCACATTGAATTGATTTGTATACTGGAGGGGAAAAAAACTTCCATTGCCTCCATAAAAATTGTGACCTCTTAATGTTTTTTTTTTGTGTTCTTTTTACAGAGGAAGAAGAAAGAGTGTGTAAGGAAACAGGTACGTGTCCTGTGTCTGACTTTCTTATTTCTGTGCAACTTATTTTAAAACTTCATAACACTTGAGCCACTTTGCTAAATGGCCCAGCGCGTTTAGGACCATGAGGCGGCGTCAGCATCCTCAGAGGAGAGACCACAGAGAAAAAAACCTCTTCTCAGATTCTGTGACTCGCACAGTTTCTTTCTCGGTGTCTCTGTTTTCCAGTATTTGTTTGCTCGGTGTGTGTTTGGATTTGCAAACATAGCACTGTGACACCATGCACAAATCCTTCCTCCTGTGTGGAACCACAAGTCCCTGAAAAAAACTAGAAAGTCATCATTTTTGTTTTTGAAAGTCCAGGTCTAAAAAAAGGGCCTCAAATTGTCTGAAATTTTAGAATGGCAGACATTCAATTTGACTGAATGAGCATATGTGTGCTTATTTATTCAGTTGTTGTATTTTGTTAAATTTCATTTCTCTCAACAACGGCTTTGCTTGGATTTAAAATATTTTAGACTCCGCTAAATGTGTGGTTGTATGTCTTGTCCTGCCTAACCGCACATTTGAGCACTGTAGTCTTTTTTATGACTTAAATGTTGACCTTTGACCCATTTTTATCTGTTAGAACATTACAACTTGATTTAAAGCCCTACTCAAAATGTGCAAGTCTTCATTACACATCCACGGCACATGCCGGCCGCTCTCACTCACAAAATCGGCTTTTAATATATTCAGCGTGACCGACACACAACCCTGCAACAACACACACTCGTCTCCATCCGCCCCCCCTGTTTCCCTTGGGACCACCACAAAAGTCTGCTGAGGGGTCTCCAGTGCCAAAAAGCAGGAAGTCACAGCTGTGCTCATCCCCCTTTCAGCATGTGCGAGAGCGAGGATGTGTGTTTTTTTTGTGTCAATCTGCGTTTGTGTGTGTGTGTGTGTGTGTGTGTGTGTGTCACTTTATTTATTTATTTATTATGTCCATCAGTTCATCTGGCCAGCATGATGCTAATTTATATTCCCACCTCCTTGGTGCAGAAGTTTCTAGTGCTGTCAAATTAGAGAGACGGAGAAAGCCGGGTTTATACGGGCTGTTAAACACTGTGTGTCTAATAGTATAAGACTGCACTGGACTGCTGCAGTGGACACACACACACACACACACACACACACACTTTGTCAACTCTGCTTTTATACCGTTTTTTTTTCTCTTCACTTCTATTTTTCTTTACTTCTCTTTTAATGTTTGTTTAGTTTCCCTTTTTCTAAACATTAAATGGCCACAAGTATGCAGACATCCCTGCCTAAATATTCTTTCTTAGTTTGGGTCTTGGGGCATTTTTCATAGTTTTGAATCGACCACATCAACAATTCCCTGATCATCAGAAAATCAAGGTCAAACTATTGTGAAAATCAATAGGTAATATTTGCCTATTATAGGTATTATTCAACAAAAAAAGGCAAATGCAAAGTGGTTACAGCCACTCAATTGTGACGATTGTCTGCATCTCTTCTGTGATTGTTACATTTTGATGGACATTTTCACATCCTTCTGAAATGTCACAGATGAAACGACGAAAACAAGTGGCTGCAGCTCCACTTCGGATGGAGGGGAAATGTTTATCCTGCGGTATAAGCAATGGTTTGTCCCCCGCCTCGTGCAGACCGCTAACCTCAGCCTCATCCAACACCTTTGGTATGAATTTAAACGCTGACTGGGAGCCCTACCTCAGGCCCGGCGCCCCCCCTCCCTGATGCTGGGGAGGCGGAATGGGAGCCAATCGCTGCAGCAGATTGATTCTCGAGGTTTCGCAATGACATGTTCTACTGTCACACGCACTTGAGACATTTATTTAAGTCCACACACTTTTGGCCATGTAGTGCATCTCATTTGTCTGCTCTCGTTCCCACTCTTTTCTTGTATTTTGTTGTCGTTCCCTGTGAAGGCAGTCCTTTGCCGTAAATCTCAGGCCTTCGGTTTAATAGGCGCGCTGCGCCTCTGTGACACCGGCTGCTTTTGTTTTGGTTACGGATAACATAACTGGAGGGAAACACAACAGCAGAGACAGAAGCAGAACAAGGGAGAGGCTGTACGGGGCTGAATAGACGCGGAGGAACACAGCGTAGAGGAAGAAATATTTCTTGAGAACATGAGAGAAGCCGAAAAGGAGAGCCGCTGAGACGGTGATGATTTGACGAAGCACGTATCCAGAGCGGACCTAGTTACTTCCTAATTTCAGACATTCCTCCAAACTCTGCATCCGTGCGATGGCTCTTGTTAAAACTCAAATTGTTTTTCCCTCACCTCCCTTCATCCCCCCCCCCCCCCCACCCCATTCGAGCTCATTATCAGGGTCGATCTATGGAGCCGGTCTCAGTGGCTGAAGCTGATGTGCTGTTATTTGTTTCTGGGAGCGTTGACAAGTTGACAGCCGACATCAAACCTCACTTTACTGTCAGGGAGAGAGAGAAGGGAGAGAGAGAAGGGGGAGGGTGGGAGACAGAAGAGATAGGGGGAGGTGAGAGAAAAGGAGGAGGAGAGACGGAGGCAGGGGGGGGGAAAGGACTTCATGACTGGACTGCCCCCTTTTTCCCCCTCAGCCTCTCTCTATCTCTGAACTTTTTTCCCTCCGTCCTCCTCCGCCGTGTGCTTTTTTTAAAATGATTTGTGGAGAGGAGGAGAACGAGCACTCGGAGCTGGGCGGACGGTGCAGGCAGGAGCGTCACGTAGGAAAACAGCAGCCCGAGAGGCAGCACACCAGCACTGAGGAAGATTGAAGAGGGGGATCTGACTGAGTAAAAAGATTGACTCGCAGACAGACGTGGCTGGAAGAAGAGGAAGAAAGGAGATAACTATTTATAGCCTCCCAACAAACTGCATTTAAATACACGGATTGCACTCAAAGCACGGAGACGTTATTTTTGGAGGCAGGCAGACACCTTGCCAGCAAGCTTGAAGGTTTTTGAACAGTTTTCTTCCACTGGAGAGAGAAACAGATGGACGCAGGCACATTTAGAATCTTAAGAGAATAATCCTCATCTTCACTCAGCAATGCTTTTGAGGAACTATGCACTGAACCTTTGCTGCCTGCTTTGTTCCCGGATGCTGACAGAGGCATAGGAAATATTTAAATCCACCAAATTCCTCCTGACAAGAGGGTCTACCGTATCTTTTTTTTAACCTTTTTTTTTTTGACTGCAAAGTCCTTCATCTGTGCAGGTTGTTGTGCTGACTGTCGGTATGTTTTCTCAAAGGTACTCTTTAACACCATCATGGACTTCTTGCCTCTTGGTCTTGTGCGTCCTGGATGTATGGACCACAGCCTGGCCGGCAGCCCAGCAGTCCCAACCCCGGCAGCAGTCCCGCCGGTCCAGGCAGATGCCGCCCTTAACCTCCTCCTCCTCCTCGTCAGCCGGCAACCTGTCGGAGAGCGCCGAGCGCAAAGTGGAGCGCCTGGGCCAGGCGTTCAAGCGAAACGTCCGGGAGCTGCGGGAGAAAAGCTCCTGCCTGGACCTGGTGTTCCTGGTGGACGAGTCGTCCAGCGTCGGGGCCAACAACTTCCTGAGCGAGCTGAGGTTCGTGCGCAAGATGCTCTCCGACTTCCCCGTGGCGCCCGAGGACACCCGGGTGGCCTTGGTCACCTTCTCGTCCAAGACCCACGTCGTGACTAGGGTTGACCACATCTCAGCGCCCAAGTACAGCCAGCACAAGTGCTCCCTGTTCAACCAGGAGATTCCGGCCATCAACTACAGAGGAGGCGGCACTTACACCAAAGGGGCATTCCAGAGGGCCGCGGTGAGTCACGCCTAAAGATAAAGCCACAGCGCTCGTGTCACTGCGGCGTGGTGGTGCGCCTAAATGGGTGCTCGTCTCTTAATGATGAAGCCGAGTTTGCTTTTCATAAACGTTTTCTATGTGTGTTCTATGTCGCGCAGCCTGCTGTGCGATTGTGGCTTAGCAAGACTGTAAATGAGGCTCCTCCTCTCCTTTAAGTTACACAACAGAGGGGAAGCCGCCCGCCGGCTAAGCCCTGAGGAGTTTCCCCTCATAAAAATACCAATAAGGGTGATCTGTGCGTGCATGCTCGTAGAAGCCGCTAGATACACAAAAATGAACTACGTGCATGTACACTGAAACGATGGGTTCGCTGTAGGTGGAACAAAGAGCTGGACACACACTTGCAAGTTGAGCAGACTCCTTTCACTCAATGCCTCATTCATCCTGACACACCGTGTCTGTGAAACAGAAGCATTGCCCCGTGTCTGCCTGAATTTGTTTTGGCATGCAGGGATTTGGCAGTTATGCAGGATTACAAGGGGTCAAAATGTTAGCTGGTTTATGGTTTGTTGATTGGAGCTGCCCGACACCCAACCACACACAGACACACGCACCGAGAACATATGGCACAGTTCATCCGTCAAGTCCAAACAGCCCAGCTGTAAAAGCTGCGTTGGTGGTATAGGGGCTGGTCCTGTATAAACACACACTCACACACCTCGGCTCATGCCTCAGAACCTCCCTCACTTCAGGAGCTTTGTTTCGCTTTGTGTGATTCTGGTGCCTTTTGGGGTCCGTTGACATGGAAACGCTGGAGCCCGTCACCAAGCTACTTCATGCCGTTTTGCAGTTAGCCAACCGTTGCATCCTCACAGAGGGAAGGACAAACGGCTAACGCCACGGCTTGTTGACAAACGTGCGTAGTAGATAAAGAGAGTGGGAGCTCCCTCCGTATCAGACACGTGTGGAATCGTGTGATTGACCAGTTGAACCATGGATGTTCACATAGCCAGGCTTGCGTCCATGCTCTTATGACGTGTTGAATAAAACACAAACTTTCCGAAGAAAAAATCCCTGTCAGCCTATTTTAACAGGGAGGTAAGTAAGCTGAGTTGTGTGACAGGTTGACCTCCCAGTCCTTCCCCGTTAAAAGCTAATTGCCCCGGACCTTCTGTCCTCTGGCTTACTGCTGAAAGCTCGGCCCTCAGGACGGGTTCTCGGCTCGGCCTCCTTAGTTAAGTGCTGACAAAGAGCCCGCTGGCTGCATCCCAGCCGCTGAAGACCACAACAATACCAAGAAAAGGCTCTCTGGGGGAACTTCACGGCCTTTAATATTCCTCACAAACACTCTGAATGATTGGGGTCATTAAAGGATTGATGTAGTAGTGTAAAGCGGCCCAAACAAAAGCGAGCGCGCACTGCTGCGCAGGCTCTTATATAGTTGGCACGGCCACATTGCTTTCGATTCAAAGTCTGATTAAAAAAGAAAGATAGAATTTTCCTTCTGCGTTTCACTCATCGTAGCCAAAAAAAACGGGGCTGCGTTTCTTTCCAGCAAGAGTCCGCAGGCTGACCGGAGCGACGTGTGAGTAATGGTAGAGCTCGGGGAAGCCGGCACAGACCTGAGATTTGTTGGAAAGATGAAAATGAGCCCAGCAGACACAGGCCGAGAAGCAGCTGATGAAACCGGTGCTTCAGAAACCGGCCCACACCTGATGGACTCCGCCCGACGCTTGCTGTGTCTCCACGTGGTCGAGGAAGGCTGTGTGTGCTTTATCTTTGCATTATTATATCCTCCATCAGAGGACATTAGAATGGAAATAGCAAAAAGGGGCGCCCGGCGTCTCCTTGCATCAGCTTTGGTAACGGACGGGCTACAAAGCACTTATCCGCCCGTCATCGCATCCCGACTGGACTCGAGTGGAACTGTCTCAGTGTGGTCCAATTGCAAATTTTGCGGCGCGCGTGAGAGCATATAATTTGTATTCTTGCCCGTTGACGTGCCTCCGTGTGTTTGTGCTCCTGTGTATCCGTCCTTCGGAAAAATCTTGTATGTGTCTAAGTCCATATGATGTCTGTCAACGTCTGCATCTCTGAGAGAGAAAAGAAGAAAGTAAGCGAGGGAGGATAATTGATAATTGCGGTATAATAATGATAATGGCATATTTTATTCCCCTGCCTGGTCTTGGCTATTCTAAGTGCTAGAGAAAGCTGGGATCCATTAAGAGAGACATTTTTCCACCAGCCGTGCATGTAGAGACAGGGCTCTCCTCCAGCACTCTTCATCTCTGTCTCGCCCCGAGTCTCTCTGTCTGTCTCTTCACCTTAAACTCCATGAGTCAAATCGTCAATGTTTGGTTCCAAAACGACTTCTGGTTCGCGAGTGTCTGATATTCCCACTTAGTTCAGGAACATTTACTTGAGGCCATATGGAAAAAGCAGTGTAGAGTGTATGTATGGTGAGTACAATTAGTCTCTTTGCCATTCTCCCTAGCTCGCTGTCGTGAAAGCGCTGACATGCAATTCATTGAGGGAATTCGACTTTCCTTGAGGTCATTCATGGTTTTTCACTCTTTTCACTTGAAAATGTATTTGAAGAATGAAAAATGTCCGTTTTAGAAATAAGCACATTTTTCCAATCTCTGCGTGAAGCGTTGGGTTGTTCGTTTTGACGCAGCTCCCCCGGACTCATGCTTGGAAAAAGGGGACTCAACCTCGTTCAGACCATCCGTCAAGCAATGGGTTCGCGGCCCTGCTGTAGGTCCAGACACAAATCCAGCGCTCCCAAAGGCGTCCAGCTGCTCTTCCTCCTCTTTAGCGGCACATCGGGTGTAAATCGGGCCGCGTGAGCTCGTCATGATGAATCAACAGGCCTCATTTTCAGCGTCCATCTCACCTCGACCGCACGTCTGACAGGAAAACCTGGCAGCTGATGACATCACTCGCTCTAGTTTTCCAGCACGCTCATGTGCACGGGAGCTGATTAATGACTCTAGGTGCGACTGGGCCCCACCTGAGACACAAATAGTTCACCTCATATTCCCTTCCTCTCTCTTACTTTAATTGCCCTGAAAAAATCAATCCATTTTCCTGCTCTTTTTGTTTAATATATTTTCCAAGGCCTTTTGGCCTTTTGCATCCAAATATCCTCTTGGGAACATGGCTCAAGGCCTTTCTTTTTTGGTAGCTGATAATCTTGTTGATTGAGGGATGATGTTGTTTTCTATTGTTGTGTTTGTTACGGCTCGGTTTGGATTTAGGTGTCAGCCACAAAAATGCTCTGGGAGAAAGAACTGCATCTATGCAAGGCCGTTAAAAACCCCGTCGTCACCTGTTATTCGTCTTCATCTGGGTCGCCTCGCCTTTTCTCTTTGCGGGCAGGCACTGAAAGAGGCACGGCTTTGGCTAAGAAACGCGACCACTGAACTGGACTTGGCGGCGTCAATCGTGTCAGTCTGCCCTTCACAGTTGCATAAGACGCAGATAGACGGGCAGCGTGTGGAGAGCACTGAAAGAGAAATGGAAGAGGGGAAAAAGCCCATGGTTGGTGAATGGATCGAAGGAGTGTGTCTCTTTCTGGTGGTTATTGTCAGTAATGGTTTTACCTGACTATTTGGCCTGGTTCAGATCAGATCTTCCAGCGGCTCACAGGCCTCAGCCACCCCATAACGGCTCAGCAAGACACCCTCTTTCTTATGAGAAAATGCTCCAATGATCCCTCACACCATCAGCAGCCCGGGTTTTCTTTTCCCTTTGGAAAACTTGGAAATGCCGTTTGTCCGGTGACACGTCCAATATTTGTTATACCCGCAGTGGATGCCGTACGAGAAGGAGAACGCTTGTCAATCACACTTCATACAGACTCACTCGAGAAGAAGCCTCTCTGTGTTGAGCCTCGCCAGACCGCAACAAGCGAGACAAATATGGAAGGGCAGGCCTGGTGAGGCACCCTGTCTAGTTCCATTGGGTCATCCGTTTCTCCCATTTTCATGCCTTTCAATCACCCACCCCACCCCACCCCAGCACCAGAGCCGCAGACCTCCCGAGCAGCGCGTCAGGCCGGGGGGGGGGGGCGTCTTCGCTCTGATGCATTACAGCCAGAAATTGTTCTTGAAAACATTGTCTATAAGATTAAACGAGGCGAGTGTGTGCCGTGTGGAGACGCGCTGTGAAGATCATGCGCAGTCTTTGGCCACTCAGACACTCTCTCTCACACACATACACACACACAGACACACACTCACACATTTACAGTTCATGCTCATGTCTGAGGGTCAGACTTTGCCTGGCTTTCTGCATAAGCGAGCGCAGCAAATTAAGCCGGAAAATGAACACCATCCATCACCCTTTCTTTTTTTTTTTCTTTTGTCCACGCCGGCTGATTTTCAGCAGCCTTTTTCATTTCAGTGCGTTTGCTTACTGGAGCATTTTTGAGTCACGGGGGAAATTATAAACAAGCCAGGGATTTCTCACCAGTGCTAAATTCAAGCCAAACTCTCACTACAGCGTAAGATTGCGCCGTAAGGAGATCATTTGGAGAGCTACTTCTTCCCCAAGAGACTGAAATTATTTCCCCTTTTAAACCTCCCTCTAATATGAGCGTGTAAGACTTTGAAGGAAGAAAAGAGACGGGATCGGTGAATCCAGTTCTAAAAGAAAGAGCGAGTGCCCACTGCAGCGAATGAAAGCTAGGTGCATCTCTTTGATCCGCTCTCCAAGGCTGGACTCAGCCACGATAAGAAGATAAGGAAAAGTCTGTTTCCTGTCCGTTTAACTGCCACTTCCCGCCATCTCACCCTTAATCACCCCCCCGCTCCCCACCCCCTCAGTTAATCCGCCTCTTGCCTCCGTGCCTCCTCCTCGTTGGTGTCGGAGGGGCCCTGACAGGGTAGAACAGAAGGATGGACCAGACCGGCTGCCTCACCTAGCAGCCACAACAGGTCCAGATTCAACCCGCCTGCACCTCATGTGTCTGGGGAATAATTTGACTAGGATAGAAAAGGGAGGCTTTGGAAAGTAATGTGTATTTCTTTTTTATGCCTATCGATCCATAATCGTTGTGTGACCCTGCAGAATGGCCGCCCGCCTCACTGTATGAGATTAGAATCAAGGTGTGGTTCCTTCTCTTCCGCCCCCCCAAACGTCTTTCGTTTCTGCTTCCTCCGAGTTCCATGAAGACTGAATGTTTAACGATCTGACTTTGTTGGGTGTTGGTTTTGGAGAAAAAAGTCTTTCAACAAAAGTAAATACATTTTTGTGTAAGCAGATATCATCATTATCATTATGTCGTAACTGGAGTAACTTCTCATTTTTAAATAGCCCATGAAGACCACTAATTATACACACTTTACTGGGTTACCTGAGCGGTGTGTATGCTCCGGGGTTAGTTTACACTGCCATGGTGATGGAGACCATAGACTCAACACTTAAGTCTGTGTGTGTGTGTGTGTGTGTGTGTGTGTGTGTGTGTGTGTGTGTATGTGTGTCTTGGGTTCAGGAGGAAGAAATGTTTTAGTCTCAGGTTCTGGGCCTCCTCACACTGATTTATTCTGACAGAATATTCACCGTTCTCTTCCCTCTCGAGTTGTCCATCAACCTCAGATACGCTTCACCAGAGAACTTTGGGGCATTTCTTTTTAAACGATGCTTCAACAGAGCTGTTTTTTCCCCCATTTTGTCGTCATTGATACTGCAGTTCGGAAAAGTGAGCCACTCATGCTAAAATATCTTAATTGAATAAGTTCTCAAGATGTTCAAATATGAATGTCTGCAGCTGTTATTTGTCTTTTATGATAGTAAAAAGAAGTCTAGGAGTATAAAATTCCACTTTACACCACCTGGCGAGCACCGAGCAGTCGGTAGAGGACAAAATCAGCGCTAAAGGACAGTGAATGCTAAGCTTCTCTGTTATTTGTCAGGGCCTGCTGCCTTAAAAGATATATGTTTGCATGACTAACGAGCCGTGACTCACCCCTGCCCTCCTTTTTGAAATGGACACCAAATATCTTCCACTGTGAACGCGTGGAAGCGGCCCGCGGCCTCCTCATTCACCACCGTCGCACACAAACACGGGGTAACGTAACCGACCTCAGGCCGAGATCAATGACATGCAGGAGTCACTCCAACCAGTGTGCAAACCATATCACATGCTTCTCCTCAGACTGTTAAAAAATCAGTATATAGAGCATCTGGAATAATTGTCTTCACGAAGACTTGGCATCAAATGTGTTTCAACCGACACCTCTGTTCTGCGGCGGCTGTCGCCGAGCATTGATAACTGCAGACTGTCACATATCTGGCCAGGTAGGGCGCAGATACGCGCGCTGAAGGGTCAGCTGGGGTCAGCTGGGGTCAGCGGATGTGGCCCCCGATACTTACAGCCTACGACCACACATGTGCGACGTGACGGAACACCAGACGCTCACAAAGTTGCCCCGGCAGCCGGGAAGTCTGCGCTGTCTTATCTGCGCAGTTTACAAAGGCAAAGCCGACTGAGTTTAAGCCGACTCTGGAAAAATGTCCCGTTCGTTTCCAATCAATGGCCGGATATCTCATTTGGGGAAAAACCCACTTAGTGAGACTTTTTTCATATTCTAATCCAAGGTCACTAGTTTCCTCCAACATCTCCCCGAGCATCTTGCTCCCATCTGCATTCACTGCAGCAGCCGTAGACTTGGCAGAGTTTTATCCCTCTTTATCCCTCCTGCACTTCTTTCCATCTAGCTTTTTAGGGAAATCAGCCAATCTGGGGGAAATCTTACCCCAGACAGTCCTAAGATTCCAATGCAGACACCCTCAAAGTTTGTGTATCACACTGTCCATTAGCCTGCTTCAGGGAGGACACACTGATGAAGTCGGATAGCGGAGCCACTGGTGGATTTGAATGTTGGTGTTGTCTCTTTTTTTGCTGCCTTGTCTACTGTCAAATTCTTATTCTTCTTTTGTCGAGTTACTCTCGACTTTGCTGACAAAGGTTGTAAATTAAAATCTGCTTGTGACGGTAGGAAGCCCCTCCATCCGTCTCTCTCTCTCTCTCACCTCTTTCGGTGTGCAGTTTGTCTCCACTTCTCCCTCGCCCCTAATTTTCCTGCCTCGCAGAAATGCTCCATGGTTTTATTTATTTTTTTCCCGGCAGACGTCCGTGTATCCAGTCAGAGTGCTGCTGTGGATGTTGTGCATGTTGAGTGTCCCACTTGGCCTTGGGCGAAAGCTGCTGCGGTCAAATAACTGGGCTTCGCCCCGGCCAAAACCAGCAGCTCCAGTTAGAGAAAGAATTAGGGAATAAAAATGAGGCGATTGAGGCCAGTGGAAACAACAGGGGGGAGTGTGCATGCGTGTGTGCACTGAAAAGCATGTGCACATTTATTTGAACACGTTGTTTTATCTCGTAGGTTATTGTTATACAGACATTTAGCGTTTTATATCCAAGCACTTATCCAATAGCAGTTCTGTTACTTCTCCCAAATCCTCGCGTCAATACAAGGAACTGCAGCACGAGGACGTGACTACACAATCGGCCTGTATGCCTGTGAATCCAAACCAGAGAAACAACGATTGGTTTTTCAGCTTAAAGATGGAGAGCACCTTCAACATCGCGACGTCGTTGTTTTCACGGCACATGATGGATAATGAATATGTGAGGAAGGAGAAGGAGAAATATTCCGATTCTTCGTTGGTTGCTTTTCCCTCGAGGGATTACACATTCTTCCCCTGTTTGTCCTTCAGGAATCCGAGGGGGAAATTACCACTCGCCACCTCTTCTTCCAGCCCAGGCCCGAAAGAAATTACTTTTTGTCGCTCATTTAGGAGCCGCGAGGGCTCGCAATGAGCTCGGCGCGCAGACGCGATGGAAAGGCCCGATCTTCACACTGTAAAACACAGATGTCAGTAAATCCCCTCGACGGACACAAATGTCATTTGAGACTTTCCCGAAACAAGCGCAGGCAGCCGTCACTGTGTCACTGTTTTGCGCGTTGCCGCTGCACCTAATGGTTCCCCTGAGATTTTGACTTTACTCTTGACTGCCCGAGAGAAGGAGTGTAAATCCTGCCATAAAAATCCAATCCTCAGGTTGGGGAGTCTCCAGGAGCGGACTGCACCGCTTCAGAGCCCGGATCAAACCCCCCCAACTCCCTGCGGAGCTTCGATTTGGATCAACCTCTCCAAATGGAACGAGTGCTAGAACTTTCTTCACGTCCGGCTTTCATAAAAGCTGCAGCAGCTCTTTATCTACCGACCCGACACTTTGCATTTCAGTGATGGAAATGCATCAGTTTTACTGTGAGATGCACAAACTAAATATCTTCAACTTTACCGACAGGCACGCATGCACATGAACACACACACACACACACACACACACACACACACACACACTTCCTGCACACATCGTGCTCGCTCTCTTAACACTCTGTTCTTTCCGCTGAGCGTGCATTCACATATAAACATGGACACACACACACACACACACAACTATACACACAGCTTCCTGCGTACTTAAAATACTGCTCAGCGATTGATAGGTGCTGCTGACACCAGCCGAACGAAGCTCTCTGGTGTGTGTGTGTGTGTGTGTGTGAGAGAGAATGCGATAAATGAATGGTGAGGGGGTGGGGTGTTGAGATGGAGATGGGGAAATGTGTGATTGCGAAAGGTGTGGCAACAGGGGGGGGGGGGGGGTTGGTAACACAATACGCTGTGGGCAGGGTCAAAGGTCAGCGAGGCTTCAGCAATGACAGGATTGACTGAATTTAAACCATCGTCATCAAAAATAAGCTTTTATAACACTGCCGTGGCGAGGAACATGCATTCTCACTAAACATACTGAGTGCGTGTGAACTTTTCATCCCGTTGCCACACAACAAATCACTCGCTCCCGTCCTCACGAAAGCGGCGTGACGTCCACGGCTTTGTGATTAGGGGGAGGCAAATTGCAGCAAATCTTTAAGCGGGAGGATTTACTTTGGCATCTTCGGCTCAGGATTTACCAAAAGCGTCACACGCTGGCACCTGAAGCAACCGAAAGCATTCCAAAGAGCCGGTGGTGGCGGACTAAATGACATGTTTTTATGGGCTTAGGCGGGCAGCTGTATTAGTTAACCACTGGCTGTGATGAGGTTGGCGTTAGAAAGTGCCAGATTCCATCGCCTTGTTTTCTTTGGTGAGCGAGTGTGTACGTGTTTTCGTCACTGTCGTTTTTTAAATGACTAAAAGCAGCACACAAATATGCCAACATCTCGCCGTCTCTGTTTGTGTGCTGAGTGGCATTTCTTTCACATTCTCCAGGAGATTTTGAGTTTCTGGATTTCAGCCTCTGCAAGAAAGCTTGTTCCAGGTAGTAAACTAAATATAGAGACGAAATATGCACTCTGCTCAGCTTTAATAGGCTCATGTTTGGAATGCTTTGTGTCGGCGCCAGGATCTGATACGAATCTTCCAGCTAAGCAGAACACTGAGACACTAAAAATAATAATATGTTTCGATTCAAGGTACCCAAACACTAAATGCAGGTGTTTCCCAGCCACGGAATATTTCATTGGTATTTTAGTCTTCTCGCAGATCAAGTACATGCAACGTGGTCCTCATTGCTCGTGCTTTTTAGTAATTTTTGGAGTTTTTTTTGTTGTTTTTTGTTGAAATCCATAGCAGCTCAGGCCGAGTCCTTGCCATCCCAAACTGTGCTGTCCTATTGAAATGCGGCTTGCGCTCCCTCTTGAGGTAGCGAGGTCCAATTTATCTTCAATGAATTGAATTGAAACCTCAGCATTAACATATATACGACCCAACACCTCGGCCCCTCCAATTCCCCCGCTCTATTATAGGACGTCTCCACTTCCAGCTGCTGCCAGAAGAACAGAACGCAAGGGAGGAAAGATGGAGGGGAGCACCGGGAAGAAACGCAACTACAGCAACAGCCGTCAACACACTGCAACAAAGGAAAAGGCTGTGTCCGTCTCCATGGTGGGGTTTCTAAAAAAACGTATAAGCACCATCAACACGCCAGGCTGGAGTCAAGGAAATCACTGCGCTTCACCACGCGGTTTCCTTTTGTTTATTTCGACATCAAAGCATCAAAGGCCTCGGTGATGCCGCTGCGGTGGCTCTGTGCTCCGGTAGCGGAGGTGGTGATCTCATAAATGTCAGAGGTATTACGTGACTCGTAATTAGGCTTTCACTTCCACTGTGAAAGCCTAATTCTGTTGAAAACCCATTTTCAGCTCTTTTTTTGGGGGGGGGAGGGAGGAATGTTTTCCAACGCAGCCGAGATACAGTTTAGTGGCAGCAACATTTACAGCTGTGTAAAACATCAATGTTATGTCTCGGGTTTATGTATTGATGCTGACCAATCGCATGGGGTTTCTCCTTCCCCAGCCAGGATGGCCTTTCCCCTTGGCGCCCCCTCTCTCTCTCTCTCTCTCTCTCTCTCTCTCTCTCTCTTCCCATCGTCCCAGTTGTTGAGTTTGACGAGCGGTGTTGTGACAGGAAGCGCTGCACCTCTCAGTCAAACCACACTCATTTTAAGAACCACCACTTTTCAGCGCAACGATTGATGTATTATCCTCTCGTAAAATATTGTGTTGCTCGCTGTGTCTTCTACAAAAGTCTGGAATGGAATGCTGGAATGAGAACTGGAGGAGTCCAGGCCCGGGTGTTCGATATGTCATAGGACGTGTTTCTGATCTACACGCGTTTAGAGACGTGCCTCCATTCGTCAGAACTCATGATGGCTTCTTCTTTGAGTAGAAACTGTTTAAAAAACACACAGCATTTTTACAGCATTACCTCTGAGGGTGAAATCGTGGGAGAGTTTCTGAAACTCTTGTGTTGGCAGGTAGCGATAAAAAAGATGTGTTGGACCGTTCCCCGCGTCTGAGGCAAATTTCAAGTATCCACAAGTTGATTTACCAACGCGTGGAGTCGGGGCGTCTGGAAATCAATCAAATCACTTTGCACGAATTGTCTCTAAAAAGATTTAGAGAACTTAAGCCTACGCATGCGGCGCCACCTGTAACGCCCCTCGGCCTCCTGGGTAGCCCCCCCCCGAAAGTGACCTAGTTTTATCTCAAATATCCGAATGCGTCCCCTAAGTAACACCAAAGTGGAGTCTGGTGTGCGTTTGTGCATGTTGTTCTCCTGAGCACCCTGCCGAGTTGTTGTTGTTATTTTTACCACCCAAGTCAAGAGCAGATAGCCTGTCAAAACAAGCGCTCTCGCTTCCGACCGACGGGGAGACAGCTTTCCCAACGGATGCAGTCGGGTTGGGTTTTTATTTTTTTTAAATCCGCTTTGGAATGCCTGCAAACTTTTTGGAAGGTGAATCTCCTGTCAAGTGAAAAAAACCTAAAACGCAAATATTACTGAGGCTCGTGTTTCAAGCTGCCGTGTTTTTGCCAGTGTTTGAAGAAAAGGGAAATGACACACAAATAAACATTTGATATTAGAGGAAACAGCATCCGGCCGTTCTTCCACATACGATTACATTCTGGCTGTTCGAGTTAATGTGACCCATCCAACATTTTTACTGCTTCATTCAAAGGAGAAAGAAACCAGTCATGAAGTTGGGGTTCGGGTTCCGATCAAAGTCACCAGAAGGGCTGATGGGAGGGCCAGCAGTGGGGTGCAGAAGGAGGGGCGGGGGTCCCTCATTTAACATTCAGCGTAGCTGCCGTGCATACACAAGCCTTTGATTAACAGCTGGGGTACGTTGGCACCATCGCCAGCCCCTCGAGGTGTGGAAAGGTTTCCCGGCCTCTTCTGCCAAATGCAACGAGGTGCCTGCTTTTGATGTTCTGATCACACAAGCATCTGTTTGGAGATTTTTATTTATTTGTTTGTGTTATTTTCAGTTGATTGGAGGATGTGTACACGCTTCTGTTCTGGTCGCTTCATCACTTTTTACGTATTGTCAATGACAAGGAGAGACGTCTTATCACTTCTCTCCTTGTCATTATCCCAGTTGACATAGAGATATTTGTAATTGACATAGAGATATTTGTAATTGAGATATTGTATCTAACAAAATTGAACCTTTTGTGCAGATGTGAGATGACTCGCATAAATAAGTCAAACTTTGTTCCTTTCTGTTGGGCACATTTGACTCGGTCCCACTATTTGGTAACCTCAAGTCTTCAGATCAGAATAGTGCACGAGTCTTTCCAGCTTTCCAGAGTTTTTCAGGAATAGGAATGATACCGCTGGGGCAAGTTGTTTATAGAGATGACACAGTTAGAACTTAGTTCATTGTCTCAGACACATCTGTTCACCTTTGAAGCTTTAATTCCCCTTTCGCTTAATCCCTTCATCCCTCTTTTATTACAGAGTGAATCTTTTCTTTTCCAGGCTGCAGTGATCAGAGTGACGATGTTTTCAGGAGCAAAAACAGGTGCAACTCAGACAAAGTTTAAAATGGCTGTCAAAGGCTTCTCTTCTTCTGCCACGTTTGCGTCATTACGCGCTGCGCATGTTGGACCACGAGGAGCACGCAGAGGGTGGGACCCGCTCTGCGTGCTCCTGTGGTCCCCCTCTATCTCAATGCTCTGACCTAAAGTATGCAGGGGCGAGTCGGCGGGGTGTCATTAGTGGGTATGCTCGCGCACGCTCCGCGCGGTGGGGGCGTCGCTGACCCTCAGAAAGCACTCTGAGCAGTTGCTTAATAAAAGGCCGCTGCAATGTGAACACGCAGAGCAGAGGGCTCGTGTGCACCACTTCGGATTTATTCACTGCTGCATGAAAGTAAACGCCGCTGCAGACACCTGACAGGGAGGGCTCCTCTCGACCTCAGTGCTGCAGACTGACAGCTGGGAGAGAGTCTTTTAGAAAGCTCCTCTCCCTCTCCTCTCTCCCTCTCCTCTCTCTCTCTCTCTCTCCCTCTCCATCCTCCTTCGCTCTGTAATTATGCCACTTCTGCTGGAGCCGCTTGCAGTTTCGGCCAATCAGACAATAAAGACCGGAGCTTTCTCTCGTGCTCCGTCGGCCTCCCCCAGTCACACCCTTGCGTGTCTCCTCTCACTTCACCTCACGTATTTTTGCAGTCTTGTGCAGGCTAGTTATTACGTCCCGTTTGGACCCACAGCACAGAGAATCCATCCTCCCCTCGCAAACACACATCCTTTGTTTCCCTTTGACTTTATTGTATACTCGTGAGTAAGCAAACATCTGTCCTTCTGACTTCATCTTAGCTCTCGCCTTCTTTATTTTCTGTTGCCCCAGCTCCCTTCTCTCACAATCTATATTTCACCATGTTTCATCCCCCAAAACATCTAGAAAATCAAGCCATGTCTCTGACTTTCATGTCCCGTCTAATTGCATGTGGTGGATCGTAAGCGGTGGCTAAAGTTAGTTTGGGAACGGCAGCCGGTGTTTGGGGCGGACGCGGCGGCCCGGCCTGCGTCTCCCAGTGTTCTCGGGTGGTTTCAGACCACTGTCAAGCAGCTGCGTGGTAATTACAATTGTCAAGCTTCCTCCTCCCCCATCGGGCCCCCGTTGCCTGTCATGCTGATGTGGGGTTTTTGAGGAACCCTAGAACCGAGGGCTGTTTTTAGTGGTCGCGTGTGACGCTTTTTGTTATCCAGTGTAATCACCAAATCCGGAGCTGCGTCGGCCTGCGGATGATGAGCCACAGGATGTGTGTGTTTGAATGGTCAGGAAACAGCATGACTGCACTAACGAGGGGGACTATTTCATCTTGCTTGTCAACGTCGGTTGTTCTCAAAGGCCAACGGGGAGCATAAGCAGCGTCGCTCGGATCCAACTTGTTTATATTCAATAATCCTTCTCCTTAACCTGTTGATGTTTTTCTCGTCCAACAGCAAATCCTCCGTCACTCCCGCGCCAACGCCACCAAGGCCATCTTCCTCATCACCGACGGCTACTCCAACGGCGGGGACCCTCGGCCGGTGGCGGCCGCCCTGCGGGAGCGCAGCGTGGAGATCTTCACCTTGGGCATCTGGCAGGGTAACATCAAGGAGCTCCACGACATGGCCTCGCAGCCCAAGGACCAGCACTGCTACCTGGTGCACAACTTTGCAGAGTTTGAGGCCCTGGCTCGTCACGCTCTTCACGAAGGTACGACGGCGCAGACAAGGTTTTTTTTGTGGTGCGGCTTCTTCATTCCTGAGATGTTTACTCAATTCAGAGAAACCTCTGTGATCTCTCAGATCTCACGCCGAAGCCACGTCCGTCACTACTCTTCATCTCTTTGAAGCCGCAGTGCTCCCATCGTCTCGATTTGAGCTCAGCAATGGAAGCTCTCAAGTGAATTTAGTGTGTACTTAAAACGACGTTGATAATATTTCATATGGAATCTGACAGCGTAAATTTCGGATGGTATCTTCTGTTATGTACTGCCAAGAGCCATCAGGCTTCGGACAAAGTGAGTCCATTTTTCCCACACTGAAAAAGGGAGTTGGTGCTAGCTTTTTAACTTTAAATATCCTCGTAAACATGACAGTTGAGTACGGCCCTAAGTGCTTGGAGAGCCATAAACCCTACACATGCACTAGCGGACAGTTTATGTCCGCTCACACAAAGAGCCTTTGAAATCCCAGACAGTAGGTGCAATGGTAGACGTCAGTGAGACGGCACGAGGATAAGACATTGAGAATGAAAAGGCCAACACACACACACACACACACACACACACACACACACACACACACACACACACACCAGACAGCTCAGGCCTTTGTCCATCTGTCTCTGCCTCACAGCAGACACTGGGCCTCATGTTGAGCCACTCTCACTGGTCGCGCATCAAACCCCACAATCCCTCTTGTTTTATGATGCTGTGCCTTCCTGCCTTTCTCAAAAAGAAGAAATACAATTTGACTTTGATCCAAAAATAAAAGTTTCCTGGCTTTTCCTGTGGCGCAGCAGGAAAGCCAGTTCCGGCCTGAGTCTCGACTGCGAGCTGCAGCGCCAATCAAATTACTGCAGAAAAAGTCACAGATGAATTTTTTTTTTAATGCATTTCTGTGGTGAAAGTTTTCTTTTCACGGGTCCGTGGAAATCTGACCCCTGCTGCGACTCGTGTTTGTTTCCCACCCTCAGACCTCCCCACGGGCAGCTACATCCAGGAAGACCGCTCGCGCTGCTCCTCGCTGTGCGAAGCGGGAGGCGACTGCTGCGACCCGATGGCCAGCTGCAAGTGCGGCACGCACACCGGGCAGTACGACTGCATCTGTGAGAAGGGCTACCACGGCAAGGGGCTGCAGCACGAGTGCACAGGTATCTTCTCTCTGCAGACAAAGTTTGCACCTGCAGAGCTGCAACTGAGCGTCGACAATCGGGACAACCGACCCAATAAGAATCTGTGGCGTGGCTGCTTTTTATTTTGTTTCTCTTCACTCCTCATAGTTTCTCTTTCCCCTGACCTCGTCTTCTTTACCTGTCAGTCTCTCCTCCAAATGAAAAGAGGGTTAAACAAGCAGCCTGTCCACTTAATGCAGGGCGAGCTGTCAACAAACCCAGTAATGTGCAACAGGGGTGCAGGACGGAGACAGTGAGGTCTGTGTATATTTGTGTGTGTATGTTTTGTGTGCGCACTGTCTCTCCACCTTCAGTTACCTCCTTCAAATCAAACCCCCAACATCTGTTTCTTTCTTTTGTACATTCACCGAAAACTGCTTTTTTTTTGTCTGTGGTTCTTGTTGCTTTTCCGCCCACTCGTGTTTTGTGCGTATCTATTTGAGGCTAAAAGAAAATGTGCTTCATCGGTTGCCAGAGTGCTCTGGCTTTTACCCTGTTGTTCCTTACTACTGGTTATTTATAATGTTGGGTCTCTTGGACTTATTATTTTATGGTTACACACAAACGTCATCGCAGATAAGATCTGTAGAGAAAGTTGGTTGCCCTTGTGTGTGTTTGTGTGTGTGTGTGTGTTTGTATAACGATGAAGAGATAATCTTGAGTGCAACGCAGGCATGTTTGTGCGCATGTAGCGTACAGACATATGGAATTATTCACTGGCCTCGTTCCCTGGCCCAATTATAAAGCTGCAAAAACTGTAAATTCAAGACGAAATTACAGTGATATGTTAAAATATAATAATATACTTATTTGTCATATAAAAGACTTTAATGTGTAAGTATGTTGGAGGGCTTAAACACAAATACTTACCACCATGTATTTCCTTCTTATATTCTTTTCTCTGAAGTCTCTATATATTATTTTAACATGATTTAAGGAACTCCATGATGTATTAATTCTCTACATTTCTAGTTTTATGTGGGTTGCAATGACTACAAGAGGTAGAAATAGTCTTCGTAAATGAGATAATGAAAAAGAAAAAATAGTTAATGATCCAGACAGCAATGTATTAAGTGGTGAGGCCCCTTTTTAGGGGAAACCCTCCAATTCTTTTGAAAAAGTCCCAAAGCAGAATTGAGATAAACTTTCTAAAAGCCTAAACCCGATCCAACAGAAGATGTATGTCATATGTCCTTTCTCTGGCCTTTTTAAATCACAGTGTAACGCCTGATGCAGGTGGTCTCCATCATTAAGCTGTCAGGTAGCGGCTCGATGCCTTTTTCCGTGAATACGTAATCGCTGTGTTCACAGTGAGAGAGTCACAGCAGTCTGAGCGACTCAGATGCGATGGCGCGTCTGTGAGTGTCTGTTCGAGGTAGGAAACAATGGGCCGTGACCCTGCTTGTATTTGCCCTCGAGGTCTTCCTTTCCACATGTTTTCTGTCTAGTTAGATAACAGGAAAAGAAGGAGGAAAGTAGCCCATTTAAGTCTGATTAATTCCCATCACTTTAAAAGTTTAAAAATTAGCGCTGAGAAATGGAAGTGGTAGAGGGAGGAGGATTTGTCAAAGTGAGAGCGGGAAAAAAAAGAAAGGGCATGGGGGTCACCGTGCCGAAATGCACGCCTCCCTAATTCCTGTCAGATGTTGTCGGGACTGGAGCCCCACTGCGCTTATTAATCTGTTCCAACGGGTTAATTAACAACAGGGAGCAGACTGCAGAGTCGGCTCAGCCGAGGACTGCTTCCTCTGTCTGCCTCGCCGCTTGCGCAGCAACGCCTCACCGGTCGGCCTTATGTCGCGGCGGACGCCCCGAAGGCCCACGATGCACCTCTCCAAAGAAACGTCTGTCGGCCGTAAAGCGTCGGTCGGCTATGTCTTGTTCGTTTTTTTTTTTTTTTTTCGTTAAGTGGTGCGAAATGCCCTCGTGTAGGTTTTTTGAACAGTACATTCACTGATGGATTTATTCCCTAATAACTCACAGGGCTCGTTTGAAGTAGCTGTGGCTCCAAAAGCAATTAGATTTGTGGTGAGGGCAGTACGTAACTAAGAAACTCGAAGAGCACACTCAACAGGCTCCCCGCTGTTTTCACAGAAAAATCCAGCCTCTCGCTCCCAATATTCTGTTGCTTTAACCTCAACGGGCTTGGCCGCAGCGAGGTGTTTGGTGAATTATTGGTTGGCTGTCTGCGTCGGCACTGCCAGGGCCGGTCGCAGCGCTCCACTTGAGGCCGCGGTGGCTCGAGTGGGCCCGACAGTCGGCGTGCGGCTTGAGGTGGTCTCGTTGTTCTAGGCCCCAGAGGTTTGGAGAGGTGTTTTAATCATTTGGGTCTTTTGTTGTTGTCTCCCGTCCAACAGGCGCATCTGAAGAAAAACACCATAGAACCTTCCGGCTTTGTTGTTGTCGTTGGCCGAGGGGGCTCCGTTGGAAACGCTACCCGAAGCCCCGCAGCGCACAGCGGTCTTGTTTATGTGAATCTGTCGACGGCCAAGTGCAACAGCCTCTTCCGCAAAACACGGGTGGAATTCGGGCCGATAGAAGCGGACGATGAACCCGCTTCCTGCGAAGTTCGGTTCAACTCGGTTCTGTCACGAATTCCAACCTCAAGCTCGCATCACTGAGGATCACCGCAGGAATGGGGACGTGGACGTCTTTGGAGAGGGGAGGGAGGGAGGGGCGGGGGGGTGTGACGTGTTTTGCTCCTGTCACATGGTGGGCTTATCAGCCTCTTCTGTAGCCCAAGAAAACGACAGGAAGTCTGGACTGTGTTAGCGTGGTGTCGGGCTCATTTGATAAATGGGGGGGTAAGATTTGTTTTGTTCTCCGTCTGTTCTTGCTCGTCAGATTCTCCCGGAGGTGCCGAATACTTCGGTACTCGATGTGCAGGAGCCCAACGATCGGCAGAGGTCTCCTGCTCTCCAAAAATAAGTGAAAACCGGTGAAAATACTGGTTGTAGCAATTTGACGTTCAGATTCTGTGTTTCCCTGATGCTGTTCGTCCATCCCCATCGTCGGCTCAGCTTGTTGATAGACGTCCCTCATCCTTTCTGAACACACATAGTTAAAGGAAATCCCAATAAAAAGTCATCTCTGAGAGCTGGTAGCAGAAAAACACAGCGCTGACGCGACACGTGGCGGCGATGAGCTTCAAGTCGACCCCCGAACACGTCACACACATCCGTCTCTCTGCTGCCTCGCGTTTGTTGCCAGTAGTCAGTCTGTTCGCTTTCACTCCAAATATTTGCGATCTCGAAAGATCCCGGCAGCGGAAGCCTCGATGTGGACTTAATAAACGGAGGAATGAAAATGACAACAAAAGAGGTGAAGTTAGTTGAACGTTAAGGCCTTTAAAAAGTGTTTAAATAGTTATTTATTCTCCCTCCTCTGGCCTCGTCTCCACTGTAAACGCTGTGCAGCTCCTCTCTTTTCTGCTCTGTCACACTTACACACCAGCGTGTTCCCCCGCAAGGGTCGACGCAAGCGCACGGCCACATGCTTTGCGTGCGCACACCTCTGACCCATTAAAATATATACCGCATTCAAGGATCTGACACGTTCCAGATGTCTGGCAACGGCGCACAGAGCCGGGCGTGTTTATATCACCTGAGAGAGTGCAGACGCTACACGCTGTAGACATAATAGATTACAACACTGGGCCTTTAAATCTTTGGACATTAACGCAAACCACAACATGCGGTGAGAAACGTTTTCCCAATGAAAGGAAAGTTGGATGTTCCTTCAATAAGACTGCCGTCACTTCGTAAACACAGCAGAACTCTCGCCGGGCTCGTTTTTGTTTATGTGCCACTCTTCTGGCCACACATTAACTCCTGCATGATAATCGATGATAATCTGTGAAAATATGAAAGTGCTAAGTAACAGACCGGCTGAAGTCTATTTTTCAATACAATCAATGTAACTATTGCTTTGCTATTCTTATCGGTATTGAAAGTTTGTTGCTTAAGATCGATGTTCAGCAGATGATGATGTCACTGGAGTTCAAACACATTAACCAGAGCCAGTGGCTCTCCAGATACTTTGTCGTTGACCGTTTAGCACGTCTGCTATCAGAGTAGCCTGGCCATCTGTAACTTTAATGCTTTAAAAAAAAAGCAACTATATTTCTACCGGAGGACACGTTACATAAACGTGCGCATAAAGACTCTCTATTTCCTCCAAATGCAGGAATGCTAATCCCCACGGCAACGATAACCACAGCAGACTGTCTGCTGCCGTACGGCGCGTTTCTCCACATACTCAAAGCTTCAGTTGCTCAACCTGAATTCCTGGAACGTAACTGCAGAGCGCTTTTCATTCCGTAACGTGATATACGACAGTGTTGTGTTAATAAAAAACATTCAAAGGACCCATCAAAATGCGAAAGAAGAGCGAATGGATGGAGCTGTTTTTCGAGCGTAAACGTACCTGTGACACCTCGAGGCCTAGTGGCGCTCAAATGCAATTAAACCGAACGCCTTCACGGCGGCTTCTCAGTGAGGGATTATTAATGATCCAAATAAAGCCTCACCTATTGACAATAATTCAGCATGAGCACGCAGGTCTGGTCCAGTCGGACATGGCGCCGTGTTGTTATGACATGAAGGTGATGGCAAAAGCTATTAAACACAAGTTCCAATAAACCCGAATAATCCGCTAACAAGGAAAATATAAGACAGAATCTTTTAGAAATTTTATAATACAACATTTACAGCCCGGAGTGCTTTCGGACAGTCTTTCATGTCACTCGTCGCCGAGCAGTGCTCGTTGCTTCCGAGCGGATTGCACACGTCAGTCTCTTAAGTACAGGCCGCGCTGAAATCCACATCAGTCCCTCAGCGCCACATGTTCCAGCCCCGTTCCACCCGTCCTGCCCTCATTAAACGACACATATAGGTCTGTAAAAAGCCTTAATTGATGACTACTGCTGCCGTGTTAGAGGCACAGGGGATGCTGTAAAAGCAGACGCGGCTCGTGTTATAAACTGAGGCCACTCTTTGTGTGTGTGTGTGTGTGTGTGTGTGTGTGTGTGTTTGTTAGGAAAATAGACCAGAGATGAAGGGGCAAGGAGGCAGAGCGGCTATAAACCAGGCCTAATAGCAGCACTCTCTGCCGGAGAGCATGAAAAACATGAAAAGGCGTGAAAGCGGCGGCGATGCGTAGCGGAGCCTCGCTGTGTCATTAGCGCTCCTCCGCCGCCGGCCGGCCTTCTTTCCATCGCTCTGGTCAATTTCTCCTTTGTTTTCCTTAAAATTCTCACCTCTCTGTCTCGCTCTTGGTGTGAGGAGTCCAAACCAGAACCAAATATAACTTCTTCAAAACAGGGTATTTTTTGGGGGTGAATCAACTAATTTAACTAAACATTCCCAGACCTTTTAAAAAAAATCGAATTACTGTGTGAAATTTCCATTAATATATTTATGACTACATATGATGAAAGTCTGTGAGGCCAACATCAACACATCTCCGATCACTGACAGCATTCACTCGGTTTGAACAAAGCTTCATGCCGCTTCTCTCTCACACCTCATTTAAGATGACAAACGTTCCCACTGGGATCAAAGGTGGAATGACTTTCTCCTTTAGCATCTTAAGTGCTTTGCTCCAGTCCCTTTCAAGGCCTTTGCCCTCCCTCAGATCCAACACGTTCGTCCCTCTCCGTGACCCCCATCCATCTTGGATATTTCCACCGACCCGTCTCCACCGCTCTTTCAGGTGCCGCCCACTTCCTTTCACTTACCGAGCGTCAAGCTCTCTCTAATGTGTGTGTGTGTGTGTGTGTGTGTGCGTTGTGTGTGTGTGTGTGTGTGTGTGTGTGTGTGTGTGCGTGAGCTGCTGAGTGAAGTCTCTTCAGTTGGACGGAGGTGATGAAGGGGGACGCACGGGACGTCAAAAGGTCACAGGTTAAGGACGGAGGAAGTCAGCAGCTGCCGGCTCTCTGGAAGAGAAGCATCTGTCCCGTGCGTTCTCCTCATCCTCCCGCTCTCTGACCCCCTCCTCCCCCCCGATCGCCTCCTGTATGATCGGGGCGGCCTCTTCCACGCCAGCGGTTGTTGTCTTTCCGTAGAAACTGTGCGTGCGTGACCATGACGTCAGAGAGTTGGCAGAACCGCGGCTTATTTTCAGCTTGTTTGGGACTCTTGTTTTGATCGGCCAGCTCTGAGGCTGGTTTTGGCAACTGTGTGCGCTTTTGCGTCTGATTACTTCATTCTTGGAATTTGGTGAAACAGTGACAATAACAATGGTAAAAAGGAGCCACGAACGAGCCTTTTTGTGTCCCGAGCTTGCTGAGCTCATCCCACGGCCTCCTATCACCACATGACATCTGTAATCATGCACGTCCGCACGGCTCGTACCGCCCCACTGGCGTCCGACCTGTATTTTTGGCACGGTTGTTTAGCGGTTCGCCTCATTCACCCCCGTTGGATCCCAGTGTTTCCCCGTAATAAGCAGGCGGAGAGGACCGAGTCTCCGTCGTGGAGAATCCACAAGAGCTATCTAGCATCGGGCTGAGTAATAAAGAGGCAAACCGCAAACAACCGACCTCTTTAGTCCGAGGAGGTCCGTTACACCCCCCCGAACTCCCGGACGGAGGCTGTGTAGGTGGACAGCTGTGCAGCCGCCAAATCTCCGCCCCGCCCCCCTAACACCCCCCTTTTCTGCTCCAGCTGGAGAGCAGACTAGACTTCAATGAGACTCAGTGTGATTTAGAGCATCCTGTCATTCCGCCGGGAGGATGCGATGATTCCCAAACCCTTTTTTTTCTGCAGGTGACCCATGATTTGAGATCAGAAATGCACGCGACCCGTAGGCTCGCAAACAGAGACGGGTCTCTGTTTCAGTCTGTGATTCTCCAAGTGGAGCAGAAACTGAGCCGGGTGACAGCTGACTGGAGGCCGGCTCTGTGGTTTTTTGAAATGTATTTAATTTGTTCCCAGCGGATTTGAAATACCCCAAACCTGCTGACGAAAGCTTCCATGATAAATAGCTGATTTTTTTTTTTTTTTTAATCAGAGCCGGGAGTTTGTCCCGCTCATTGTCTCTGTGGTCGACCACAGATTCATCCTCCCTCTTCTGCATGGTGTCAAGGCCTATAAAGCCATGTCAATGGAACGCGGAAAGGTATGCTGATGCTCGTGCTTTTCCTGTCTCGGTGGCTTGTCACCGGCAACCATAACTGCAATAAATGGGTGGGGGAGAGTTAATGTATATACAGTGTGTGTTTATCTGAACTGAAACACCGACTTCTTTGTGCCTCTCTCAGGCCCTTTTTTTCTTTCTGAATGTATGTTTACTTTTGCGGGCTAGACTATACATTTTAATTGTCCATTGCAAAGTGTCTATTTACGCACCTCAAACGCTCATGGGAAGTCTCCGTCCGGAGCGGAAAGTTTCCTCGCATGTGAGCATCGGTCTGCAGTGAAATACTCTGGAATTTAGGGGCCCCGACGTTTCTGGTGCGAGAGGCCCCTCCGACCATAAGCGGCCCGTTCCCCCGATTCAGCAGCCCACTCGCAATACCGCTGGACATCTTCCACTTCTTCCCACTGCTTTCAAAAATATCCGGTTTGTTTTCAACACACCAAGTGGCACTGGATCGTGTGTTTGTGGATTTGTTGTCCCTGTGAGACGAGAACTCTTCTCCTTCCCTGTTTGTCATCAGGGCCAAAGAGGCAGATGTTCTCAATCCCCTCTGCTCGTTTCCGTCCCGGTCTGATCTTTTTAGGCCCGGCTAATCGAACGCAGCCTCTCCGCGGAGACGCGAGAGATTCCCGTGTGATTGTAACTTTGGCTCCCGGCACGGACGCGTCTGCCAGCTTAAACGACCTACTTCATAATAAGAGCAAGGACCTTAACAGATGAACTGGCCCAGCGCTATTTGATCCTAAAAGAATGTCTGCTTGTGGTTTTTTAGTGTTTCGAATGGAAGGGACAGCAAACATAGTTAGTGAACTGAATGCTCTCTGAGTCCATGTCTCAGAGAGGAACTCAACAGATGTTTATCCTCAGAATACATTTGCAGGCCTTAACGTAACCCTGCATATGGGGAAATCGCTGCTTAAGTGTTTTGGGCGTTTTGGCAGCTGCCAGAAATCTGATAAGTAAACCTCAAGTAATGTCCCTAGCTTAGCCGATACTAGCATAACACACTGACGTACGGACGCAGGCAACAATCGTCAGCTTCTCCTCTTTGAGAAGGTTGAGGGGTCAAAGCTGGTCGGCATTTTCCAAGAATGAAGGATCGAAGGAAATTTGCACATCCAAATTGATCTGTTTTTCTCATCTCTTTAAAAACTTTTTTGGGCCAATCCACAAAATGTTGTTTATTAAAGTGATCTATCTCTCGGTTCTCTGCTGATTTGAAAAAGAAAAGAAAAAAAACATGTTTTCCAAAAAGATGGCCTGAGAATCGGAAAAGTGTGAAAGCCTTATGATGTTGCGAAACCTCATTTAACTTCACGACTAGTTGCTCGGCGTTGCTCAAATGTTGCTCTAACTGTAAGTCAACAGCGTGCGATCGCAGAGGCCTGAGGTCATTGCTGCCTACAGTAGTC
Organism: Apeltes quadracus; assembly: GCA_021346845.1. Taxonomy (NCBI): domain Eukaryota; kingdom Metazoa; phylum Chordata; class Actinopteri; order Perciformes; family Gasterosteidae; genus Apeltes; species Apeltes quadracus. Next base: position 2,647,499 of record CM037923.1, on the reverse strand, counting down.
CTCTTTGACCAGCGGCTGTCCCTCCGCACGGCTCCTACCGGCCCCAGACACAGCCGGCTCTCTCTGTTTTATGGTCCTCTGGCCCGCTGACAGTCGACTTCCTCCCTCGGGCGAAAAGGCCCCGCGGCCATAGGCAGCAACTCCATCGGATCCCAGCACAATTAGTTTTGCTTCGGGGTCTGACTTCTGGCTCCGGTCGTGGAGCAACGATACGTTTTAAAGGAAATTCCCACCGGTTTTTCCTCCACATTCTCCTCCCGGCTTTTCCCGTTTTTTTTTCTTCCTTTTAGCTTCACGGCTGCTCGCTCTTTCATCGTTTATCCCTTCCTGTCCGTCCTTCCCTCCTCGCTGCAGTCGCCAGGAGCCACGTCTGGTCTCCCCAAAGCGGCGTGTGTGGGTGTCTGTTTGTGCACGTGTGGGACCGCGCATCCGTCTGTGTGCGTTTTCAACCTGCCAGCACACGCAACCTGCCCGGAAACCGGCTTTTATGTTTTTCGATATACAGTATTTCCACTGTAGCGCTTTGGGGGGGAATTATTCTCCACATTAAAAAATAATAACTCAGCTTCCTGTAAAGCTTCAAATGAAGCTGTAGGACAGATTCATACGGTCTTGAGTGTGTTGTCTTACCTGAGCCTCCTCTCAGTTTAAAGGACGTCATCGACTGCTTTTCTTATCGAATGGAAAGTGCAGACGGACACACACTGGGTGTCTGCACCACAACAGGTACACCACACTGTGTGTGTGTGTGTGTGTGTGTTTGATGTGGACTACTGGGTGTATATTATTGCCAGCAGCCGGTGCTTGCTTTACAGTTGGTTAACATCTCCTGGCTGACCTGGGAGGGGGGAACAGGGGGAACGGGGGGGGAACGAGGGGGAACGGGGGGGCTTGTGGTTTGAGGGCCGGCTAGCAGTGGCTCAGCAGTGGAAATTCACACCTGGCCTTTGGGCCTCTGGCTTAGCGGTGAGTAAATGACTTGTGAGGAATATAAGCACTATGGATTCTCTGTACGGGCGTGTTACTCAACCTGCCTGTTTGAAAAAAAAAAAAAGTGACAAAAATGACAGTTTACTTAATATTTCACTCATAAATTGGAGTCCTGTGAACTGATGCTATCAAAGAGCGTGAGACAAAGTGATATTATAGTTTGCGGCAGTAAAGCGCATTGCTGGTAGCCGCTGACGTGATAGAGCGGCTCGCCGGTATCCCATGTGGACACAAGCTTTTCTGCTATTTGTTTAAATGATGTGGTGGGTGTGGATTGAGACAGTTTACGATTTCCCCGTTTAAAAAGCACAACTCCAAATGAAAACAGCCTCCCTGTTTCTCTGGAGCTGGTTCCGGTCTGAGTGCAGCGCCCAACTGTCATCTGTCAACCAATTCATTTCATTTGATCCACATGGAGTACAATTCTAATGGTTACAGTCTGGAGTCGTATCCATAGTCTCATAGGACTGAATTAAACATGTATGTTAAGTGAACAGATGTCATACCTGCATCTGTTTAGAAGGTGGAGCAGAAAGCCAATTGAATTGTCCAATAGATAAAGAGTCAAAGACGTGGCTTTTGTTCCTGTAGCTTCTGTTACTCAAAGTAATCTCTCATTCAACATGGCTTTCATTGTTCTTTAAGAGAAGTTAATCCTCGAGCCCTTACTTTTCATGTGCCCAAAAACAGCATCCGCATTGTTGAGAAATTAAAACCGTGTACTTTCAATGTGAAAGAAGTACATATAATTCATCTTACTTTTCTTAATCACACTCAAAAACCGTTTTCCAAAGTCATATTTTCTCAATTTCACAACCTGTAATCTCTGCGGCCTATAAATGTTGCCGGAAAGGCAAGACAAGTTTATTTGTATAGCACATTGTGCTTCACATAAACCCATTAAAACCATCAAAATGTAAGGAAAAAGAAAGTGAAATGAACTATTTAGAGCATTTATTAAAACACTGAAACAATGAACCAAATTAAGATGGAATAAAAGTTGCAGTGAAGTATTTCACCCTTGAATCTGGTCTGATTGAAGTCTGCAGCAAACAGAAACGTCTTCAGTCTTAACTTGAAGCAGCTGAGCGTCTCAGCTGAACTGCAGCTTTTTGGGAGTTTGATCCAGATGTGTGGAGCAGAAGAACCGAAGCTGCTTCCCTATGTTGGGCTCTAAGCAGGTCACACGTGCTTTTATAAACCAACGGCGGCGTTTTAAAGTAAATTATTTGTTGTCTATGTCTGCCACAAAAACCTCATCAAGACGCAGGGAGCACGCCGTGCTGTTGAGAGGAACCTTTGGTGATTCGAGTGGGAGCAGACGGACAGTTCACGGCTGTAATTTGTTTCTGCTGTTGGATAAGCTTCTTTTTGAAGGGGTTTGGATGCACAGGAAAAGAAGTCAGCGCCGAGGAGTAATCGCTTTAAATGTCTTTTTAAATGATTTATTTTTTCCCTGCGAAAGTGCACCAGTGATCTCATTGAATTATGGGAATTAACGAGCGTGGCAAATTGCTTGTGATAACTTAATTCAAATAACCCGTATTTGAATTTTGGGGCATTACATCACCGGATCTAATTCAGTGAATCGCAGGTTTCATCCTTTAATCCCTAATTTATGAACAATCCCATGGTAAAGTAACCTTTGAACCCAGATAAGACAATGCGATGGATTCAGTCCTTCATTTTCACTCCTCTGCAGCGCTAGCGACGCGCCGAGTTGATTGATGGTGAATGAAAGAATGTTGGACGGCCTTCATGTGACCTCTGCCGCTTCATCTCTGCCGCGGGTCCTCTGATCGGACTCAGGTGATGCTAATAGGAAACATGCTTTATTACTGTGTGTGTCTGTCTGTGTGTGTATGTGTGCCCTCAAAGGTGATCAGGGTTTTCTAATGTAGCCCACGTGTGCTTAAACTCGTAAACCGTTCTTTGATTGCTGCATTTTCGAAAAACGGAAAACCCTTTCCATGCTTGGAGTAATTAAGATGCTGAGCGGTTCGTCTCTCTTACCTTCCACAATCAAGATATTCTCACTCATGCAACTTTTTCCACCATCTTATGTCCAAAATATGATCAAAGGTTTTTTTCATTTTGACATCATTTTCATCCCATTTTTCCGTCCTGCCTTCTCCTTTGGACGTGTGCGTAACGTGCGTTTCAGTGTGTAACTATTTGTAACCTCGGCGTTTTCCCTCTGCTGTCCTCCCCTCTCCTCGCCTCCTCCCAGCATGTCCACCGGGCACCTACAAGCCAGAGGGGACACCAGGAGGCCCGAGCTCCTGCCTGCCGTGCCCCGACTCCCAGCACACCTCCCAGCCGGGCAGCACCTCCCTCAGCGACTGCGTCTGCAAGGAGGGCTACCGGCCAACCGGCATGAGCTGCCAGGGTGAGAGCCACCGCTCCGCTCGAGGGAGCTTTAGCAGAGAAGTCGAGCGATTCGCCGAGTATCTTGTTCGTAAAAGCGTTTTTTAGTTTTCACCATTTTAAACATAAAATGACGGCGATGCAGACGGATAAATTGGTTTTTATAAAGTGGCGACTTGGGAGAACATGCATCGAATGAGCCGGTGATTTCCACACCGGCTCATTCCTTGGGGAAGTGATGTTTGACAAACCTGTAGTTTTTCTGTGTTCACACGTTACACTCGGAAATTAGTTTTGATAAGAAACATAAGCTTTTTGTGTGTGTGTCCAGGTGGGTGTGTTATCTACACGGTGAAATTCAGGATTTCCCTAAATGTTTCTCTCGTCCTCTTCCTCCAGTGGTACATTGCCCGGCACTGTCTCCTCCAGAAAACGGCTTTTTTATCCAAAACGTGTGCAACAACCACTTCGATGCGGCCTGTGGCGTGCGCTGCCAGCCAGATTTTGAACTCCAGGGAAGCGGCATCAGGCTGTGCCAGGCAGATGGCGTCTGGTCAGGGACACCTGCCAGCTGCAGAGGTGAGCAGGAAGCCTTCTGCCTTCTTCAGAACGCCGCCTACGCTGTGATACCACAAGAAGAGCTTTTTGGATATTGCATTTGATTTTAAAGTACTGAAGGCTTTGTTTTGTCTTGCATGACACGTTGTCTTACAATACTGCTGGATATGCAGTGATTACTTACACACACACACACACACGCGCGCAGACAAGCTTGTTTGATTAAGCCATGCCGGTTCCTCTCATATGATTCCTCATCAAGCCACGGGATGTTCAACATTTACACAGTGTTAAATTGACATATCACGATGAAGGCCAACTCGTCGCGAGTCCGTGTGCGGCAGCTCGTGAAGATTTCCCTGTTTTGAGATCATCTGTGTTTAGACTGAACCCAAGAGTCAACATCAACCGGGAGACTACTGCTCTCTGCTAGGCCAGATGTTAGAAGGAAGGAAGGAAAGGTGGGGAGAATGCAAGGAAAGGAAAGACGCAAGAAAGAAGAGTGTGTGTGAGTTTCAGAAGGTTGAGACAGAAAGACAGAAGGGGGGAGTTTGAGACGTGACGAGATAATCGCGAAAAGTGTAAGTGTGACTCATAGAAATACCGAGACACTGAATATCCAAGGGTGTGTGTTGAAGAGTTACAGCGGTGGCTTTGGGTATATATTTGCTGAGTGTGTGTGTGTGTGTTACACTACGTCGAACCTTTGCCACATACTGTCGGACCTCCCAACTAGCTAAGCCCCGGGGGAGGGGGGTCTCCTCCCAACCCGCCTGTCTGTCTTTGGGCGGCGAAGAGAAATAACACACCAACACGCCCTCTTACTAGACCTCAGCATAACTAACAGGCACTTTTATTTTTTCACAGCGGCTTTGGGTTAAATGATAGCTCCCAGGTTGTAGACGGTAATGATGATGGTTCTGTACATTCCTGCCGAGGATTTACTGCTTTCTGCTCCTGTTGTGATTTATAGACACTAAATGTGTTTATACGATAAACACACTCATATTAAGCACAAAGATATACAGTACTAAATAAGGTTTGCTTTTGACATTTTGAAAATGTGTTTTTGATTTTCATAGGGCTAAAAAACCAAACCATCAACATTGAAAACAGCTCAACACATGACGCGGTTCCACTGACATACAGAAGTGTGGACGTAACGGGTCCTTCTGTTTTGGGGGATTGGATCCTCATGTTCCAGTCTTTTTTTTCCCCCCTCCGGCAGTGCGCTCCTGCTCGCCCCTCGCTCGCCCCCAGCACGGCTTCCTGAGGTGCAGCGACGGCGGGCCGTCCCGCAGGGCGGAGTGTCAGGTGGGTTGCGAGCGAGGCTACCGGCTCGAGGGAGGCGCCAGACTCACCTGCCAGGCCGACTCCCAGTGGAGCGGATCCCAACCTCGGTGTGTGGGTAAGCCTGCGCCGCCTCCGAACCGCTCCGCCGCCGCCGCGGGACGATGGGGACGATGATGCCGCTTCGTTTACTATTTCTCTCGCTCCGCACATACGTGGTAATTTTGATGCCATTGTGGCACGAGCAGGCCTCGTTGAACACATGCAGCGCACATGTAAAAAAGAAAAAAGATAGTTGAGCCAGCTGGGAGTAAGATTTTATCACATTCCGGTAAAAGCCCACAGAACCTACTTATGATCGTGGGAAAGGTTTATTGGCTTGTTTGTTCGTTGGCTTTATCCGTCTTTTATGCTCAGAACCTCCCTATCGTCTGATTGACACTAGATTTGTTTGTTTACAATAATGCACAATTGAGAATGGACAATAAACAAAAAGTCATCAGCCATGAGTCCAGTCCGACCGACTGTCAGAGGTCAGGTTCATCTCTGGCTTCCTCTCTTTCTCCTCAGAGGTGCGGTGTCCCCCCATCGTGGCCTTGAAGAACATCGTGCTGTCGCCCCCCGCCTGCGGGAAGAGGACAGCGTCTCCGGGGTCCACTTGCCTTCTGAACTGTCGTCGAGGTCACAGCCTCCAGGGAAACAGGAAGGCGGTGTGCATGAGCTCTGGAAACTGGACTGCTAATGTCCATAGAGCCGTCTGTATAGGTAATGTACTGTATTTGCGTGTGTGTGTATGTTGGGGTCAGGGTTTAAAGTAATAGCTCAACATCAGTGCTTTCCTGAGGCCAGTCAAACGAGAAGATAGATCTGTTTAGAGCCGGGATGTGATGAGCTTAGCAGATAGCTAGCTAGCGTTATCACGCTGACCACCTCTCCCGAAGCCCAGCCGAGCTTTACATCTTGTTTGTTCATGCCGTACACGGTACTTTAAGAGCGCGACAATGCAAGCTGCATTTTGTTGCGCAAAACTGTACACTAATGATAAAATACGATACTTGTCTAAACCTTCCTGTGCTGGAAGATAATACAATAAATATGACTGTTTTGGTCTGTACCGACACTTACAAGAGGCAAAAAATACAGCTGCAGTGAGCAAATATTTCATTCCATTATAATTATTACAAGCTTTTTTAGTGCAACAAAAGTCCCTCCCTAACTTGTTTATTTTGCAGGGGCAGAACGAATGACACATGTTTGCTTTAAAGACGCTGGCTACGTGGCCGGAGATGCAGTTCTAAAAAAAAAAAAAGGGGGCAGGAAACTTGGGGGGGGGGGGGGGGGGGGGGCGGTGAGGGGAGACACGTTTCTTTCCATTCTCCGCTCCCCTCCGTCCGTATTTCTCTCCTCTTTGTGAATGGTGGGAACGGCGCTGACCCCGTTGTCGCTAACTCAAAGCACACCGCCGCTCCGACTGGGCCGGAGGTCCTCGTAATGGACTGCAGCCCTCCAGATGCCTCGCAGGTGAGACAGGTGGCGCGAGCAGCTCGGCCCGGCTCTCGGAGCGTCCTCGACCTCCTCATTTCCCCTGCTAATGAAGGAGCCGCTGTCGTTAAAGGGAGGAGGAGGTGCCGTAAAGATGAAAGCCGAGGGAGAGACGGGGCGGACAGCGAAGCCAGAGGGGAGGATGAGTCATCCGTAGGTGTTTTATAACGCGGTGCTGGAGTGAAGATGATCCCCCCCCCCCTCCCCTCCTCACTCAGGTGCAAATAGGCTGCAGGAAGGGAGATATTAAAAAGAAAACTTTGATGAGATGGAGGAAAGATGGCGCGCCGCTGCAACGTAGGCGGCACACTTTGAGGAGAGTTGAAAGTGAGCTTCTGGCTTCTCTCGCCCCTGACTTCACGACACCCAAGGCGAAATAGCCCGCCCCCCTGTTATGAAGATGAATGGAGCCGATTGGAGCTGGACCCTAAGTGTGTTAGTGTTTAGCAGAGATGGATGACTAAGTGGATCGGTCATCGGGTCCAGATGAGAGCAACTCTCTCTCACAATGCAACTGGCACAACTGCGGTGGACGGATGGGAGACTCGTGAACCGAGCTGAACCGAGCCGAGCGCCTCTGGCTCCACATCGTTGCGCAGAACGAGCAGAAAGGAGGGAGCTATTCATTCCATGGCACAAGATTTATTTACATTCGCACCCTTTGGTCCTGAATCAAACGCCGGGTTTTTACGCTACTTTCATTATCTTGAGCTCGTTAAAGAAACTTTTATTGCCGACACATTACTCAGCTCTCCACCAGCTCACGCATGGGCTTATTGCAGCCAAGCATCCTCGTGATGTTCTTTATGACCAGCGCTAATGTGCGTACAAATTTGTCTTTACATATATACATCACTTAAACAGTTACTTAATGGAAATCATCCGGGTTTTTGCTCCAGAGGTAAAGGAAGCAACAGCTTCTGGTTCTTGTTGGATTTATCAACAACAATTTCCTGTTTTACTGATTACCAAAACATGTTGTGTATCCACGATAAGGCCTCCTTTTTTAATGAGCCCAGCTGTTTTTACAATAGCGCATATGTATCACAGGTCACTTCACATCTGTCTCCATTCACCTCTGCTTCTCATCACTGTGGCCTGATGTTGAGCATCGTTTAACAGCATTTTTTTCTCGTTGGAAAAATGATAGCGGCGCACTTTGTGTTTAATTCAGTTGAGACCAATAACCAGTGTGTGACATCTTGTGATTTGATGAGGTCAGATGACATCAAAATCCGCCTGCTCAGTGATAACAAGGAGCAGGCGGAGGTCAGTGTAACATCTGCAGCATTTAAATCTGACTATGTAATAAGATTAGCTGGAAGCAGATGAAGCGTTTTGCGGTGTCCTGATTCTCATCCGATACCCTGCTGTCTCCAAAAAGTATAGCTTTGTTCTTCCCGTCCGTGTCTCCAGATGCCGAAGCACCGGGGATTCAGTGTCCCGGCAACATTGTTGCAGAGACGGCTGAGCGACGCAACACGGCCAACGTCAGCTGGAACGTCCCGGTTGCCTCCGACAACTCTGAAGAAGAGGTTGGACACTTAACAAAAAAGTAGTCAAAACTATGCAGTTTTTGCTTTTTACCAGCACTAAATCATAAAGAATATATTCCAAAGTGGAAAATCAGCTAACAAAACAATTTTTGGATATTATTTCTTTCACTGATTATTTTGAGAAATTGATTATTTGATTCATTCGGGATTAAAATGTTTTTTATTCGCCAGTCAACAGTTCCGGGTCACCAAAGTGACTAGCAGATTTAAGCCCTGTGCTCCTCCTTCCTCCAGGTGGTGGTGCAGGTGAAGCCGGTGTACACGCCGCCGCAGCTGTTGCCGATCGGGAAGGAGACCATCACCTACATTGGGACCGACCGCTCGGGGAACCAGGCCAACTGCTCCTTCACGGTGACGGTCATCGGTGAGCTCATTCCCCCGCAACTGAAACCTGCGACGCCACGTGGTCGGAGTTCTACTCGCAAAACTGTTCCACACGCCGTGTCTTTAAAAAGACGTCTCATCTGAGGCAAGGGCGTCCCCTTAATAACGCTGGCATGTTTTGTCTTCTGCTGGCTCGAGTACACACAGCTGCGCTGCTGTGTGTACAATATGCTTCGGATGATGGATGTCACATTTATATGTCCATGGCAGTGCTGTTAAATCGTAATTTAAGCATTTCAATGCGTTTCAACTACGGCTGAAATAAAAGCAGACAGTACGTATAACTAAGCAACTCCTACTAGCAGGTATCATATCATTATATATCTGTGTGTAGCACTACGGGTAATAGTGTCACACAGGGTTCAGGCTGAGAGGGGGAAACCCGGGGGTGTCCCGTGTCGGGAGGGTAGGGGGGACTCGGGCATGGTAGCCGTGAAGATTTCCACATGTTGTTATGGTGGTGGAACTTTGCGGTTCTTTATTGGAGACATGTGTTTCACTCGTGTGCCCCCCCCACGCCTCCCCACACTGACACTGTACGGCTGTGTAGAAAAAGTCCCATCACAACGTGTTTCCCTGACGCGGCCGTAATCTGTTCCAGTCGCTGGAGATACCGCGTGTTTAGGAATCGTTAAGGGACTCGTGTGTTTATTGTGTGTTTCCCCCCGTCTGGTCATTACGGCCGCAGTTAACGACCCTCGTGTCGCTCCGCAGATACGGAGCCCCCGGTGATTGACAGGTGCAGGTCGCCGCCCACAATCCAGGCCGTAGACACGGAGACGGCGGCCGTTTGGGAGGTGCCACGTTTTTCCGACAACTCAGGTATGTCTGGTCCACCTCGTCCTCAGGCGGCAGCGCCGGGGACGCCTTTTTCATTCTTTCTCTGCTCCGTTCCACTCGGCTCCACCCTCTTCCTCCCCTGATGATGGTTATACCGGGTCTTTTCCGCTCGGTGCCTGGAAAAGGGGGATCAGGAGAGGTCTTTGTGAGTGTCTGTGTGTGGGCGAGTCGCGTTAAGAGACACTGACCAGACACACGGTCCAATGGTGAGAGGATGGATTGTAATTATGCGCCTGAAGGCAATGTTTTCTGTGTCTGTGTTTTAAAAGCGAGATAAAGAGACGAATGGACCAGCTCTCCTCTGTGAGAATGTTCCCCTTTTTCCATATCTTTGTAGTTTTGGTCAATAAAATTAGTTAGTTATCTAGTGTTTGACGACTAAGACGTTTCACTACTCGATCTATCCTCGGGTGGAACCAGTTCAAGTGTGAACACAGATGTCTTCCTACTGATTCTTTTATTGCACATCTCTCTCCAAATAATAAATCCAGACCACATAGCAATGCCTTTATTCTAGTGCACTATAAAAAAAAGAGGTCAGGAGGTGCACGCTGACTGGTGAGGACCTTGATTTCTTAATACAGCCCATGTCACCCTGCAGGGATCACTGTGTTTATGCTTAGCCATTCCAAGCCGCTCCGCCAGATAGGCTAACTACCGTAGAGCAGGCAGACTTTCTCCTGCCGCTGTAGCTGTGACCAAACAGCCGTGGTGGTGACAGACGACAAACCAGGCTCCCTCCAGGGTACCAGCCCACAGACGGACCCGTGTAATTCCCTGTCTCGGCCTCTGCAAACGCACGCGCACGACCCTCAACCTTTGGCCCGGCGCGCTCGCTGCCCACCTGTCCGCAGAGGTGCACCCCCACCAACCACACACTGTATTACCCGTCTCACACACATCCACCGTAATAACAAGCTGCCGCTGTGGCGTATTTGTGCCGCACGACGTCAGCCCAGTGCTGCTGCAACGTCAGTTTTTGTTTTTCCAGGCCCACACCCTGATGCCAGCGCTATATATAGGCAGTGACTACGTAGACACACACGTTAAAACACACGCATATTCACAAAGGCTATTTATAAGTGGAGACAACCAGACTCCATCAGGCCAGACGTGTGTCAGCCCTGAATGGAGTCAAACAAAAGGTCAATCACTCAGTTTCCCCACCTTTTATTGTTGTGTGTGTTTCTCACACTTTCAGTCCAGATGTTTTCCGAGTTTTTCTTTTGGGTTTTTAGCCATAGTGTGGACTTTTGGCATTTTTACACATGCAACCAACTCTCTCTCACACACACACACACACACACACACACGCGCGCGCGCGCGTGCACACACTCATCTCACCACCGCTGCCTCTCCCTTTGCATCACTCTCTTCACATTCCGTTTTCCTTTTCAAGCCAACCAGACTGTAGACGTTTTCCGTCATCAATCCCGAGAGATGGGTTTCTTTTTTTTGCTGCGGCGTGAAGCCCAAACGCACCATTCCCATGTCAATGTATCATTGTTTAAGTTAACTTTTGACCAAGAATGACTCATTTAGTGCTGGACGATGGGAAAGATCAACACTGCCCTCTGCAGGATGACCGGAGGTACACTTTTAACTCAAGAGCACATTCTAAACTTGGGAGTCGTTCATATTTCCACTGATTACGGATGAAGCATTCCTGATTATTTCAACTGTTCAGCTCAACATTCACTCGCAATATTTGCCTTAAAATCGTCTTAATGTGTGAACTGCTCAGGTTGAATAATGTGAGATGAGCTCGTTCCAATAAAAAATGAGGTTTAAAATAAAGTTTATATAATTATAACGACGTTGTTTAATAGTCTGTATGTCCCTCTCAGGTGGTCGTCTCACTGTGACCAGCAGCCATACGCCAGGCTCTGTGTTCCCAGTAGGAGAGACTCTGGTCCAGTACACCGCTACTGATGCTGCAGGAAACAGCCGCACCTGCAACCTCACCATCACTGTCCAAGGTACGCAGCTTTCACTGGCTGCGTATTCTCTTAAGCATCTGCTAAGAAGAAGAAAATGTTTGCTTTAACATGTAATGAAAGACATTGTAAACTTGCTGCAACGCGTGGCATTAAACGCTGCGCCGCGTCTGTCCAGGGACGACCTGCGAGCAGCCCTACGTCCCAGTCAACGGGGAGTTTGTCTGCTCTGAAGAAGAGGATGGCGTCAACTGTACTCTTCACTGTAAAGACGGCTACAGCTTCACTCAGGACGCAGTGCACAGCTACTTCTGCCCCTACAACGGCGTGTGGGAGCCTCCCTACTCTCCAAGCAGACCCGACTGCTCAGGTACTCGTAGCTCTCCTAGTTGTGTTGTTGCCTCTCGCCCGCAGTGCACCGTGGGGACGTCTCATCGCTGCAGCGGCATACAAAAACCTCTATCTGCACACCGTCCTTTTTATGTTGGTGGCCATTCAAACGTTTCATTAATCAATTAAAACAATATTTTGTCCTTCCAAGTGAACCGCGCAGCAAACAACGGGCTCAAACCCTTCGAGATGCTTTTCAAAGCGTCCCGCTGTGACGACGTGGAGCTGGTCAAGTCGTTCACCGGGGAGTTCAACTCCAAGCTCGGAGGCATGGTGAGGACGTAGAAACGCATGGGCACATCGAGCCGCCGGAAAGTCAACTTTCAAACACTTGATGCTTTCTTTTCTCCTCCTCGACAGCTCCCCAACATTTGCGGCAGCGGCGAGGTCACCTGCAAGCTGGAGGTGATGTCACAGGGTCACTGTCTGGAGTACAACTATGACTACGATAATGGATTTTCAATCGGTAGGATTTACGTGCACGGTAAACTAAGCACACCCCCCCCGGTGTTTAAATGAAAGCATCTTATTGGCGTATCGTTTATTCCTTTATATTTATCAGCACCGGGGGGTTGGAGCAACAGCTGGGGTCCTCAGGCCGCTCAGGACTACGCCTACTTCGAGTCAGGCTTTGCCCCGGGCAGCGGGAGGCTCGCCAGCCAGAAGCAGGACAGCAGCATGCAACCCCACCACCGCACCAAGAGGCACCGAAAAATCACCGGCCCCACCAGAGACCAAAAGATCCAGATCTTTTTCAATATCACAGGTATGTTATGTTCGTTGACCCTTTGCAGTGTTGAGAATATAGGTTATGCTCGGTGTTCTGAGCCTGGAATATACATATGTGTGCTTTAAACTTTGTCCATTCTCCCAGCAAGCATCCCTCTGCCCCTGTCGAGGAACGACTCGATAGAAGTGGCCAATCAGAAGCGACTGCTAGCGGACCCTGGAGCAACTGACCAATCGCCTGAAGCGAACGCTGGCCAAGCAGCCGCTGTCCAGCTTCCACTTGTCCTCGGAGATGATCTTAGCCGACCCCAAGTCTCTGGAGAGCAGGAAGCCCTTTTTGTTCTGCAGGCCGGGCTCAGTGCTCAAAGGCAGGATGTGCGGTGAGTGAGACGGTGCTGCCAACCATCTGACCCGCTTCTCCTTTTGTCCAGTGAGGCTTTTCTTTAGTAAATCCCTAACTGTGCTGTTGCAGTCCAATGTCCGGTGGGGACGTACTTCTCTCTGGAATATAACGAGTGTGAGAGCTGCTGGCTGGGCTCCTACCAGGACCAGGAGGGCCAGCTGGAGTGCAGGTCGTGTCCCGAGGGAACCTCCACCGCCTACCTGCACTCCCGCAGCATCGCCGAGTGCAAAGGTGAGATGCGTTCACACAGTCACACCGCCTTACTTTAGGGTCACGTGCAAATAACCTCCGACACATTATGATAATAAAAACTGTAGATTATACAAGTTCAGTGTAAATTGAACGGATGTTGAGCTCATGCGACGGTGATCTGCATGTGTTTGCAGGGCAGTGTAAGCCTGGTAGTAACTCCCTCAATGGGCTGGAGATTTGCGAGTCGTGCCCGCTGGGTCACTTCCAGCCCGGGTTCGGCGCCAGGGAGTGTCTCGCCTGTCCCGACGAAACCTCGACGATCAGCAGAGGAGCGGTGGACGAGATAGAGTGCGGAGGTGATGCAGTCTGACAGCCGGCCTTTTTCAAATTGGAAAAGCTTCAAAAGTGATTCAAAGCGCTGCTAGGTTACGAAAGCAAATACAATTCCAGCCATCACACAAAAATGCATCTGTTAGTATTTACCATTCATGTGCAATTGTATCAGAAAGGGATTTCTCACTGGAAGAGAGATGAGGAATCCTACCAGATTTTCCTTTTAAATGTCAACCGAAATCTAAATCAACCGGCGGGTGCCGCTTTTGTGAATATCCTTGGGGATTTATTTTACTGCTCCACTGTTCTGAACTCCTCTTCTTTCTACTCCTGCAGTCCCCTGTTCAGCGGGGCACTTCTCCCGTACCGGTCTGGTTCCCTGTTACCACTGTCCCAGAGATTACTACCAGCCCGAACACGGCCGCGCCTACTGCCTCTCCTGTCCCTTCTACGGAACCACCACCATCACCGGCGCAAACAGCATACAGCACTGCTCCAGTAAGTGAGCAGACCAAACGCGGGTGGAGAACTTAGATGGTTTTTCTTTAGTATTCAAATTAGGTTTCAACATAAAATCTCTTATTTTAACTAGGTCCTGAAATAAATGCCTGCTGGTTAAAACGCTTTCCTCTCTTGTTTCACGGTGTTTATGAATTTTTTTTTCAGTGAAGGATATGTTAAAGGTACATAGATCGGCTTCATTGGAAATGTGTGATAATAACGTGAGGCCGTTTTAGAATGATTATTGTGCAGCTTTGTTGGAACAAAAACATTTAATTTTTATTTAGAAATACAAAATCAGACATTCCGCAAATTGTTCGCTAGTTTTACTGGACTTCTCCAATTCCAGTCACATGACTAAAGTCCTATAAATGTTGAAAACAACATGTGGGAAAGTAAATTTCACGTGGGCTTTCAAAAAATCTGAACTGGATCAAGATCTGAATTGGACAACAGCCAAGCCAAGTGTTTCCTGGTGCGTTGCAGTGCTGAGGGACTCCTCTTTTCGTCTGTCAATTAAAACTTAAACTATAGACGATGGTTCCAGGTTGCAGCCATTGTGCTGAGTTGGGTCGACATGTAAAATAACCGGTGTTCAATTTCTACATGAGTGTGAGCCGCCGCGCTCGACATCATTCCTCGACACCTCAATCCAATTGGAAAATGAATTACTGCACGGAATCGAAGGGAAACACAATCATTTCTGTGCTGCAGAATGGAAATAAATAGCATTGCATGCCTGAATTGTGGTAATGAAGCTTTTCAGTAAAAATACAGGCGTAGTCTGGTGACAGAGGGGAAAGATCTTTGCTGCTTTTTTCCAACATGTCTGTGATTAAATCGTCTGTTTTTTCTCCGGGTGTCGTTGTCAGGTTTTGGCTCCAGTTTCCTTCCCAAAGAGGAGAGTGTGACTGCGGCTCCAGAAGTGGAGGCCAATGAGGACTACCAAGCAAGCAGCCAGGTTAGTCTTTATCTTTTCTAAACTAACTATATATCTAGAAATAAAGACTTTTACAACGCAGTGTTTACAACGCTGTGTTACACGTTATTGGACACTCGTGGTACCGATGATGATGATCTCAGTCCTTTATACAACATACTCTTTTCATTATTCGATTTAATTACATTTGTGTATCTCTGCTCAGAACTGCAACAGATACAGTAATCTATATTTTACCATCTTCATTGAGGCTTTTATTGTCTTTCTGACGGACGATCTGATCGGCTGCAGGTTTTCCACGAGTGCTTCCTGAATCCCTGTCAGAATAAGGGCACCTGTGAGGAGGTGGGGGCCGGATACGTCTGCACCTGCATGCCAGGGTTCACAGGTGAACCAGCCGCCTGAGACTCAGCTTGTGTGATGTTTTGTAAATCAACAGCTTCAGTAAAGAAAGGGGACTTTTAGGCCTTCAACAGCAGGAATAAGGGGACCATTGGCGGTTTGTCTGTTGTATTTCCATTGCTGGAACTTTCACTTGAGCGTTGGCATTTATGGACAATGATTTCCGCCACAGCTGCGTTCAATGTGTCTTTGTCACGGGTGTTTTACCACAGCCTCTGATATTTCTCTCTCAGGTGCCAAGTGTGAGATTGACATAGACGACTGTGACTCTGCTCCATGCCAGAATGGAGGCCTGTGCAAAGATGGTATGGGAGACTTCCAGTGCCAGTGCAAACCAGGCTTTCTAGGTGAGGGACCTTCAGGGAAATAAAGTGTTGCTCTGTTTTAGCTCGACTTAATCGAATGATTCCCTCATCCACACTTCTCTGTCTGCCCTTTACCCGTCTCAGGCTCTCGGTGTGAGGCGGAGGTGAATGAGTGCGTCTCCTCTCCCTGTCTGAATGAAGGCGTGTGCGTGGACGAGGTCAACAAGTTCACCTGCAGTTGTGCCGGCGGGTTCACAGGTTAGATGAGGGCGCGAGGTTATTATTATATTTCCGGCGATCAGTGTGTCAATTGTAATGGTTACAATAATTACCAATGCTGATTGTTGGTTTGCGTGGTGCATAAAAGCGGCGGATATATTCAAGCGAGGGCTTTGAAAATGCTGCGGGTGTCTTTTCACACACCTCCAGGATCTCGCTGTGAGCTGGAAATAAACGAGTGCCTCTCCGACCCCTGTCTGAACGGAGGCGTGTGTGACGACCTGACGGGCGGCTACACTTGTAACTGTGCCGTCGGCTTCTCGGGGGATCGCTGCGAGGTCGACGTCGATGAATGTTACAGCTCCCCCTGCCTGAACGGGGGCTCGTGTCTGGATGGCCGTCAACAGCTTCAGGTGATAACGGTTGTGACGGCAGGAAGCGGGTCACTGCATCTTGAACGCCCTAATAGTCCTCTTCAAACAAGCTTCCGTGTCACGTGACATTTTTAAACAAGTGTTCCAATATACACAACCTGCAGCTTGAAATTAACCCCGAGGAAGGAGAGGTGCTTCGTAGGCGTCATGGCTCAGTGTGCTTCTCGGTGTGTAACTGTAGGTGTCAGTGTGTGTGGGGCTACCGCGGCCGGCTGTGTGAGGTGGACGTGGACGAGTGCGACCCGAACCCCTGTGTGAACGGGGCCAGCTGCCTCGACGGCCTGGGGTCATACACCTGCCGATGCCTCCCTGGGTTCAACGGAACCAGGTGTGAGACAGGTACTATAGGACGGATGATAGATCGCCACGGCAACCCCCTAGGAGGGAATAAGCACGAGTTTGTGTTTGTACAAAAAACTGACATGTGTAGACGAAAAAAGCAATAAATGCTTTTTCTTCTGCCGTGTCAGAGATGTCTCCGGCCTTCAACCTGGACTTTGAGGTTTCTGGTATCCACGGTTACGTAATGATGGATGGAATGATGCCGGCACTGACGGAGATCACCTGCACCTTTTGGATGAAGTCATCAGACACCACCAATTATGGCACACCTGTCTCCTACGCCGTGGAGGGCAGCGACAACGCTTTCCTCCTCATAGACTACAACGGGTCAGTGATGAATTAAGATTCAAATGCACCCACAACGTTGTGTGTTCAATAATTCCTGCGACATTTAAAAGTGCCTCTCCCCTACAGGTGGGTGCTGTATGTAAACGGGAAAGAGCGGATCACTGACTGCCCCGCGGTTAACACGGGTCAATGGTACCACATTGGAGTGTCCTGGAGGAGCTGGGATGGTGACTGGAGAATCTACATCAACGGGAAGCCCTCGGACGGAGGCAAAGGCCTGTCAGTCGGCACCACTATCCCAGGTGTAGTGTTATCCTCGACCTGCTCACCTGTTGCTCCAAGTAGTCACCGAGTGGACGAGATGAATAATGTCTCGGTGAGTTGTGGTTGACCTGTGACCTTTAACTTGTGGCCTACAGGTGGCGGCGCGCTGGTGTTGGGTCAGGACCAGGATCAGAGGGGCGAGGGCTTCAACCCTGTGGAATCCTTTGTCGGCTCCATCAGCCAACTCAACATCTGGGATCGTGTTCTCACACCTCAACAGGTGAGGTGTAGTAATTTGTGTTTCAGTTGAAATAGGCGTTGGCCAATATGAGCACATGTGTCATACAACAGGGATGCTATGTGACTGTAGATAAAGGTCCTGGCCAGCAGCTGCCCATCCTCCCATGTGACCCATAGAGGGAACGTCCTCGCCTGGCCAGACTTCCTCAGCGGTGTGGTGGGCCGAGTCAAAGTAAACCTCAGCAGCGTTTTCTGCACAGGTAAAAAAAGGCTTTTATAATTGACGTTCCAATGCATTTCTGGAAGTGCACAATGTATTGGAATAAGATGTTTCTACTAATACCACCACACACCCAAAAAATGATTCCTGTTCCTTCCAGATTGCCCCAAGCTGGAGAGCGCCGTGCCCCACCTGCACGCCTCCACTGTGGAGGTGAGCCCCGGGGCCCAGGTTCAGCTCTCCTGTGATCCCGGCTTCTACCTGCTGGGGGAGCCGGTGCTACAGTGCCAAAATAAAGGAGAGTGGAGCCAGCCTCTGCCCAGCTGTGAACGTAAGACAGAGACACACACACACTGCTCTCTGGTTTGAATTGTTAATGAGATGCATGTATGGTACATTGGCATACAAAAGATAATACAGCTACGTGCAGAGAGCCTGTAGGAGTGAGAAAAAAATACATATTGGGACATATGTGTTTGCAGGAGTGTCCTGTGGGCCTCCTCGTCCTTTGGAGAACGGCTTGTTTCAGGGGACGGACTTCCATGCCGGCAGCTCCGTGGTCTATCAGTGTAACGCTGGCTTTTACCTCCTGGGTGACACCAAGGTGCACTGCGCCAACAGTGGCAAATGGGGTGCACATCCACCGGCCTGTCTCGGTGCGGCATTAAGTAACATATTTGAGCAATAAAAAAGTCCCCTTTTTTCAGATTGAGCGAAATGTCTTTGTAATGTGTACATTCTCCTGTGTGCGTGCTCAGATGTGGACGAGTGCGCTCTGGGGTCGGACTGTGACGAACACGCCAGTTGTCGTAACACGGACGGCTCCTACACCTGCACATGTGTCCACCCGTACAGCGGAGACGGAAAAAACTGCACCGGTAACCAACCACGAGTGGGGAATGTCTTAAAAAAAAAAAAGAAACACTGAACAGATTCACCCATTCATATATAAATTCATTGTTCCCTCATGCAGCGCCGGTGAAGTGTGAGAACCCCGGGTCTCCAGAATTTGGTCACAGAGACGGCAGCAACTTCCTGATGGGCGGCGAGGTGGTTTTTGGCTGCGAGAACGGATACGAGCTGATCGGCTCGTCGCGCCTCCTCTGCCTGGAGACGGGCAGCTGGGACGAGCCGATCCCATACTGCAGAGGTGAGGCCTTGATTGGGAAAACTCATCAGTGGTGCAATTTTTTGATCTCTTAGGCAGTGAGGTCCAAAAACACACCTGCAGTTATCAACAACGACCTCAATGGAAAGAAATTCTGAATACATGATAAAGGCGCTTCCTACTCATATATATATATATATATATATATATAGATTATATCATTTGCAAATAACACACGCATGTACATCACAAACACACATTACGCTAGGAAGAGGTGATTATGAATGCAGCAGTCTTTTTGTCCTCCCCTGGGCAGCGGGCTGAAAGGCCTGACCACCGCAGCATCTCCATCTTGGCTCTAGGCCACATTCTTCCTCACAGAGAAACGAGGAACCGACCTACGCACGCAGATTGTGCAAAGCTGTTACGTTCTGCTCGTACCAGCTGAGCTAGCTGAAGTCCGGCAGGTCATCCGAGGTATAAAAAACAGGTTTTCCAGGTTTACCGAACAACATGAATTGAGGGACATCATAGTGTGGTGGAAAACATCCTTTCATGTTGTTTAGGGGTGAAAGTGCTGCAGTATCCTGGTGTGACCAATTTACATGGACACGGCCATATTTGGAGGCTTTATGTGTGTCTCCAAACAGCCGGTGGCTCTGTGGCTTTACTTTATGCCTCACTTTATGTGAGTCCTCCAACTTTACGGAAGTGAAATCTAATTACCAAAGTACGTTCACTAATGCCTCTTCCGTCAGGCCTCAGTTTGGCTTCTATCCATGTATGCACTCAACTGTGTGCTCTTCAATCCTATTAAAGTAAAATGTAATCTGGCATTAATGCCGTATGAATAACAACACAGACAGGCACCTGTCCTTGTGTCTCTACCCCTTGAAGTGAGTATAGTAATTTTTTAATGTTGATTAAAAAAACAGCAGTTGCTAATCATCTGTGTGCGCTTGCCCGTCAGCCCTCTCCTGCCCGACGCCATCGGCCCCAGAGAACTCCGTCATGAAGGGAAACAACTTCACCTACGGAAGCAAGGTGACTTTCAGGTATTATTTGCATCCCCTACAACACCATGTTGTAACAATGACAGTGGGAAATATTTCAGAAGGTGTCAAACGGTCAAGGAAAGTGGAGTGGAGTTTGTGCCTCAATCTGTTTTCCTTCTCCTCAGCTGTGCCCACGGCTTCATGCCTCGGATCCCTTATGAGTTCCAGTGTCTCGCCAGTCTGAGGTGGAGCGGGACGCCGCCTGTCTGTCACCCGGTGACCTGCGGGGGCCCTCCAACTGTCGGGAACGCCAAATACCATCTCAACACGGACACCTACCAGTCCACTGTCACGTATACCTGCTTCGAGGGATACAGGTATGGAGGAATCAATGTCATCTGCATTGCTCTCCTTCCTGGAGACGTTCAATCAGTTGATTTACATTTAACTGTTTTGATTTGTTCTACACCATATCATTATCATGACGGGAAGAGAAACAGCACAAAATACATTTTCAAATGCTGCAGGAACTATTTGAATCAGTAAATCAGTAAATTCACACAGACTTAGGCCCTGATAAAATGTGTCATTAATAGTGATTTATTTCTATTTCACACATGATATAAGGATTTGTGTTAATTCTACCCACGTAAGAGCGCGTAAATGAAATAGTGTGTCGCCACAGACCACAGGGCTCCATGGAAGTGGTTTGTGAAGCGTCGGGCGAGTGGAGCAGGCCCGTCCCCCTGCTGTGTGAACGTCCTGTGCGCCGAGCCGCCGGCGTTGAGGGACGCCGTGATGGTGGGCGACAACTTTGAACTGGGGAACACGGTGCACTACGTCTGCAAAGAAGGGTAAACGTGGCGCCGCTCGATTGTTCAAACTCCCGCTGAAATGACGTCAGCTTGCTCAGCTGTGACTTCCTTTGCCCCCCTGGGCGATATTTCTCTCACAGCTACACTCTGATTGGCCCGGAGACCAGAGAATGTCTGCCAAGTGGCCAGTGGAGCGACAGCGCCGCCCAGTGTGTGCCGCGCTCCTGTGGCCCCCCGCCCGCCATTGACCACGCCGAACCCTACGAGAGCCACCAGCTGTTTGGCGACACCGCTAACTACTACTGCACCGATGGATACACCGCCGGCAACAACTCCAAGATGGTGTGCAACGCTCACGGCGCGTGGACGCCCCCCGGCGGCGCCGATGCCCCCCGCTGTATCGCCAACTTCTGCCTGCGTCCACCCGATCTTCCCCACGCCATTTTGGACTCGGTCAACAAACCCAAGTATGCCAGCAACACCGAAGTGAGCTACAAGTGCGAGGAGGGCTTCATGCTCAACACCACGGCCACGCTGAGGTGTCTGATGGGCGGCGCGTGGGAGCCCTCGCCGCACGACATCGGCTGCACGCCGGTCAGGTGCTCCAAGCCAGAGAGCATCGACCGCGGGTACCCGAGCGGGGCCGACTACAGTTTCGGCGCCGTGGTGGCATACAGCTGCGATAAAGGCTTCCTGATCCGAGGGGAAAAAAGGAGGACTTGCAAGGCCGATGGAGAGTGGGGAGGAGCTCTGCCGACGTGTGTCCCCGTCACCTGCTCGCCACCTCCTCTGCTCAGGAATGGATACATCCAGGTCAGCCCCATAATGCTCTCAAACAAACAAATTCTTGTTAGTACAATATGTTTATGTTTTATTAGTGAACCGCTCTGCTCCTCCCCCCACAGGGCAGAGGTCGATTGACCTTCAACAGCAAGATGACGTACGCCTGTAACGCCGGATACCGGCTGGTCGGTAATCCGGATCGCGTTTGCCAAGCCAACCGCCAGTGGTCCAACGACGACCCGCCGAGCTGCGTCCTTCTGACCTGTGAGCCCCCCCCCAACGTCGTCCACGGACATTACCGGGGGTCCGATTTCCAGGTGGGCCGAAAAGTGCAATACGTGTGCGACGAGGGCTACGAGCTGGCCGGGGACGCCACCTGGACCTGCCTGAAGTACGGCCGGTGGGACAAGTCGAGGCGCCCGCGCTGCTCGCCGGTTCGGTGTCCCGAGCCGCCGCTGGAGGAGAACCACCTGGTCCTGAAGAGCCTGGACTCAGAATCCGGCACGGTGGAACTGTCCTGCGAGGACGGCTACGTCCTGGAGGGGGCCCGGGTCCTCCGCTGCACCCTGTCCCAGGAGTGGAACGACACCTTTCCCCGTCTGCCAGCCGGTGTTCTGCAGCCCGCCGCCCAAGGTGTCGTTCGGTGGGTTCTCTTCGTCCTCGTCTCTGTTCCCCTTCAGCTCCGTGGTGAGCTACGCGTGCATGGACGGCTTCACGATGAGGAAGGAAAGCTCCGTGTCGTGCCTGGCGAGCGGGCGGTGGAGCAGTCCGTACCCAGAGTGCATCCCGGTTGAATGCCCTCAGCCCGTGGAGATCTCTAACGGCAACGTCGACGTCCAGGGTCTGATGTTCCTCAGCAAAGCGCTGTACAGCTGTAAGACGGGATACAACTTAGTTGGCAACTCCACCGTCCTCTGCGGGGAGACGGGACTCTGGATTGGAGGGGTGCCTTCTTGCCGCCCAATTGAATGCTCGATCCCGAGACAAACAGCCAACGGAAAAGTGGTTTATACAAAACTCCAGTTTGGCCACAGCGCCACCTACTCCTGCCGTCGGGGTTATCGCCTTCACGGCGCGGAGACTCTGAAGTGCCTGGCCAGTGGGCAGTGGGACATCAAGCCGCCCGCGTGCGTGCAGATTTCCTGCAGCCCACCTCAACCCATCGAGAACGGATTTGTCGAGGGGCAGGACCACAGTTTTGGGGTCACCATTTTCTACAGCTGCTTCCCCGGCTTTCAGCTGGTGGGCCAGGACCATCTGACCTGCGAGGAGTTTGGCTGGTCGAGCTCCGTTCCCGTCTGCGTGCCCTCGGACTGCGGCTTGCCTCCGCACATCGACTTCGGGGAATATGTGAGGGTGGCGCAGCTCTCGGGAAGCTCGGACGGCGCCAGGGGCATCAACCCGGCCCATGGACCTGAGCTTCCTTCACGGGACGTTTATCGAGTACCGTTGCCACAAAGGCTACGACATCACGAGCCCCACCAGGTTGTCGTGTCAGGAGGACGGAGGCTGGAGCGGCACGGCGCCGTCATGCGTCCCCGCGGAGTGTGAGACACCACCCGCTCCAGAACACGGCCGCGTGAATGTGACCGACACCTCCTCCGGCAGCACCGTCACGTACTCTTGCGAGGACGGCTATGAGCTGGAGGGGGAGGCCGTGAGGGAGTGTGTGTCCGGGCGGCTGTGGACACGCGACGCCCCGGTTTGTCGGCCGGTCTCCTGCGGCGACCCGGGCGCCGTCGCCAACGGCTCAGCTCACGGCGGTGCTTTCGTGTATCCCGAGGTGTTGCGCTACGAGTGTAGTCGTGGGTTTGTCCTGCAGGGCAGCGACACCATTGTCTGCCGGGCGGACGGGAAGTGGAGCGGGCAGAAGCCTTTCTGTGAGCCGGTCTCCTGTGGTCCCCCGAAGGTCCCCAGTGATATTACCGTTAGAGGGGAGGAGCACAGCTATAACAACGAGATAGAACTGAGCTGTCAGCCCGGCTTCCTGCTACGAGGGGAATCTGTCAGTGTTTGTCAGGCCGACGGCACCTGGAGCCACGGGTCTCCCGCCTGCGTACCGGCCCTCTGCAGCGAACCCTCGCCCATCCCCAACGGCCGTGCCGTGGGCTCGGAGTTCGGCTTCAACGGAAAGGTGAGCTACGAATGTGACGAGGGATACGCACTCAACGGAGACCCGGCTGCGGACGTGTCAGTCGGACGGACTTTGGGACAAAGCCGCACCTCGCTGTGACATCGTGAGCTGCGACCCCCCCGAGGACATCAGTCACGGCTTCCTGAACGGCTCCAGCTTCAACTACGACGACGTGGTGGACTACGTCTGCTTCGACGGCTACGAGGTCGTCGGGGATCCCTTCCTGCGGTGCTCCGCCGGAGGCCTCTGGGTGGGCGCGGTGCCTCGGTGCCGCCCGTGCGTCTGCACGCTCCCGACGCTCAGGTTCGGCGCGGTTGTCGGCCGCGACCGGGCCTGCGGCGACCGGCTCTACTTCAAGTGTGACGACGGCCACAAGCTGCTGGGGCCCACTCAGGCGACGTGTGAGAAGGGGGGCGTGTGGAGCCCCGGCGTGCCGGTGTGCGGCCGGGGGAGGTGCAGCGTCGCCCCGCCTACGGTCCCCAACGCCGTCCTGCAGGGAGGCAGCACCACCTTCACGGACACAGTAATGTACAGGTGTCGCCCCGGCTACCAGCGAAAAGGCTTCCCAAACGTCTCCTGCGGAAGAGACGGCCGGTGGGGGGAACCCAGGATGAGCTGTGAGCCTGTGAGCTGCGGGACACCGCCAGCTGTGGCCCACGCTCAGGCGATGGGAGACGCCTTCAACTTCCCAAACCAGATCAAATACATGTAAATATTACTGTTCTTACAGTTCTGTCATTTGTGTTGAAGGATTATTTCCTTATCTTTCTGACTCCTCTTTCCTGTTTGCCTAATTGCTCTCCTGTGAACCACGTTTCACACTTTCTCCCCAGGTGTGAGGATGGGTACACGATGGCAGCGCAGACAGGCTCTCTTTCCTGCCAGAGCGACGGCACCTGGTCCAAACACAGCTTTCGGTGCACCCCGACCCCCTGCCCGCTGCCCAGCAACTCCTCCGTCCCCAATCTGATAATCACCGGGAAGGAGCTCATCCCCGTCAAGGGAACCGTCACCCTCTCCTGCCCTCCTGGTTTCCACCTGCAGGGGGCAGCGCTGGCTCAGTGTCAGGTGGGAAAGATGTTGGTCAATTTTTAGTCCTTCTTCAACTCTTTATATTTATGCGTGACTTCCTGGTAAAACGCACAAATGAATAGTTTAACCTGCTTTTTTTTTAGGTAACTGTAATTTTGTTTTGACAATTTAGCCCTGGTGAGAGATTTAGAGGGATGCAGACATATTCATCTGTAATTGAGGGTTTGAACATCTCTTTTCTTTCCCACTAAACATGCCATTTAGAATCCATAATTAATGCAGTGCTTTCCTGTCCTATCTCAGCTGGGTGGAGGCTGGGTTCCGGGAATCTCCTCCGTTTCTTGCACGGTGGTGGTTTGTGAGAAACCCCCCCCTCTTCTTCACGGCGTCACCGAGGGGGACAGCTTTAACTACGGAGACTTTGTCACGTACTCGTGCCTGCCAGGCTTTGACATGAAGGTGAGTTTCCTTCTGTAGACGGTGAACTAAAACGAAGGCCATCGGATTACAGAAAGTGCATGACTTTCGAGAACAGTTTCAGAGCAAACCGAAAGAGCCGAGTCACTGTTCCAGATACACCGCTATGGTCTCTGCAATTTCAATATTCACCACTTTCATTACACTGGTGATACACACACACCAAAGACAAGCAGCGGATTAGGTCTGCTATTCTTATACATCTATATACATGCGATTTGTGGAGGGAATGGGGGGGGATTTCCCCCCCTCTGGTTGTCCGATCCCCCCCTCTGCTAAATTATTTTTATCTCTGGGGAGGACAAGGATTTACCCCCCTTAATAGCGATGAATGCAACTTAACTGCTCACCTACTTAAACTCTTGAAATCTAACGATCTTCAGTGTCAATTTCTGAACGTCATCCAACACAAACACATTGTAAAATGTTACAATGTGTTTGTGTTGCAGGGTGCGCGTGCGCTCGTGACGCGGATCGGTTTCCCCTCTTTGTGCGCCGCTCGCCGCTTAATTCTGCTTCCTCCTCGTAGCCAAACCGTCCGTGCATCAAGCCAGTTGGACTTTGGATCCCATTGGGGGAAACTTTAATTGCGCTGAGGGGGAGGGAGGGGGTGATCCGCGTAGCAGAGAATAAGACCCAGCTCTTTAATAATAAGAGCAGTGCGGAGCTGCATTACTGTGAGTGATGGCCTTTTACTTTTGTATTGGTTTTGCATATTAACATGCTTTAGACATATTTTATTTGTTATTTATACTAGTAGCCTACTGTGATGGTTTTCCACGTCACAGATTTTTTGGTGCCCCCCCAGGCATTTGGTTCCCTACGCGCAGTGCGTGATGTGCGTGTGCGGAGCGCCGGCACCGAGCATATTGTCTTTCTTTACAGGACCCAATAATAAAACAACTAAATTAACATTACAAGTTTTGTCATGTTGTGATGGGGACTAATCCACGAAAAAGAGCCTGTCCACCCTTTGCGTTCTTCTCCCTAGTTATGCAAGCTAAAAGTCCAATGATCTTGTCTATGAATAAATTTAAAAAAACATCCCCCCCTCTGCTTTTTTTTCAAATCGCACCATATCTATATATATATATATATATATTTATACATTGTTTTTCTCGTCACAGGGAGACTCTATACAGACCTGCCAGGGAGACAGAACATGGAGTGGCACCCAGCCAGTGTGTGTTGGTACGTTTGTTATCAACTTAGCCAGCTGCTTTGAAAAAAACTCTATAGTTTTGTTGCATCTTTTACTTGATTGTAATTTACAGTAGTTATTTGATTCTACATATCTATTTTTGGGGATCACGTAATTACTTTGTGTGTTGATACTCATTGAGGTTGCTGCAGTCTTTTTTTTTAATACATAAGCATAAGAACAAAAATAACTTCAAAACCTGTATGACATGACTCCCCCATGTTGTTCATCCTTCTCTAATTAAACATTGTGAAACCTGTTAAACGAGATCCACCCACACACAGAATCTATTGTCTCCTCAGCACAATCCTGTGGGCCTCCGCCCGCAGTGCAGCACGCCCAGGTCCAAACAACAGGCGAGACTTACCTAAACAATGCCAGTTACGCCTGTACGACCGGCCTGCAGCTGCTCGGCCCAAAGACCCTCGTCTGTTTAGCCAACGGCTCGTGGAGCCGGCCGGCCCCGACGTGTGAAGGTTTGGAAAAGGACCAGGAGGCAATGCGTTAACTGTTGATTTTTGTTGTTTTAAAAAAAAAAACATCTGCATCATTTCCAGCGGCCAAAGGCTGCGAATGCCCGAAGCAGATGCAGAACGGGAAGGTGCAAGAGCACAACCTGAACGCGGGGCGCGCCGTGGAGTTCCAGTGTGATAAAGGCTACAACCTGGTGGGAGATTCTCTGGTGGTGTGTATGGGGGGCAACACCTGGAGCTCCAGCTTCCCCACCTGCCAACGTGAGAACCCCCCTCCACCCTCCAACACAAACCTGTATACACAGAGGCTGTGATAGGAATGCATGCATCGGGTCCTGTAGGGAAGTGGGTTGTCAGGGGACCCGGAATGAAGCCGCTGAGGCATAGCGAAGGTACAGAGAAGCCTTTAATGAAAGTGAAACAGATGGCCACAAGCCATCTGTGGCTTGTGGCCCGCTCTCGTGCTCGTAGCCACGCTCTCTGCGTGCTCCTGGCCACGCGTCTCTGTGTCCGGGAGGTTAGTTGCCTCCAGCTGGCACCGTTCCCCAAACCGCACCTCCTCCCTCTCCGCTGCAGACGACCTAAAAACCATGCCCAGCCACCACAGGTTCGTTAGGGTTCCTGTTGCGTTTGTCTTTCTGCTCTATTGTCACAACAATTGCTTCTTCAAGGGAAACGTTTGCAACGCACGCATTGTGTCGTTATCCGTTTCGCAACATGAGCCGTGGTAAAAACATCCAGCTCATGATCAGTTTGAGAAGAAGTTTGTTGTAGAGTAACTTATCTTCGTTCAAATGTAACTGAACGTAGAAGTTGACTTAACTCCAATAGCCTCCAATAGCCTTAACTCCAATGTTGTGGTATATTGCCATGGTAAATGTACTTGATTAGTGCCTTTATAGCCAGAACCATGGCACGATGCCATCCATGTTAGCTATTAAACGTTGTCTCTTTGCACCTGCTAACCGTCCCAGTGAGTCGACCCGATCTCTTAATGGATAATCCTGCACCTCTGCTCCTTCCAGCCAAGTCGTGCCCGGCTCCTCCCGGCTGGAGGGAGGTCAGCAGCAGACACGGCTCCCAGCAGGAGTTTCCCGTTGGACAGTCTGTTCGTGTCACCTGCCCCAAAGGTCAGCAGATCAGAGGCAGCGGCACCATCACCTGCAGGCCCGACCGGACCTGGAGCCCCCTCAGCTCCGCGTGCGAAAGTAGGTCGTGTTTGAGATAAAAGATGCAATCACTTAATCCATCAACAATGTTGACATAGACGTATCAACAGTGGTAAATGTGTTAGTCAATAGGGGAATATCATTTGCAGTAGGTTGTTAATGTTGTTTCGGCCTTGTTTCTTTCTTTATTTAATTAATTTCACACTTGTAGCCATTTAAATGAGATAATAAGCAGTGACAATCTCAGTTTGAGATCCAGGTCGTAAATTATGTTTTGAGTAATCTATCAAGTTAAGATGTGGATATGTACTCAATCCAGCAAATCATGTCCTAACTCAGCTGTCAATCAAGTAGAAATTGTGTATTTAATCTCTGACACCTCTACATGCCGCTCGTCCTCTTCTCTGCGATACGTCTCCACTCTGCCTGTTAGCTAAAGCATCCTTTTCTATTTGTCTCGCTGAGTCTCTATCATAACAAAACATGGCTGCATCAAACACCATGTTTGCTCCCTGTGTGCAGGACTAATTAGGGCCACCTCTGCCGCTTCTATGGCAACCGTTGTCATCTAATCCTCTGATGTTTTTTTGTGTGCAGGCGTCCTGAATCTACAACACAATCGCGCTCACGTCGCTATAGTTCCTTGTTTCTATTTGCATGTTTTTTCCCCCATATTTGCATGTTCCCCTTAATCTTTTTGGTCCTTTTTTGGGCGGAGGAGGTTGTCCACCAATTGTCAAGCCGCGCACCTGAAGTATTGGGTACATTTGGATATTTTGCATGAATGATGGTCACAGGGAACACAGCTTGATTTCATCCAGCGGACACGTCTCCCTCTGAAGTGCACACTTCATATTCGGTACGGGTTCATAACAGTAACACAATGTAGAAGCCCCATAAACACACTCATGATCTGGGGTTTCTGTTTGTATAATTGCAAAGCAAATCTCCTGCTGGTGCACAACAGTGAATTACTTTAAATCGATGTAATGTGACAGGAGGAATAATCATTCTGAGAGGGAGGTTTTCTTCAGAAAACAGAAACAACGGGAGGCCTGCGTTTTGATTATCGCAAAGCTGCTTTTTTCTGTACTGCAAAGGTGTTTCTTTTATTTCGTGCAGTAAATTGTCCTCTCTGCTGAAACTTAATATTTTAAGTTCCGTGAAGGAGCAGCTGAAGACACCGTGCAGTGAGTAACTCGCGGGTCGTTCCATCTGGTACAGGGGTGTCCTGTGGCCCCCCCCTCCACGTGGCCAACGGGGTGGTGCGGGGGGCGGTGTTCCAGTTTGGCGACGTGGCGGCGTACTCGTGCTTTGGCGGCTATGCCATGGAGGGCGTCGGAAGGAGCAGGTGTCTGGAGAACGGCACCTGGACGCCGCCTCCCACATGCAGAGGTAGAGAGACCCCCCCCCCCCCTCCGGCCCCCCTCCTCCTGCGTGCGTTTGGTGGAATGGACACTCCCTCTTTTCAACCGGGACCCTTCCTGCTTCCTCTGCCACTGTCCCTCATGCCGCTGATCCGCCTATTCTTCTACCTCTCCTCTGGACTGCTGCTTTTTTTTCTCCATGTATGGTTTTGACGTCTCTGTGGCTGCTCCCCCTCTGTCCCTCTGACACCTCCTGAACGGACGCATGTAGTAGGTGTCACCAAGAAGTCTCTCCACGGGTTCTTTGTGCCTTTTTGGTCACATCGCCGGTGCAGGTGGGAAAGAATATGGTCGACCTCAAGCAGCTGCTCGCCGATGCCTCTTCCTGTGCAAAAATGTGTGTTAGGTGTGGTTTACCGCCTTCAGCGTCAAAGAGGAAGAATTCCGATGTGATCCGTCCTGCAATGTGCTGAGTCGATAAGAACGCAGCGCGGGTTTAAGAGGTGTTGCGTGGAGGACGCAGGCCGACACGGGTTACAAAAAAACCCGCTGCAGATAACAAACACAAGCCCCATGTTATTGAGCTTCTTCCCTTCCATTGCGACACGGGATTCAGTTTGGAGAGAAAAGGATTGATTCAGGCTACTCGATTTACTCAACAGCTGCTGAGTCTGCTTGTTCTTGTCCACACACACACACACACACACACTCAAGGAGTTGCTGTCTTTGATACATCTGAGGAACTTAATCAGCGCTTTGCGAGCTCTCCCTGTCGTAACCGCTGATTTCCTGTGTTACCGTGTGACATTCCACCTCACGTAACGTGCGTTTTGTGTGCGTCCTCTCTCCCTCAGCCGTGTGCTGGCTGCACTGCCAGAACGGAGGCGCGTGCCAGCGGCCCAACAGCTGCTCCTGCCTCGAGGGCTGGATGGGCCGCCTGTGTGAGGAGCGTGAGTAACACACGACGGGGCGGAAAGCTGCTTCCAAGGCGATCATTCGCCGTCTCGCTCACTCCGAAGTTTCAAACGTTTTGGTTGTCCACAAACTGAGCGTTGACCTCCTCTGTCCTCCCCCGCTTGCAGCTATCTGCATCCTGCCGTGCCTGAACGGGGGCCGCTGCGTGGCGCCGTACCGGTGCGAGTGTCCCGGTGGTTGGAGCGGCACGCGCTGTCACAGCGGTGAGTCACGTGTTCGGGCCTCCTCACCTGCCGGGACACGTCGCTGTCGTTATCAGCATGAGGAGGGGTTTTGTTTCTATGTAAATAATAATGCATCAGTAGATCTGGATGGGAAGCTGCCTCCCCTGAGAACCAGACAAAGGAAGCCTTCTGTCTTTTATTTGTAATTTCTCCTTTTGTGCTCTCATGTCCTTTTGTTAAACCTACAATGCGGCATTTAAACTGCCAAGTATAGCCAGGCCAATTGTTTCTTCCTCTCACAGAGTAAGGGGAAGTTGGTTGGAATGCAGCAGGGCCTGATTGTGTTTTTGTTTGGGGTCCACAGCTGTGTGCTCCTCACCCTGTCTGAACGGAGGCAGGTGCATCAGGCCGAACAGGTGCCACTGCAGTGCCGGGTGGAGCGGACACGACTGCTCCAGGTGACTAGAGACCACGACACATTGCTGATGAATGCAGTGCTTGATATATGTATATGAAATGTACGAGTATGTTATTTTAATAGCATCAAGTGGGGGATTTACCAGAAACAAAGGCAGGCTCATCCCGTCGTGGATGATGTAATCAACCAGGAAATACTGAATCATCAGTGTTCTCATAAAGAGACAATTAGTGAATTAGGCCTTTCAGAAGAAAAGAATGATCTTGTAATGTGCCCTCATAAATTTACTTTAATCTTGTATATACATATATACACAGGATATTAAGGCTGTTGCAGGTGAATGCCATCAGATCCTTTTCAGGGTGTGACCCTTCGGTTACACCCCGCTGCGCTCTTTTGAACATCGTCTAAGCCGGGGTTAAAGGAAGCATTATGGCGTCACACTCATGCTAGGACTGAATATACTAGCAAACGTGGCATAGTTCAGTGTACCACTGACCAAGTTAATTTACTTCCTCACAAGTGGTTGTTTGGTTGTTCTCTTTGCAGGAAAAGGAAATCTGGATACCATCACTTCTGAAGACTATGTGAACGGTGTCATGAAGGGAATCATTGTATATTTAAGTGACACTTGTAAACCATGCTCATCTCCGCAAAGCAAGAACCGTTTTGTAAAATAAAGCTGTATTTTTTCATATAGAGACTCAACAGTATTAAACATGCTGCTATATACATGTATGATGTGTACAACTAAAGTAAAGAAAGGAATTGGTTTCAATGTATGTGTAAACTATTAACATTTTTATTAAAGTATAAAATACCAGGTTGTAGATCATGTTAAATGTGAGTAAGAAGAGCCCAAAGTCCCTGTATGACATATTTTATTAAAAGCCACCTTGAACAGACCTCAGGAATGATCAGGAGAAAAGCCCTGTTTCAATTCAAAATTCAGTGCACAGACAGGACAAAGGACATGTCCCCCGTGTGAAAGACAACCTGATGGTTACACGACGGAATTTGCTTATGCATGTACAGAGGGCTACAGTGGCGTTACTGAGGGAAAGCGGAGCCGGGACTTCATGTTCTCAGAGCTTCCAGTTTTTCCAGCAACGTGGTCACGTTGGCACCGGAGAACTCGAACACCTAAAAAAGACGACGTGGAGTTAAAGACGGCGCAGGCCAAGACGAAAGGCTCTGAAACCGCTAGTCTTATTTAGCAAGACGGCCTTTGCATGCTCACCTTTGCACCATTCTTGTAAAAGTGGAACGTGGGCATGCAGCTGATCCCGCATTCTTTACTGACATCCTGAGAAATAAAAAAAAATAATAAAAAAGATAAACCACCGGCCAACAGCGAGGGGACTTCTACACATGTAGACCTTTGGGACTGTGGGAATTTAAGATAAATGGGTTGACAGATACGGTAAACAAACCGCTGCATCGGACTTGCGGACCAAAAACACTTACATCACATTCATCCACGTCGACCTTCAGGAAAACCACGTTCTTGTTCTCAGGCTTTGCCGCCTGCTCCTGAAAGAGGTGATAGAGGATAGAGGAGCATTAACGGCTAAAAAGAAACCAAGGGGACAGCTGCTGAAAGGCCATCAAGAAAGCGTAGACTTGAAATATCGGTCCTTTTTTATTCTGCCAGTCAGGTTCTTCTCGAAGGTTGCAACGGTTACACAAAAGGTTGCCAAGAGCAGCAAGAGTCAGGAAAAGGACTTGCAACATTTGTTACACAAAAAAGGATGCAACTGACAAAAACACCTCGTGACCACACTTGTCAAAGGAACCAACCGCCTCTAAATATGTATTGGCTTGAAATGATTACACATACAAGTTACATTTCTTCTTTAGCAATACCCAAATGTCACAATTGTAGACCTACCACAAATATTGGGGCGACCATTTTGCAGGGGCCGCACCAGGTGGCTGTGAAGTCCACCACAACCAGCTTGTCTCCTGACTCCTTGAGGATTTGTTTGAACTCCGCCTACAGAAAAGGACCGAGTTATTGCAGCTTATATCAAGAAAAAGAAAAAAATACACGCGTTGCTGCAGGTATTATAGTATATATTATAGTCAATGGGGTCTGCAAAACCAACATTGCATTTGCCAAAGCGCTCACTCGTCAAAAGGACACACACACCCCATCTATAACAAGACATAAAGCAACAATGAGTTATGAAAGTTCAGCCCTTTTGTCATTAATGCGTAAAGTACGGAATTATAGTTTCAGAATTGCTCTGAACTACATACAACTGCCGTACTAATCAACGAAGTGACTTTTTTTCCTTCCATTGACCACCCTGTCTGACGTCACGATATTACGTTACTGCGCACGGCACGCCGCGTAGGGCTTTAGCTACAAGTTGGTTTAGCTTTAGCATCGCTGCTACGGCGACAACGCGGCCAAAGCTCCCGGAGCACCTCCAGCGTCACAGTGGTGCATTGTGGGTAAAGTCCCGAGTACGCGCCGGGAGGAGCCGGCTTCACGGTGAATCCCGCGGTCCGGTGGCGTTCAGGAGCAATCGAAGGCTTTAGCTTCACTCTGGCTGTTCAGACGTTCTTATCGAACGCTACAAAAGCTACACGCTCAAAAAATTGGGAAATAAACTCACGTGTGTGGTCTCACGAACACACGCACGGGCACGCACACCATTGACAGTAAGTGGGAAAACAGCATTACCAATTACAATGGCGGCTTTCCAAAAACGGGGGGAAAGATTAACCACGTAACATAAACAAGGCACAACTTACCAACGATTCAACTTCTCTGACTGCCATGTTGTGAGCGTACCTCGCGGTGAACAGTGAGTTAGGAAGTGTAACTTGACGTAGACGACGCCGTCTTTTATAGCAGCTGCATCAAGCCACTCCACGTCAGTCCGATCAACAGCGGAAATCAGTGTAAGTTAAACAAGTAAAAGCTGTTGCAAATGTTACGCCGGGTTACGCCAATGGGTTTATACTGTGGACATGAAGTGAACTTTGATTGTATTTTTATTTTTTAAAGATTCCATATTCCATGCCATATAATATCCCATTTGATTTGTTTGTGTATTTTGCCTCACAACGCGCTTTCCAATAAATACTTTTATTTTGAAGGCTGTCAGTGAAGAAGTTTTTGGGGCCTTTTATGGGATATTTTCTCCCATTAGCTTAACAAGGCGTGAATACTCATGTAAAACGTTGTCCCTCTGAATTTATTCAATTATTCTACGTTTTCTAATCGTTTGGCTGAACTGCCGATGGAGGAAATACATCCTTTAAAAAAGTATTACTAGTATTATCCCTGCAATTCAAATCAGGCATACATTGCAATAAATACAATTTGTTCTGTGTCTACATCCCGTTCACTAAAAAATATTGATTTTTCGATAGTGCGGGGAAAAAGTTGAACATCAAATCAAGTCACAATGACTTGACAAATTCTTGGTTTACCGTAAAGGGCGGCTGACTCTGCGCAGCTCTATTTCCGTGTAATAATACACCAACGTCACTTACGTCATCGCCATCACGTTCACTTTGCAATAGCACCATCCCAGCAACGTGATTTTGGCCAGCGGAGCATTCAGCAGCACTACAGACAAGTTTTCATTTGGGTTCTGGTCTATTTCACATATTGGGTCAGTATAAAGTACTCACGCCCTTTCAGGACTGAAGACACTTCTGCACTAAAGCGGGTAAAGCTTTTGTTATTATACTGGTGTAAATGCATCCTATGTAACCATGGAGCTAGGTCTTGCAACACCAGCAAAACATGATCTAATAATGGATATATAATAATAATTCTAATTAGTATCTATTTTCTCATCAAACACAAAGCTTCACCTTGAAGCAGGAGGCTAACAGTGAACTATATTCTCTAAACTGTAAATACAGACGATGCATGAATTAATACATTTAAATGACGAAGATGTGATGGCAAAAGAAAATTAAAAAAAGGCGCTTAACTTTATTATCCATACGTGTTGTAACTAAATGCAAAGCACATGGTTCATTTTGTTACATCGAATAATGTAGAAATGTATCAATGGGACCGTTCAACAATATTTACTGAAGTAAAGTATGAATCATGAACATCTTTTGGTATCCAAGGCCAAACACATGGACCGTATAAATTCTTTGATTATGTGTAGGTTACTCATAAGGCTGAGCCTTCATCTTTGATCTGCATCAGACAGCAACAACAGCCTTGCCGATGTTCTCCCCCTGCAGTATTCCCATAAAAGCGGCTGGCATCTTTTCAAAGCCTCTTGTGATGTGCTCCCGGCACTGCAGTTTGCCCTGCAGCGGTAGAACAAACAAAAATCACATAAACGGGGCCAATGCCGGACCGTGTGGCAACCGTGCTTACTGAGATTAAAGTTTCTGATGATGAAAAACTCTTTTCCCAGTCGCTGACCTCTTTAAACCATCCCATCAGCCTCTTCAGGGAATCCGGGTGCTTGTGCTCCCACCTGGACGGCATGAAGCCCTCCATTTTAAGCTGTTTGTAGATCATGGTGAAGTGGGGGAACAGGCCTGAAGAGAGAGAGAAAGTTAAAGAAAAAAAAAAAAACACTTTCATGGGTTATTAAGGAAACAATTCTGTCAAGACAAAGGTCTGTTTACACATCTGCTCCAACGTTTAGGTAACACAGCTTTGCCCTCTGGTGGACAAACACGTTAAAATCATTTCAACACACATTTAGCGGGTGCGTGCACACCTGTTTGGGGCGTGGCGTCATTGTATGTGGAAATAGAGCCACATACGGCTATTCTTCCAAAGTTCTTCATCTGTTGAATGGCAACACTTGAAAAAGGGCCACCCACCTTAATAAAAGCAAAAAGAAACCAGTTCAAATTGGGAGCAGTGATCATGTTTCAAACGCTGAGCCCACACACTACGAGGATGTGGAGACATTTGCCAAAAAGGAGACAGGAGAGCGTAAACAACAAAGGCCTCAGGAACACTTTGCGGGGCTCGGAAGGGAAACCGTCACATTTTCAAAGAAGCAGTCATATCCGCCCGGAGACGCCTTCTTCAGCGCCTCCTCCATGGAGCCGACGGTCTTGTAGTTGAAG
This sequence comes from Apeltes quadracus, assembly GCA_021346845.1. Lineage (NCBI taxonomy): Eukaryota > Metazoa > Chordata > Actinopteri > Perciformes > Gasterosteidae > Apeltes > Apeltes quadracus. The sequence continues at coordinate 2,611,649 of CM037923.1, read as the reverse complement.
GCCTCGTCGAAGCCCAGCTCTTTGAGGAAAGCCACCTTGGCGTCGGAGCCCGCCGAACCCACCACCTTGCAGCCCTTGATCTTGGCGAGCTGTCCCACCACGGAGCCCACCGCCCCCGCCGCAGCGTTCACCAGCAGGGTCTCGCCCCTCTGGAGACCCAAGACCTCTTCTAGCCCGTACAGGGCCGTCAGTCTGGAGAGGAAAAAAAAGAGAAGAAACATGAGCGTAAGGTTCTCCGCAGAGGAGCCTCTTTGTCCCATTTGCTCTTAAAACTGCTCCCAAACAAAGATGGAAGTGTTTATAGACAACCCTTAACTCGCCGGCAGGACAAAACATCCGGAGCCTCGCCTGTTTATTTGCTCAAAGAAAGACAGAACCCAGCCGGTAGCTATCACATTAGGTATTCCCGGCACATCAGTTGCACGGAATGCCCGATGTACGTTTCTACCAAATAAGAGACCAGCGTGCATCCGTCTCACCCCGGCATGCCGATGGCGCCCAGAGCCAGGGACAGCGAGACGTCCTGAGGCCAGCCGGCCATGACGGGCACGAGGTCCCTGCCGTCGGAGACCGTGTGGCTCCTCCAACCACAGCGACCGATCACATGGCTCCCCACGGGGAACCCCGGGTTGTTGCTTTGAATCACTCTGCGGGAGAAAAACAGTAGGAGGAAACGTGTAATCCGTCGGAGCCACAAAGGTGGGCAGGAAAAAGCACATTCAATTGTGTTATGGTGTCCCAGACAACAGTAAGACGTAGAAAGTACAAAGCATGCGCACTTCAAACAGATGCCTTTGACGCGGGTTTGTTCAGTTGGGTCCCGGAGTAATTGATTCTGCGTGTTTATCGTCAAAAACGTTCCCACCGAATCACGGTGAGCGTCTGAACTCTCAGCCAAGAACTTTCACATCGTCTGGCTTCGCGTCTCAGTCACTGTGACTCAAATGGTCGGATGATAAATACCAGCTGTAGGACGGGTTCTGTTTACACATCAGTGCATGCACGGTGAAGACATTCCTGTTTAAGTGTGTGCATGTGTGTGTGTGTGTGTGTGTGTGCGCTCTTTACTTGGCCACTTGAGTTCCGATCATCACGTCGCCTTCATTCATGCGAAGCTTACTAAACGCCCTGTAAAGAAAAAACAGCCCACAATATTGCGTTAATTTTTTATTTTAACAGAGTAAGCGTTAACAATAGTGATTCTGAATGTTTTTAAGATGCACTCGCCTCATGTATGGGTCGACACTGAGAAACAGCGCTTCCAGAAGAACCTCTGGAAGCAAAAAAGACATCAGTGCTGTACTCTACACCTGAAACAGACTTTTTCCTCTTCTCCATAGGACCCGGGGACGTAAATACTGACTCATTTCAGGTGATCCACTGCCTGATGTTTGAGATCTGATGAAGCCACATCGCGCCACAGTGCGCCACTCTGCAAGCTTAAGTAGAGGTATTTGAGAGACAAAAAAATGATCTCACCCCCATCTGTGGGCGCGGGGAGCTCCTCCACCTTGAGCTCAAAGTCGCTGTCCTTCGGGAAGCCGTCGAAGTGCTTGGCCAGGATCCACGTCTTAGCTTGGACCATGGTTCTTTGTTCGGGGGGCAGCTGTGAGAGACGGAGCAGGTGTTTGGAAATCAAACGGACGGTAACATTAGATGCAGCGACGTCGTTCCCCGGTTCTGTGACGAAAAAGTAAATTCACGTGAAAGCAATAGTAGATGATTCATTAAGACCCACTTAGATCAGGAAGGAGAGAAAATGTCTGTGTACTAGTAATACGGATTGTATGTGCATGCTTATGGTGCATGCAAAATATGCAATGTAAAACTGTAATTAAAGACGGATGACGAACAATTATCCTCTTACACAGATGCTTCAAAGACAGGAAGAAACCAGCGCAGCACTTATTATGCAAATCAACCGCATCAATAATTTCCCATAATCTGCTGGGAATGTTTCTTCCTGGAAGACAACGATTGAATGGTTCTTAACACAGTTTAAGATCCTGCCAGTGAGTAAATGTCTTCTATGTGATGATTTAAACATCACTTAAAAAAATACTTGAGAGTTCTATAGAGCAAAACAACTACAACGTCTTAGAGAGACGAACATATGGTGGCTGAGGGGCCACCATATGTTCGCTGATGCCTCCTCTAGCAGGCGTGACTAGTTGGTTTAAGGATGCTATTTTACATATATGTAAATCTGCAGGACTTACCAGTTCTCTCTCTCCATAAACGAAATGGCAGAAGTCGTGTTGTCACCGAGGACTCAGGGTAGCATGAGCATGGGCGCAGAGGGACCTGGGTAGTCTTGAACACTTTCCTCGACAAAAGAAGGCGGGAATTCCGCTTCATCACTTCGACCTGATTGGTCGGGGTGGAAACGCAGCTGCTAGCGTATGACTGCAGGACGTCACGTCGTCTCTGCCTCTCTGCGTGCCGTCAGTTTAGATGTTTGGCGCGAGCAGGCGGCCGTCTTGGACCCGGGCGCAAACATTAGAACGGGGTTCCCGAGCGTAGCCGGTAAGTTTTGAGGTGCTATTTGTTTCACGGTTTTCACTGTTTTCCACGAATAGGCGGTTTTAAGTACGTGCCATATTACCGTGACTTGCTGCCGTTATCTACTTCTTAGCGTTTAACGTGAGCGGACTGGTCTACCGCAGCTGTTTAGCTAGCGTTAGCTAAGAAAGCTAATATACGAAAACGCTAACGTTAACTGTCCTGACGGAGTTGTGCGCAAGTGGAGACGTTGTCATCATCTCGTTTATAAGTCACACGTCAACATTAAGTGTTCAATACTGTTTAACTGTTGACATTCAGCCTTGATAAACGTTATAATATTGTTACAATTATAAAAGAGGTGGTGACTCATCTGACTTTTAGATTAACTGAGTGTTTATTAACTAACGTTAATAACGTTAATATGGCAGTGGTGACTATACAACTCAATGTAACTGCACCACAAACCTCCTCTTATTTTTTGTCTTGTAACATGTACATGTAACATTATAACCTACAAGATGTGCGTTGACATATCCTAAATTGTCTTTATTCAGCGTGGTTTGTTTTCTTTGACCATGTTATGAAATTATTCCAGTGTCCTAATAAAGTGCAGTGAAGGGTTTACAAAATGGTTTTGTGGTTGTTATGTAGCTGATGTTCTCTAGTGTCTGGATTATCCAAAAGCATGCAACACAATTCATGACTTCTCTAGTCCATTGCGATCCAGAATATGTTTTGATGTATGTACCCTCACTCTTTGTATTGATCTTCACTTAATCCTCCACAATCCACACTGTGCTGCTTTGTGACTGAATAGCGCAGTATTCAGGTGGCTGAACCAACATGTTAAACGGTGCCCAGTTTGTGGAGGCCTTGGGCCGTCTAGGTTACCCCGGCGCATCATCACTGAAGGCCTCAGACTTCGACTGGCTCTTTGACTGTTCGCCGGAGAACCTTCACTTCCTGCGCTTTGTCTGTCGGACCCTCAACCACAGCAATGTTCTTACCCAGGAGGAGGCACTCGCTTTTCAGGAGCTACGGAAGTCCGGCAAACCGTGTCTGGATGAAGCAGCCCTGACCGAGGTCCTTAAAACCATTGGACCGTCAGATGGGACCAGTGCAAACCTCCTGGGGCCCTCTTCTTCATCATCCTCTGTGTTTGCAGCCGAGGGGGATGTGACCGTAGAGGACTTGGAGGCAGAGCTCAATGCACTGCGCAAAGAAAAAGACCTCAAGCAACGGCGGTATAACAGGTTGCAAGTCGTTTCCACCTCCCGTGCAGACGTTGACCTACGACTCACCGCAGAGCTTGAGAAAGCGGCTTGTAAGCTAAAAGATGCCAGTGCTTCTATTGGAGCTGAGAATGCGGACACCAACGCTCTATTACAAAACCTAACGGATGAGGTGGGAAAGCTTGCTTCCTATCTCCCAGTTCAGTCAGAGGCTACGCCAAAAGGAAACAGAGACCCTGTGACCTCAATAAGCTCTTCCATATCCCAAAACCCCCCTGTCCTCTTCTCTCAGCTGCACTTGGACCCCTACCTGCACCAGGAGGAGCTTCAACACCAAAACACTTGCTGTCTTCACACAGAAGCATTTCTTCCAGGGCATCTCTGACATTGTTGAGACGTCTTGCTCTGAGCGCTTCCAGCTCCTTGACCTGAGTTCTTGCGACGATGAAGAGGATGTAGAAAATGAGCACAAAGGGAGGGGGGTGGAGGAGCAAATGGTGGACAGCAGGAGGACGGAGATGGCCAGACTCCAGTGGTCACACATTGTGGCCCAGCACCAACTGATGCAGGCATTGGCAGAGGAGAAGAGTGTCTTGGCCGGACTGGATTGGCTCTCTGAGAAGTCCTCTCATACCAAGGTAATGCAAACATGCATAAGTTTTACGATTTATTAGCTCATGCAAACAGTATCAAAGCACTTATAGTGTGCTTAGATTTTTTTTAGTGTTTCAGTCCCGTTCTCAAGCTCTCCTTTCCTAACAATCACCTGTTCACTGTGCCAGAGCATCTTCGCGTCCTCCTCACTGCATGTCCGTGAGGTCGTATCCAGGAAAGAGCTGCAGGCGCTGGAGGCTGAGCTGGAGGCTCTACTACGTGGACCGGTACCTGCTGCGCTCAGAGAGTCGGCCAGGTTGCTTAATGTACCCGTAGTGAGGGGAGACCTGGATCTGCAGCAAACCAGGCAGGACTACTACACCTCCAGACAGAATCAGGTCAGTTGGCGATATCAGTCGTTTAACACTCTTCTTCTATAAAAGTATTTTGTAGTGGTCAGGGCAAGTATTGTATTGAGAATTCAAATTTCTTGCTATATTTTAGTGAAAAACAAGGTTTCAAACATAATGTTGTATCACTGTCCTATTGTTCAAGAAGGGAATTCTTACTGAATAAATCTCACAAATCGGAAACAAGAATTGATCAGAACTAAAAGTCCTGGTATGATGTACTCTTAGGTTCGGGACTACTTACTCCGCCAAAAGGCGTCTTTTGACCTGGTGCGTCTGGGTCAAGAAATGGAGTTAAGGAGGTGGAGGATGTGTCTGAAACAATTGGAAGAATTTGATAGCAGACTCGTAAAGGAGAGTGCGGCATCAACCCTCCGAATGGAGTCCCTGTCCAACCCTGACCTGGCCATCAACCCCAGACCAAACCCCATCATCAGCTGCAGGGATGCAGCCTTCAGCAGGTAAGAAGACTTGAGCTGTGTCGGGTGTTTATTAAAACCAATTATTCCCCTTCCTTATTCTACGGTTTTGTTGTTTGGATATTTTCAACTCCCTTTGCAATACTGTGCCACTACGTTGGTTGCTTTGGGCCAATAATTAAAAGCATGGTATCTCACTTTGGGATGTAATTCCGTTTTTCACCTTACCGCTCAGGCTGCTGCAGATCCTGCACCACGACTCGGACCACGGTCGATCGGAGCCTTTTCGGACATATGAAGCATTGGACCACGCTGCCCGGGACATCGCAGGCAGCCTCCAGGTGACCCGAGATGCTGTAGCTGGCGCTGGCCGGGAGCAGCAGTACACCGCTGCTCGTCTCTATGGCGACTGTGAGGCGCTCCACAGGGCAATGTACACAGACCTCCAGCAGCTGATCTTAGGGCCGCAGGTATGTCCAAAGGCCATCACTGACCAGGAGCTGCTCTGCCCCAATGCACAGGTGGGTGTGTTTCCTTTTCTTTGCTCACAGCCATTTTGGTCAACCGCAACTAGTGCTTTTTTTAGAAGCATCCATCATGTGAGTTAATTGAATTCTAAATTACATGTCACTTTTGGTGAGGGAAGCTGGTAGCACAATGTGTTTTTTACTTTTGCACATTTTTCTCAAATATCGCAATGTCTCGACACATTGGGAGTAAAAGCACAGTTCAGTATTGGGAAAGGTCTCTGTTTTACTTTACAACTGTGTTATTAGCACATTGTGTCATTTAAGATCTGGATGAATTGCCATAATTGCTCAAGAAGCTGTGTCTCGTCTGTCTCATCACGTAACCCCCTTTTTTGTTTTTACACCGGTATTCATTTCTCGTGCCTCTCCCCATGTCTCTACAGGAAGTGACAGTGAAGCTTGTGGAGACTGAGTCTCAACTGCAGAGTTTGCAGCAGTTAATGCAAGAAATCATGGGGGAGCTTAAAGCCAAGCGCTCTCAGCTGGAGCGCAATGCCCTCCTCAGGCGGGAGAGGGAGTTGTACATCTACTTCCACCTGGATGCCCGGCTGTTGAAGAAAGTAGTGGAAGATCTGGAGGGCAAAATGAGTGCAAAGAGAGGACATCAGTGAAGCCTGCAAGAGGGAACGGGGAGCGCCTATTGCCTGCTCGACTTGACTGCGCGCAGTTTCTGCGCTAAAGGAGTCAACCTGTGTTTATAAGTACAAAGTGCTTGACCTTGATCTTGGACAGTTTGTACAAGCGTGGACTCGCAACAAGTCTGCACTTTCACTTGGTTTGTGCAGGAGACAAGATTACTCCGGCTATATTTGTCGCCATATTTGGGATAAACTCAACTTGAGAGAACGTTTGGTTGTGTATGAGAAGTGCTGCATATGATGATTGGGATCAAATTACAGCGTTCAATGCAAACCATTTTCGAATTAACTATTCTTTAATTTTCTAGTTTGTGTTCTAAAATACATGTCTTGTTTTTGCCATCAGAATAAAGTAAAGTGTTATCTTTATGCAGGTTTAATTGTTCCTTTTTTTATTTACTTGAAAAGGTAGAAAATGTATCTCTGTTGGATTATAAGTGTGTCTGAGATGCCGGTTTAAATCTGTGTATAACTGACCTACCTTTCCCCTTCCTGTTTAGGAAGCTGAAGAGTCGCATATCCTCAGGTAGTGAGAGAGTAGCCAGTCGGTCAGCGGAGAGATGGAACAGTCCAGCGGCAGCTTGTACTCAGGCCCTCTGTCCCAGGCGGCCCAGAAGGTCCTGGCTGTTCTGCGGGCCCAGAGTCTACACGCAGCCAGACGCAACCAACACTTTGCCCGCCATCACAGCCAAAGTCAGTCAGGGTGCAAGCAAACAGCCTTTAACCAAAGCCATACTTCATACTTCATACTTCAAAATACTTCATTTAAAGTACAGAGGGAGCTAGTTTCTTGTAATTTGCATAGTTGATATTGATGTTTTATTGTTTTGGCGTGTGCAATCAATATTTTTCATGACAGTAGAGCTTGAAACAAAGTATTTGCTTAATTCTCATTGGTCGTCTTAATTTTGATAGCACGTACTGTGTGTGTTTAAAAAGCAACATTTCTGGGTATTTTCTTTTCCCGCTATATAAGGCATATTACAAAGGTAATTTAATACTTAAAGATTTAGTTACCAGACAGTTTATTGCCCTCTGCTTTGTTTCATATGTAGTAGTGCAGGACAGTAATGGCCGCCAGGTGGAGCCCTGGTCTCAGAGCAGCTGGAGCATGAGTCAGGAGGAGCGAGACACAGACCGGTACGTCAGATTAAGTACTAGCTACACACCGACGTATAAACAAACTTCTTCAACCAGGCATTTCTCTTTAACATTTTTCTGCTGTATTCATTAATGGTAGTATCTGGGCCTGGTTTGTAATCTGCAGCAGTTTAATGGTGTACTAGTACAAACCTCTTACTGTGACGCCTCCAGCCAGCAGCAGACATCTCAGTGTTATCAGCACACGCAGACACCAGGCCGCTCCGCGTCATCCCAGGCCGCCTCATCCCAGGCGGCCTCCCGGTCCTCCCCCTGCTGGGAAGGGCAGACGTCCTATCGGGGCTCACAGATTAATTCCCACAGAAAGCGCTCTGAATCCCCTGCTTGCCTGTCAAGCCAAGCTGCGTCATTCACCCAGCACGAGGAGGTGACACAATCTTTGTGCTGTAGAAATAACCCGCCTCCCCAAATAAAACTGAGAATTTATGAGCGTCAAGCTGCACCGTGGAGAAAGTAAGTTGTGAAGAAAATGTGGCTATTATGTCATGGTTGTTAACAAGCTTGTTAATGTACATATGCACATAATACACTTGAGGGTTGGATACATGATGTTGAGATTTCATGTATTCAAAAATGTCCATGGGTTCAGATGACCTTGTGTCCCCACTTCCTTTTAATGTTCTATTACTTTATGTAATCTGTTGCTGGGTTGTGAGTGAAAAGCATGCAAAATAGATTTGACACTCTGTCTTTAACTTTCATAGCTCAACTGAGGAAAACGGGCTGCCTTTCCTCCACAATCCTTCTCCAAACAAGGAGGATCCTGATGAGGTTTTGTTCCCCACAACCGTGCGCCCTAATGCCTATGAAGAGGGCCGTGCATTGGATTGGTCCAGAGTTTCTTCTTCCTCGAAAGCATGTGGAGTGACCTATGGTCACACATCACATGCACAGAAAGAAAACATTTATTCGGATAGCTGGAGAGTCCCCAGAAATAAGCTAGTCACCACTATAGCTGTGGACAGCCTGGCAGAGTGGAACCTGCCACTATGCAGCCACACTAAAGAGGCCGTTGGTGTAGGAGAAGATGGAGGCGTATTTTATCAACAGGCAAAGGAAGAGGGACAGCAAATGGTGGATGCAGAAAATGTGACACATGTGGGTATAGCACAAATGTCCCCCACAGAGCATCAAATGCAGGATGGAGTAACGTGTGAAGAGACGAGACGTCTGGCGCCACCAGTGCCCTTTGAGAAAGGATCAGCCACTGAAATGGAGCGGCTTCTACTTTCAGGAACCAATAAGAACACTAGTTTAGAAAAGAGTGAATTTGATTTGATCTGGACCAAAAGCTTCTGCTCTGAGGTTGCAATGTCTGAACAGACGGAAGATGTTGACTTTGAGTACAGAGTTAATACATCTGAACTTCCACCTTGCGTCGAGGATAAAGAGATGTACTGTGCTGGCAGCCCCAAACAAATCCAAGCTCGAAACCCTCAGGACGCGAGTCTGTCTGTGACTGAAAGAGCAGAGGACCTCCCCACAGAAAACCCACTGATGTGCAGCGAGCCCACCAAATTCGTCCCGGGTGACACCGCTGCTGACGACGTGCGAAGAACCACAGAGGAAAGAATAGATGTGAGGGAGGGCAGCGCGTGCACCGACGCAAGCACCAGAGATGAGGTGGAGAAAGAGAAGCCACATTGTTGTGATGTCCAAACAAGAGAGCGTCTGAGTGGAGGAGATTATAGAGAGCTCCCTGAGTCAGCTGGAGGAGACGTTCAACCAGAAGGGAGCGGGGCACACCGAAATGAGTCACGGATGCCCCCTGTGGACAGAGAAAATGGGCGCTCAGCTACAGGTAAGTGCATTATCATCGCTGCTTTTTGCCCCTGTTAGAATTTTTGCCAAAGTTTATTTTTATTAATCACCACCAGAGTATGCCAGAATACTTTTGGAGTGAATGCAAACAGTATGTTTTTTTCTGTTGTGGTCATCATGGCACATTACGAATTCCCCACGCTGCTGATTCTCTTCACAACTCAAGGACTGTTAATGATGCCTATTTAAAGTGTAGAGATAATCATTAGGGTGCTACTGGTAGGGGCCGTAATCCAATCACGATGACCAGACTAATTATTGTCGCTCTAAAACATACAAGTGTGGCATTGGAGTCAGAAACCAAGTGTCTGCCTGAGACAAAGCAGCGCGGGAGGCGTTTAAAGTTTGCGTCAAACAAAGGCCGCTGGCTTCCAGCCATCGTTCTTTCATCGCAGCCTCAGCGCTTACGAGGGAGGTTGAGCGCCGGCTCACGTTACAGCTGCGGGAAGGAAGCTGGAGTCTCAGCTGCTGAGACAATGCTGAAAACACACAGGCTAACAAGTTGTGTGACAGTGTGTCCTGTCACACACTGCTGAGTAAGCGTCCACACGTGCTTGGTCAAACACATGCTTATATAAGAAAGCGGCGTCATTGATGGAAGACGTGTCTGAAAAGTGATGATCCCATAATGAAATGCTCTCATCTCGTCCCCACTAGAGGACTCGGGCGAAGAAAGTCGCTCCACGGCAACGTTGTCCCAGGAGCGAAGGCCAAATAGGTCAAATGGGTTCAGAGCTCCCTATCTCCCTGGGAACCACCGGCACTATGGCAACGATCAAGTGAGTGTATAATATTACCAATACAGCATTATACAACAGCTGTACTTTGAATGGTACACAAAGAAGTGATGCCTCAGACACGTTAAGGCAGCAGTATGAGGTATAAGTTAAAGTTGACTGCTGAGACGCTTTGATCGGGAATAAGTTTCCCTCATTTTGATTACTTTGTTTTAGTTCAGAAATCCATATCCTTTCCATCTGTCTCCCACCCAACAGTGTGTGCACAGCAGCAACCCACCCAAAAAGTCCTGAAATTTAAATAGCTGCTTTCAAAAGGATTAGGCCTCTATTTCCCCCGTGCACATAGAAATCGATTTGGCTTGTGTGATGCTGGGTGCCATCGGCGGTTCAGCAGCCGCTGACGAGCGATGTCTCCCAAACGAGCAGTAAAGAAACATATTGGCGTAAAAGAAGAAAGAGCAGCACAGACAATAAGCTATTAAGGGAGCTGGAGAGACGGAGGGAACGTGTGGGAGAAGAAGAGGGATAGAAACCGGGCTTCACTTTACTGCAACAATCAGCAGCAACACCACTGATCTTCCCATATTTCTCCCACTGCGGGGCCACTGGCCTCGGCTGTCTCTCTCTATCCAGCAGCACAGCACTCTGGGGAAAGGGGGGGGGGGGGGGGGCTGTTTGTGACTTTGTCAGTAGGACACTGGGTTGTGTTTACAGGCAAACAAGGAAGACTCTCCTCGGGGAGCTGAGTCACAGGAATTCCTACTTACCGAGGCCAGCTGCTGACACCGCATCCGTAAAGTCACACCCAGTCTTAGAAAATACCCAGAATACACAACTTAACAACTGCTTACACAGATTTTGAAGAATGCAGAATGCATGCGCATAAGTAGGGATGGGAGTTATCGGTATGAATAATGGTGGGTTTTTTTAAGATAACGTGAAGGTTGCAGGGAGGTGAGGCCATTCTTTTGGGAGACAGGACTCAAGTTTATTGCGCTGTTTTTCATCCTCCCACCTCTACATTGGCCTCTATGGGATCATAACATTGTTTGTTTGGTTTCAATCTCTTGCATTTGGCTAATTTACGTGAATTTCAAAACAAACTCTGTGCATAATGTATTTTCATCCCCATCACTTGCACCCCACACAAGGGGCTCAACTTACAGTGGGACATATTATTTATTTCATTACACCAAAGAGCAGATATACGTGTCTTGGTTGAATGGCAGCAGCAGCAGCCCGCGCTTTACATCTTCCCCTTTTTCCATCTTCACTTGTACTGCTCACTTGTTTACTGCCTCAGCTCTTGCATATCGTGTATCATCCAAACATGAATGGGGACAGTGAAGTAGCACATGCATCCATTTCTGTGCTAATTTTGTGCAACCAGAACATTGCACCTGCTTCTGCTTTTCTTCATGTATTGATTGAACAAAACTAACAAAGACAGGCAGACCTGAGGTTTTTAAGTGCAGTTTGTTGCTGCGGAAAATGTCTCTAGAAATACAGTTGTGTTCGAAATAATAGCAGTGCCTTTAGAAAAATGAGTAAATGTCAAAATTCTTCAAAGAAATTGTACTTTAATGAACACAGATACATTGGGGACACAGTACATTCTATTCCAAAGCAAAACAATTGCGCAAAGTCATCAAAACTTAAATAATAATAATAATATTTCAAATAAAGTAAGAAATGGCATGTTCAAAAGAATAGCAGTGTTGCCATCTTTCCTTGGAAACTCAAAAATGTACTGTACAAACAAAGAAATTCTTGATAAGTGAACCTAGCTGAGTATCCTAAACTAATATTTTGTTGCAAAACCACGGTTTCCGATGACTGCTTCACATCTGTGGTGCATGGAGTCAACCAACTTCTGGCATCGTTCCACAGGTATTGCAGCCCAGGATAATTGCACTGTATTCCACAATTCCTCAGCGTTTCTTGGTTTTGCCTCATGCACTGCACTTTTTATGTCAGCCCACAAGTTTTCAATGGGATTAAGGTCCGGGGATTGTGCTGGCCACTCCATCAGTTGAATCTTGTTCATCTGGAACCATGCTTTTGCTCGCTTGCTGGTGTGTTTGGGGTCATTATCCTGTTGAAAGGTCCACCTCAAAGGCATTTCCTCCTCAGCATATGGCAGCATGACCTCTTCCAGGATCCTGATGTACTGGAACTGATCCATGATCCCTTGTATGCGGTGAATCGGACCAACACCATAGTATGAAAAACATCCCCATATCATGATGCTTGCACCACCATGCTTAATGGTCTTCAGTGAGTACTGTGGCTTGAATTCTGTGTTTGCAGGGCGTCTGACATACTGCCTGTGACCCTTAGACCCAAAAAGAACAATCTTGCTTTCATCTGTCCACAAGATATTATGCCATTTCTTTTCAGGCCAGTCAATGTGCTCTTTGGCAAATTGTAAACGCTTCTGCACATGTCTTTTTCTCAGCAGTGGGACTTTGCGGGGGCTTCTTGCTGGAAGGTTAACCTCAATAAGACGTCTTCTGATTGTCACAGTACTCACTGTCAACTGAAGGTCTTGCTTGATCCTCTTGGATCCCATCATTGGCTGAGTCTTCGCCAGTTTGGCTATTCTTCTGTCCATTCGAGGGGTTGTCTTTCTTTTTCTTCCTCGTTTTTCAGTTTTTTGCTCCCATTTCAGGGCATTTGAGATCATTTTAGCTGAACAGCCAATGATTTTCTGCACCTCTTTGTATGTTTTCCCTTCTTTAATCAATTTTTTTATTAGGAAACGCTCATCTTCAGAACAGTGTCTTGAACGACCCATTTTCATTGTTTTTTCAGGAGAAATGCACAGCCAGCATGCCAGTTGTCTTGATCCTTAAATACGGATCACCTGTTAACACCCTTTTTTCCCAGAATACCCTCCCTAATTGATGCCCTCTCTAATTGAACTCACCACTGCTATTTTTTTGAACACACCCTTTTCAGTTAATCATTCAATTTCACAGAATCCACAGTATGCATGGCTGTCCTGTTGGGTTTGTTGGTTTTCTATACCTTTTATTTACCCCCCAGAAACTTATCTGGGGTATAGAGTTTGAAATGTTAATAAAACCAGTGATTTTCTTGCTGCTGTTGAGGCACTGCTATTATTTCGAACACAACTGTATATTCTGGCCTCTCCTGATCCCGGTTTCCTTTGTCCCTGTCCTACTGCTCATTGTTCACCTTTTCTTGTGTGCAGGCGGCTAATGGAAAGGTCAGAGGAAGAAGTTTCAGCAGGCTGCTGGGGCTGGCCGGCACTTCTGCTGCCGGACAGAACTTCTCCTCGGGACGGGAGGCTGCGTCAGCCACCGCTAAACCAAGCGAAGGAATGGAAAACAGCCAGCTGCTTCATTCCCTAACTCATTGCCGCCATCCTCCCCTGATCCCCTCCTTCCCCTTGAAGAGGAAACATAAAGAACTTCAGCGCCAATGTGCGGAACCTACTCCTAAAATCTGCCCAACTAGGCGTCATCCAAAATGGGAGGCACCTCATCCTTCTCAAGAAAAGGAAAAGGAGCGAGGAGTCGGCGAGCTGAAGAGTGCCGCGTCCAGGACCTGTAACCTTGAACACTCCGCAGAACCGCCACAGACACAGACTGAGGCCAGTCATGCACAAAAAACAGGAATAATTCCAGGGACTCGCGAAGACTCGTATGCCCCAAAGCAAACTCGGCAGAGAAAAGCGGAAAAGAGGTGCAAACCCCTTAAACACAAGGGAGGTAAAACTGGGCCCGACAAGGAAATAGATGGGCCAAAGATATCTCATGAGGAGGCCGGCGGTGCTGAGCCCTTGAACCAATCCAAAGCCGGCTCTCTGACTGCAACCCTGACATCCGACCCCAGGGTGAAGGATTCTGGGAAGATGAACCCGGACGAGAAAATTCAAACGCTTGAGAGGGCAAAGAAAGCCGAGGCGCTGGTGCTCACCTTGGTTTACCGAGATGGAACCACTCAGTTCGACCCGGAGCAGGTGAGCAGAGCCGCCCGCCACGTTTGTTTATTTGTGTGGCTGATGAAATTCGGAGACTCAACATTGTGTCGATTTCCTTCTCTGATCCTCGATAAAGAAGCTCACCCCAGAGGTTTGCGGCCTCCTCGTACTGGTGAAGAACAATCCTGACAGCAGCACACCGGAGGTCCCGCTCGGGCCCAACGACAGTCTGGTCTATTTAAAACTAGAGCTCACACCTGCATGGGCCCAGCAACACACACAACAGAGCAAGGAGCTCTTTACTAGGTGTGTGTTTGTGTGTTTGTGTAGACATTAATTCACTGATGATGCTACAGGCCACCTGCCCATTACGACTGTAGCTATACCATTCACTCCCACGCATACACTGGACCGCCGATCTTCTGATTTTAATTCCATCAAGAAAAACCTGAGGTTTTCTTTTAGAAACGGGAATAATTAGTGTCTGAGTGTGTGTTCCACAGAGATATGCTGCTACAGGTGCTATCAAGATCTCAACTGGTGGTGTGCTATAAAGCCAAGGACTTGCTTCGTACAGCTCTGCAGTTTTACGGACCCGAGCTGGGCTTAAAACAAGGTGGAGTACACACTTTGTTCCAATCTCTGTATCCATTGGTGATCTTTTTTTTCCCGTTGAGCCAAAAAATCCAGGGCGCAAATAACAGAAACAAAAACTAAATCTCTAATGAGATATAGCTTTCTTCTTTCACTAATGGCAGTATAATTCTGAAACTGTTTCAATAATTTCAGTGATTCGATTGACACTCGCTAAACCTCTCCTGCATCACACAGCAACTCACTTTGTCCCGATTTCTATGTTTAGTCTCAAATAATACTTCTCAATATCATAACAAGCTGTCCTTTCTCCAGTGGCGGGGTGTCGCATTCAGGACCCGCAGGTGTCAGGGTGGCTCCTTGATCCAACGAATCCCTCCTCCTGCTACAGAGACCTTCTCAACAAACACAGCAAAAGATCCCATACAACCCCTTCCCTGGGAACCAGGCAGGTGAGTGCAATGAAAAGGATTTACGTCAGAGTGACCTACGAAACAAATCTTTCAAGGTGGTTCCATTTCCTTGAAGGACAGCACCGTGTCGGCATTTCCTTGACACTTTTAACACCCACTATCCTATTAATAGACGGTGGCTGGAATTTACTGTGAGAAATCTGTTCATGTAAGGCCTTGTGCCCTGGTACCTGGGCGGCTTTTCTTTTCCTTTAACTCCCATAACATTTAAATGAGTACGTTTGTCCCCACCAACTCTCTTGGCGCGTCGGTTTTTCCTCACTCTCTCAGGTTTCTCAGGTCATCTCGGGTCTCTATTCGCTCTACTGGCTTAACGCAGAGCTGTGCTTCAAGCTACAGGTTAGTTGAAGTGCGCACCTGTACATACGGTATGGACACGCAACACGGCACCTGAACAACTGTTTGTGTGCCCAGAGCCAAGGGCTGTGGCAGCTGTACTCAGACATGGAGCTGAGCATGATCTCTGTTCTGGCAGGTGGGAGACATTTTCCTTTCATTTTCCTACATTGGACACTAAGCACATTCTTTAGTTAGTTTTCCAGCCTTACGCACCACCATGTGTTTTTTAATGAAATACTCCAAATACCCAAAAACAAACTCTTGAGTTTGGGACAGTATTAAATACTGAAACCCAAATCTGTCTATATTCGTAATGACGCACTTTTAGTGGAATTATGGTATTGGGTTGTGTGGAGCAGTAAATGTGTGTTACGGTGTTTCAGCCATGGAGACCCATCGCATCCATGTGGACAAAGAAGCTCTCAGGAGGACGTCAGACCTGCTGGGGGTAAAGCACAACATCAACAATCTTTGTGGTGCATTAAATGTTTTGGCTACTCTAGTTTTTAGTTTCCCTAAAAGTGTTGTTATAACAGTACGGTCTGTATACATATTTTTGGGACAGCAAAATTAGGTAATAAAATGATCTTCGGTTCATGCTCATGTCAACTGTCCTTATCTTCAGCTAACAGTAATTTATAAAACTGGACAAAATTCTGAAAGGGCAGTTTCAAAATAAGATTCCGCAAGCTAATCCTCTTTTTGAAGAACCGGATGTGTTGAAGTCTTGTCTAAGAGGCTCCACGTGTTCTCATCAAACGTACGTAACGAAAATGCTCCTGTGGACACTTGGTTTCGGACAGCAGCCAGTGTGGATGTGATGTTCAGGGTCGGCTCACATTTGCACCGACTCACTCTTAGCTAATTAGAGGCGCTGCTGAATCATAGTGCGGCCGACACCAGCTGTGTTAATACGAAGGGAAGAAAAACAGGGGGATGATATGCAACACAGGACAGATATCTGTAAAAACGGGGGGAAAAAATGGAAAACAAAATACGACTTATCTTTTTTATTCTCATCGGCAGGATTAGTGAACAACCTCCGGGGACCCGTACTGTTTTCATGAGGACATTACCCAATGCTGAGGACCACATTCGAGAGCGGTCATAGACACACACAAGCACCGATGTTGTGAAACGCTCCCTAATTACTTTCGCAGGCAGTGAAAAACAAACACTCGTGAACCCAATTACAACTTCTCTGCGAGTGCCAGCAGGCGTGTTGTGTTTCTTTTGGTTTCTCGTCTTTATGACTATAAATAGGATGGAGAGTCTCGTCTTTTTCCCTTCAGGAGACTCAGTTGCAGGAAGGAGCATTGCTGCCAACAACACACACACACACACACACACACACAAACACACACAAAGAGGCAATAGTCTTTGCAGACTGCGGCAGAGCTGTTTGTAGGCTTGTGTTTTCCTTCCTATGAGGGCACTCACGCTCTTGTCCTGTTGAATACCTTTTTATCTGAGCTGTCGAGTTCACCTGTCTGCGCAGCAAATAGAGGATCCATGCTGTCCGTCATCCGGCATCTCACCAACACGCTCGCATGCTAATTCGTCTTAGCCGGTCGGCATTATTAAAATTCAGCCGGGGGAAGCTTCTGCTTAGTAAACGTCGTTCGCGCTTTTAACACACGAGAGGAGATTGGACGTCCTTCTCTGCAGAAGTCTGCGCTTTGATCCAGCAATTCATCCCAAATATTGACCTGCAATATTCGATTCCTGCCATATGTGTCCATGTGCGTGTCAAAGACAACACTAAGGGGCTCGCATTCAATATTGATGAGGCAGTCTGGCGGCTGCTCTGGGCGAGGAGCAGACATTTTTGCGTTTTCGGTACACGCCAGCCAGCTCTTCCACTTTTGCCTCCTCCATTTCCTTTCCTCGGTCTCCTTCGTCCCTCCCTGTCTGTGTCTCTTCTAACACCTGCGCCCGTTGTCCTGTCAATTCCCGTCCTATTTACAGCCAACCAAAGTGCACCAATGTGCAGCAAACCAAAATCTGTCTTACTTTTCCTCCTCATTTCATCAGTCTGTGCACTCCCTCCCCCCCCCTCGCTTCTCTGTTGCGTCCCTCATCCTTTTACAACCTTCTCTCTCTTGTTTGCCTCTCAAGTTGTTACGACTTTTTCTACTTTAGTCGAACTTGTAATGAGCTGCTGGTGTTGATGTCACCCCAGCAGAGAAAAACAACAAAACACATTCAACTTTAGGCAGAATATTGCATTAACTGGAATTCTTTTACACCCTCCTCCCCCACTTCTCCTTTTCCCTTCATCAACTCTCCTTCATCTTTCTCATTGACCTCCACTGCAGCCTCTCCTTTACCTTTTGATCAGGCCTTTTCTCTCCCTTTGCCCCGCCCACTCTACCAGGCGGCGTCTCCCGCTTCCTCTCCCTCGCTGAGTTCATCCCTCAGACGGTGTTAACCATCCCGAGAGACAAAGTCCATTATGTATTAGACAAGATTATCACAGCAGGCGTTACATAAACCCGGTTTCACTTTGTGTGTTGAAATGTGTGCGCGTGGGGATACGTTTAAGTATGTGTAAGTAGTGTCCACGCACGGATCTTTGTCTTCATAATTTATGTGTTGTTAATTTGTCTGTGTGTGATCTTAATGCGCTTGCTGTGTGACTGATGTGCTCATTAGATGAATTACAGGTTACGGGCGATTCAAACGAAAGAGAAACTAGTTCTGTCTTATACATATTAACAGTTCTCTCCCCAAATAAACTCCCTTGTTTTACGGCAGGTTTCGCAAGCCCGCTAACTGTGTTTGATCATTTACTCATCCTGAAAGGTTGCTGTGTCCTCAACTACACACACGCTGACTTCCCCTGTTCGGGGGAATTCGTTTAATAATCTTGAAGGAAATCAGCTACTGATGTTGCTTAGCAACACATAATTTTTTAGTCATGCCTCAGTTCTTACTAATGAATTAATAACTACAATTGGGATTTGTTGTGAGCTGCTATGTTTGACACATTTCAGCAACTGAAGGATGTTTACCTGTAAATAGTAATTTATTATCTGGACAAAAACTGACCTTATAATATATATTTTCATGAAGCTTGATCTTCTCTTTTTTCCTCCTTGTCTCTCTTTCAGACCAAGATGAAGCAGTTGGAGCACGAGGCCCATCGAGCAGCAGGACAACTTTTCCTGGTCACCAGCAACACTCAACTACGTACTGTGTGTATCTGTGTACTGTGTACTGTATGTGCGCACACATGTGTGTTTCTCTGTATGTGTTTTGATGTCGCGGATATTGTGGCTTTTACAATGTTTGAAGGTCCTGTTTGAGAAGCTGTGCCTCCACGAGCGCTGCGAGAACAAGAGACTTCCCAAGACCGTCAACACGCAGCAGCAGTCGACCTCAGAAGCCGCAGTACGGCGCCCACAGAGACAAAAAGACATGCAAATATGTAGATTTATTCCTTATCCAGCAAAGAACAGCTTGTTCTTGATTAAAGTTTCAGAGGCCAGCGCCTATATACGCACACACATGCACATCCAATGAAGGAAAATGGCTGATCATTGATTCTTTGTATTTGATGAAGAAAGTTCATGTACATCAATAGGTAGAATAAATGCATTTGGAATAGAGTATTTTCTTCTCTCTCTCTCTCTCTATAGTTGTTGCAGCTTCAGGACCTTCACCCGCTGCCAAAGATCATTCTGGAGTACAGACAGGTCAGTCCTGTTCGCAGCTGATTTCATTGTTAAAATTCTTGTTTTGCAAATGAAAAAAAAAAACGTCTGCATTTTCATCCCCAGGTTCACAAAATCAAGTCCACTTTTGTTGACGGGATCCTCTCGTGCATGGCAAGCAAGGTGAGTCCACAGCCACTACAAAACAAAAAAGTCAAAGAAATTGGAATCAGCAGTACGAACATTCAGAACAATTTCTTACAAGCAAGATCACAACGAAATATAGATACAGCAGGGGAACTGTGGGGCTATTCATGCTTATTGAGCACAGCTGCGACGCACACATGTGCTGCTTGCAAAGGTGTGATTGCATTAGTCTGACGTCAGAAAACACTCAAGCACAGACGCTGCTGCTGTAAGGAACATAATAGGAGCCACTCCGGTTTCTTGCCGCCGCTGTACTGAGTTTGCAGAAGATGCAGCTCTGTGCCGAACAGCACAATAGGTCGCCGTTAGCCGTGTGGGTGCGTGTCCCGCTCAGCCGGCACTACATTCCTCAAACAGCTTGCCGAAGTCGGGCGCCGAGCTGTCGCATGGTGTTGTTGACGCTCGTCGGTCCAAAAGCGGACTCAGAGTGACGATGGCAGTCGGGGTCACGGCTGTTGTTGTCATGCTGACCTATTTGGAACACTGCTGATGACACAGCTGACTCATGGAACTATGTATATTATGTGATGGAAGTATTACATTCTGGTTGCAATAGTTTCCTCTGTGTATTCTGACTCTCTTCTTGTACTTCTGCCTCTCTCGTAACGCATCAGAACTCCGTTTGCTCCACATGGAACCAGACAAGCGCCGTGACGGGGAGAATCTCAGCCAAGCACCCAGTAAGTACGACCAGTCTCCCTCCGGCGTCATTCTATTTGAGTACCTGCAAAGATGTTGCTTCCCCATGTTGTCACCCTTTGACAACATGGGGGAGCAACAAATGCATACCTGCAAACTCCCAAGGGGGGACTTTGCAGGTATGTATTTGTCTTTTCCTTCGTTCATCTTGAAACAAGTTATCAGGGCTACGTTGTGACACGGTTTATTCAGTGGAGCTATCCATGGTGCTGAACTGTGTGAACAGTGGACAAAAGTCTGCAAAACTCTGCGTAAAAGTAACAATAAAGGAAACTGAAGGACCCCTGTCCAACATTCAGATCATAACTAAATGTCCAAAAGTCATTTTATACTTATGAAATTACCACCCAATGTGTAATGCTATTTGTAGAAGTGCATGCAGCTTTAAACACAGAAAAAAATGTGTTAAAGAATTCATAATTAAAAAAATTAAAAATCTGATCATCCCTCTCCCTCACTCGCCCTCGCTTGCTCCCTCTCCTCAATGGACCAGGAACAGGATTATAATCAATCATCTGAAGTGTTTTCTTCGCTGTAAGTTTATGATGAATTTGTTTACCTGCGTGGCATTAGATTTCATGTTGCACAAGTTAATACATTTCCTTTAATTAAATAAATATTTAACAATTAATCTAAGTGTGTGTGGTTATTTGATAACCACTATTCAATCAAACAACTTTTGAGTGAAATAAAACACTGATGGAGGTTTGAGATGGTTTGACAAAAATAACAAAATATCTTGTATTTCACTGTTATTTACATTTTACAGATTAAAGGATTATTGAATAATCAAGAGCGTAATTGGCGGATTGTTGACAATGAAGAAAATCGTTGGTTCCAGCACTTAAGATGTGCAACAATAGTGCAACATTACATAATGCGTGTTGTTCAGTAGAATGAAACCAACTTAAACGTGATGTGAAACAATTGCATTTTAATTATTATTTCTGATTCGTTTGGTTCTTTACACACACATATTCCGCCTCAGCTAAGATTTCCTAAATCACTGTGACCAACCATGAGTAATGGATCCAAACTGTAATCCTATGTAGAGAATGGCTAAAGAAGGAAATGAAGGTGTCCATAGAGGAATGCGTGTATGTGTGTGTATGTTTGTGTATTTTTATATATATATATCTATGTACACATATATTTGTGATATAGTCATTTAAATGTTGAGTTTAGTGCTGCTTGATTTATTAGGGTACGAAAATCATTCCACCATTAATGAGCCAAGACGGAGCAGAAAAAAACATTTTTTGCTTATAACTGCTTTATCAAATAAGTTCACTCCTAATTATTCCCATCATAATGTGCTGACTCACTCGGTGAACGCTAACATGTCCCGTCCCACTGCTGGGAGAGGCGGAGGGGGGCAGTTCTGACACACACACACACACACACACACATTGAAATGTGCTGCAGGAGGGTTTTAGCTTTCATCTGTTGTGGGTTGAAATGATTTGAAGCAGGCAGACTGCAGCAACAAAGGGATTAAACCGCCATAAAGTGTTGCTGAGTTTAAAGCTCTGCAGAGGAAAGTGGAGCTTTCCTCCTCTCTGTCTACAGCATCTCTGTTCTCCTACTCAATTTCCATTTCTCTTCTATTTTTTCCCCTTTCTCCACATGATGCTTTATTTCCGCCCGTTTTTGTTTTTCTCTTTCCCTGAAATGCAGAAGCCCCGTATTTTCCCGTTCGTAGTGTTGCGCTGCAACGGAAGAGCACAAATAAAATATAACTTTCTCTCTGTTACGTTTCTCTATCCCTCCTTACTGTTTCTATATCATCTGCGCTCTTTTCCCTGTGTTTTATAGGTGCTAATTCAGCATTAACTTGGAACCCTGCTTAGTTCCATTACTGACGGATTGTGTGTTTGATTGATGATTTTGCAGCTGAGCCGGTTCCCAAACTTAGCCTCGCAGGCAGTGTCTCTGCATTTAGTCATCAAATGCTCCTCCGAGCACGCCGCCCCGTCTCTCGAAGGGAAGGGGGGCAGATGTATGTTTGTGGCGGCGCGGGGATATCCGCAAGGGGCTTTCCTTCAATTTGCACCTCCAAAAGGGATGTAATCAGAAACAGATGTGTGTAGCAGCGTGAGAAGATGGAACGATGCCGTGTCACTTTGTAGACATACTTACGGATGTCGTTCAGTCGAGGACCTGACTGCTGGCACCCTGCGGGTCAAAGGTGAACGGAGGTGAGGGGCGTGTCCACCGGACAGGCAGTCTGGACATTGCCAATCCGCCTGGTGTCCGTGTAAAGAACACAAATGTGGTACAATGAGGCACAATGCTGCTCACAGAGTCAGTAGTGGAAACATAACACTGAGAACAAGCACCTCTGCATTAGTAAGTGGCCCACTCAGAGTCAACGAGCCGGGCAGCGGGAGACACAAGCCTGTGTGGCTGGCTGTCAAGGGCTCGGGCATATTTTCAAGTGGTGTGTGCGTGTGTGTGTGTGTGTGTGTGTGTGTGTGTGTGTGTGTCAATGTCAAGCAGACAGCCGAGGAATATTTACGCTGTGTGTGTGTGTTTACGGTATGTCAATCCAATATGTCAAGAACATTGAGCCACTATTCTGTAGTCTGCTCACTAATAATAAATTCTTAAATTCTAAGTGCCTATATAACTGGTGTGTTTGTGTGTGTGTGTGTGTGTGTGTGTGTGTGTGTGTGTGTAATTAAAAGGTTCGTTATTGATTGGATATTGGACATGTTCATGTATATTTGTTGACATCGGTCTGTTTTGTTGGTGTTTGTACATTGCAGGGATTTTTATGTTTATTTCCCAGGGCTCGTGTGAGGGATTGTCTATATACTGTGTTTGTGTGTGTGTGTGTTTTAAACTGTACAGTCAGCAGTGAACACAGCAAGCTGACCCAGACATTTTCATGCTTTACATTTTCTCGTTCATCCTGACACTCTCGAGCTACTGTAGTCTAAATCTCCACTATTTAGTTCTGTGATTCTCTTCCTCCTCCTTTGTTTCTCTTGATCTCAAATCTTTTCATCTCTTTGGTTGCCTTTTTGAGTTTTCCCTTCTTCTCATTGCTCCTTTCACAAGCTGACACATTTCACTTTCTCTCTAAAAGCATCGAGAGATCAAAACCCAGGGGAACATTTGCTTCTACGTAACAATGATCAACAAAGCTGTTGACAATAATTAGAAGGCTGGAAGCTAAATTAGTGGCTTGATGCGTCCTCCCAACACGAGAAGGCCTGAATTATCACCAATGTGTCGCAGGTGCTAACGTTTGAAGTAGTCTTGAACCTTTTTATATGCGTCTCATCTGTGATGAATTGTGTGTGTGTGTGTGTGTGTGTGTGTGTGTGTATATATACTATATGTCTACTGTATGTACTGATTTATGCTGTCGTCATAGCGACACTGCGCATGATCAGGAGAGCTGAGGATTTGCTTTTGAGACACTCACAGTCACACACCACAAGTCACAGCAAAGGACAAACACACCCACTTCTTTACTCATTCCCCAAAGAGTGAGTGTGTGCGTGTGCGTGTGCACGCCTGGTCCCCGATGTTCACTCCTCGCCCTGCAGTCCTGTCTTTTCATCCTCCCTCCCTCTCATTGAATAATGAATGAGGTGGCTGTTTTCTCTCTCTGGATCACACACAAACATGCACACACTGCAGGGTCAGATCAAATGAATTCTGACCATCATGCACACTGTGTGTGTTTGTGTGGGTGAGTTTCTATCTCGCTTTCTGACACCTTGATGTTGTGTGTGTGTAATTGCGGGCAATTCCACGTGCAGTGTGATTAATGTGTCTAGGAAGTCCTTGGTGTTAACCTTTAACATCCTTCTACACACACACACAAACACACACACACACACACACTCATGCGTGTGTTTGTGTGATGGATACAGAAGGATTCACTGAGATGAAAATGAACCATTTTATTCAACCCTCTTTTACTGTGTGCGTCTGTGTGTGTGTGCGCTCGGTTGTGCCTTATCACCTTTCATGTGTTTCCTCCTTCAGGCAGAAAAATACTGCATACGTGTCATTTTTGTACGTCTATGTGTCTGCATAAGCTTCGTCTTGGATTACTCAGACGATGCTCAGTGAGCCAAGAGCTCAGTGAACATCAGCTCACTCCCGTTTTAGGGTGTCAATCTGAAAACTGAACTAATCGAAGCAAAAAATGACTAATCTACATGTTAAAGGCCTAATCAGTGAGTACGTGTGAATATATTAATCATGGAAATCCCTAAATAGTACAGAAATATTAAAAAACATCAACTACTCAATATAAAATGTAAGAAAACGATAAGCTAAATCAAGTACAATTAACAAAGAATACATCCTAGCGTAAAAGCAAGCAACTACGTGCATGTGTCCACTATATATGATGGGCAACAGTTAACGGTTAAACATTCCTGTTTACACAATCTGCTAACAGGATTTCTTCTTCATGTCCATCAAAGTCGGTTCTTACCATACCCATCTCCTCCGGCCCTAACAGTTGGATCCTTTCATGTAACGAAGCCATCTGGTATGGCGGGGCGCGATGCATCGGAGACATAGTTGTCTGATAACAGGGGACCCAGCAGCATCCACGGAGGGCAAAGGCTACTATGGCAATTACTATCCAACATACTGACATGATCGAACCCTTCCAGTGTCCAAAACGTTTGTTTAACCAATTATTAATGGAGCTGTCTTTGCCAGAGTGTTCAGCTAATTCCAAAGACACGGCTTTTAGTCCATTTAATGCTCCAGTAAAGGAATCCGTCTGGGCCGGTGTTATTTGGGATGGAAGTGCAGCACACTTTGCCAAACATAGCACACACTCTTCCCTTTTCTCCATCCGAGTCTGCATGTTGCTGGTGGTGCCGGTCTCATGATGTATGTGTGTTTTAGGTCGACAAGGCTTTCTGCCTTGCTGCAAAAAAGTGTATTCATATAAAAATTGTTATTTAGTTGATGTCCTTTGTTCAGATGTATTTGCCCAAGTTTCCACCCCGGAGGGAATAATTCCTTTGTACAAAAACGCTACGTTGACATTTGGAGAAACGCCGTGTGTTGAGATGAGACTGTCACGGTACAACTGCCTGAACAACAGGCTGTCCGGGCGGCTGCCAACTCCAGCGGCCTCACAAAATGTGTTTTTCCCCCCAAACCAGAACTTCCAAGCCCTGCCGAGGCAACCACTTCAAATCACCAAGAAGCAGTACGTCCAAGGTAGTGTGTGCACACTCATTAATACACACGTGTGTCATGGTATGTGTCGGTGTGTGTGTGAGAGAGTGAGAGAATGTGGGGGCGAGGAAGACTTCTCTCAAGAAAAAGGGACGAGCAGAAAGCTCGCAGAGAGGCTTTATGAGGATGTTGAAAGTCTTTTAAAGGGAAAGGGCCAGTCCATGTTTTGTGTTTGCCTCATGTCTATTGCCGGTTTGAAAAGGCCGATAAAAAAGAAGCTTGTTGGTGGATTAGCAAAAAGCAACGGGTACTTCCCGAGATTTCCTTTATTTTAGCATACAAAATTTCTCTACTACTAATTTGTTTCTGCATTGAGGGACTGCTGACTGAGGTTTTGTTTGGTCCGCACAGGAAAGGAGGAGGAGTTGGTCACTGTTCACCCTCGAGCAATGTTCGTCCCTCAGGACGGATGGACCTTTCTCTCTGCAGGTGAGATGAGTAATGTCAAATCATTGTATTTTGGAGCTTTCATACATCTGTTCTGCTGCCTGCTGTTCTTTCTTTTTGGAGTTCTCGTTTCATAAAGGCCAGAATTCGCGGTCTCTGGCTCCTGTTGGGGCCCCGGGGCGCTTTGTGAGGGGCGCAGAGTGTCTGCTCGCCCTGATGATGTGTACAGCAATTACATAACCGATAGACCAGGGTCAGTGGGAGGACAGCAGAAGCAAGCGGGCGGGCAAAGATCCTAAACACACACACACACACAACGTGCAGCGGGGATTCACAAACACGGGCCCACACAACGACACATGCACTCAGGTTAGGTTGCCACGGAAACAACCCCTCCTCCTAGAACTATTGCCAATTCATGCCTTCCTTAATGTCTGCCGGTGTTCTTTCCAGACTGGAACTAGAATTCTGGAACTGGAACTTTGAATGTGTGTGTGTGTGTGTGTGTGTGAACCATTCTGTGTGCCTCAAAAAAACGTCACTAACTAAAATGTACTTTCTTTTCCTGTCTGAAAGTTGTGCGTCTGCAGGTGGGCGTGACAAAGGGTTGTGTATTGAGTCTGTGTGTGTTGCGTTTATTAATCCTCCCGTCAAAAGAATCCAAACCACGGCTTAGTAACAACTGCACGGCTGTCAAGTCTCTTTCATGGCGCATTTTGAACAGCCTCCCTCTCCTCGACTCACCTGCCGGCGTGTTTATTTTTTAATATTTCCAATTGTCCGATGTTATTTCCTTTGGGGAGGTGTGTGCTTTGTGTTTGAGATGGAAGGGAGGGGGGCTGGAGCTGAAAAGAGGCAACGTCTTGCCAAAATGACAACAAAAGCGGGTCTGGTTCAGTTTTCTTTAATTTTTAACACCGTCGTCCATAACGGACCGAAGAGAGAACACACGCACACACAGACGTCGTCTGCTTCTACCGTACGAGACGACGTCAGGACGATTCAGAGCTTAAAGCTCCTGGTCCCGGCCTTCCTCTTGTGTTTTGGTACTTGAGTGCAGCATGCACTTCTCACGCTAGACTGAACTCTCGCACCCCGGCTTACCCTAAATCCCCCGACGCACTCGGCCGTCCCTCCTGGAAGCCTCTCGTATTCCGAGCGCTCGGCTGAGCTGCTCCGCTCGGCGCTGCGGTTTGTGTGTGCAGGCTTCTTCAGGCTGCTGCGGGTGGTTTCATTAAAGAATTAAAGATGCATGAGGCCCGGCTTTGTCGCCTCAATATCAATATCTGCGCTGTCCAAAGGACTACGGACGGGAGTAGCAACTGTTTGAGATACAGTGTCTGTATTCCAAGTGTTTTCATCACAAATAAATCATTGTTATTTGATTAAGTTATCGCTCACTTTGTTTATAGAAATAATGACATGTACCCGTCACAGGAGGCCGACCCTCATTCAATATTATATGAATATTATATTATTCATATAATAGCCAATTATATGAATTTATTACTAATACTAATTAATCTGACACGGTTTAGCATCCACACAAATATTCTCATTTGTATAGTCTGAGGACATAATAATCTGAAAACACGTCCGTTTTGAAGGGTTCCGTATGTAGGATGTTACGGTAGGTCAGTTATTCCTGTACCGATCAATACAAGAACTCTTGATTGTGGCTGGTTTTGTTGGTGTGGTTTTATTCACGTGAGAAGGTGGCCTTGGAGAGCGCACACACTCACACGCACACAATCTGTAACACCTTCTCATGCGTGGTGTCATATTGTTACTCTCTGTTTCATACCCACATGTATTATTTTTTCCTTTCTTCTCTTTCTATTTCAGTCACACTGAAAACACTCGCTCACTGTTTCTCTCTCTCTCTCCCACACACACACACACACACACACACACACACACACCCTGCTCAGCAATATGTTTCTGAAGCTGCCGGACATGCTTGGAGGAAATGTGATCCGACTTATAAAACATTGATGGGAGGATATCTTTAGAAACTCCCGTCCTCACCTCATCACATCTAAAACCATCTATTTCACCCCATTGCTCTCCCCTTCCCCATCGTCCCTCCACCTTCACTTCTCTTCTATCCTGCTGCAGGATAAAGGATCCCCACCCCGTCCTGCCCTTTGGCTGAGCGGGTTAACAGAACCTCCTCTTTTCAAT
Source organism: Apeltes quadracus (assembly GCA_021346845.1). Lineage (NCBI taxonomy): Eukaryota > Metazoa > Chordata > Actinopteri > Perciformes > Gasterosteidae > Apeltes > Apeltes quadracus. Next base: position 2,583,888 of record CM037923.1, on the reverse strand, counting down.
GTAGGGCCGAATAACCCGATGCGAAGTCTGTAAAATGTCCGATTTAGCGCGTCGCTCTTTGCCTTCCCACATGAGGAAAAACCTATTACAGCCCGTTGCTTCATCCTCACTGAGGGAAAAAAAAAACGTTATGCCAAGCACAGGAAGGAGAGATGTGTCCTGGGTGAAATGGCGGTAATGGAATCTGCTGATGTTGTATTTTTTGAGCGAGGGACGTTTTGGTTCAGAGCTGTCGAGAGACGCAGACCCGCCGCTACCGGACGACCAATTAATTTAAGTTATATCTAGCTAAAGAGGCAGATCCCCTATTTCCAGGCCTTATGCTAAGCTAGGCTAACTGGCTGCTGACTCTTATCTACCCAACAGTCATAAGAAAAAATGTTGCGTGTCATTAAATTGTGTGTGTGTGTGTGTGTGTGTGTGTGTGTGTGTCAGACTTTTGCCAGGTGGAGCTTCGTCTGCTCGCTCACCTCTCCTCTGACCCGGAGCTGCTCCGCATTTTCATCGACCCGCAGGCGGACGTCTTTACCATGTTGGCCTCTCAGTGGTGGGTCTCACACGCAAACACACACACACACTCTCTGTGGTTTGTCTCTTTGCCAAGGTGAGTGTTGATGCTCCACAGGATTTTGGTCTCCCACTCTCTCCCTCTCACTGCTGGCTCCCTCACTCCTGAATGCTGATAACCATGTTGCCATGGCTACCGGGCCGACTGCCTCATCCTCTCTCTCTCTCTCTCTCTCTTCCATGGGCAAACACCGCGGTCCGGTCGCCACGGTGTTATTCTCCGTCTCTCTGGCTGCGTGTCGGTGTTTACACACAGTTCTCTATCGCTTTGTGATGCACGTCTGTGGGGGTGGGTGTGTGTGTGTGTGTGTGTCACTCCTTTACCCCTTGTCATACATTTGAGTATGTGGCAGAGGCCGTACAGTTAAACAGATTACCTGGTAATTCAGAGTTTATTAGCAGCCTCCTCAGAGGCTTTAGATTGCGTCTCTTTAATCATCTCTCTCACCTTTAAACAAATTAACTGGGGTCGGTTGGATATTATTTCATTTTTTTTTTTTAAGACTAGTAAATTGGTCGGTGGTATTCACTTGCCCTCACAGCAACAAGCCAATTATATGCAAGGCAAAGACAAATGTAGAAGATTGTTTCATCATTTTGGGCATTTTGGATTTTCTGTTACACCAGAGCCGACCTGTTAAACCATCAATCGTCTTAATCCACTGCGCTGGTGCCTCTCCAGCAGGGGGCAGGGAATATCCAGCGGGGGGGACCGTCGACCACATGCTCCGTAGATCCCCTCCCAGCACTGATGCGCAGTGGCAGCTCGCAGTCAGCCCCTCCAGAAATGCCACTTTGCAGACTCGCCAACCCGCCCTGTCTGATTGCCGGTCCTACGGCTGTCTGCGAGCTGCATTGCATAAGTGTCTCCGCTTGTCCCGACTCTCCCTCTGCTTCTCTGTTCTTTTCTGTAGTTACTTTTTGTCCTTTTAACCTCCCATACCCCTGCTGCTCTGTGACAGCAATCGGAGGGCATTTGTGTATCGCACGTGCACATTCACCATACTTGCATTTCAACTTTTCACACTGTTTTGTCGCTATAAAAAGATCTCCTGTGAACAGAAGAAATAGTAATTTAACAGAGGAAAAGTCAGCCACTGTTTAGTGGGTCTAAAACAAAAGCCTCACACCCTCAACACCTTATTGAGACACGCATGTTCTCCTTTAGTCACACGCTGTCTGCCTCTCTGTCGCTCAGGAAGGGGGTGAGTGAGGGTGAGGTGACGTCTGAGGATCGGGAACACGCCAAACGCATCGTTTACTCTGTTGTGTACGGGGCAGGTGAGCGCGCGCACACACACACACACACACGCACACACATTGTAACAGGTTTACCATAATGGGGAATAACGGTTGACATCATTCAAATGTGCTATTGGCCTGCATTGTTCAAACATGACAAAGCGATGGGTCACTAAGTGTCACTCAGCAAGTGGCTCAGACGGCTTCATTGTGTGAACGCCTTGGCGGAGGAGATAATTAAGAGATGAAACAAACATCATTTCCACGGTCCTTTTAACGAGGTGGCCGGCTCTTGCTGTCCTGCTCCTCGGACGCTTCGAAGCAGACCAGTGTTTCGGATGGGTTACTAGTGGAGGTCAAATTTCGGGTACGAAACCTGTGTGTGGGGATTACGGCATCACAAGGGGTGCGATGTGCTTTTGTGTGAGATTTGGGTTTTCCGCACGCAGAGAGAGCCCAGTGATTTCTGCTGGTGAAGCATTTCTTTCATGCTTTGATCGCAATCCAGCTTCCGCAGAGCAGACAGCGATGGAGGGGGAATTGGGGGGGGGCAGGTGGGAGTGTGGGGGCTTGGAGAGCGTGGAGGGGGAAGAGAAAAGACAGAAATAGAAAAAACAGAGGGAGGGTGATGAATGTAGATTACCCCCACGTCGCCCATAAAAGATGCGTCTCTGTGTCAGCGGTGCCCCATTTATGTTTCACACGCATGCACGTGCATCGCTGCGAACAAGATGTGGCCGCGTGTTTGGCCGATTGGGAAGTCTGTCCTCCTCAGGTTTTATTTTTTTATAATATTAACCGTTTCATGTGTTTGCCCCTTCGGGTTACCATGACATGGTATATTTGTTCAAACAGGACACTTACTCATCTCCCCGACGCCGACACCATGACAGAACCAGTAAATACGTCTGATTTGATTAACCAGTCAGTAATGGCCCCCAGGTGCCCGGCGGGCAGCAGCATCTGCATAAATGGATGGAGCTCTGCCAGAGAAAACAAACATAAACACTGGTAAATGACTCAGTTCTAGGAAACTCAATGAGCCTCAACAGCCAATGAGGCAAATGTGCTCATGCTATTCATCTGACTCAAGTCTGGGGGGGGTAATGGGATGCAAAAGGTCAGAGCTTAAAAAGGACGAGTAAGAGAGCGAGATAGTGAGGTGCCGAGAGAGTAAATAAGGGCTACCAGCAAAGAAGAAGGGGGATGTGGCGGAGAGGAGAGGAATGAGGGGAGGGGCGGGGGGGGTTGGGGGGGAGACTGGAAGGAACTCCTGATCAGCATAGACAGACCGCTCTTCGTGAAGGGATGCGTTGCCATGGAGACCAGATACTAAAAGGAAGCTTTCTTCGCAAGACAATAATCAGGCCAGGGAGGAGGGGCAGAGCGTTTGACACACACACACACGCACACACGCACACACACACACAGACACACATGCACACACTCTCACAGAAACGTACGTATACAAATGGGTCACCTAATAAGAGGCCCAAGCGATGATGTATTAGGGGGACGAAAAAGGAGAAGCAGAGGTGTACTGTTTATTTGCTGTATTTTAAGCAAGGCAATTTATTTTTTTATTTGACTTTTTTGAGTGCCCCCAACATAACGGCACTACTGTTTTTGTACAATGTGAGCAGCTTCCTGCCACAAATCTTTGTTAGAGTCAATACATCATCACACAAGATAACGTTGGCAGTGGATTTTTGTTTGCACCCGTGGTATCTTGTCTCATTCTCGGTCCCTGTGGCATAAAGTACACTCACATTATACTCAGTGTCACACAAAAACACCCAACAGGCCTCCTTGTTCAGAGGGCTTTGGCCTGTGATCAACACACACACACACACAAATGCCAACTCTGATCAATTTAGATGTCTTATGATCTGAGAATTACTTTCCAAGAAGCGTCATTGCCATATCTCGTTTCCAATCAATCAGCATTTCTAACTTTCTAACATGAGCGGTAACCTTTTGTGTTTATTCATAAATTGATCAGATACTCTCGTAGAAAATTGACAAATTGTTGTGTTCTCGATTGCATTTTTCACAGTACTGCTGGACCTCCCACCAGCTCTCGGCTATTTGGCATGACAACACTCTTCACCGACCACACATCATGTACACACTCCCCTCAGAGCTCCCAACCACACACACACACACAGTAGCTGTGGCTCCCATTAGTTCATCTTCTAAGCGCCTCCATCGATCTCTTCCTTAGCTTATAGGTCTATTCTCTACTCCTTTAACACTCCCAGGAAAAGCACACACACGCACACATTAAGGAGATCTGAGTTTTAGGCGTTATCTTTACTTTACACACACACACACACACACACACACACACACACATAGTTACAACGCCTGCAGTCTGATCTTTAGTACCTGTAAGAGTATCTCAATAGTTAAGTCCTAAACGGCCCTTCGTTTAACCAAACTATTTATATCCGTATGTGCTGGACATCGACGTGGGCTGACTCGGTGAGATGCGAGTCGGTGATGCATCACTCTCCGCAGGTCGTGAGCGTCTGTCCGGGATCCTCGGGGTGAGCGCCGAGCAGGCCAGTCGCTTCCAGGACAGCTTCCTGCAGACCTACAGAGACGTCCAGGCTTTCATCCAGAGGACCGTCCAGCAGTGCCACAAGCAAGGTCCCACTACATTCATATTCCCCTTGTCTCCCCCATAATCACCTCAAACTTATCCAGGCCACTAAAAAGGCTCCTTAAAGGAACGACACTTGGGTTGTGTTCCGCTTCTAGGGTTTGTTTGTGTGCGTGCAAGCGTGTGCATGTGGGTTTAGCTGAGGAAGAGGAAGCTGTGCTTGCATTGGCACGAATGAGACAAACTGCCGTGGGTCAATACTGCGTGTTGGGGCGGGCGGGTGCACTGAGCTGATGGCTCAGACACGACGCTCTATTTATATTCTCGCTGAATTGCCAACACAGCACACCTGAGACTTAAACAAGCTCACAGTAGATAGTGTAAAGTCTGCACTTTAACCCCCATCGCACACAGTTCATGAGGCCAGTGTCGACATCGAGATGGTCGAGGTCAGTCTGCGCCAAAGGAAGTCCTTCAACGTGGAGGCCCGTGTTTGGGTTTAAGACCAAGACCTTTGTTGCGGAGAACTGCGGTTCTTGAACTGGCCACTCGAGGCAGGCTCCAACAGCAAGTTCATGCCCACTCGTCTCCTTATTGAAATACCCAACTTTTCACATTTCACAGTCTGGTCTGGTGCATTAGCCCTTCAATAGTTTAAGTACCAACCAATTACACCCCAATGAAATTAGTCGCTGCGCGGTCTTCCTGAATCCGCCTTCCCCTTTCTTCGGTGCCAGCGTCTTAATCGAATGAACTAACTCCTCCAGAATTGCTGCGCCACAGATCAACGTGAAAGTGCTGCAGCGCCTCGCGGGTTTTAATCCAGCTCATCACCATGGTGATCTTCCCATCCGAGACGCCGTCGGGACTCCTCTGCCTCGCTCGCCCCTCCCGCCGCCCTCTCTCTTTCATTCCACGTGTTCCTGTCTGCCCGTCCAACGATTTTCATACAGACAATATTAAATAAAAATAAGAATATGTTAAAATATAATTTAAAAAAAGGTTATATTCAATGATACAGTGGAAATAAGGGCATCTTATAAATCATCCACAGATTCATTCTTTATAAGTATTTCTATGTTGCCAATAATTAATAAAAGGATATGTAGGCAACAATACTTGCATTGCATATATTTCCCTTTCCCTCGTCAAATTACCAAACACTGCAGGGACAAAGGTTGAAACAAAGGACTGAAAAAGTTTTATTTTATTTTGTATATATATATTATTTAGTCCTTATTTAGTCCTTCTATGACTAGTGCTCTCACTTTGACTATTATTGCTCGGCGGACACGTCAAATAAAACCAACACAAACACATCATTCATAAGCCACAACCCAACATTTATAAATGCGGGCTTTTTGAGCTGTCGCCGCATCCCAGTTATGTGCACTTTCTCCACCTTGAGAAACGACCGGCCTTCTCACCACTGTGACCCTGACTTAAAAAGCAGCCTTTTGGGTTTGAAACACACACACACACACACACACACACACACACACTGTTATCCACGTGACTCACATACAAAAGCAAAGAGAAACGCCTCACATTCCCAGTACAGTCAAACAAACACATTGGAATGGCAACACAAGAATGTGCAGTGACATGATATGCACATTATATACAAACACACAGAAATGCAGGTATGCCACACACACACACTCACACACTGAACCAGTACATTCCACCAGCTGGACAATGGAGCGGGCTTTGCAGCTAAATCCCTCCAGTATCCCTTACTGTGAGGAAAGCCCACCACGGCACGAAACCTGAATGACCCTCTTCCCAGAATACACACATACAATCACCCACACAAGCATAACTGCATGGGAAGTGAGCGCACAACCGATAGTGACAAACACAAAAACAAGCCCTAATGCTCACTGTGAATTGACCCATGACACATGCGTGTGACCTTTTAACCAAGAATGTGACCTTTTGACAATGTGGCCGCCAACTATTGGCAGGTGTGTGTCAGTCACACAGGAACATGTGTGGTGTGTGTGTGTGTGTGTGTGTGTGTGTGTGTGTGTGATCATAAAGACCCATAGACACACTGTATCAACGGAGGGTTGATTTCAGAGGGTTTTTTTGACCCGCCTTCTCTTTTAAAGTATCATCAGTTTCCAAAAATAGTTTTGATAGAAGTCCTTTTTTCTCGTTACTTAGCCGTTACCTGAATCCAGCGTGGGTGGAAAGGGAGGTAGGTAGCGAGCTAAAGGTCACACTATGTTAATTCTCTCATTTATTTTTTTATTTTCTCTCATTAACCATTGTTAATACCAGCCACCTGTCGAGCCTTTATAAAAGGTGACCATTAAATAAGTCATATGCTTTAATGAATGTCTCTAGTCCACCGGATTATGCTTTTGGGGGCTAGCAGAGCCACGTTATGGTGGAACACTTTAATCTACAATATGAGTCTCGATGGAAGGAGCAAAGCTGTAATTCAGGCCAGGTTGTGTGAGAGGTTCGTCCCCCGTGGACCAATGAGATGAAACGTGACTGTCGATCCAAACGCACGTAAATCGCGTTCAGAATGACGACTATTGATCTCTAATCCTGTTGTTCAGGCTACGTGCTCTCCATCATGGGTCGTCGACGGACCCTTCCCAATATCAACTCCTCCGATTGGGCCGTACGCATGCAGGCTGAGAGGCAGGCAGTGAACTTTGTGGTCCAAGGTAGGATGATTGACAGGTCTGTGCTCCAAAATGACCAGAAATCACTGACTCACTTTAATATCTTTCAAAAATGTTTGTGATTTGTGTTCATGTGTGTAGGGTCTGCTGCTGATCTCTGTAAGACGGCCATGATCAGAATCTTCAACCTGGTCTCCTCCTCCAGCTCGCTCTCTGCCAGGTAGGACTGAAGATGCTCACATCACGGAGTACAAAGTGCGCCCCCCCCCCCCCCCCCCCCCCCACCCCCCCCGCACGATCTGCTCAGGCGAGCGCCATCGTAATGAAGAGGGACCGAGTTCCTTCTGCCAAAAGCATCAGCCAACGAAATTAGCAGCTTTCACATAAGCTCTCCCCAAATGATTAGCTGGCGTTACACTCCGAACATTTAGCGGAGTAAAAACACTGAAAGCCAGGATTTAAAATGGGCCGGTGGAGGCGCTCGCGGTGGATGGAGGAGTTGTTAAACGTGTGCTTTGTATCTGTGACTGTAGGCTGGTGGCACAGCTCCACGACGAGCTCCTGTACGAGGTGGAGGACTCCCAGCTGGAGCAGTTTGCAGGTGAATTTTCGACGTTGAGGACGTTAAAGCTTACTTTGCTTTTACTGTATGTCTGATTCATTCATTCATTTTTTAAAATGAAACGTTCTGCTTGCTTGTCAGAAACTTTGCCTATATTTCCCTGCTACGGCAATTCATTTGTTGTTGCTTTGTGTGCAGGTCTGGTGAGGAGCACCATGGAGTCCCTTCAGCACATCGACCATCTAGGAGTGCACCTTAAGGTTAGCAAATGCAACCAGAAAGTTAATCGGTGGTATAAAAGTGTCAGCTGTCTTCAACCTTTGTTCAATCGTGGATGCAATGGGTTTCTTTTGTTGCCATGGCACCCGGGCTGCTTGAGATGTAAACTGTAACAACTGTACGATAACATGCAGGAAATATGCACCCGGCCTATTTGTAGTCTTTCGTACAGTAGTAATTAAACGTTTTCAGCTTTTGAAATTGTTTTCATTTGTGATTTGAATCCTTTGGAAAGTTGTGTGAGTGAACATCAATGTACGTTATTGTAAAAATACGACACGTGTCCGTTTACACTGAATGTGTGTGCATGTTTTACAGGTCTCCCTGAAGGTGGCGGTCTCCAGTGGCAAGTCCTGGGGATCCATGTCTGAGCTTAGTGTCCCTACAATGTCCCCGTCCCAATAAGTGCCTCCTCTCTCCTCTCTTATCTCCCCGTTATCACCGGCTCACTCACTCACGGTGTCTTCATGTTTCTGCCTTTTCAGACTTCTGCCTTTCTCATGTTCCCTTTTCGCTGCTCATTCCATCCCTCCCGCTGTCTTCGCTTTTCCTGCATCCACATTGCCGTGGAAACCAGGCAGCTGCAGCTCCTTCCAGCTTCTTGCTTTCACTCCATCCGTATCCAGGGGGCAACGGCAGGAGCCGCAGACCAGAACGCTTCACTCCACCCTTTTCACCCCCTTGTTGACCCATGCCGTTTTCTTTGTGTTATTGCCAAAGTGAATCTCCACATTTAACTGCATGTTTTTGGTTCATAAAAAGTGGAATGATTTCTCACGGAGGCGTTGAGCTAATGTAAACCTGCGTTATGCTGTACAATGTACCATAGAAACCGTCCTGGTATTTTTTTTGTCTTTTTGCTTGTTCATGTTGTACAATTTGTCTGTTACAGCATCTTCCCTCTTGATAATAAACCTAGTGACCTTTGTCACCCAGCTTCCTTTTCTCCTAATTAATTCCTCAAGCTCTTAGTTTTATAGCTGTGCCCAATAAGTTAAGCTGTAAATTCAACAAACATTCCAAATGAAATAAAAATGTTTTTTAAATCAAGTATATTTAACAAATGTTCTCGCGTACATAAATGACGCAGAGCCGAGCTATTTAAGGTTGGTTGCATTCAGCTGCTTGTGTGCGTCCAGCGCCTTGTGCCCACCTTTCATCCTCTCTCCCCTTTGTCGTGTTCCAGCCTCTCTCACACACACACACTCATGCACACCCGATTGCTCTTTCAGTAGGAACGCACCGTACTACCGCTCAGCAACTTTTTATACTCCCCTCTAATTAAGACACTTTCATTCTAAAAAATGGGACCAGGCGGAACAAAGCAATGTTGCCTACTTCAAATGTCACCTCGTCTTGGCTGCTAATTGAAGGCATCATCATCTTTTTCGCTTGGTTCTGAAGGTCCACCAGCTGTTCTGTCCAGGTCGTGTGTTTACATTCCTCTCGTTCCCTCCGCTTTTCTTCTTTTCGTTCGGTGCCACAGTGATGGACGGTGTTATGGAAATCTGTCTCTATTCTCTCATTCTTCTTGGTTTACGGGTGCAGGGCCTTTTAAAAGATTATCATTGAGTTAATTTGACTGAGTGATGCTTTCACTTTAATGACCTGTGCCATTAACAGGAGCCAAGGCCCAAGGGTCCCTCTGAAGACTCCAGTTGTCAGGGGCAACAGCATGAGCTTTCCCTAGCTGCCATGGCGACCATGACATGTGTAAGTAGGCTGTGCGGCACATATCCTCATGGCTATAATTGTTGACCCATAATCTAATATCTAATATTTATCTCAGAGAACCTATATATCACGTGTGAAATGATATATGTGATGGTATAAGTGTGAAGAAACAAATCAGTTTAGCATTGCAACATATAAAAGCTTGATGCATCATCATTTTTAATTGACAATATATGTACATCCATGTTTCAATCATCGTCATAATGCAGGAAATCCCATCTTTACATCTATACAGTGTACCAGGTATTTGTCGGTATAAAAGAAAGGGTTAATAATCACAAAAATAAGAGTAATCATGTTGTGGTAATACAGCAGTCTTCGAAAGGAATGGCAGAAAGGGAACCGAAAGCTTATAGACCCCCCAAAAAAAATCAAGTTTCAACCTGCTTGGACCAACGGACATGACTCGTTTTAGGTCCCAAAATCTGCTACGTGGCCACACTATTCCTCACGTGATACTCTCACCTGACTTTACATCTGACCCTGCTTCTCCCCCCCAGCCCGATGGGGCCCTGGCACTATTCTCACTGCTCTCCTTTACAAGCCTGAGGGGCCTCTTTTCTCAAATTATTCAGCGTAGCCAGAGCACCCTTCTCTAAACCCCCCGACCCCCGCCACCCGAAATCAGCCCACCTCACCATCCATCTATGTATCTATCAAACCCCTCTATCACGGCCGCCCTGGGTGTCGATCCCCCGCTGTGCTTTGTGTGGGTCGGTTTACTGGCAACCCCTCCCTGCCCCCCCTGCATCAGGCGGCTCGCTCCTCGGTGTGTGCTACGAGCTAACACGCGGCTCTCCCTGGCGACTCTGGAGTTCAAGCAGACAGGCGGGACGAGGACGGCTGTGTCTGAACCCATCGGCGGGGGGTACGGGGACGCCGGGGCAAAGATGGCGCGCTACGTAACCCACGAAAGCTGCAGCCGTTAGTCAGTATGGGATTTGTGTTGTGGCAATACAGATGAAAACACCTGTACGGCCGTGGAATATCTTCACTACGTGGTGTTGTATGTCTAAAATATATATTTTAAATATTTGCAATCCACCGTTTCTGTTACAAAAGGAGTAAAAATGACCCCCCCCAGAGGTTATTTACAGTAAAATATACTTTACAACTTTACAGTAAGTGGCTTGCAGATTCAAAGACAGACTTTGAATCTCACTTGTGAGAGAAGACAACATGATTGAGAGAGTGGCGGCACGTCTTTGACTGATTGTTTTGACGGGGTGAAGTTGCAGTGCACGTCTTTCAGTTTGGCGACGCCATCTTTTTCCTGTCTGCTTGAACTGCTCATTCTTTAGCATCTATTATCCCCCTCTCCTCGTTTTCCCCCGTTTTCTATTGACATCTGTACAAATTTGCAAAGGTACACCTGTGTACTTCACTTAAAAAAAAAACAAAAAAAAAAAATCTTTGACACCTCTTTGAAGAAAAAAACCAAACATTTTACAATCAAGTCACCCCTTCAGGCTTCATGTGATGAGTGGTAACGCCACAATCACTGCCATTAAATGGTTCAGCATAAGAGATAAAACGTCAACGCAGCATTTCATGTTTGTGATAAAAATCATTGTTAGTAGTATGTCATTGTTGTGATTTTGTCTTGTATTTATTGCTCGATTGGCACGTGGGCAGGATTTTTTTTTTTTACTTTTCTCCAAACAAAGCCATGTAAGCACGGGGGTTTGCGTGGAACAAGATATTTTCACATGAGGAATACAAACGTAGCAATTACTGTCACCTTTGACCAGTTCCCACCTCAAAAATGTGCCACAGGTCGTCGTACGAATTACACACACGTCAGTACCACGTGGTGTGTAATATGCTCGCGATACACACAGGAGAAAGAGAAACTTCATCCATATTCTTCATAGGAAATGTAAAAAAAAAAATCTAAACAATCTGTACTGCAATAGCAAAACAAGACACAGTTGTGCTACAAGTGCTAATGTGTTCTTGGCACCTGTGGCCCCAGTCCAGAGTGAGTCCGTCTGCATTCGCCACAGTGGAGTCCTCACCGGAGAAGGGAAGAGAGAGGGAGACAGAGACAGAGGGAGAGAGAGAGGGGAGGGAGGGAGTCCGTGCTGTGGAGCTCTGCAGGCCTCCTCCCAACGCCCCCAGCACCCTCTCGTTTAGCTGCCAATGTGGCACATTCCTCCCTCACCCCCTCGCCCCGCTCGTTAGGTGGAACGTTCCAGGCGTCGGCCATCTTCTGAGACACTTATCGAGTCCCCCCCCCCCCCTCCGTTGGATTGCTTTAAACCCCCACGGACCGCACGTCGCGTTCGGTAAAACATAAAGAAAAGAGAAGGCTTTTTTTTTTTTTTTTTTTTACGATCACACCAAATGTGTAACGTCTAATGAAACCGCTTCACCTCCTGTTCTTCTCGATCATAAAGTTAAAAAAAAAAGACTGAATGAGATATCGATCGTGACAAATACTGATATTTTCCACCGGGAGGGTTTAAAAAGCTGCTGAAGTTGGAGCCTCTTGTGACCGTCGTCGTCAGAGAGAGAGAGAGAGAGAGAGAGAGAGCGAGAGAGAGAGACGGTGTCACGTGATCATTTTGGGGTCCCAATAGCTTCTCTCGCCTCCCCCAAAGAGGACAACACACTCAAAACAAATCACAGGAAGAAATAAAATTTAAAAAAAAAGAAAAGAGCGTGAGATTGTTTTTGTTTTTTACATCACTGGAACATTTCAGAGGACTTGTTTGTAACTGGATGTACACTCTGCTAGAGGTTGCATACAGTTTTAATCAGTACATTCCAACATGAGCTGTGCTTTAACACTTTTAAATGGGAGGCGTCACTTCACAGGGCAAAGCATCGACATGAAGTAGAAAGCGGACTTAAATAAACGCATCGTTGTCAGTAACAATTCAAGAATGTCCCCTCGACTACCGGAAGTCCACGAGACATCCGAACTCCAGCTTTTGATTTCAGTGCATGAAAGGCCTTCGCTTCAAGGACAAGGACCTCGGTTCAGAACGCGCGCCGACACGGATCATCATTCCTTTGTGTTTTTCTCATTTCAAAGATCGGCAGCAGCGGAAATAGGCTCAGAGTCGACAGGCTTCACATTCGTTCGACCCCGAGCGCGCCGAGCTCCCTCTCCAACCTTCAGACCCGAGTCTCGTGAGGAGCGGTGAGGACGTAACCGACGCGAGTCATGTGACGCCAGCAGGTAGTGTTTTTAAGTACTTTACGAAGGCCTCGTGGCAGCCGGGTCCTCTTTTCACACTTCAGCTACGACCGAGTTCTGAGCCGGCGCATCAAAGCGGCGCGAGGCATCCCTCCGTGAGGAAACGCCAAACAGCGTTTGATGCTTTCTGTGCTGTTGTGCCTCGCTTGTTCGCTTTCTTAAGGTGGTCTCTGATTGCAGGGAAAAAGCACCTGTGTCTAAATTACCTTCTGGACGCGGCTGAAGGGACCCGGCCGTCCAAAGCCAGAGGGCAAGATAAACTGCTATGGACTGTATGTCTGCGGGCGTTCGACCGCTGCTGGAGAACCTTCACGCTGTCTCGAGCTTCGGAACCCTTAACAGAAGCTGGTTTGATTAGAGAAGCCACATGACGCCGCTTTGAGTCGTGCGTACGCTCACCTCCATTGAGATCGAGCCAGGAAACGTATCTTTTCTGAATAACCGCAGCCGGCCGAGATTTACGAGCACTGACTTGTAGCTGGTATTCTTTTCACTCCTCGGGAATTTAAGTAATTTAAAATAAAACAAATTGTCATAAAACATTACAAGTCTATGGTTCCACTGTATGCCATGTGCTAGGACTTTCTTCCCCTAATTTCTTCTCTTTTTTTTTTTGCATTCAATGATACATTTCATGCAAATGATACAATTCTAGTTGTTTTTTTTCCAAACGAAGAAACACACATTTCATTTATATGTTAATTTAAAAAGAAGCTTATTTTGTTTGTATATATATTGTATTGAATGTACATGTGTGTGTGTGTGTATATATATATATATATGCAGATATACACACATACACATTCAATTTAAATCAGTTATTTTCTTCCTTACATTTTTCAAGGGCAGGCACCGTATACGCACACCGGGTACAGAGGCATGCCACACTTGCATTGCTTTTTGCATTCTACAGTTGGTTGGCTGGCAGGCGTGATGTCATCCAGGCAGGGCTGCAGCTGGTGAGTGTATCTGAACAAACACACACACACACACGCTGTCTCTCTATTTCTCCTGTCTTCTGCATCGCATCCGCACCAATGCAACCGTGCAACCTTGCACCAGCCTCCCCCAGAGAGTCTCCCTGCCTAGATGACATCAGAGCAGGGGGGCGGAGTCCAACAAGCTTCAAATGGAATAATAAAAGCAGTGCAGCAAGGCTCTGTGGCGCATGCAAGAATGGGCGGGGAAGGTCAGAGGTCAGAGGAGGTTTCAGATGGAGGTTGTGGGGTCTAGCCCAGGGTTGCAGACAGATTCATGAATAGGAACAAGGAGGGGGTCGGTGGGGGGGTCGGTGGGGGAGGGTCGCCAGGCAAGGAGGGTCATTGCTAACTTTGTGACAATAACACTTGTATTCTATTTTTTATTTTTTTTTTAAACATCTTATGTGATTTTTAATTTTTTTAATTTTACTTTGTAATTAACTTTTTACACATGGTATGATGACATAACTGAGGCTCAGAGTCGTGGATGGAAGAATCTACTGCTGGTTGTACGTTCAGAGGATGGAGAGGGAGAGACGCATTATGGGGAAAACTTTGATATCGGGTTCGCTACATGAGTTTTTCAACTGCTTACACAATATAAATACACGGGGAAGGTGGAATACCGATGCCACTATATTGGGTTGAATAATTACTTGCTTTTTGTGCTCAGTTATGTTCTGCAAGTATTGCTATATTCATGTCTTACCCAAGTTGTTCCCCAATAACCTGCATCAAGTAGTATGTAGCTACTCTGACAGTAAAATGTACAATTCATCGGTACACATAGAAAGTAGTAAGGAAGGAGTAATACTTTGATAATACTCGACGCGGAGCAAGGATGAAACTCATCAGACTCATCACACTAACACTCTCGCTGGGCTTCAATATGGCGTCTGGAGAGACGGGCTGAAAGCCAAAGGATTTCGGTTTGTGTGCAACATCGAAGAGCTTTTCTGAGAGAGAGTGTGCACCGCGACCCCCATCCCCCTCCCCACCACTTTATTTTCCTGTGTGTGTGTGTGTGTGTTTGGCTCTCGAGGAAGCCGCGATTGCTCCTCCCAAACCCATCCATCGCCCCGTCCACCCCCCAACGAGACGTCTCCTTGCACTGCGCTCCTCGCCTCGCACATCTGTTGGATTCTGCCGTGGGGAAGGCAGCGCTCGGGGTAACGGGGGAGGGGTGGAGAGGGCATTGTTGAGCAGCAATGAAGGGGAGTATTGATCACTCGCGTGATCTTTAAACTTAAAGGGGCAGGGAGGGCTCCTGGTCGGGGTGCCAGTCAGACGTTTTTCTGTGAACGCCTTTTGTTTTCCTCCCATAATGAGAAGGGAGGGGTAAAGGTACAAAAGATAGCTTAGTAAAAAGGAGGAAGAAAAAAACAAAACAACTCTGTAAAAGTATAATACAAAAACAGCAACAAATGCCTGGTAGTAATGAAAACGTTAGTGACTTTAAAGAGGAAGTAGTTGATGGGTTAAGTAGTACTCATCTCTAACGACATGAAATAAATAAAAGCTGCCAGAGGAGAGGATGCAGGTGGGGCTCTCGGGTGAAGGAGGGTCGTTGCTCTCTCTCTCTCTCTCTCTTTCTCCCCCCTCCTCTCTCCACCTCTCTCTCTCTCTCTCTCCCCCTGTCACCTCTCACTCCTCGCGGAGCTGCAGGCGGTAGCGGCTGTGGCGGATCTGGAAGAAGAGCCTCTCCAGCGGCGAGCGGCTCATGCCGGGCAGCCTGTGGTCCTCGCTCTGGCCCGTCCGGCGGAAGCCCAGCGACTCGTACAGCTTGTGGGCGGCCAGCTTGACCGCCGTGGTGCCGAGGACCACGGCGGCGTAGTTGTTGCGCACGGCGAACTCCAGGACGCGGCGGCCCAGGGCCTTCGCGATGCCTTTGCCGCGGTACCGCGAGTCCACCGACATGCGCCGCAGCTCCACCGCGTCGTCGTCCTCGCAGCCCTGCGCCGCCACGATCCCGACCACGCGTCCGTCCAGCACCGCTACCCAGAAACAGGAGCCTGAAGCGGGAAAACAAGGCGCAACGGGGGGGTTGAGTTAATGTGGTTCGGTTGACCTCTGGCCTGGGGAACAACGCTTCAAGTTCAAACGCAGCATCGGAGGTCGTTTTTTAGACGATTCCCGCCAGTCGTTATGCTAAGCTAACAGCTAACTTGACCTGCTGTTGGTGGTAGCTACATTTTTTTTACAATGGAACCGTGTCAATCATCTCCTCTAACTAACAAACCCCAAGTTTCAGACTATTACTCGAGCCACAAGTTAATCTCACAGGACAAAGAAAGTTGGGGGAGAAAAATTGGTATTTTTGCAGGAATCTAATTTTATTTTGTTTTACGACCTTGTTGTCACGTAAAAGCTGCACAGGCAGAGAACAATATGGTGGCATTTTTTACCTGCTGTATCCATGAGTTGAAATATCACACACACTCACACAGACGGGACAACCAGACCAACACACAGAGGGACAGAGGTTAGACAATGCAGATAAAAATGTCAGTTAGACAACGCTCCTCCAACAGAGTACCGCTAAGAGCTCCAACATCACCCGTTTCCAGTCTGTTCGGGACACAACATTTATTATGCCTGTGAATTATCCCTCTTTTATGCGCAGTCCATTACCGCGAAAGGTTGTTAAAAACCTGCCGAGCACGTTTCTTCTGAAATCATTCCTATTTGAATCCCAATCAGGCAGTTTATAAAAGGAGCTTAAAGTTTGCCCGCCTCGTTCTGCTCGTCCGTTTTTTTTATTACGCAAGAACGAATTTGATGCCCCCGGCAGCCCGCGTTAAACTGATCTTCAGGGCTCCCTGTCAGCCAGACGGGAGCGTTGCATCACCGGGAGGCCGCCTGCAACGGCTGCTCACGGCTGCAAACAACCTCTCTGGATGATGAAGCTCCTCCAGCCTTAAAGGAAAAGCAGTGAGTAGCCATTTTAAAGTTGATTATGTGCAGCCTCTGATGGAGGATTGACTCTAAGCTTAAATTTAAGTGGTGTCATTCACTAATCCTGTGACAGGATGTTTTTATTATAGGAGGATGCTAAATGCTACAGTGGCAACTCCTGTAGCACTCTGCCGGGGGGTGGAGGGGAGGGGGGGCTCCTGACCATCTGTCTGAACTGAGCCTGTGCCAGGAACAAGGACAACACAGGAAAGCACGCACTACGAATCAGACCCAACACTTCCACCGCGTGGGACGACGAACTACGCTGATAACGTTACCTCCGACCCCTCGGAGTGGGCGAAGCAAGGCGCGCTGACCTCTGAGCCTCCTGACGGCACTGCTGAGTCACAACCTGCGTTTGCACTGTCACGCTGCACGGATTCAGGCCGCCACCGCCCTTTCCCTGCTGGGGACCGCCCTCCCTGGAGACAGGAAGAGGGAGGGGGGGGGGGGCCTTGTCATCCCGAGGGCAAGGCCTTTAACCGCGAAACCGCCTCGGCGAAGCTGCGTGCGACGCTCTTGGAAGACGAGGTGGATTAATTAAAGCTTATAGCTCGACGGCTCTGGGGAAGGATGAAGTCACTCAGACCGATTATGAGCTGGATTTCCTTTACGTTGTTCAAAGGATGAATATAAATGTCTTTGGCGATCCCCCTAATTATTTTTTTTCCCACACTTGTGCCACCAGAGGGTCGACTGTTGCTCGCTCGTGGTTTCGGGAGTCCCTTCGCCTGTATTGCCACCACACACACCAGCTGCCCTTTAGAATAAACTCGCACCACGACCTCACAGATAACAGAGTGGGATGATGACACTGTGGTGGTGTCCTTTGCAGCCCTTAGTCCTACCAGGGAGCCGCTGTCTCGCAGACCAGAGGGAGGGAGGGAGGGAGGAAGTGGATGAATTGGTCGTTGTGCTCCTTGCGTAGGTCAAGAGTGGAGCTTAATATACTGGTGTGTGTTACTGAGGCAGTAAAGTGGCATGAATGAGTTTACTCAGTCATAAGAGGGACAATGAAGACGAATAAGATGGTGTTTGTCCATCTTCTGGGGAAGAAAGAGTGAGTGAGCAGAGGAAGAGGAGGAGGAGGAGGGAGGCGAGGCTTCTGTGTTAACAGTAACAGCGACGAGCCTGAAAGGATCCATTATTGCTGCTTGGGCATACGAACACGACGGGGGAGGGAGGACCGAAAATCTCCCATTATTACAGAGGGGGAGGGGACCTGAAGAATACAGATGATCGCCAGACAAGAAATAAATCAAAAGCCGAGAAAGAAAAGAGACGAGGAGCTCTGGAAATCAGGGATTCTGTTGTTTTTTTAACAGCTTTTTTTAATATTCCTTCCTGCGTGTGTCGGGAACAAATCCTTGCATGTAAAAAAAACACACACACACACACACATGGTGTCTAACAAGATTATTCTCTTCTCCTTTCGGGTGAAACCGAGAGGGATAATTCATCCGATAAGCGTTCAGTCTAGACGCCGCCTCGCTGTGCCGTCTGACGCTTTAAGCCCTCACGAAAGTGGCTTGAATCCGTCCCCTGTTGTGTGTCTGTGTGCGTGGCACACAGAAAGCACAGGCGTTTTATTGCCCGTCTCTACCTGCTGTCTCATCACGTCGTCGTTGCATTGTTACGGGTCACATGAGGCGCGGTGGTTTGTCTCAGTCGCGGGGTTCTTGAGCATAAAGCGACTCGAGGCCTCTGACGTGTAGTGAAGCTCGGTGCAGAGGGGAAAAGGGATCCGCCGCCGTCCACGCTGACGGACGTTGCCTGGATGACTCGGGTCAGAGTGCATGCTGGGAAGCGTACATCAGCCCGACCAGGCGGAACGAGGGTCGGAGGTGACCGTCTCCTTGCAGCACGAACAACGACTGTGTGCTAAAGCCTGCGTCCGTAGGCGTTGGCCTGCGTGTCGTCACGCTTAAACTCACGTGTTGCACACTTCTCCACGAGGCTCATCTGTCTATGACGAATCTTGATTAATACGCAGATTATTATTTCAGTTAAAACCCCCAATTTGGACCGTTTTCCAGAGAGAAATAAATGAGAAGAAATAATAAAAGTAGATGGATTTGAATAGTCTAATAGGCTAATTACTTCAGCCCTGGAATCTAGTAGTTAATTATATCTCTGTTCATTTTCCTTTTGTACCCACAGTGCACGCATGAGTGGTGTAGTAGTACTTTAATTGTACCCTGCCAATAAATGTACGGATGTAAAGAGTAAATTCAATTTTTCTTTCAGGTTGTTTCCTCGGCTGGGAGGAAGCGTCACTTCCTCTGTGGCAGGATGATGGATAACGCAGCGGGCCACTGCAGCGCCGTCAGCGCGGATGAGAAACAGAGGCGAGAGGAGGGTGATACAGGTGGAGAGGGGGGGGGAATAGAAAGAAGGATGCCTTATTCGTCTGAGGAGTCGGGAGATCCCTTTGTCTGTGTGCTACCAGCAAACTGATGTCTCTCTCTCTCTCTCTCTCTCTCTCTCTGTCTCGCTATGTAAGATACAAAGCACACAATCATCTCTCACTCTCTCTCTCTGTCTGCCTTCCGCTGTCGTTTGGAGCTAAAATAAGAACAGTAGCTACCGGTGGAGGAAGCTGCTCGCTCCTCTGGAACAGAGCGAGCTCAAACTCACTGCACCCACACACCCACACACACACACACACACACACACACACACACACACACACAGAGGCCGACGATGACACTGCCCAGCAGGTTTTTAGTATGGCGGCTTTAGTTTTCTAACCAACAGAACCTTCAGTTGAAAAGTCCCTTTTTCTTTGTTTACCGCTGACAGCCGAGGCGCTGAAGTCGTTAACACACCAGTGTTGTACGAGGCACATTGACCGGCAGATTGAGTCATTATTGGTTTATCTCCTCAGAGGAAGGACAGCGAGAAGATGCCAGGGGAAAGAGTACGGTGTTGTATATTTGAAACACTTATTGAACTGTTGAATTTGAGTAATGGACTTGTAGCTGCAATCCCGGTTCCAAATCGTTCTATTTAATTTCCAACTGAGCTTCGACCGTTACATAATAAACCACATCAGCACCTGTTTTTCGACAGCCGTATACATACTCACAATCTCACACGCACACAGACTCACTTTATTACCTGGCAAATGAAAGAGGTGACAGCTGGCCGTAAGTGGCAGCAGAGTGAGTGATCACACAGAGGAGATAAGAGTATTGATCGTTGGAGTCGTTCCACGTGCGCGAGGATGCATCTCTCTCCCCTTTCCTTAAATCTCTAGACGGCGGAACCACATTCCTAATCTGCGATGCTCTCAATGCTCCTCCAGCGCTGCTTCGTCATTAAACGCTCCACTTTCTCCACAGATCTCATTGGACTGCTAGGCCAGAGGGCACAATGTCAGGGAGAAAGAGACAATGTGGGGTCGGCGGGTTCGCACCCAAAACTCTCTCTCACGGAGAGGACGAATAGTTTTGAGGCGAGGTGGATGGTGGATGTTTTGTTTTTGTTTTTTTTGTGCCTCAGTGGAAGAAACGAGCCACTGCCCTGCAGAAAGCGCATCAGCAGCAGCTTCCTGCGTGCGATCGATAGCCCCGGGATGCAAGCCCGCCCCTCCCCCTCCTCCCCCCCCTGCCTGCCCCGTGACCAGGGGGGAGCTCAGAGAGGAGAGTGGGAGGATGGGGAAGAAGGATGGAGGAGAAGGAAAGCCTAGACGGCCTGAGGACTCCTCTGGACGCTCTCATCTTTGCTTAAAGGAAAGGTGCAAGCGCCGAGTAGCTGCAGGCCTTCTCACAGTGGTGTTTTATTTTTCTATATACGCAGTACTCTGGCGGTTGGAGCGTTGCCGACTGACAAACCAGACCAGTTCATCTCATTCGTCACGTGGACGTGTTTGCTCCTCGCCTTACCTGCAGGCGTCATGTAATAAGCCTCTATGTCGGCCATGTCCGTGTGCAGAGCGCAGTCCAGGTAGCTGTGGATGACCGTCCTGCTGTAGTAGTAGCGCGCGCCCATGAGGACGAGGGGGGCACAACAGGTCAGCGTGACGGACTTGGTCACGAGAAAGCACATTACTATGGAGAAATGGAAGAAAAATAAACGAAACCTGTCAGAAAAGAGAATCACATGTTTGATTTGGGCAGAATTTGACAAGGCACACACACACACACACACACACAAAAAAGACACAAAAAGGAGCAGAGGCAACGTGGCATTTGTCAATAACTGAAACCGGAGATTTCACGATCACTTTCACACGAGATTGCAGCCGCAGGAACACGAAAACGTGAAGGTGGAACGTTCAGCAGAGGCAGTGGAGTCAACAGCGGAGTGATTTGGGGGGGGAGGGGGGGCGCCTTGGTTTACTCCAGCGTGTGACAAGCATCAGCCTGGAGGGGAGGAGATGTGGACTTGATGGGGAATCAGGAATCAGATCTCGCTGAATAGAATTTGGGGGGGGGCTGTCGTGTTATGTTCCACAGTCACGGACGCTCTATCGTGCCCAAAAGCTCCTGAGCTCGTGGGATTTTTAAAAAACGGACCAGGGTGCACGAGGCTGCTAATATGCGCCGCCAACGTCAACAAAAGCCGAGAGATCAGCGCGTGACTGGCGCAGGGGCGGAGCGGGGAGCGGAACGGGTGGAGGGGGGGGGGGGGGTGGTACGTGCGCGCGCCCCAGCGGCGCCAAATGCTCACAAACTCATGCACTCGTTCATTCACGGCACCGGCGTGTCATCACGTCATCGGCGAAGCCGCCGGTTGTACACACACACGCGCGCACACACGTGCACACACGCCTTTTGTTGCATGACGGGAAACACGCCGGTGCGCGACGGCAGTTTTTGTCTTTTTATTTTATTTTATTATTTATTAAACTCTTTCAACTTAACTGCGCATCGCCCACGCGGCCAGATAAGTGCAGGGGCGCGTGAGACTGTTGTGTGGGATTCGAGCTCTTCAAATAAATCCCGTCTCTCTCTACACAACACGCGGAAGTTTCCTCGGTAACGCGTACTTACCTGTCAGAAGCGCGTATAAAAACTGCGTCTTGGGCTGCTGCCGGATCGCCCTGAACGCCGTGTTGGGAATCCTCTCCATTATGCCCTCGTAAAAGATGCGCCGCACCTCCTCCTGGTCCCCGCGCTCGAACTCGCGGATGAAAACCGCGTCTCTCCTCACCCCCTTTGCCTCGGCGGAGGGGGGAGAGCTCCACATCATCGACTCTTTTTTGGTCCCGGGTATAGCATCGTGTTCGTCCGCAACAATTTTAGTCTCGCAAACCATTTTGGGAGACGAAAAATGCATGCAACTGGCCTCAAAAACCCGCTACAGTTCAGGGGGAGGGGGGGAGGGGGGAGTGGGAGATGGATGATGCGTGAGCTTGTCTTAAAAAACAGACAAACGATGGAGGGGGGGAAAGGGGGATGTTCTGCTGCAACCCTGAGCGTTACTGACGACCAAGACTCGCCGGTGTGATTCCACCAGTATTTATAAGCAGGCAGGGCCGGGAGGGAGGGAGGGGGGGGGGGGTCCTCTCGCTGCAATGAGATTGGTGGAACCTTTGCGCCGTTAAAATACAGAGGGAGGAGGGAGAGACGGACACTGTCTCTTTCCCTCTCTTTCTGCATCCCAGCAGGCGTGCATGCGTGCGTGCGTGCGGGCAGAGAATAGTGCATTGGTGAGGACGGTGGGGAGGGGGGGGGGGGGTCTCTGAACTGGTTGGTCCCCCATAGTGTCTCTCCCCGTGAGGAGGACACCCGGTGTCTTGTGTGAGGGACCCGACGATGCGGCGCAAAGGTGAAGCGGCGGCGATGCGTCCTAGAGGAGGACATCCTAGAGGCAGGTGCGTCCCAACGGTGCGCAGACTGTGACAAAGAGCGTGTGGTGGGTGGTGGGGGGGTGGGGGTGGTGGTGGTGGTGGGGGGGGGGTCCCGATGTAAGACATCAAGGGACCACACCCTGATAGGAGTAGGAATTAAAAGAGACATTTATAAATCGAGCTAGTTGCGCTGGTGTCTTTGACGGTCTCCGCTGCACTGCGGCGCCCCCCCCCCCCCCCCCCCCACACACACACACACACCCCTGTCCCCTGGCTCCCGTCATATATCAGTCTCAACATGATTAGTTACACACACACACACACACACACACACACACACACACACACACACACACACACATTAGATCCAACCGCGACAATAGCGGCTTTTTACGCGCGACTGTGGTGGCGATGACTCTGCATCCGCCCCTTTGCCCCCCCCCACCCCCCTCCCCTCCCCAACCCCCCTGCCGCTCCCTGTAATTGACCACGACTGTTATCATACAACCAAGCTTCCTGAACAAAACTGCTGCCATGACTGAAGTGTTTGTGTTATTTTCTCTCCACAGCTGATGATCGCAACAGTTAAAAGAGAAAAAAAGAGCGTTCACCTTCACATCCTGAAATCCCTCAATGAGTGTTATGCAATAAATATGTCATCGGCGCCGCAGTCAAGAAAACAAGAGTCCACTATTTTAACACTAAGACCGACACACGTAAAAGCGTGTTTGTGTCTGTTTGGTGCGGATCCGCCGCGCGGAGCCGCGTTCGCACCGCGGAACTTGTTTGAACCGGATCGTCAGAGGCAACCTGCTATTGATGAGGCTGCGTCCACCCCCCCGACCTCCTCCTCCTCGAGGTACCCCCCCCCCCCCCCTCGCCGGGAGGAGGAGGAGGAAGAGGAGGAGGTCGGGTGATAAACTGCAGAGTTATAAAGTCATCACATTCTCTGCTCATCCCGGACGTTTGCTCCGCAAAAATGCGTCTAAAGATGGATTTCAGCGCGTCAGCAGGTGCTCTGCAGCGGAACCCACCGCGCCGAGCGGCTGGAAGATGCTGCTCCGCGCATGCGCACTGCTCCTTTTTCATCGACTGCTTCAAGTGCCGTCGGTAATGTCGCAACCGAGCGAAATAAGTTTCTTAAAAACGTCTTATTTTCGAGGATCAAAAAGAGCAAATGAAACAACAACAGCTCCCCGTGACACGCCCCCAAGTGACCAATTACACGTGATATGTATGAATATGATCTCAAATTGCTGTCTTTATTTTGCCACTGTAGTAATTAAGTCTGTACAACTTTAAAAACAAAACGTTGTTCCGTCCCAAAACCCTGCTTCCATTTTATCAAACGTCTCCACGTTAATAATTATTGTTATGTAACTAATGAATCAGCTTCAGAACCTGGACAAGAGCGGGAAAGTCTTCATGTTGTTCTGGATAATGAGGACATAGTTCAAATGGCATGCAGGTGAGACATATGAGTTTTAATGGTTAGTTGAGTCATTCCACATCCGTCTCCTCACCAAGTCTTCATTTTCATTAAATTAATTTCATTAAAAATACATTCCTACAATGTACCACGAATCAGCGAGTGAGGTTTGGAACATTTTCACTGATCATCAGTGTGTCGAGCGCCTTTAAAGGACTGCAGACCATTATGTCCGAGCAAACTGAGCGTGCTTCTCAGTTACCCAACAGATTGTTCCAATAATCCAGTGCGTGACCTTTGACACTTTGGGATTTCCTGCGTCTGAGGAACCCCCCCGCCCCTAAAGACCACAATGCCAGCACTGAGTCTCCTGCCGGCTGTGACCTCTTGACCCCTCTCAGGACCCCCGATCCTCAACCTGCTTCCCACAGTGTGCGAGCTACAGAAGGTTGGCTTTTATATCTATATTCGTATTTCTGTATTTTAATTCAAATGACTATTAGTCTGCAGCGTGCATGAAGAGTGTGTGAAACACTGAGCTCCTCAGCACACGTAAAAGACCCCCCCTCCCCCTTTCTGGCCTTCTTTGCATCCCCACCCCCACCCCATCTACTCGCTGCTCACGGTCATGTTGCATCCTGCGGTTTCTACGCAGGTCCACGTGAGAAAAAAGATTCTAAATGTTATGGTTCTTTTGGAGCTGGACACAAAAATCGACGCCTGGACCGCCGTCCACATTCCTGGCATTCTTCTATAAAGATAGGGAACGAGAGGGAAACCGTTGTGGCCACTTTAGCATTGACGAATGCCGCAGAGCAAATCCTACTATTTATGCTCTTACTTTTGGGGGTAAAAACGTTTCAGACGTATTTTACTTACTTCTAGTAAATGCAAGAACGGTAATTGTTTACACTTGGATACATTTGGGTTCAGATGTGCAGGGGAGACGGCGCGTGAGGCCCGACTCCCTGTCTCCCTCTTGTGGCCGCAGGTCAGACTTCACAAAGCCGAACTGGAGTCTGGAGTCTGAGAATCGGAGGCGTTGGATGTCGGGCCGTATTCATCACCAGCTGTTCCACCAGTAGGAACTCAGGTTCACGGTTATTCGTTTCCTCTTCCTCCCTGACTAAAGAACGAATGGGAGGAACTGCCTTTGACCCCCCCCCCGTTGCTACGGATGATGTCAGCTTTGAGACGCCTCATGAATACTTGAATCCTGTTGAGGGGGTGAGGAGTTTCTTACCCTCTGGGTGGGGAAGTGTTCACAGAATCTAGAGACAATTCATTCATTCACTCTTATTGTTCCAGGTTCATTCTGCACCCTATGAGAGGAGATGTTGGGGGGGGGATGTGGGGGAATGAACCATCAAACCACTTATTTCCGTGTATTAAATGTCATGAACATGCTTCATCTTCAGGGAGAGGCGTCACCAGCTTGAGAACAGCTTTATTTCTTTCACAGTTTTCTCTCACACCAGCTGCTGGGCTTTCATTCATTTTTCTCAGCGTCTCATTGATGTTTTATTTTTTTTTCGCTCATCATCAACACTCATCTGCCGTTTGCGTCGCGTGCCCGTACCTCTGCAGCCTCACACGCTAAATAGCGAAGACATAAGCTGCACTGTTCATAACAAACGGCGTCGAGCGGTAAGGTCAACGCGGGACGTCTCGGGTGACCATCTCGACATCATCCCGAAGTGGATGTTACTTGAGCCGTCAGCTTGGTGGACGGGTTTTGTAGAAATGCCACAAGGTCATCATTCAGTATCGCATAGCCGCCTCCATCTGTTCTTCTAACGCAAAATACAGATAGCCGAGATGCTGCGTAACTAATGAGCAGGGCCTCACCTCGCCCTGGTACAACCAATCGGTTTAAACAACAGGTTGACAGTGTGATGACATGTGGAATAAGCTAAAGTGAGATAAAAGGCCAGGAAAGTATTGACGATTTTGCCTGCTTGGCCCCCCCCCCCCCTCCCCCCAACCCCACATTTGAAATAGCTGGAAGTATTTAGTAAGCTTCTCCAGGAGCAGGTGAAAGGAAAGCGGGGAAGGCCTCTGAGGAGGGAAGGAGCCAGTGAGCGAGGGAGGGAGTGGAGTGGTCGTCCTCCCTCTCAGTTCATGTTCCGGTGGGTCTCAGCTCACTGCAGGCGCTTCAGTGGCCGCTCTCCTGCCTCACTTTTCCCTCTTTTCTTTTGTTGTATCCTATAGTATTTCACCCCATCTGCAGTTGCAGCCATAGGTGTGTGTGGGGGGAGGAGGGGGGAGGAGGGGGTTCAGTGGGGAGAGTGCTGCATTGCTGCGACACCGCTGGCAGCCTGCCTTCACTTTGGGGCTCCTCCTGCTGGTGGAGGTGCAGGTATTGCAGGGTTTTTTTATCCTGTTGTAAACAAATAAAGAGCTTTGTGTGTGTGTGTGTGTGTGTGTGTGTGTGTGTGTGTGTGTGTGTGTGGAAGAGGATGAGGTCAGCTAAAACAAGAAGACCATAAAACACACACACAGTCTGCTCTGCAGGCCATCTCCTTCATTAAATGAACACAGGGGACAATCGACAGGCATCTAACTCATGTGGTCATAAAGACTTGCAGATGTGATGTGTGTGCAGATCAGTCTACATAAGCTGTGCGATGCAGCAGAAAGAATTATTCATATTCTTAATATGATCAGTGATAACAGTCCCAGTCGGAGAAAATAATAAAAGCAGCCCAGATTATTAATTGTTTTTATTGATAGGTACAACATTAAGACAATAATGAGTGTTGTAAGACAACTATTATCTCTATCTCTATGTCCACTGCTGCAGCCGACTTCCCTCCGCCCCCTTCGATACAACAGTTAATTTGATCCTGTATTGCTCATCTCTATTCTTGCATACCTTTGTCGGACAGATAAGACCTGTGTACATTTACAGAATCTATACAGACAATCTACATTGACGGTAGGTTAACAAAAAGTGCTGTAAATTCATGCTACAGTGCTGCGCTAAATCAAGATCTACACAAACGCTTTTTCCGCCTCGACAAAAGTGTTAAAATATGGTTTGATCTTCTGGTAAAATGTCTTCTAAAAATCTTTACGGTTATAACAGAGAAAATAACATTCTTCAATAAGTTACCCAAGCCTTTTTTTCTTTTTTTGGAAAAGAAGCCAGTCTGAAAAAATCTGATGCATTTTTCTAGACAGTTATTGAAATACTTCTGAGCAGTTAAATAAATCACATGTGATGCTACAGTTTGATGTGTATAATCGTTGTAAACATTCATCTCACACATTCAACGGGGGGGAAACGACGTTTAGTACAAAATAGTTTATGCTTAACAGGAGACAGACGAGCCCCGGCTCCTGTGACGACGAAAAACAATCAAACTAAATTCCACGGCGGCGGCGTGTTTCACGACGTAAAACATCGGTGGCATTGAGTCGTCCCGGGTAATAAGGCTGAACAACGACGAGCCCGCTGACGCGTGACATCAGAGCGCCACGCCACTGGGATGTGGGAGAAAATAAAGTGCCTGCGGCGTGGACGAGGTGAGATGGAAATCGCTGTACATGAGTGGAGGTCCCGGTTTTCGGGGAGGGGGGAAGGGGGGTAGGGAGGGTTCGTTGTCGGCGTGGCGACGTCCTCGGGCGCCATCAGCGCAGTGAGTTGGTGGGCATGCAGTCGCACAGAGCCCTCCTCTCGGCCCTCAGCACCAGCGTCTCCGTCTGCGGGGGACACAAGCAACGCTGTGTTGACTTTGAAAGAGTAAAAACATCAGCGTGGGAAATCCATTATTATAGTGATGAGTGGGAAGCACAAACGTACTGCATGTACGAAATGTTTTAAAAAGCATTATACAAATGAAATTCATTATTCGCCTGAAAAACTCATGAAATAAAGACCATGACATTTACTCTTTACACCTGTTTAGTAAAACAAGTGAACAAACTCCAATAAACAAGCAATAATTCACGGTTCCAGGAGTAAGGTCTCGTTATCGTGCACTAATGGTTCCGTGAAGCGTCGGCTGGTGAATCGCGAGCCTTTAACACTCAAGCACTGCAGGTAAAGAATCCCTCAGACTGTAAAAGGGGACATATACGAGACGCTTCTGATGCAAATGTCACTTACTCTGGCATCGAGGTTGAACGCGGTCTTCTTTAGATCTTGCAGCGCCCGTTGCATAAACTCAAAGGCGTGACAGTCCACACAGGGGCGACCTGGAAATGAGACAGTGGGGTTACTGGGAGATGTCAGTCAACTACACAGCAATCAGCTGCTGGTCATATCAAAACCGCTGTTTTATTGCTTTTAAAGAAATACGATTTTTTTTTTTCATTAGTTAATTAGAAGTTTAGAATTATCACCAACACTGGGTAAAGAAATAAAAATCACAGTGATGTGCCTCTAAACCTTCACATTGTTCTGAGTCTGGTGGAGATGATAAAAATGGGTCACACAGCAGCACGCAGGGCCCATTTTCACGTTGGGATATATATACACCGGTCATATGACCTAATTAGGCTCTGCGTGGACCTGCCATCATTGGGCCATGAACGCATCTCCGCGGAAGACACATTTCCACACAAAATAAACTGCAGCGAACAAGCTAAAAACAGATGCAGTGCTTGAATCCACGTACTTTCCGCGGGGATGACAGTCCCGCTGTCCTGATCCGCATCAGCAGCTCCGAGGCAGAGCAGCTGCACCGCCAGCAGGAGCGCGGCCGCCTGCAGATATCCACTGGACGCCATGGGGGAGGATGCGGTCGCCTGCCGTTCGGAATTACAAATAGAAATGTGCGGGTGAGTGTTTCGCACACAACCCCAGAAAATGTCCGCAAATCAATGGAATGACACAACCCCGTCGGCTTTGATCGGGAGACAGTCAGTTTTTTCTATTTGTAAATGTGTCAAGTTATTTTTAAACAATACAGTTTAAGGAGGATAATTGCTGTTTGTTTTCCAAACGGCACGTCAACCTACCGTGAATCAGTCGACGATATTTTGCCGTACGCCAGATAAACGCAAGATGCCCACCTTGGATGTGATTAAAGGGAAGTGCGCATGCGTCGTGTGAAATTAGCCGTGGGTACCTGAATCAAGACTTCCGGTTTTAACATTCAGAATAAAAGCCCATAAACTTAAACCAAAGACTATGAATGTGTAACACGTTTATGACCAACTGTGCGAAGTAAATACGTATATTTGATCAATCCAGAGCATTTCAGAGGGATATATTGTACGATTTAACACACTGTACACGATTTTTAAGGTCTATATGTTCTAGAGTAAAGTATAAAGGTTTATATGGTAATGTTCTCCATCCCTTTCCTCAACACTGCTCCTTACATACTATTACATAAGTAATGCACATAACACCATGAGCATTCTACATAATAGTTACTTTTACAACTCCATTTAGTGCATCATCATTTTTACCTTTATTTGAACTGAAGTGAAAGTCAGAACTGCCACTTTTATAGTGTATAACACTATGATATGTGCATATACAGTGAACATATTTGTGACTTGCAGCTATTTTGATACTGTGAAAAATCTAATAAAAATTACAAAAGTAAGCATTAACTTTCTTTCACGTTAGTTTATTAACCCATAGTTACATTTTTGAAGTGTTATGCATCCTTCTTTCACTTTATTAAAACAACATATAGACGAATATATAAAGCAGAGATACAACCACAGTCCAGAAGATTATACCAGTGAGTTTGTTTTTTATTTCAAATCGTTTTGTTGTGGCTCAATGTTTTCAAACGATTCAGAGCTCCGTGTGCTGGGCGGGGTCCTGACTGTTTTCTTAGGTAGCTTGTTAAAATGCCCGAACTCAAAATACTTCTTTTTCCAAGATGGCGTCGATGAAGGACAGCGACACCGGACTGTGGCTTCACAACAAATTGGGATCCACGGACGAGCTGTGGACGCCTCCGAGCATCGCTTCCCTGCTCACCGTGTCGGTAATAGACAACATACGGCTGTGCTTTTCGAGCTTATCGCCGCCCGTGAAGCTGAAACTCCTGCTCGGGATGCTGCATCTCCCCCGGCGGACCGTTGACGAGGTGGGTTGCGTCGCGTTAGCTGATAGCCGTTAGCATGACGGGTGAAGTAAGCCAAGTAATTCAAATGTAACGCGGAGAAACACGCGCGAACTCCTGCTCGCTGCTCGAAATAAAGAAAAGTTTTTTTTGTTTTTTTTTTGGTCGACGGGCGGGACGTCAAATCACGTTTACGAGAATTAACGTTGGTTACTTGCGTTAGCTTGCTAGCAAGTGTTATTGGCGACGGTTAACGCCGCGAGCCAGCGTTAAAAGAACAAACCCAAAGCGGCTGTTATCCGACTGATCCCGGCGTTTTCTCCACCTCTCACCCGTCCATACGAATTCACGTCAACGTCACGCATCTACTCGACCCGCTAACTGGACGACAACGCAGGATTTTGCGTGGTTTCGGCGGTGGTTTCGCCCCAGCGACGACGGGAAGCATTAGCCCAGCGGGTCTGGTGCAGACATCATGGTGGGATGGGCATGACAGCGCTAACTTTAGCTGGCTGAGCGGGAGGGCGGTACCAGCATGGAGTCCGGCGAGTCACCTGTTGAGCCGCTACGTCGCAGCATGCACGCGTGTTTAGACTGTTGATTTATGATTTATCCCGAGATGATGCGACGGCTGCTTCCACTTTGAGCCGATGATGTTTCTCTGTAAGAAGATCGAAATGAACTCGAGGGCAACATGCGAGTTTGCCTCTTAAATGTGATGAACTTAATTGGATCTTACAAAATCAAATGGATTTGAAATGGTCTTTCTGGTGGTTAAAACAAATAAGCAGGTCAAGTTTTGACGTCTAGATAAAACAATTTATTAAAAAAAAAAAACTGGATGACCCTGCGAATAAAAAGTTGGTTAAACAGTAATTTGTTCATTCTCAGGCTTTTATCTAACACTGCCTGCTCCTCTCCCAGATGAAGGAGGCCCTGTCGGAGATCATCCAGCTGGCTACAGTGGATTCAGAGCCGTGGGTGCTGATGGTCGCCGACATCCTCAAGTCCTTCCCGGAGACAGGCTCGCTCAATCTGGACTTGGAGGAGCAGAATCCAAATGTGCAGGATATTCTGGGCGAGCTCAGGGAGAAAGGTAAGGCGATGCGTCAGTGTGACTTTCATATTCAGTTATGGTGGAGTTTCAACATCATGTATCACGTATGTATCCTTGAAGCAAACTATCCATGTTTTAATGCTCCCATTTAATCATTAAAATCAAGGTCAGCTAAACATCTTTTTCCTGGACCAATGTTGCATGGTGATGACCATTCATGAGGACCAACTTAATGGGATTTTATCATAATTAAATATATGCTGAATCTGCCATTTGATCTCTGTCCCCTGTTCTCCTCTCCAGTGAGCGAGTGCGAGGCCTCCGCCATGCTTCCTTTGGAGTGCCAGTACCTGAACAAGAGTGCGTTAATGACTCTGGTGGGACCTCTTACACCCCCCGTCAAACATTTCCAGCTGAAGAGGAAGCCCAAGAGTGCCACCCTCAGAGCAGAGCTGCTACAGAAATGTACGGTGGTGCAAATGTCAATGAATAGTGTTTTTCTTTTTTTTTTCTGTGGACTTCCTTTGGCATATTTGTTTGACATTATTTACAATTGGTGCAAGTTGACTATTTGTTAATACGTTGGTTCATAGTTTTACTGTCCTGTGAAGGTTGTTGGGTTTCCGTCAAAGTATTGATTTTAAGAATGTTATTGTGTTTAATTGTTTTCTGATCTTTGATCACTTGTGAAATCTTTTACTTTCTATACCAGCCACAGAGACCGCCCAACAGCTGAAAAAGACAGCTGGAGTGCCTTTTCATGCCAAAGGGAGAGGATTGGTCAAAAAGCTTGACACCACTAGTGAGTTAAATATTTCACTGCTCTTAAAAAGTACCACCGCAAAACCCTTTTTTAAAATCCGTCAAAAATCAAAGTGTGGCGAGGAACCATTTTATTCTGACGTTGCCTGTATTTGTATTTGCATCACAGCTCCCCTCAAGGGGATTCCCAAGGCCCCCTTCCGCAGTCCCACCGCCCCCAGTTTATTCAGCCCTCCCAGTAACCGTACACCCATTGCACCTGCGCGGACGCCTCTGCGTAAAGAGAGAGGGGTCAAGGTAAGGTCAAATATTCCCCCAAAGGCTTCCAGAAAATGTGAAACTGAATCTTGTTTATATGAATCGTCTCTGTTAAGATGTTGAGATTATGTACTTAGATTTTTCAAGTTATTTTCATAATGGACGCAGCTGAGGTTACACATCTTTTCAGCTTTTAGATATTTCAGAGCTGGATATGGTCGGAGCGGGAAGAGAAGCTAAGAGGAGAAGGAAGACTTTGGGTAATTGTCTTTCCATCCCTGCATAGGCCACCTTTTTTAGCGCCACCATGAGTCTGTATTAATGCTTTTCTTCTGTTTTTTTAGAAACTGAGGCTGTGGAGAAAGCGGCCAAAGAAGAAGCAGCCGCGGCAGCAGTGGTGGAAAACACCACACCCGACTACGCTGCCGGCCTCGTCTCCGCACAGGTGCTCCACTCGCATTGCTCCCTCGCGGTCATCCTCCGCTCCCCCCCCCCCGGGTCCATCGTAACAAATAATGTTTTGTTTTACAGAAACTCGGAGCGTTAAACGAGAATCCTCTGCCGTCGACCAGCTACCTCCCCGCCACGCCCAGCATGGTCCCCTCCTCCTCTTACATTCCCAGCTCAGAGGCCCAGCCAGGTTAGACGCCGCTTTCAAACACCCCCCCGAACACCCCCCCCCCCCCTCCCCCCTCCCCCCTCCCCTCTCCCCCCCCCCCCATTGATCTTGTGCCTTTGCAAGCATCAGCAAATGTCAAACTCAAAGTGTCTTTTCTGCCATTAAGCGAACGCAGGCGGCACCGGGCGGGACACACAGCAGGCGGCTCGCCAACCGGACGAGTCGGCGACAGCAGGCGCCGGCGCCACCGCGACCTTACCGGGCCAGTACAAACAGAGGGCGCCGATGTACAACGCCGGCAACACGGCCAACCCCGCGACGCCGACGTCCCCCAGCACGCCGGTCTCCACCCCGGCCAGCAACGGGCCCCCGGCGGCCGCGACAGCCAGCCAGCCGGAGACCCCCACCCCGACTCCCAGCACACCTCAGACTCCCACCCCGACGCCCACCCCTGCGCCGCCACAGCCCCAGCCCAAAAAGAACCTGTCGCTCACGGTAAGATGGCGTAAACGCCGCGCGAAGCTGCGCCCCCCTGTGTGACTCGTCTGTGTGTAGCTGTGGCTCCGCCCGCTCAACCCTCCGCCGCGCGGTTTCTGCTCCTCAGAGAGACCAGATGTACGCGGCCCAGGAGATGTTCAAGACGGCCAACAAGGTGACCAGGCCCGAGAAGGCCCTGATCCTGGGCTTCATGGCTGGATCCAGAGGTACAGGACTAAGAACAGACACCTCCCGTCTTAGTAGTTATTATTATTCAGAGGGTTTTAAATTAGACACACACTGATCTGATGGCAGTTTTTTTTTTTTAAATTGTAAAAACATTGTAAAACATTGTAAGACGCTTGCGGAAACCTTGCTCGGGGACAACGCATGGACTGCTAACTGGGGCGAAAGGCTGCACGGGTGAACTGTGGACTTAAGTCGCCCGTTTTGCGTAAACGGCCATAAATGAGATGGTTTAACCGGTTCTTTGCTTATCGCCGCAGTTTGTCAGCCGTTAAGGCCACTTCGCCCTGTGTAGGTTAATGGTTAACGGTTGGATAACTTTCCAAACTGCCACTTCACCGTGTGGCTGAAAGGTTGCTGCAGTTTTATTTATTATTTTTTTTTTTACAGCTGCTGGGTCCTTGTCAGTTTTGTTTATTGGGTAACCAATTGCATGCTAGAAACCATTAGATCCAGCAAGTGTATTTACCTTGAAACGGGAACAATTGAACAACAATTTAAAGGTTTATGCCTGATGATTCCTGAACACGAACCTGGTGTTCCCGATATTAATGGCTTCCTCCTGCCCGTCTCGCAGAGAACCCGTGCCCGGAGCAGGGTGACATCATCCAGATCAAGCTGAGCGAGCACACGGAGGTCCTCCCCAAAGCCGACGGCACCGGCAGCACCACCATGCTGGTGGACACAGTCTTTGAAATGAACTACTCCACGGGACAGTGGACCCGCCTCAAGAAATACAAACCAATCACCAACACCTCCTGAGACGCTCCGCTTTCTCAAAAAAAAAAAAAAAAACCGCACCTCAACGGTGTCTGATCCACTTTAAAGAAGCCATGTTTACACATTTAAAAGTATTTTCATTCACATTTGGACCAAATGGAGCAGCGGAGCGGTGGTAAAGGAGAGGGAGGGAAAGATAGAGCGCCTCGCTGTTCCTGCGCCGCCAAAATGCAGGACTCTTTGAAGAATATTTCTGTACTTTGGTCGTTACGCAGAACCTTTTAATTGTTTCAGTTTTAAAGTTCCCTCCGATTCTTGAATGATTCTCTGGTCCGAGGAATAGTTCCCACGGCGGACACCTCGCAACAAGTGTACTGCTGAGGTACAGGCGTGTCTCAAAAGAAGACCAAACTGTGGATATTTTCTGTATGAATGTCACATTTGCAGTATATCTTCCACCCTTCAGAACAGAAGGGTGACACAAAAATAAAAGAACAATGACGCGTCAACACAGAGGTGACCGGGGGAAAGATCAGAGCGGAGGAAGTAAGTTCTTAAAGCTGACGCGGTCTGTGTGGAGCCTGCAGGTGGATGTTCATCATTTTCTTTGGTCCCTTTTCCAAAGAAGGCAAGAAAATAAAGTATCCACTGAGATGTTTCAGCAGTTTGTATGGCTTCGCTCTCTACATTTACCATGTAGCTTGTGGTTAGTTGGCCTGGTTGTGTCTTTTACGTGCTCAGCAGGCTCCCCGTGTGTAGTCACATTAAAATGTACACCGCTGTTTCACTATTCTGCTCTCAGGGGAGTGCGAGTTCGTCCTTATCGCTTCAAATCAAGCCTCCTGTTGAAGCTGGACACACTGACCCTTTGTTGGATTATTGTGAACGGCAGCTTAGCGACGCCGAGCGGAGGTCTGATGACTTGGAACAGTAGAAATGTTTGTGTGGACGTGGAGGGCTTTTAGGGCCTTGAACCTTGTGCGCTGAAAATGAAAACGCACCTTTTACTCAAGTATCATCACTGCGAACACAGGACAGGAAATGTTAAGTTAAAAAAAGTAACATTCAGTCAAGCTTTTTTGGTGTGGTAATCTTTTTCTTACAACAATCCCGTAATTGCAGACACGTCTTCCATTTAAACATTCAGCCGTCGTGATTGTGCCTCTCGGTACTTCAGCGAGCAGGAAGACCGATCATCAACAGTCTGGAGGACCTGAGGTCTCAGTCGGCCCCGGGGTCCCTCCAGCCCCCGAACGTCTTCTCGAGGTAGAGCGCCACCTCCAGGGTCAGGTGGTCCTGCAGCTTGCCCGCACCGACCTGCACCCCCAGGGGCAGACCCTCCCGGCCCAGACCCAGAGGGCACTGGGTGACCGGCAGCCCGAGCATGTTGAGGATACCTGCAGGGAGGAAAACGTGTGACAAACATTTCTTACAGAGTACGCCTGAGCGCTGGAGGACCCACCTGTGTAGGCGAAGTCGGCCGGCCTGAAGAGCGGGTGGTGGTGTTTGGGAGCGGGCCTCGGGTGCGAGGGGTAAAGGAAAACGCCGTCGGTGCCCAGCAGCTCGTCTATGTTCTTCTGCAGCCGCTCCTTCTGCTGCACGATGAACGCGGAGGGTTCGGTGACGCGAGCCTTCTGCACCAGGGCCAAACCTGAACACGAAACACAACCACGCGAGTCTTGTTTGGAGTGAAATGTGAACAGATTCTCCTTTTAATATTAACCGTTAAAAGGCAAACCTAATTTAGATATGTAATGTATCCCCTTTACCGATAGCAGCCATGGTATGATCGGATTTCCCCACCATCCTCTTCAGCAGCTCCCAAAAGGGCCACGTAGATTTTCCCGGTTCCCCCATCAGATCAACAAACGGCGTCGGAAGCTGAGGAAAGCGAGACTGGTGAGTTTAAACCTGCGTTTATGTTTATCCCAGAGAAGAGTGTTCATGTGGTTTGTGTGGATGTGGCTGTGCAGCTAAACACGCCAGCGAACCATGTATCTTAGAATAAGTGCCGTTACTCTGCCTCTGCTGCCCAAGAAGGTCGCCCACCTTGCCCTCCTTGTCGGGGAGACTCATGTACGTGTCCCAGATCTGGAACGCGTAGCGGAACTCGGGGAAGTGCACTTCCTGCACGGACACGCCGAGGTCGGCCTCCAGCCGCTCCACCACCTGGAGAACATGGGAGAACATCGCGTCTGAGGGAACCTTTCTCACTTTGCTGCTTTTTCCTGCGGACAGCGAGCAGAAGTTGCGCGAGACGCACCTTCCTCTGAACGGCCATCAGCTCCTCGCTGACCGGGGACGTCATTGGAGAGCCGCCGTCGTGCGGGACGGTGAAGAACCGCAGCTTCTTCAGGTCGACCTTTGTGTTTAAGGACAACCTGCATAATGGGAAGATGATACAAACACTGAACCTGAACGATCATTTAGGATTGCAGTTCAAGTCGATGAGGGTTTGAGGAGAAGGAGACATTTAGAACTCTAAATGTCTCATTAGCATCACGAATTGGAGCCCTTACATGCCGGCGTTGGGTCCCGCCATGATCCTGAGCATCGGCAGCAGGTCCTCGGCGTAGCGGCACATGGGACCACTGCTGCAGAACTCCGCTTGTCGGCCGCTGCAAACGGGGAACTGGTTCTCGAGGGACACGACACCTGCAGGGAACAACGCATCAGACCCGGTGAAGCCGCAAGGAAACGTTTTTTATGTTTAAAAGATTCAGCAGTTGAAGGGCAACAGAAATCGGGTCATTTCTTCGCGTTTGTGCCATTTGAGTGCAACATGTAAAGGCTCAACCCAGGACCGCCGGGCATTTGTGTACATTCAACGAGAGTTTCTCTTACCGGGTGTGGTTTTATGGCCAAATATCCCGTTGAAGAAACAGGGCATGCGGATGCTGCCGCCGATGTCGGAGCCCACGCCGATGACGGCGCCTGCTCCTCCCAGAATGCTGCCCTCCCCCCCTGAGGCAGGCAGAGGAAAGAGGACATTAGCGGAGGAAACCCGTAGCAGCACTTAAGATCGGAAACTCAATGGACGGTCTTATTTCAAGCTTTCAAGTCGGCCGTGGAAGAAGGAAAGCGAAGAGTCTTCAACGGCAGGCTCGGTTCTTCCCGCTGACACCGGGAGGTTTCTGACCTGAGCTTCCTCCGGGGATCCTCTCCAAGTCGTACGGGTTGTTGGTGATGCCGTGGAGGTGGTTGTTGGTCTCGCACCACATGCACAGCTCGCTGGTGTTGGTGACGCCCATCGGGATGGCGCCCGCCCGCTTCAGCAGGGCCACCGGAGGAGCGTCGACGGTGGCCACGACTCCTTTCCTGGAAACCATACCGCAGGTGAAGGGCATACCTGCAGGAGGAAACGGGGGAGAAGATGGTCAGAAATCAGAGACCAAGCTGCCTCAAAGTGTTGAATACGTGTCTTCAAGTGACGTTGGGTCACTGGTTTTTTAAAGTGTTCCACAGGAGATCAGGTTCCTGCAGGTTACCCTGGAGGGCGAAGGACTCCTTGACAGAGAGCGGGACTCCCAGTAAAGGCAGACGATCCTCCAGCACCTCCTCTCCTCCGGTTTCCTCCTCAATCAGCAGGTCGACCTGCTTCGCCTCCTGGAGGGCCGCATCGAACCTGCCCGCAGAATAATTTCACCCGATTCGGTTCAATTACAGCGCAGAAAAGCCTGATGTTAAGATTATCCATCATAGTGGAAGCTATCAACACGGAAGAATTTTAGTGTTGCCATGACCGACTGTTTAATTGTCTTTTGTCTATTAATTGTCCTAAAAATAGTGGGAAATTATTCTTATTTCCCAAGGAAACGTCACATTGACAAAGCTGCAGTTCTATGTAAACACGAGAAACACCAGAGGACAGGAAGGATGGTTTCTCGCCTGTCTTTTGTCACAGCGTTCAGGAAGGGGTTGACCTCCTGGATCCTGTCGATGTAAGCTCGCACCACCTCCACACTCGACACCTGCAGAAACACCACAGTTGGACCTGTGCAAAACTGAAATGACTAAAATAGCTAAACATTTCAATACATTCTCAACAACCTAAAATAAGGCCTCCATGCTTCTAACTCGCTACATTACTTTTTTACAGCATTTGTTACCATGTTAAAAAGGGCAAAATGCTGCAAGATGCAAAATGCTAGAAAAAAAAAACTTTAAAATAAACACCGCCGCTCTCGGGCCCTCGGCCGCGCGCGCACACGCACCCACCTCTTTCCTGCGGATCTTGTGGGCGAGCCGCGTCGCCGACATGAGCAGCAGAGGGCTGCGGACGGGCGGCAGCTTCCTCCCCGCCGACGGGGCGCCGCCGCGGGGGGACAGGAGCCGGAACAGCGCGAACAAAACCCCCGCCGCCGCCTTCAGGAGCCACACCTGGACCTTCTGCAGCCGGGTCAGGGCCATGTCTGCACCGCGGGGGGGGCGGGGAAGGGTGGCTTCGGTCCGCGGGTCGCTGCGCACTGAACTCGCAGCTGACGGAGGAGGATGATGAAGTGAAAACAAGGAGAACCTGCTGCACCGCGCGGGTTAGTGCGGACGGAACCGGAAGTTCGTGCGTTTATTCTTCTATTAAGACCTGTTTAAAACTCCCTGTGCTGCTATGATGGATCTCTTTCATTAAGATGGTTTCATTGTTGTTGTTTTTTCATTTGCAAAAAGGAGCATTTTTTCTTGGAAAAAACTGTATTCGTTAGTAGAATAAAAACATGAGAATAATTGAAGGCCCCGAAAGGTACACTAAGTAGATCCTGAAAAAATATCTGTATGTATTTATTTACGTTTTGATCATTATTACAAGGGTCCAGAAATGACACACATGAAATCCCAATTTGTATGTGATACAGGAAGACTTTCAGATTTATGTTTTAATTTGAAAACAAAAACCTGCAATGGAGCCTTTATTTTGTCCAGCTTGATGTTGGCTTCGGAAGTGGTAAAGGTCAAATTAAACAAGGGATTTATCAAACGCGTGGTTATGTGAAAAGCTCTGTCCAACAAAGTCATTAACACAACAATTCTGTCATTTATCACCGAAAGGTTTAAAATACACTGAATATTGACCTGAACTTTACGTTTTTGCAGAAAGCTTTGAAAGTGAAAAATATATCAACATTTTCAAAAATCTTTAATAGGATCCCATTATATGGGCCCTGTTCCTCTAACTTCCTACGTTTCCATTTTGAGCTACTTTATTTGACACCTAGTTAGTTTTTATTGTTTTTCTAGTGATTTGTCTTATTTTAAAATGCGCATTTCCTGTTGCAGATAGTCTCTGGTGACGTAACGCCGTGTGAACACTAGAGGGCAGCATGGCTGAAGGCTGCCCTCTAGTGTTCACAGGTAGGGGCGCTGCACACAGGACCATATTAAAATGTTAAAAGTATCAACATTCAGTCAAAGAAACTTGTTTTGTGTGTTAATCTTTTTTTTTTTTTTTAAAGCGTGAGGTCTCAGTCGGCCCCGGGGTCCCTCCAGCCCCCGAACGTCTTCTCGAGGTACAGCGCCACCTCCAGGGTCAGGTGGTCCTGCAGCTTGCCCGCACCGACCTGCACCCCAAGGGGCAGACCCTCCCGGCCCAGACCCAGAGGGCACTGGGTGACCGGCAGCCCGAGCATGTTGAGGATACCTGCAGGGAGGGCAGCGCAGGTGGAAAATGAGTCTCGAGATCTTCCTTTTCTTCCAGAGCACGCCTGAGCGCTGGAGGACCCACCTGTGTAGGCGCAGTCGGCCGGCCTGAAGAGCGGGTGGTGGTGTTTGGGAGCGGGCCTCGGGTACGAGGGGTAAAGGAAAACGCCGTCGGTGCCCAGCAGCTCGTCTATGTTCTTCTGCAGCCGCTCCTTCTGCTGCACGATGAACGTGGAGGGTTCGGTGACGCGAGCCTTCTGCATCAGGGCCAAACCTGAACACACACACACACACACACACACACACACACACTTCATGGAAACGCATACACATGCATGTTTAAGACGGCAGAAGACTTGAGGGGCTAATTCATTTATTAGTTATACAGCTACAAACATGTACGGAATCGTATCTAATGACCTTCATAGTCTTTGTTTTATTTTACACATTACTGATACCTGTAAGTTGGTGTTTCTGTTAGTTTGTGTCCAAATTATAATCACATCAGTTTTTTTTGGAGGGCCTTCGTGTCCAAAAGTACAGAAATGAAAAAGTGATTTGAAAACAAATCATGAAAACGTTAATGAATAAATGCAAAATAATCATTTTCTGTTGTGTGTTTAATAAAGAAATTATGAAATTCTAAACTTTTTTTTGATATCGTCAATATTGCCGTGTCGATTTAAAGAGGCTGGGGTGGCTTGGATGTCCACTTAAAAGTTAACAAATGACCCTGTAAATATGAACAAACATGGTATCTTTTGATCCCCTCTCACCGATAGCAGGCAACGTATGATCGGATTTCCCCGCCATCCTCTTCAGCAGCTCCCAAAAGGGCCACACAGGTTGTCCTGGTTCCCCCATCAGCTCAACAAATGGCGTCGGAGGCTGAGGAAAGCAAACATTTTGGACGGAACCAACCAGATCAAAGGAGG
This sequence comes from Apeltes quadracus, assembly GCA_021346845.1. Lineage (NCBI taxonomy): Eukaryota > Metazoa > Chordata > Actinopteri > Perciformes > Gasterosteidae > Apeltes > Apeltes quadracus. The sequence continues at coordinate 2,543,154 of CM037923.1, read as the reverse complement.
TATGAAAATATATATAAAAAAAATGCAAAACGAGGAACCCAAAATAAGAAGGAGGTAATAAGGATTCATCAGACTAAGTGAGGGACCCTGGAGAGGTGAGTTGGTTCGATTGGAACGCTGTGCTTGTGCGGCTAAACAAGTTAGCGGACCATTTATCTTTAAATAAGTGCCTCTGCTACCTGAGAACGTCGCTCTGTACAGAGACGCACGCAAAGGACTCGGGGCCTGGAGGACCCACCTTGCCCTCCTTGTCGGGGAGACTCATGTACGTTCCCCGGATCTGGAACGCGTAGCGGAACTCGGGGAAGTGCACTTCCTGCACGGACACGCCGAGGTCGGCCTCCAGCCGCTCCACCACCTGGAGAACATGGGAGAACATCGCGTCTGAGGGAACCTTTTTCACTTTGCTGCTTTTTCCTGCGGACAGCGAGCAGAAGTTGCGCGAGACGCACCTTCCTCTGAACGGCCATCAGCTCCTCGCTGACCGGGGACGTCATTGGAGAGCCGCCGTCGTGCGGGACGGTGAAGAACCGCAGCTTCTTCAGGTCGACCTTTGTGTTTAAGGACAACCTGCATAATGGGAAGATGATACAAACACTGAACCTGAACGATCATTTAGGATTGCAGTTCAAGTCGATGAGGGTTTGAGGAGAAGGAGACATTTAGAACTCTAAATGTCTCATTAGCATCACGAATTGGAGCCCTTACATGCCGGCGTTGGGTCCCGCCATGATCCTGAGCATCGGCAGCAGGTCCTCGGCGTAGCGGCACATGGGACCACTGCTGCAGAACTCCGCTTGTCGGCCGCTGCAAACGGGGAACTGGTTCTCGAGGGACACGACACCTGCAGGGAACAACGCATCAGACCCGGTGAAGCCGCAAGGAAAGGGGCCGGAAACACAACGCTGTTTCATTGACACCCAAGTTTATAGGGCAAAATTGTCAAAGAGTTACTTATTGACATTAACATTCAGCAGTTAAAGAGCGAGATTATCAGTCATACGTCCCCTTCTCACTCAGAAGGATCTGGTCATCTCCCGCCTTAACTGTTGTAATCCCTCCTTGCCCCGTTTCCTCCTGCAGGTGTGCCCCTGTCCTGGCTCTTGAATGGTGGAATGAGCTCCCCAATGACTGAAAACACTCTTCTACCGACTCCACCTGGTCCAGCTATGATGTGAGTATAGATTTAACATTGACTTTCTCTCACCAGGTGTGGTTTTATGGCCAAATATCCCGTTGAAGAAACAGGGCACTCGGATGCTGCCGCCGATGTCGGAGCCCACGCCGATGACGGCGCCTGCTGCTCCCAGGATGCTGCCCTCCCCCCCTGAGGCAGGCAGAGGAAAGAGGACGTCAGCGGAGGAATCGGATCCGATTGATTTGATTGATTGCCGCCGGCTGTTCTCGACTCTGAGTGAACACCAGGAGTCCAAACCTCGGGTTGGGTCTAACGGTTTCTGACCTGAGCTTCCTCCGGGGATCCTCTCCAAGTCGTACGGGTTGTTGGTGATGCCGTGGAGGTGGTTGTTGGTCTCGCACCACATGCACAGCTGGCTGGTGTTGGTGACGCCCATCGGGATGGCGCCCGCCCGCTTCAGCAGGGCCACCGGAGGAGCGTCGACGGTGGCCACGACTCCTTTCCTGGAAACCATACCGGCGTTAAAGGGCATACCTGCAGGAGGAAACGGGGGAGAAGATGTCTTTAAGTGACGTTGGGTCACTGGTTTTTTAAAGTGTTCCACAGGAGATCAGGTTCCTGCAGGTTACCCTGGAGGGCGAAGGACTCCTTGACAGAGAGCGGGACTCCCAGTAAAGGCAGACGATCCTCCAGCACCTCCTCTCCTCCGGTTTCCTCCTCAATCAGCAGGTCGACCTGCTTCGCCTCCTGGAGGGCCGCATCGAACCTGCCCGCAGAATAATTTCACCCGATTCGGTTCAATTACAGCTCAGAGAGGGCCTGATGTTAAGATTATCCATCATAGTGGAAGCTATCAACACGGAAGAATTTTAGTGTTGCCATGACCGACTGTTTAATTGTCTTTTGTCTATTAATTGTCCTTAAATTGTTAAAAATTATTCTTATTTCCCAAGGAAACGTCACATTGACAAAGCTGCAGTTCTATGTAATCACGAGAAACACCAGAGGACAGGAAGGATGGTTTCTCGCCTGTCTTTTGTCACAGCGTTCAGGAAGGGGTTGACCTCCTGGATCCTGTCGATGTAAGCTCGCACCACCTCCACACTCGACACCTGCAGAAACAACACAGCCAGTCGTTGAGTCCTGTGATCCCGGGCTTTTTAGCAAGCGGGAGATTAATGAGGGCTCGTAGTGTGTGATCTGTTGGAGGCCTCTCCAAACGGAAGCCCAAATCTTTGTCCCCACTCCTAAATGCCTGGTCTTCCTGCAGCCGTAGCTTTCCGAGTTCTGCCGAAAAACCCGAGTTGGTCGTCACACCGCACCCTGGTGCATGACCTTTAAATGGTGGTCATCTTCCCCCCTGCCATCAATTCCCACCCAGTTTTGCATCATCAGCCGATGGAAACCGCACAGACAGGAAGTATCTACCAGCTCTCTGTGTGTGTGTGTGTGTGTGTGTGTGTGTGTGTGTGTGTGTGTGTGTGTGTGTGTGTGTGTGTGTGTGTGTGTGTGTGTGTGTCTCCTTGCACATTCTGGTATCCCTTCCTTTTTTGTTCAGCTGATGTTGTGCAACGATATCTCAGCAGTTGTCCTGCATGTTTTGCATCGCAATAAACACGATCGGTACTGGTATACACCTTTTAACACCGAGTAACACCGAAACGACTAAAAATGACTGTTGAAAGTTGAAAAGACACCTCTTTCCTGCGGATCTTGCGGGCGAGCCGCGTCGCCGACATGAGCAGCAGAGGGCTGCGGACGGGCGGCAGCTTCCTCCCCGCCGACGGGGCGCCGCCGCGGGGGGACAGGAGCCGGAACAGCGCGAACAAAACCCCCGCCGCCGCCTTCAGGAGCCACACCTGGACCTTCTGCAGCCGGGTCAGGGCCATGTCTGCACCGCGGGGGGGGCGGGGAAGGGTGGCTTCGGTCCGCGGGTCGCTGCGCACTGAACTCGCAGCTGACGGAGGAGGATGATGAAGTGAAAGGAAAACCTGCTCCATCACACGGGCCATATAGTGGGAAGCGGAAATTCGTGTTTTTATTCTTCTATTAAGACCTCATTCATGAAGTTGGTACCATTCTTCTTTTATTTGCAGAAAGAAAGATTACCAGGGCGCACATTGGAAACAAAAATGAAAATGATTGGAAACAAACGAGATGAACTGAAGGCCCCGAATCATACAGCCAGTAAGTAGATCTTGAAATAATTGTTCACGTATCAATCATTATTAATAATTTATAAATTAATTCCCAATTTCAGATATATAGATTTAAGTTTTATTTTGAAAACAATAACCGGAATAAATGCTTTATTTTATCCAGCTCGATGGTCTATATCGGTTTATATGTATGTCTTCTGTAATTTATCACCAAACGGTTTAAATAAAATTCGCGGTTTCACTGAATATTAACCTGAACTTTAAACAGAAACAAGTTTCTGTTTCTGTGTGAGTGAAAAACATGACCAAACATTATTTCATTAATCTTTTTCTTTAATCTTTAATTACATCCGATTTTATATATGAGAAGCGACACCATTTTCTGGGGTATTGTAGTACAATTTATGGTATTTCCGTTTTGAGCTACTTTATTTGACAGCTAGTAAGTTTCTATTGTTTTTCTGGTTTGTAATACTGTAATAACGCGTATTTCCTGTGGCAGATATTCTCTGGTGACGTAACGGCCTGTGAGCACTAGAGGGCAGCATTGCTGAAGGACTCATTCACTTGTCATTGAACAGACTCGGCACGTAGCAGCAGCAGAAAAAAAAACTGCCTCTGCAATGCAGGTCAGTGGGTTAGTGGAGAATCAATTCCATTTGCCATTTGCACCCCCCTCCCAATGAATTGGGGGGGGCGGGGGGTGCAAATCAGGTGTCATTGCCTTCCACCTGATTTGTAACTAAACCCTGATTTTGATCTCAGGCACTTTGAGCATTTTGTACATGTACATGTTATTTTGGTCCTACTCATTGCCGCTTAATCTTTAGTAATAAATAATGTGTACATCTCACTCCACTGCCTTTATCGGACAGATATAGTTACACAGCAGGTCATTCAGCATCTTGATGGTATTTATACGTTAAAAAATAACGCCTGTCTTTTATTTTGGTGTGAAAGAAGCTTCAGCTTCATTTGCAGCATACGTTTGTGTGACCAGAGGAGCTTTGCGCCTTCGTCTTGTTAGTGGAACACTTTGAATTGGGGATTTGAATATGATAGATGTGAAATCATTATTATCCACAGAATGTCTGCGGTACCCTGCCGAGCTACTTATTGATCCCCCTTTTTTTTCTTCTTTTTAAGCTGAGACCTATTTTCACGGCCTGTTTTGTGTTCAGGAGACGGCGCTCGGCAGCAGGACGTTTCTACCAGGACGAGGTGAGCCCGCTTTGCATTCCGTCAACTCGAGAAAAGGCCGGTTTCCTTCTGCAACTTTGGCAAACAAACCCTGACGATCACAGACTCCTCGGGGGCAAAGACATCACCCAAAGAAACACATCACAGGCCCCGACCGAGGGGGGTGCAAAACACACCGCCGGTCCCTCACCTGCGAGGTGAAACCTGAGGCTCGGAGAACGACGCGGCGTGTTGAGACAAGAGGCCGAAGCAGCAGGAAAACACTCAGCAGCGTTTGCATCTCCGTGTGAGGCGGCGGGACGAATGCTGATGTCTGGGGAAAGAGCTTAAAGCAAATGTAACTGCACTTGCGACGGCTTTGGGCTCTTTTGTATTGATTTTCTTTTTTTCTTCTTTCCGGTCTTTGTTGTCCCGGGATCTGCTCCTCACGCCATCTTTCTAGATCTCCTTGGAAACAGCTGCAACCAAAACGGGTCCCCGGGAAGTATTATCCATGCGTTTAATTTTCCTAATGAGACGACCTGCCCCCGCCCCCCCCCCCCTCCTCCTGTCATCCCCGAGTGGACGGTAATTTACTTTCCGCGGATGAAGCGGCACTTCGCGCTGATTCACTTGCCAGCGCCTCCACTCGGCCCTGGAGACCAATGTAGGCTGATACGTCCCCCCCCGGGGTTTGAAAACCGGACTGTGTGTGTGTGTGTGTGTGTGTGTGTGTGGGGGGGATAATATTTGCGTGGTGGCAAAAGGGATTTCTCCCTTTTGCTGAAATCTCATTTCTAGTTGTTTTTAAATTTAAGGGGTGTTTAGCTGTTTAGTCGTTTGAGTGGACCTTTCGTTTAATAAAACCATTAATTATTTATAACTGAGGCCTATTTGGTCCTTCAAAATAATTCAAACGCAGCAGCACCATCGCGAGCCGACTTTTCTTCTCAGCAGTGGTCTTTCATCCAGTGAGGGAGGAGGGGGACGTTCGGAAGGGGGGAGATGGGGGAGGCCGGCCATGTGGCAACTCCACTGCCCCCCCACCCACCCCTCTCCCTGCTCACCCCTCTGCTCCTCCTTTGGGGACAAGCGGGCACATGAGACAGCTGGTGTGTCCCCCCCTTCCCTCCCCCCCGCCTGTAGCAGGGGGGAGTGTGTGTTAGTAAGCACCCTCAGATGAGCTTTGAAGCTGGGGGCCCCCACCAGGCGCAGGGTATAGATTTTACTGTCCAGACCTGGATGCAGAGCTGGGAGGGGGTGGGGGGGGTGTTTGTATTTACATTGCACAGATGGGGGGGGGGGTCTCCACCGCAGCGCTGCACAGATGTGGGAGCAAAAGAGGCCTTTCTCTTTATGTGGAAGTCAGGATATTGTTCGGCGGCAGCAACAGTTGATGGACCGGTTTTAGTCCAGCGTTTGTGCCTGTGGGGGCTGCGTTGTGAGGGGGGGGGGTCCTGAGCAGCTCAGCAGCAGGAGCGGGCTATTGATTCTCGTTCCAATGGGGGTTGCTAAAACTTTTCAGCAGGGGATCTGAATGAGCGCCGGCCTCCCTTACGTTACGTATGGTTTTTCTACGACAGCAGACATTCTTTTTAATAGCAGCAGGACCTTCCAGTTAAGATTTCTCTGGTTTCCTGTTACAAATACTTCATCTGCCCTGCAGGTAGAATGAGACAAGTACAGGACTTTGGTTTTGGATCTTTCAATAGTCTGAATTTGGTTATTTGACCTTTTTTTTAGCCTTGGTTTGATTTATTGGCGACGTGTCCTTTGATCTCAACCTTGTTCCTGCCGTTTAATGTGTCGTACTTGGTTTTATATCTAGCGGTGAGATCGCAGATTTCAGGTTTTCTGTGCATCTTCCCTCTCAAAACACAGCCACTTTACCCACAATGCATCACGACACACAGACAGCCCGGTCGTAAGTTCCGGTGTGTTTTGTTAGTCGCCAGCTAACCGTGAGGAGCGCTCGAGGGATTTCTCTCATTTTCTAGATTGTGATCTCTCAGACGAAACCAAACGTCACTCGAGGCCGTTTATCAAACATCGTTCGGCTCCACAAAACACTTCAAACAATGTTTCTTAGAAAATACACTAGATAGTCAATAAAGACGACGGCGGGTCGTCAGAGGAAAATCTCTTCTGGAGGATATGCGGCCCCTCGCCGGGTGATGAATGAACTCTGAGACCAGTCTGAAAGGTCATAATCTCCTGTCCCGCAAAACACACAATGATCGCAAATAATCCCGCGTGCTCAATAAAGCCAAACTCGGACTGTAACAGTCAACGTGATGTGAATAAGTGATCAACGCCTTTAAATAATAAATAGTACATATTATCAGCAACGTGTTGTGACTTTGAGGAGGGTTTTTCCCTTCGGGCTTCAGGACAGAGCCAATAAACTGGCCGATGCATAATGCAGCGAGCTGCAGCGAGGGTGAGGCCAGCCGAACGCGTCGACCGTGTGTCGTCTCTCGGGAATGTGGCCTTGAGGTGTGAGGTGGCTTCACGCTGTAAGACGCACTTTTTATTTTTTTATGGCTCTCTGGCATCCAGCACCTTTTGGGTTCACAATCCACCTCTGAGTGAGTATCATCTTCCAAATGTATCCTGAAACAAAACGTGTACTTTTATTTTGTGGTACAGAGATTAGATTCACTTATTTAATTCCTAAATCTCAAATGTTTTAATTTTAATTTGCTTCTTTGTGTGCAGCACTTAAAAAGTCCTTTACGGAGCCGCTACATGCATCCAATTAAAGTCACTGCAACAGCTTCTTTTAGTGTCCGTTTATTGCTATTGGCGAATCATTTATGCTTTTTTTCTCATGTTCGATCTAATCCAGACATTAATTTTCCCTCCCTAACTTCTCACATGTTCCGCCTCAGGCTGATGTACAGGAGTGTGGAGTTGGGATCCTTTAATTGTGTTTTAGTGAATACCAGTTCAGCCGGACCATGTAGTAAACTGGTCCCAAACCTTTGGCCTGTGACCTTTCGACTTGTTACATGTTGCAAGAGGTCAAACTCTAAACTCCCTTTAATTGATGATGATCACCCTTTGGCCCCTTTAATCAATGGCAAAGGTGGAAACTCACCTTAAATCTCTCCGCGTTCTGTATTCAGGCCATGTTATTTTAATAATCCTAAATATTTTAGGGAATTCACAGCAGTAAATATTTACTGGGGGCGCCTCCAACCCCCCCTCAGGTGCATTTTTTTTTTGCTGTGGTCACGTGTGCACGCGCCCCGCCTCGCCGCCTCCGATAAAGCGCAGCAAAAGTCAGCGCTCTTCTTCCTTCGTGCAACCAAACCGGCAGCGAGGCGGGCGGCGGGGACGTAAAACGAAACCACCGGAGTGTGTACGCGCGCGTGCGTGTGTGTGTCTGTGTGCGCGCGGCGGCACGAAGATGATGAATTAGTGAAATAAGGCTCCAGTTACCGGTCTGATCCGGGGCTCAGCACTCGGTGCACGTGGAGGTGGTGTTCCAACAGGAAGGCCAGGTGAGTCCGACACGCGCGCCCGCTCGCTTTCGTTGCAGTTGTGCGTCAGCGTTTTTTTTAGATCAGGAATCTGAAATGTGCGTTTGCGTATCCGGAGGGGGACTCAAGTCCGCCATAGACGAGCTCACAAACTCTGCACAGTTCGCCATCCATAATTTACACGCCGCAGTCAGGTTGAGGAGCCCCGCGACACGCGTGTCCCTGCAGAGCGCCAGGACGCGCCGGCAGGCGCCATATGCGGCTTCCCCCATACGACCATTATTTCACCCATGAATACGGCTCTAGCGACGGGATCAGTAATAAAAACGTGCGTGTGCGTGTTTGTGCAAAGAGAGCGGATGTAAAAACGGGCTCAACTCTGATGGATTCGGTTTTTCTGATTCACAATGAAAGAGGCACGAACATCCGCGATTATGCTTCGCAGCGCTGTGCGTGCGTGTGTGCGTGCGTGCGTCCGATAGCTTCCCGTGTCATTGCCAGCGCGTGCAGGAGTTTTGGTGTCCGATCAGCCGCTGGAAGATGCACACACTTTATGATTACGCAAATTGACGCCCCTGTTTCCGCCCCCTTCCTGACTCCCTCTGCCCCTCCCCGGCTTTCATAGGCTGCCGCGTCATCGAGGCCGCTCCGTGCGCACTGGGAACCCGCGATTCAATTGGTGGAAGCAGGGGAGGGGGAACCGGCCTTTTCCACTGCAGGAGGAGAGGAGAGTTGAGGAAACCGAAAAAGAGACGCCACTGCCAAGACAGCAGCAGCAGCCTGCGCAGTGTGCGCACGGCACGAGGGACTTCGGATGTGGCGCTGCAGCTGCGTGGTTTGGTAGCCTGCGGCAGAAACAAGTCTGTTCCGGCCGTGTGCAGGAATTCTTCACTCGGGAGGGGAGACCGGGGACCAAAACCGTTCGCTCGACCACAGCTGCGACGCTTGGTTCCCCCCACTTGAGAGTCACTCCGCCCCCCCGGGGAGCCCTGCGCCGGACATGGGAAACGTAAACAGTGGTCGGGCTGGATTTTAAACTGCGCACACTTCCCACCCCCTTTTCCTTTTCCCGGGGCGATGGAGATGGAGATGGAGGCAGAGCCGCCCATGCACAGCGTGCACGGGACCAACCGGGCCAGACCGTCGTCCTACCGGGCCCTGCGCAGCGCCGTGTCCAGCCTGGCCCGGTTAGACGACTTCAGCTGCGAGAAGATCGGCGCGGGCTTTTTCTCCGAGGTGTTCAAGGTGAGAGAGACTTATTTTTTTAGTACTCCAGTTGGGCTTGGCGTGTTGCTGAGGACGCACTCTAGGTTTAATGTGAGCATCCTCCTTGTCGCCATGGTTACACACGAAAAAGTGTAACCTTATACCCTCCATCTCGGTACAGTCGCCCCCTCCTGCCACACTGCAGGTCACCTGCACACAGGCTAATTCTGACGATGGCCTCATTACAGCAGTGTGACGGCGCGAGGGATGCTGCCACAATACAAAGGGAGTTTGGCCGGGCAGAGAACTGCGACGGCTCTTCATCTTGAGCATTAAAGGGTCTACAATTCTCCTCCTTTCATTATGGAGCCTAAAAATGGTGCAGTCAGAACATTGCAGCTCTGCAGGTTGACTTGCTCTCCTGCTTTGAGTTTGTTGATCAAACACAGAGACGTCACCTCCGGGTTCCGGGAAAGGTTTCACAACGTTTGGAATTCTTTTTAGTTATTGATTTGATTAATCATGAGGTATTGTGTAACTGTACGCGTGAAGAACAACAATGAAGATGCATAATAATAGGGAAATACTCTACATTGCTCAAGTGCAAGTAGCCATGTTTGTAAAAATCACCAGCAGTCCTTGCAAACGTCGAAATACTTGAGTTGCGTGCGCATGTGGGTCGGTGAGCTGTTGGGCATGAATGGAAGGTAAACAATAATTGTATCCGCATACACAACATTGTGGAGCCACTCGCGCTGCCTCTGGGATTCAAACCGCCGCGTTTAAGCCTCGTAGCACCGAGGCGTTTCTCTCTCTCGTCCATTTAAGGTCAAAACTTGAGCGTGAACGATTCCAGTCTTAAAAAGCGCACGGCCATGTCGACCCCTCGCTTCGTTGAATAAGTCCGTTTGTGTTGTGACTTCGCTCTTCTTCTCCTCAGCTTTGCCCTTTGCGTGGCCAATGAGCATGCAAATGTCAGCGTGCTTACTGCTCGCTTGTCCAATTGCCACTTGGGTTTGGACCGTCCTGCCCTTTTGATAGCGCCATGTAAATGGCTACATTGTTGCTATCAGTCACATTAAAAAAAAAACTTTGCAGGCGGTGGCGGACTGACTCCTGCACGTCTGCTTTGTCACTGAAATGCATGTTGTGTGTGTTTGTTTGTTTGATTGTGTGCACTCGGTGCAGGTCAATGCAGGTTGCAGACAGGCCGTTCACCTCCGTGTTGTACAATCAGGCAAACCCAGTGAAAGAAAGAAAGTGAGGGAGAGGAAGGGGGAACATGTGTGGAGACGCGTATTTCAGTTGCGGTTTCTTCTTCTTCTTTTTCTTTATTTTTTCAAAATGATTTTCAAAGGAGTTCAGTGTGTGTTTGGCCTTGTGCAAGACTCCCACTTCTGTTTTTTTTTTTTTTCCTCCTCCTTTCCTCATCGCTTCAAACAGCCTGAAAGGATAAAAGCAATAAAACTTCTTGTGCACAAATCCCACTGCACCATAACTCAACGGTTTGACTGCAGGAAGTAATTAGATGTGCGTGCTGTCCGGTTGTTAACCTATCAAATAAGTTGTATTGATTTCTTGTAGGATCACTGCGTCATCTCCCAGCTGTTTCCGTCCTGATAAAGGAATAGCATATTTGCTAACGCAGATGACACCGATTTCTCATTTAAACCGTCTGACATGGAAGGCCCGCTGCGTTGTTGTGCAAAGCGACTTGGTGCCTCATTTTCTGCCTTTTGTAGGTTTGGCGCTGTAACCAATCGGATGCCTCGTGGTCAGCTTTGCTCATTGCTAATCTTTTACCACACCAGCAAGCTTTTGTGGGTTTCAAAGAAATGGTTCAGCACTTTGGGGAGAAAAAACCCCCCACTTATTTACTTCCTTGCCGAGAGTTTGGTGAGAACATTAATATCACTTGTAGAAAACAACATAATGTGTAGAAAACGGGGGTTTGTGGGCCGGATTTCAGCTTCTGTTGACGGTGCCGAAGATGCCGCACAGTGGGATTAAAGCCAGGTAACACATCTCCCCAAACCTTGAGCAATCCTTGGAATATTACTCACAAAGGAATGTTTCGATGTGTTGCTTCAGTGCTTTAGTGGCTGTTAGTCAGGGCGCACCCTCGTTTACTGTGCTTATCTCAACAGCCTGCAGCGCAGGTCCACGCCGTCTGATTGTCCTGTAGCTCAGTTTCCCTGATAATTTCAGCTCCGATGACAAAATGTTTGTCTTTGTAATGGTTGCGACAAGTGGGAGTTGGAACTGAATTGAAAAAAAATATGTTAACGTGAGTCACGTGAGAGTCATCATGGTAATAATCGTAACTGCCGGGATGGAGCAAGATTAGAGAGTGCGTGTGTGCGTGTGCGTGTGCGTGTGTGTGTGTGTGTGTGTTGAGTGGCTTTATGATGATACGATAAAGAGTAATTACATAAAGAGGGGATTTAAAACAGACTGGAGTCTCCGAAGGACAAATACTATCAACCTGAGTGACGATGACGATGATGCGTGGCAGCGGCTGGTGACGATGGTGATGGGAATGGTGCTGTGTGTGTGTGTGTGTGTGACTGCGTGTGACCGTGTGTGTGCGTTGTGTTTATCAAGTTTTCATCTAGGATTGTGAAACAGTGACTTTACAAAAGGAAGTTGTATCTCATACGTGACCGACTCCCCGGTAAACATCATCCTTCCGCGCATGCGCTCGCCGAATCCTTCCTGCCGTAACAACAATGTCGACTCCCGAAAGATGAGACTGCCACAGAGAAGTTGTGCGCGCACATCCATCATCGTCGGCCGCCACCAGTGCAGACTTGAACCTCGGCAGCTTAGTGCGGCCCCCCCCCCCCCCCCATTCTTCCTCCCCGGCGCGCCTCCAGTCTGGACCTGCTCACGTTCGCACCCACAAGCGCTCGGCGTTGTTTATGTTCCGCACAGCCGCGCAAACACAAAAGTGCTGAGCGTGCGCGGCGCGCCCGTCTTCCACCGCGCGGGCTTCAGAGGGACGAGGGGTTGAGCAACGGCCTGGTTTCAGCGCCCTCCTCCTCCTCCTCCTCATTATGGTCACCGGCGTTGTTATGAGATTACCCCGAGGAGCACGTGTGTGTGTTTACGTCAACGCACAAAGAGCGGCCGCCAAACCGCAAGAAGGTTAAACGCCAGGCTCAGTGTTTGCATGTGTGCGTCGCGTCCGGATCACCGAGATGGTGGAGCGTTTTTCACCTCTGTGACATCAAGACCGAAACAACAACAACAACAACAGCAGCTGACTGGTGGGCAGCAGCTCCGTGATGAAGAAGAAGAGGGGGCGTGGCCAGCCCACGTTTGTTGTTGTCTTGCAACAGGCCGAGTGAGCCCCAATTGTGTTTCTGAGCCCGGGCCGTCTACACTGGGGGAGGGGGGGGGGGCCTCGTTTCGGTCGCCTTCTCAGACGCACTCGCACTTTCTTCCTCTTCCTCTTCTTCTTCGTCTTCGCGCTGTAGATGGGAGCAGACCCTCAGGCGGCGGCTGAAGCCTCGAGTTGTTCGGTGGGAGAAGCACATTTTCTCGATTACACGCGCAGACCGAGCGAGTAGAGTTCAACCCCTCCGGGGGGAGGAGGTCTTTTCACTCGCAGTCCCTTCACACTTGTCGAATTTGTCGTTTCTGATAACTCGGAAATTGGGAATTGCCCTCGAAAACCATAAGAGAAAAGAGGCCTTTTGGAGGCAAAGTGTCCACAGGCGCCAACGTGGAACAAACCTGCATGAAGCCGCCAATGAGGAAGGAAACGTCTGCGTCCTTCATATTGGCCCATGTTCGTAAAAGTCCGCTGAAATACCAGCTCTCTCCACAGGTCTAACGCATTTCCTCTGCCCTTATGTGGGTCCTCCTCCTCCTCCTCCTCCTCTCTCCTCCATCAGTCGTCCTTGTCGGGCCGCCGGCTAATGACAGACGTTGCCGCACATGTTCGGCTGCACAGCGGAAGATGCCCGCGACCTTTCCTCTGCTGACTGCAGCACTCTGCACGGCCCAGTGTGATTTGGAGGAGCGCTTTGGGGTGTGTCTGACCGCATGCGTGAGAGTGTGTGTGTGTGTGTGTGTAATTGCTCCATGTCGTGGGGTAATCTCCACGTAGGCGTGGACGTGGGCATTCCAGTGGCGAGTCCATGGAGATGACCAGAAAAGTGGTTTGTTTCGCCAAGAAAATAACACCCCACATTTCTCTCTGAAATTGTCGTTGCAGTGTTGATCCTCTCAGATGAGACACACACAGCAAACACCTCTCTGAGAAATGCCCTCTGTAATGAGTGAGAAGTTGTTTATCTGGAGGCTCAAAGCCGTCGGGACTAGACGGTGAACAGTGGCGGAGCGTGTCGATTCCCACCACTGCTGCCTCAGCAGTTGGCTCACATTTTCACTGTAACACGCCTCCACTACTGTGTGTGTGTGTGTGTGTGTGTGTGTGTGTGTGTGTGTGTGTGTGTGTGTGTGTGTGTGTGTGTGTGAGGGAGTCGCTGTTAAGATTCTAGACAAGCATGTAAGTTTCTTCAACTAAGTGAGAAGGCAGATGTGTGTGTGTGTGTGTGTGTGTGTGCAGTCCTGCACGGCAGATAAATCTCCACTAATGGAAGCGGGAGGAGGCCGATGGTAGAAAGAAACCTGATCGGCTCCAGAGCTCCATCATCCTGCAGCCTCCAGCCGTCTGCCTCCACCTCTAAGTGCTGCTAACGCATGAAGATGTGTCCTGCCGTCCTCACGCGCTCCTGCTGCTTCCGCTTCGCAAGGAGAAGCAGTGTGTGTGTGTGCGTGTGTGTGTGTGATTTACATGTGTGCATCCATGCATGTGTGCAACACTTGACCGCAGTCTGACATCCTGTAGTGGCTGTGTAGAGGAAGGATTTAGTGTGGTGGAGATCAACGCTCGTTGACTGGCCTGTAGGACTGTGTGTGTGTGTGTGTGTGTGTGTGTGTGTGTGTGTTTTAATGGCATTACTTGCTGCACTATAGTCTCATCCCTAATAGGCTTTGTGGTCCGTTTCCATCACTACTCTGATCCGGAGCCCGGCTCAGATTCACGCCAGTGTTTCACTGACACTTCCCACTTCCAGACATAGACTCTCCCTCCCCCACCCCCCCCCAAGCCGCACCCTCCCCCCCCACACACACACAGACTCCCCCAGTCTTTCATTGCACACTAATGAAGTCACAACCTGAAACCCTCCCAAGCTGATTCAACTTTAGCTCGAATGAAATGTGGCATCGGTGCTATTAAAAGCCTGATTGCAGGGTCTGTGTGCAAACCAAAGTGTGCAAACCCATTGCCTTGAGTTGCAGATGTCATCTGCATGTTAGCACAGCTGAACTTCTGATGCTTATAGTAGGGATGCACAACATGTTTTGTAATCCTTTTTAAGCTTTGTTCTAATCAATAATGTCTGCGAACGCAGTGAAACACGTTGTGATTTAACTTGCCTTTTTTTGTTCAAAATGCACCAATGCTGCAGACCCACTATAAAGCATTTTCCGTGCCCGACTCTTGCAGTATATAACGGCGGTAGTTGCACACGCATTCAGTACTGAGCTGTCTCACTCCCCACACACACAGTCGCACTCCGAAAACACCTCTGACTTCTTCCTCCCTCAACACGCTGGGTGAGATTTTAGTGCTCGCCGGCTGCTCGCGTTTCTTTCCCTTTGGAAGTCCGTCTACTTGCCAAGCAAATCTGCCCTGACATGTAGCACGAGGGGGAGGGCAAGAGGGGGGGCCTGGTGTCGCCATGGTTGCCGTACCAGACCGAGTAAATCCCACCAAAGCAGGTCGAGGTACGGAAGCAGCCGAACTGCGGCTCGTAGATAATGAGGCCTGCCCTGTTCGGCTGTAGTTCTGTTATCTGTGTGTGTCGATATGTTTCTAGTATTCCATTTCCTGTTTGTCTTCTGATGCATCATCGCCTGTGCTTTTCCGATTTCCACACGTGTGACTGCCACCGCATGTTGATTATGTGCAACACATGACGCTGGATCCAAATGAGAGCCGTTGTGGTTCTGGGTGCAGGTGCAGCACCGCGTGTCCGGCCAGGTGATGGCTCTGAAGATGAACATCCTGGCCAGCAACCGGGCCAACATGCTGCGCGAGGTGCAGCTCATGAACCGACTGTCGCACCCCAACATACTCCGGTAACTGAAACGTTTGACTGGACATGCGCCGCCTATCGTGCTGTCAGACCTCCTCCCGAAAAGCCTTGACTGGCGTGCGTGCAGGAGCCGTCGTTCTCTTCCTGTGAGGTGTGTTTGTCTGCTCTGTTTGCAGGTTCATAGGAGTGTGCGTCCACGAGGGGCAGCTGCACGCCCTCACAGAGGTAACGCTGAGCTGCATGCTGCGACTTTATTTAAAGTAACAATTTAGTGAAACTGACACAACGTGCAAAAATCTGCACGTCTCACTTGCTATTGAGACATTTAGGAAGTTACCACATCTCGGTTGAAAATGATTGTTCGGTTCAGCACGGATTGTCGTGACATGTCACCCGTTTCTGACGTAGCCATGGTAACAGAGCTGCTCAGGTGCACGTAGAAGGCGACCTGTTAGTGGTTGAATTTGTCTCACACATCGTCGTGTTGCATTTATTAAAAAGCGCATCAGATTTCAGACGGTGTTAAGTGAACTCAAATCATCTCACGAGTCAGCAAATGAACGTTTCTCTAAGACAATTGATCTTCAAGCCTACACAATGAAATCCTTGTCTCTTACTGATTCCTAATGTTTTATGGCTGCAGTGTGACCTTGTTCCCTGTTTCTATCTCTTCTGTCACCTTATTTTAAAAGTGGCACCAAAAAAATAACCTGGCATTTTCTTAACACATTATTGTCTTGCGTAACTGTCATGTCACCTTCTGATGGAGCAGTGAAATAAACTATGGACCCATCAATTAAACGGGACCATAAAAAGAACAACCTCTTGACCTCACTGATAAGAGACTAAATCTTTATTAATGTGATGCGCATGTAATGACTGACTGTAACATTCGTGTGGCCAAGTTTCCCAGTTTTATTGCTGTCGACCTCCGTGCTGTGATTTTCAAGCTAACGCTCGACTCCGTGTGTTTCGCTGTCCGTCCCGACGATGCAGTACATAAACGGCGGCAACTTGGAGCAGCTGCTGGGCAGCGACGTGCATCTGTCGTGGAGCGTGCGGATCACCCTGGCTCTGGGCGTCGCTCGGGGACTCCAGTACCTGCACAGCAAGGGCATCTTCCACAGGGACCTCACCTCCAAGGTGACGCCTCGGACACACACACACACACACACACACACACACACAAATGACTGAACAGTGAAACACGACCAAAGCCAAAAGAGCAATGGACGAGGCCGATTTGTTGTTTATAATTTATTGATTGAACGTCTGAAATGTTGACGCGCTGACACTGTTGGCTGTTAGCAAGTCAGATTCGGAAAAAAAATCAGTAGTTCTTCGGCTACTGACTTTAATATTCTCACTTAAAGAGCCGTTTTTTCAGGCGACTGGAAAAAGCACTGCACGGAAACCTCTTAAATCACTGTGGAAATGCACACAAAGGAGCACAGGCAGCTATGCATGAAGGAATGCTCACTCTGGACACATATTTAACAGCAGCAATGGTGATGTGCGTGACCTCTGACCCCCCCCCCCCCTCGGTGCAGAACTGCCTGGTGCGCTGGGAGGGCTGCGTGTGCTCGGCCATCGTCGGGGACTTGGGCCTGGCGGAGAAAATCCCAGATTACAGGTCGGTCCGTTCGTGGAACCTCCCATCAACACTCAACGCAGTGTAGGAAAAGTCACGCTCCATAAATTCAACACATTCCTCCACTCCCCCCCCCCCCCCCCCCCCCCGACCGCCCTCCCCTTTGTCGTGCTTTTCACCTCAGTTCAGTTATTCATCTGAGATAAGTGTTCACAAATGTCTCGCAGTGCGTCTCTCTTCCTCTCGGATGGGACACAATCACACAGCGGAAAGAGGCTCATTGCTCATTACTCACACATAAGCACAGCCAGGTGTCTCCAGAGTTTGCATAAGACACATAACCCCCCCCCCCCCCTTTCTCCTCCACCACTCGCTGCTTGGGGAACCCTTTTTATTATTTCTATGAAGCGTTATTTAAAGGCGGCAGACTCTCTGCTCTGTAGTCGTCGTCTCCTTGTTTTTCCGCCTCTGTGTTTTTTTAATTTTTTTTTTAATCTGAATGCTTCGACGCTCAAGAGCCGTATTTTACTCGCTGTCATTAACTCAACGCTGGCTCGTGTCGACTCCAGAGTAAAAGCTATCGAGTTTGATTTTCCTCCATGCGGTCCTCTGGTGACATCATCACGTCTCCCTTAACGATGCACATTTTTCAAGGAGAGGAAGGAATTGGTGAGAGTGTTCCTTGTGAGTTATAGCGTTGTGAAAAGGAAAGTCTCAATAGACGGGGGAAATAACAAAGATCTCGAAGTGTAAAATAAAGTGTATCAGCCATTACCGGGAAGAAACTGTATGAATATAATTCAATCTCTAGTTCCGTGCCCTAAAATGAGTTTAATGAAGGAAAGTTATGGCTGGAATCGCTCCTGTCATCGACCTCCTGGCAAGAAACTATTCCCTTTTTAGAAGTCTTTCAAAATGGAAAACATTCCAGACAAGTGCCACTAGGTCAAACTCGAACTAAGTACTAGACCGCAGTAAACAAAGTGACTCGTCAACAAAGCGAAAAGTCGCACATCACACTTCCACTCGGGCGTTTGTCGCGTTGCAAACCTTTCCAGCTCGAAGTCTCCGTTTCAGCGGCAGCTGGCCGATTGTGTTCCCGTGCCTTTTCTTCAAGGTCACGTCTGCGTTTGCATTGTAGTCAAACGCTGACAGTGATTGGGTGATGTTGACAAGCCCTTTTGAATGTGCGTTTGTTTTGGAGAGAGAGAGAGAGAGAGAGAGAGGGGGGGGGGGAAGAGAGGGAGGGAGGGAGGGGAGAGAAGCGCTCCAAAAAAGGTCAAACTATTCCAGTGCTTTTTGCTCCTCCTGGTTTAACAAGCCATTCATGTCCTTTAATCTCCCATCATCCCTCTGGTGTCCTTACTGTACAACCCCCACTCTTCTCTCTCCCCCCTTCCCTCCCCCCCGTACTCCCTCCGTTTTCTCCTTTCTACTTCTCCAAATGGTGTTTACGTTGGGAGTCTTGGCTCTCCGTCTTTCCCTCCCAGTGTTTCTTTGCAGTAGCAGATGGAAATAGCACAGAAAGGAAGTATCTTCCAGCTGTGTGTGTGTGTGTGTTTGTGTGTCCTTGCACATTCGTATGTTCCTTTTTTTTGTTTAAATTCGGCCTGACGATATCTCCACACGCCGATATGACAAGAAACCCTCCTTGTCAGACATGGTGTGGTTAAACATGAAGTCCCGCTTTAACAGTAACCTCCTTCTCTTCCCCTCCAGCGATGAGGAGGACCAGGAGCCCCTGGCTGTGGTCGGCTCCCCCTACTGGATGGCCCCGGAGGTGCTGAGAGGAGAGCTGTATAATGAGAAGGTACTGACGGAGCGCCGCGTTCGCTCCCTTTCAGCTGCAGCTCGTTGCCAGAGGTCAAGGTCCGTAATGGGCGTGACGAAAGACGACCAAACAAAGGCCGGTAGTCGGCCGTTGAAGTCCCGCAATAAATATTGGATGGTTCCGTTCTTTTGTGAACTGGGTGTGCTCCTTTTCCTGTGACGGATATCCTAGTTCCAGTCCAATTAAAAAAAAAAAAACACACACACACATTTCCCCATGTGTAGAAGTCTCGTCATTGGATGTGTGGTTCTCTTGGCTCGACTCGTCTCCCTGTCTCTCTGCAGGTGGACGTGTTTGCGTACGGGATCATCCTGTGTGAGATTATCGCGAGGATACAAGCCGACCCCGACGTCCTTCCGCGCACTGTGGTACGACGCCGTCATCGCCACGTCGTCACGTTCTCATCAGCTCACGCACACGTCGGGTGTCATGGCGACCGATGTTGTACTATTGCGGGTTTAACGAAACAATTATTGATGGACAGGTCGAGGACGGCTCCTCTATTAATAGACAGCCAGCGTTGCTCAGTCCAGATGTGATTTACTTTTTTATTCTGTGAAATCGTGTAGATTTCATCTTAAACACACAGGAAGCTCACTTTTTTTTATCTCTGCAGGTTTGCATGTCTCTGCAATAGTGGTCAAAAAAAATATCTTTTTCAAATCAATGAGACCCGTACGTGTAAATCCTTGCATGTATTTTTCTAACATTTGTGTTTTTCTTCAGGACTTTGGTTTGGATGAGGCGACCTTTCAGGAGATGGCGGGAGACTGTCCTCCTGACTTCCTGGAATTGGCCTTCACCTGCTGTAACGTAAGCAGCACTCACCTGTCACACACACACACACACACACGCATAATAGTAGGTGCATTACAGTGACGACACAAAGCAACACAAATCCCCCAAATCGATGCAGCGGAATCAACCAATTAAAACCATTCATTCATAGCAGGACTGCTTTATAATACTGTGAGTTGCTTTTGCCTCTTTCATAACGTAAGTTTTAGTCTGAGCATTGAAGCGTAACCCATAATGATCCGGTCATGTTTAAACGGAGCAGCTGCAGAGTTCAGTAACCAATGTTTAAATCTCCTCAATTCCTTTTTAATGAAGAGTTGCTGACGAGGTAGTTTTATGCATCGCCTGCGCTTTGTTTCCGTCAGATGGATTCAAAGCTCCGTCCGTCCTTTTCCCAAATCGTGGTGGAGCTGGAGAGGAGGCAGGCCGAGCGGAAACAGAGGGCCGAGCTGACGGTCAAAGGTGCGTCGGACGTTCTCCGTGCTCTTAAGCGCCGGATGCTGAACCCGTTTGCTCCTGAAGATTAATGCGATTCTCTCCCTCTTTTTCCCCCGGAAGCTGTTTCTCCGACGATTGACCCCCTGCGGAGGCGCTCCCTCTGCCTCCCGCCGGATCCTCGCCTCTCCCGCAGCAAGTCGGACATGCTCCACCCCCTGGACACGCCCCCTCCTGGCACCACGGCGACGCCCGCCCGGGTCAACCCCTTCTCCCACCGGGCGGACCTCAAGGGGGGCAAGATCAAGCTGTTCGACACGCCCAGCAAGTCCGTCATCTCCCTCACCTTCACCCTGCCCCCCCCGCCGGACTGCGACGAACCCTCGGGGTCCGAGAGCGACCGCTGCGAGCTGCCGAAGAGGCACCGGCGCTGCCACTCGCTGCCGTGCACGCCCCCGCCGCACCTCACCTCGGCGCCGAGCGGCGTCCTGACCGAGGAGTCCGCGTCCGAGCTGGACACGGCGAACGGGGCCGAACGGGACGGGCGGGGGGAAGGAGGTCGGGGAGGGCAGCGGCGCCGACTCGGGCCTCCCGCCGTCCTTTGAGCCCCTGTCGCTCGACCTGATGGACCAAGAGGAAGAGGAGGACGCGGGGGAGGAAGATCCCATGGACTGCACCAGCTCCCCGAACACCCAGGACAGCGCTTCGTCTCCCCCCTCCGAGCTCTCCCCCACTCCGGCCCACTCCTCCACCCCGCTCCAGTCCTCCAACCCTCCCCTGTCGAACGGCTGGGGGTCGGCCATCTCCAACGGGCCGCCCTGCCTGCCTCCCCTCTCTCGCTTGGACAACAGCAACGCCGCCGCGAGTCGACAATTGGGCAGCAACAACAACGGTTACCACTCGCCCCCCGGGGACCCCGGCGGCCCGTCGCCGTTCGGCTCGGGGAGCAGCGGACGCTCCCTGGACCAGGAGGAGGTGCTCTCCTGTCCCGGCTGCTGCCTGGCCGGCCTTCGCTTCCCCTCGCTGTGTCTCCGGGCGCCGCCGCGCAGGAACCCTTACAAGAACTTGAACGGCGACAGCGCGGCCTCGCGCGGCCTGCTCTGCCCGCCGCCGGCCAAGGGCCCGCCGACCCCCGCGGCCGCCAGCCTGCAGCCGGGACTCGCCTTACCGGGGGCGCAGACTTAAACCGCAACGCCCCGAGTGGTCGAAAGTGTTTGAACTGGGCACCGGAGGCCCCTCGCCCGGGCGTTAAGCGGGTCTTCTCAGAATTTGCACAGATTTTAACGCAGCATTATTTTCCAGACTCACTTTTTGGTGCACAATCGGTTTGCTAAAACACACTCCCAGAATGCTGCGGGACAAGGAACTGGTGTCTTTGCTGGCAGCTTGTTGCATGTCGCCCTCTGCTGGGCTGAGGCGAAAGCTTTAGTATTATTATTATTATTACCGCTGAGATGATGTTTGATGTTTGGTGCCGTTTCTGAATGAACAGGCACATTTTGCTTTAATGTATTTAATTATCAAGAGCGTGCGTGGTGTGTGTGTGTGTGTGTGTGTGTGTGTGTGTGTGTGTGTGTGTGTGTGTGTGTGTGTGTGTGTGTGTGTGTGTGTGTGTGTGTGTGTGTGTGTGTGTGTGTGTGTGTGTGTGAGTGAGAAAGGTAAGAGTGGGCTGTACACACTTCTTTTGACCATTTTCTTGCTGTATATGCTCTCTTGGCCCTTTTGGGTTGCCTGGTTAAGCACTTCAATTGTATTAATGTCAATAAGGAAACTATGTTTGTTTTATAATTTTGGGAATGAATGGTCAAAGACCTGCTTAAGAGATGTACAGATTGTTATTATTTAAAGAAGGCATTGAATAAACAGATGGAATGCAGTTCAGACATGGATTGGCTTTTTTTTTTTTTTAAAGGTTTGAGCTGTGGGAAATCCAGAGATCTCCGTTACTGTTTGATGGATCGGCATGAGGTCACTGAGACGATGACACACATATCCAAGTGAAATGGAACGAAAGGTGCATAACTACATCTACAAGTTTATGTTCGGCTTGTAACCGTCTCGGTCCCTCGAACTTTTCGTCTTCCTCTAAGTAGATTAGAGCCTATCAGCTCTCTTAACAAATCACCCGGCCTTCAATTGAATCCTTATCCCTCCACCCCTTCCAGCCTTCCTGCTCCACCGCTCCGTCTGCAGCTCACTGAGTCTCCTCCTCGCTGTGTCTTTCCAATGGTGTCTTGCTTTTTAAGTAAGACACAGTTGAGACCCTCGCAAATCCGCCTCCACCCAGGGGTCACCACGTTGCCATGGAGACACCGGGAGCCACCGCGATGGGATTGTGGTTGTGTGCCGTCGCCGCCCTGCTGATCATCGGTGAGCGCTGAAGCTGACGTCTCAGGCAAAGGGTTTTTCTTTTTTTTTTAATTCAACTTCTCTGT
This sequence comes from Apeltes quadracus, assembly GCA_021346845.1. Classification (NCBI taxonomy): domain Eukaryota; kingdom Metazoa; phylum Chordata; class Actinopteri; order Perciformes; family Gasterosteidae; genus Apeltes; species Apeltes quadracus. The sequence goes on along the minus strand of CM037923.1, from coordinate 2,520,784 downwards.
AGCAGTTTCACTTTGTTTTTAATCAGCCATTCCTCCCTGTCAAAGGGAATATTCCTGCAAGTGTCAACAAAGTTAACAATCGGACTCACCGGGTTAATGAGCGTCTGTGTGACGGTGCTATTTTGGTGTAAACCTCCCAGGGTCGACTGGATCAGTCTGCTACACTGCTGTGGAGTCACTGGACTTAGGATGCCTCCTGCGGTGGGATTGTCCCCATGTTAGTCCTAATACCACCTTTACCGTGCAGACAAAGACTCAGGGGTAAGTGTGTGTGTGTGTGTGTGTGTGTGTGTGTTAATCCTGTTAGGTGACACATTCTCATTTCGTTGCAACAAAATATGCATGCATATTGTATAACTGGTTTGTCCTGGTTTGTTTGATTTCCATCATGAAATGTGTACACTACCTTACTTTTAATGCAGAAATTTTAGAAATACTACAAAGATGTGGTTTGATGGGAAAGGTCAAGGAAAAACAATTTGACAAAATCCTTTGAGTGTAAAAGAGTAAAAATTGTGTTTGGAGCTATTTAAACAGACGGAATAGGTTCTCCATTGCTGAGAGCCTGTCTAGTGACATCATTAAAAAGAAATCAATTTCCATGTAATTGTCATTTTAATGTGAAAACGCTGGCCGCGTCCTCTCACTGCAGGGACCCCTGGCAGGACGTCCCGTGGTGCGTTTGGCTCTCGTCCCACACTTGTGACGTCTCGCACGCCTTCTCAAACTTCGACCTGTACAACATGGTCCGTCTGGGCGTCCACCTCGGCCCCGTCGCCACCGCCTGGATGAGGCCGCGCAAGTTCGACTACAGTGACTTCAGTCAGTGAGCTTTTTGCAACGCAACACTTTCAACAAACCACGTGTCTCTGTTGCACCTGCTTTGAAGCGCTGTCACCCTCTCTCCCCCCGGCCCTCCCAACCATTAAGCCTTCAGTCCTCCCTCCGTCTCGGCCTCTTTGAACGACGACCAGCTGCTGGTGACGGTGCAGTTCCCTTGTGCAGCCAACAGGAGGTGCTCTGTAGGGGGGTGTTGTCCCATCTCTGAGATGATTGACCCCTGGACCACAGTGACTGTGTACAACAAGCTCAATCAATCAGAGTACCAGGTAAATATATATATGTATATATATACAACCACCGGTTCAGAATTGGCTCCTGTGCTGTGTGATCCTGCAGAGCCGCACCGTCTGGACCCAGGAGCCGGTGTCCCACGTGGAGTTCTCTGGTTTGGCTCCTGGTCAGAACTACTGCGCTGTGGCCAACTTCTCCTACCCAACCTTCTCCATGGCTGCGTCCCCCAAATCGGCCCCTCAGTGCGTCCAGACTCGGTCCAAATCAGGTGAGAGGAAGGACAAAGGTCTTCGGAACAAAATTATATTTTTATTTCAGATTTATTTTTCAAATAGATGTGTTCAAGACAAGAATCCTGGTATATTCTGAAACCATATATATATTGATTAACAAATACACATGCAAACAAAGGAGAAGCCAAATTTAACACAGTCGAAGAAAAATGGACGCAATTTTTTAATGGTCTTAATAAAAAAAGGAAAAAGCGAGGGACTTAAGAATGATGATAACATCCAATATTGCAGGTAATGTAACTGTGATATAATTCAAAATAGTTTCTCGGATGTAGTCCATAGGTCACTCTCTGTTGATTCAGCTTTTGTGTGAAATTCTGCAGCGTTGTTTGCTTGTTGTGTTGAGCGATTGGTTCCACCTGCGTTGTGTTTCCTCCTCAGGTTTTCTCCTGCTGCCTGCCTTGTTTCTGGGAATCGGACTGACGTCTCTGCTGCTTTTTCCACTCCTCGCTGTGTTCCTCAGTAGACCAAGAGACACTGCAGAAACCACTGAAAATCAACCCAAGATTCCTGTATGTTTTAATTTTGTGTTTTTTACTTCACTCAGAATTCATTAACGGATTTTTCATGCTCTTCTCTTACGTTCCTTCCTTGAGGCGGACGTTCCCGATCCAGTGTCTCTGCTCCCCGTTGACCCTTGTGACATCCACCTGGAGTTTGCAGACGATAACATCTCCATAGAACCGTCCTCTAACCAGGACCGGACCTCGACGCGCACCGGGGATCCTCTCCATCGCGACGCCGGCTGCTCGTACCGCGACAGCGGAGGCACGAAGGACCCGACTCCGGAATCAGCGTCCCGTTTCTCTTCTAAAGAGACCGAAAGACTAAAAGCCAAATCACAGTGAACGTTGCTCTGTAATTTATTAGTATTTGGCAGGTCGTGATGATGACGTCTTTACAACTATGACCAACTAAATATTTCTTTACTTTTTTCCACATACATACTTTTTGAGCTATTTTTTTCTGTCATGAGATATTTTGAGTGTTTTTAAAAATATTTTTCCACCTGACATATTTTGACAAAAATATTTTTTTCATGTTTTTAAAAATTATTTTCTGTGACATTTTTGGACTCTACATACTTAGACTTGTTTTCTTTTAAAATACGCTTTCACATGACATTCTTAGAGACAACGTATTTTGAGTGTTAACCTTGAATGATCGTCTTAGATGGAGCCACCTATAAAAATGGAACATATTCCCCAAATTTCTGTACTGTTTAGATTCCTAAATGTTCCTCCTTCCTAAATGCTTTTTTATTATTGGAGGATCAATCATGCTATTCAGAAGGGACTGATCTTTAAACTTTACAACCAGATTATAATAGTAACCTTTTCTACAATGCAGACCAAAAGTGAGTTGAATTTGAATCGGTGGGTCGACGCACTAAAAAGGGCAAACAAATCCAGAGGATGCACTTAAGTAACCGTGGACCATTTAGATATGTTAGACGTACAATGAATTCGATATAGAAGACAAAAAGCCCAAATATGTAAGGTGGAAAAATGGGCTATAGTAAACATAAAAGGCAATTAAGATCCTTCCTCATTCTTGACAATGCCCACAAAAACCCAGTGACCGCACCTCCTCTTTTCACATAACCCCTGCATTGTGCCCAGGGGGGGTTTTGCATAACCACCTGGGCACACTTCTCCGAAACACAGGGTGGGGACAATGCCCCCACCACTACCTCCGCGGTAGCGTACTCAAGACTTGGCAGAGGTGGGGATCAAACCCACAGGCAACAGAGGTTTTGGCCCCCTCCGACACACCACTAGACCACCAGTCCTGCTCACACTTGAGGCATTTCGATTCTCCTATTTAACCGTGAGAATGTGAGTTAAACCTTAAAACTCTTTCAAAGATTAAGACTCACTTCCACAACTGGGCTTGAACCCACAACCTGCAAGTGCAGGTTTGGGACAGCAGCTCTTCAGCTTTCCTGCTGTGCTACTTCATCACACAGAAATTACATTTTTGTTTCTCGTACTTAAGATTGCTACTCTGCCTTTAAAACTCTTTTAAGCAACAAGACTCACCTTCTCAAGTGGGCTTGAACCCACAACAGAAGAACTGGATTGAGACAGAAGTTTTATCTGCTGTGCCAACTCATCACACACCAACACATTTTGGATTTCTCGTATTTAACCCTTGAGATTTCTACTCAAACCTCAAAATAATCTTGAACCCATAACCTTCAAGTGCAGGTTTGAGAGAGCGGCACGTGATCTTTTCTGCTGCTCTACTTCATCACACACTCATTTCCTTTTTTGTTTCTCTTATTTAACCTTGCTACACAAAACTGTTTCAGAGGCTGCTTGAGCTTTTCTGCTGCGCTATCTCACCACACACTAATTTAGTGTGCCTTTTTCATATTCAACCTTGCGATAGCTACTCAGAACCTCAAAGTTTACAATTTAAAGGCTTGACTACACCTGAATCCTCCTTGTGAGAGAGCAGGCTTGAACCATGGATTTTCCACACTGCAGCCTTCCTGCTATCTCCCTGCACCGTTCCAACACACAACTGTAGCTTGACCGCTGACATTCATTTCTCGTAGAGCTCGGTTGGCGTCCGTAACGACGAAGATGAAAGGTCACGACCGGCTCATTGAGTTCCCCCCCCTTCAGAGCCACGGGACGTCCTGTAACATGTAGCTCTGCTTTAAACGTATCAGCACATTCCTCCCTGTTTGTCCGATGTGAGTCAGAGGATCAACTGGTGAGTGAGAATCACCAATGAAGCAGAAATAGTTTATTGTAGTTTAAAGGTCCAAAAGGAGCCGTTTTTCTGTGTGTGTGTGTGTGTGTGTTCAAATGATTCGGTGAAATATCTAAATCTGGTTGCGGTTCTTCCTCCGCTGCCCTTTTTGTGCCGAGGTCCAGTGACTCTCAATTGGCCCGTCCGGACCGTGCGCTTCAGAAACGAGGACGCCTGACGCCCCCCAAGCAGCCGCCCGCAGGCCCCCCCCCCCCCCCCCAAGGTGATCACCCGGGGTAGATGTTTCGATCATTCATTGGTCTTTCTGACTCACAGTTGCCCCCATCTGACTTTCGTTGCCCGTGACAGACCCCCCATCCTGCCTCCAGCATCAAATCAAGGAACATCTGCTTTCCCCCCCCCCCCGCCTCCTGTTTTGCTGGTGTTGCATTCTTTCCGCAACATTGGGGAGCTTTTGGGTTTTTCGCCATGCAGCATTGTTTGTTTCCCTTCTCCACCTTCTCCAGATTACACAGAGACCGCGGGGGTCTTCCAAGCTCCGTGCACACGCCAATGCGTGTGGCTTTTATCAATAGGCTTAGTGCTTATTTAGCTTGTGGAGAGATTATTGTATGAAGCAAGGAGCTGGCACGTGCAGGCGAGCACCTGACTACACAACAGTGGAACACGGTTGAGCCTCTTTATATTTCTGCTGTTAATAATTCCTCTCAAGAGGTCTACTGAAGGCTACGATGTGTTTCTGATGGGACTTTGTTGTACTTTTCTAAATCTGGATCATCAGTTTTACATTGAGGTTTATGCCAAGATTGTGTAACCAACAAATGTAAGGCTGAAGTGCGTTCATATGTTAATTGTTATTGAGCGATTTCTGATTAAAACAATAGGATCCCACACGTCAGAATAGATTTTTCTTGGATGTATCCCCTCTTTCTACGTCTGGCAGTCGCTCGGTGACTCATCGCCGGTGTGACCCTCCACTGATGCCCAGCAATGCTCAATTAAAAAACATGCTGCGTGACATAAACACTGCATAGCAGCACGATTTTGGGCTTGAATTATGAAAAGCACATAACTAAAAAAACTCCTGTTTGACATAAAAAGGCCACAGCGTTCGCTTGTATCAACAATCTTTATTTGGCCATACAGTTTCATTTACTTAATATACATTATATACACACATAAGAAAGCTTTAACCATCTTGCAGTGAAGGTTGGCAGAGAGTTCTTGGCCTTTTTAACAGCGTCGTTGGGTTTCTTCGATTCCCTGCTGCACACACGGCATCCGGCGAGTGAAAGCCGCATCACGATTCGCCGCCGCTGCCAAAAGTTGGCTGCAGTGTCGTCTTGGGTTCAACATTCTGCGTTCCGCTCATCTCCGCCAGTACTGAATAGTGATGAGATTAGACCAGTTATCAAGGTGGTGTAAATAAGACCTAATACGTTCTATTGCATCTATTGCAAAGGAAAAATCAACGAGATAATCCATGAAAGCTTATTCATAAAAAAAATAGTAAATATAAAATAGTAAATGGCAAATTTATTGCCAGAAATATTAAAGCTCCCTCTCTTTCTTAAGGACACCGCGAGTAAACATACCTGAGCAAACTTGTGTATCTGTTCGACCACAGCAGCGAACAGCGCACCCACACTCTCATCGATCAGACTCTGCATGTAGTGCACGGCCTCCTCATCCGACAGGTCCAGTCTGAACTTATCCTGCACCTGAGAGAAGAAATGATTACTCAAGATCTCACAGCGTAATTATTTGGGATCCATCTAATGTGGGCTGATGAATGACCCTCCTGTGCTCTTATTCGCTATCAGCAGACGCACCTTCTTGACGGTCTTGTCGGGCTCCAAGGCGATATCAGGAATATTGGCATCCACCATGAGAGAAAACAGATTGAGGATGAGGTTGGAATATCTGAAGAAATAGAGAAAAGGAGAATTTTTATTTTAGAGGGTTAAACTTTTCTGTAAAGTAACAACTAGGACTGTTTGAATCGTACTGAATCTTCCTTACAAAGATGAAGAGATAACATATACAAATACAGTTTTTAGTTATTTCTGTTTTCTCGTGCGTCTGGCCTCTGACCTCCTGAGGTGGAGGAAGGCGGTGTAGCACTGCTTCCTGAACTCCTGGTACTGCTCACTCTGCATGCCTCCCATCCCCTCCACCATCTCTTTGCTCAGCTTCATGGGCGGGGGCAGCGGTTTGGGGTCTCGACCCAGGATGTAGCCGAAGTCGATGTGGAAGAGCTTCCCTGGATGCGGAGAAGAACAAAAAAAAAAAAAACATTCTAAAAACGGCCCCTTAAAAACAGGAGCTATTAGTCAACCTGCACCTACCGGTCTTTGTCAGGAGCAGGTTGTCCAAGTGTCTGTCCCCCACTCCCAGGATGTACGTTATGACACAGTAACCAGCTGGGAGGGCGAAGGGAGAGAGGCGGTTAGACCCTTCTGCGCAGGCCCGCAGCAGACACCCCACACACACACACACACCGGACTCACCGCAGCTCTTGACGTAGGTGTCCATCACCTCGGAGCTGATGCCGTACGGGCCCTTTTCACTCGGCGCGTGCTTCCTGAAGAAGCTCTGTCGCAACAAATGGTTGTGAATGAAACGGGGACAGCCGGCGCCGTTTGTCAGCTCGTTCGGCTCGATTCTACAGCTCTGCTCACCTGGATGTTGCCTTCGGTAGCCAGGACCTCAGCGACGGGAACCGACTGAACAAACTGCATGAAACCTGAAGTAAGAATATAATGATAATAAGAGAGAGTGCAGGAATACAACTGATTGCATGTTTTTAAACCACATTTTCTAGCAAGTGAAGTGAGGGGTTGTGACTTCTCACCGTGTTTGGTGCTGGTGGCCAATACTTTGTAAGGTGTCAACTTCAGGTCTAAATTCTCTTTCCTCAACAGCTAGAAGTAAAAATAAAAACTTACATTACACAAAAAGCTTTGCCAAGAAAAATCACTAAACATGGCTGGTGGTCTAATAAAAATCAAATCACAATTACCACCAATTAGCCTCCATGAACCACTTTAAGAGCAACCTTACTTTGTCCATGAGCGAAATGATCTGAAGGATGAGCTGATCCTGCCTCAGATCGTCTCCATGTTTGAAAATAACCGGGTACATGGCTCCATCCTCTGCCTTGAAGATCAGTTTAGCTGGCATCAGAGCGCTCTGCCACACACACACACACACACACAGGGTGAAAAGACTGATCAACAGTGATGCGCGAGGAGGAAAGTCCCTTTTTCTTTCAGCACCTTGAAGAGCGTGGCCGTCTCGGGGACGATGCCTCTGATTCTGATCTGCGGCTCCAGAGGAAGCGGAATGGGCTCGATCTCCGACAGGTTCACCTTCTCGTTGTCGGCCAGCAGAGCCTGCAGCCGCTCCGTCTGCAGACACGCGGCTGTTAACGCGGCTCAGCAGGGAGAGCAGCAGCATGCATGTAAACTCAGAGAACGAACAACGCGTCGCCATGTGCAGGTTTTTCCGTTCTCACCTTCTTCTTGCGGTTTCCGCTCTCCCTCTGCACGGCTTTCATCAGCTGCACCAGCCTGTCCACGAACGTCTGCTGGGAAGCCAACAGCGAGCGCATCACCCGCACGCTCTTATCCCCCTGCAGGGGGAAACCAAGCAGGTGTGTTGTAGTACAGTTCGCGGCAGAACCTAAACCGGCGGCGCTATTGGGACGTTTTGACGTTTCTAAAAAAATCAACGGACAGAATCATTTTTCCTGTCGAGGGTTTTTCTGACCTTCAGCAACGCCTGACTGAACCGCCTCATGACGTTCAGGTACATCTCGTGAGTCTTAGGATCTCTCTGCTGCGTGTCCTGATCCTCACACTCCACAATCACATACCTGAGGAAGACAGACACACACACACAGACGGAAGAAGATCAACACACAGCCATTTTTTTTAGAAATAATACAACAGAGTTGTTCTGAGCTGCGGCTACTCACCAATACAAGTAGTTGGCAAGTGTGTCGTTCTTGCAAGCCCGGGAGATGAGAAATGTGCACAAGTCTTGCTACAAGGAGATGGAGACACAGAAGAAACTGATATTTAGTGTGCCTTGATTCATGCAGATCGGAACTCTATTTCCCAACTCCATTTCCTGCCCTGGTTTCCTTATGAGGTACATTCAGACTTTCTGACCTCTTGACTCTCGCTCTCAGCCACTTCCTTGCCTTTCTGCGTCGCAGTGGAAGGTCCCGACGTGCCGGACAGGATCTGGGAACTACAGATAAGAAAAAAGAAGAAAAAAAAACATTATTGAAAAATGAAATGCAAGTGAAAGGCAACTCTACTTAAACTGATGAGATGATGAGCTCAGTTTTCTACTGTACTCTAGAATGTCACGCCAGTAAAATCCCCCCAAAACTGAGAGGGCATCACGGCTTTTGAAAGGGAAATGATCAAATTCGGCGATGTCAAAACTACTCTCCCAACCAGGGAGAATTTTGTGTTCCGTTTAGACCTCGGCCGTGTAAAGAAAACAGCGGCGAACGTTTCGCTTCTCAGTTTAATTGGCTTTTACGCAACAAGAAGAACGACCACATGTGTCTCGCTTCTGTCGAAGCTGCTGGCAGTGCAGACTTATTTATGATCCACGGACTGAGTCGCTGTTAGAACTTCTCCTCCAAGTAACTGACCTGTCCAGTGTCGAGTCATCCAAAAGTCCCTGGCTGTCTCTCTTGCTGCCGGGCTCCAGGCCCCCCTGAATATCACTGAAGTTCTCGTACTTGAGCGCCTGGACCAGCTGGAGGAGATACATCAGCAGGTCCTAGAAAAAGAAGAGCAACGATGCCAAAACGGTACTTTGTTTTTGGAATTCAAAAAGGGTCCGATTTAATTGTATTAATTCAATAACTTGTTCACGTAAAATGGAAACGTGACGTTTCAGGGCGTTGATATGGAAGCAAACACCTTATCTGAGAGGCATTCGGAGGCAACCCCTCCATCACATCGTCATACCTCATCATCCGCCTGCTGCAGGCGTGTCACGGCGTAGCGTCTGACCGTGGGGTTGGTGAACTGGGAGGACAGCAGCTCCAGCGAGTCCTCCACGTCCATCGGCCTCCACTTCCCCAGCAGCTCCAAGGCCTGCTTGGCCTCCTGGGGCAGATCCCAGTTGACACACTTGAGGAACTTTGTGAGGGCCTACAGCAAGAGGAGGAGGAGGAGGAAGCTTTGAACAGGAACTGCAGCTGACTTGGTTACGGTGGAGCAGCATACAAGAAGCACACCCACCTTCTCCTGTGTTGTGAGGTAGTATCTGAACTTCCACACCAGGTCCTGTTCTTCAGAGCTCAGCTGCTTGGTAGGAGGGTAGCTCACGATGATCTGTTGGCCAACACACAAATCAACTTTCAGAGAAGTTTTAACACGTTTATTAAATGAGTGACATCTTGGATCCTCTTTAACAAATAAAAGCTATGGAGGCACTTTGACTCGCAAGCATCCAAACCTTTGGGTGGTACTTTAGCTTGCATTAATACGATGAAATGAGGCACTACACTGACAGTGTAACTACTAGTGATCGATGGAATCAGAGGCTCTGATCTGGCCTTCTGATTAGGCTTTGTTTAGAACTAGGTTAGGCTGAATAACGCGGGGAGCCCTCGCTGCTCACGTTGAGCTGGTCTCGGGTGGCGGCGTTGGGCTTCAGGTCGTGATCCGAGGGGCCACTGCGGAGGCTGCGAGCCAGTTTGTGATGCTTGCTCTCAACCAGGTTCTCCTGTAAAAATAAAAATACTGCATATGTAGACAAAAATATCAAAGCCAGCCATGAATGTATTTTAGCGCGTCCGCTCACCATCCCCATCTGTGGGTCAGGAACTTTGACGATGTCACAGGTGGTGAGAACAGGTGACGTATCGTCTCCATCCTGATGGGGATGGAGTGAAACGCACCAATCAGCCATCGCAGTGTTTTCCAAGGATGCAAAATGTTAAACATACTCCTCAAACGTGAGAATACCTTTTCATAATAGACAATGCTGTATTCCTTTTCATTCGTTTTGACACGAGGGAACTCCACCATGAGGTACATGAAGTTAGAGCTGCGTTTCTCACTCTGCAAAAAAAAAAAAAACCCACAAAGACATCAGTTGGTAAGAGGCCACTGTGACACATGCATCTCTGAGGTCACTTGGTAGCCACGATTTGAATCACTGCATTTCTCCCACAGCTCCAGACAGCTATAGTTTTTGACTCGTCTGTACTAAACTAGTCAAAATGTTAACTAGTGACATTATGCAGATCGGTTTCATGATTGCATCTGGGACTATGAAATCATGTTTTTATATCTTTGGTTGACTTTCTAGCTGCTTTGCTTTGGTTCCAGTGTAAAGCAAACATCAGCATGTTGAGCCGGTGTAATGTTTATCATCTTAGTACAGACTCAAGTTAAGAGTTTAAACTCTAGCAGAAGAACAAAACTTTACTTTATCCATCAAGTAGCTGTTGAGATATTTCAGCTTGGAGCAAAATGTCCTTTTCCACTACAGGAAAAGAAAATGTTTTGAAACAATGTCCAGCTAAACCCACTCACCTCGTTGATCATCTCGATCTCCCTGAAGGTCAGACGGTCCAGCCAGTCCACCTTCACCACGTGGCCCTGCCGATGGGCCTTTGTCAGCTGGATGGAGAGAGAAAGCGAGACAGAGGAGGAAGAAAGAGGGCACGATGAAAAGGGTTTACCAAAAATACACAAAAATAAAAAAGGTTGAGGTTCTTCTTCTTCTTCTTCAGCAGAACTGGTCACAGCATGGTTGCTGTTGTGCAAACCGCTCAACCAATCATGCACAACTTCAGTGCCAGAAGTCAATCCAGCATCTGCGGACACACACTCGGCAGCCAATCCACTCACCAGTCCGTGTGGGTGCCGGGAATGTGAGCACATATTTGGCCCCGAGCGGAAGAAAGCCCACAACTCAGCTGGTTAGAATTAGCAGTTGCTCTTTAAAACAACATATGAACTGGTAGCAGCAGAGAAAAACCTTTTGGGTGTGATTAGGTCAACTGCAGTTGGGGTTAATTGAAAAAAAAAAAAAAACAGTCCAAGCACATTGGGTTGAAATGAAATCCCGTATAATTTCCATTAAAAGTTCCAAAAAGCTGCAACACTCTCCCAGTCATGAAGACGGTTCTCCTGTACCTTGGCGAGTCTGCCCATCTGGTCCTCCGTCAGGCTGCTGCTGGTGCGTCCTGGTGTGGAGGTGGGCTCTCCTCCGTCCCCCTCCACACCCGGCCAAACCTTCAGGTCATGCATCCCTTGCCGGAACATACTAGAAGAAAACAGGAGGGGGGGGGGTTGGATTTTACTTCTCATCAGTGTTTTTTTGTGTTGCAGTGAGGGGAACTCAAGCCGATCTTTCAACCTGGTGGCAAAACGCGGAACTTTGCAACATTGTCTTATTGTATCAGGAACAACCCAAGTAGCAGAGTGAAGCCAGACTCACCCGTATTTGCCAAACAAGGTGACAGTGGTTCCCCCGACAGGAACGGCTCTGCCGGGCCCGTAGACGTCCCACACGGTGAGAGCCACCTGGGCACTTTGGGGAAGGTCCGGGTACTTGACCGGCAGCCGCAGCCACTCGTTCCAGCTGCGCAGGACAGCAGGACAGAGAATGAAGAGTGTAGGAAGAAGGAGAGAAGGGTCTTAGGAACTGAAATGCAACTCCTGTCAAATAATTTTGTTGTACTCGGCGGGACTTCTGGATCTTTTCAGGTCTAAAAAGGTAAAACAAATAAACGCCAAGTGTTTGGTGGTAACAAGGCTCAGTTTTTTAGGGTTTTATCGCTTTCATTCAATGTCCCCCAGAAGGCTGCAAACTGAAAAGAGAGCAAATACACAAGTAGAACAAATAAATAGAGACAGACTCACTTCCACCGTGTGCTGAAGGCTTTGTAGGAGGTGCGTACAGGGAGGGCGAGCGGTTTCCCTTCCGCAAACACCTGGCAGGTGACGTAGAGGTCCGAGCAGTTCTCCTGGTAGAGGCCGGAGAACCTCAGCATGGGGTCTTCGAGCAGGGCTTTGTAGCTCTTCTGCTCTCGCTTCCCCTCTAAACTGCCTCTGGAGGAGCAAACAAGAGACTGAGGAAGGCCGCGAGGAAGGAGGGAGACAGATGTGCGGGTTGCTGATGGTTTGAAGCTTGCTCCGTCACAGACAGGTCAACACATCAGGAACTTTTACTTGGCGGACCTGTGCTTCTGACTCGTTTCCTTAAACGCTACCGTTGTTTTAATTTGTTAAATACTAAGTGACTAATGTATAGGACATTGTGTGTACAATGTAGCTGGTTAACATGTGTGCCGGATCGATTGGGCCAGCCTAAGGCACAAGAGATCACTGTGTTTACCAGTGCGAATTATTGTAGTTAACGGGTTCAATATACAATATACCTTTATTTTTTTACAACGTTGTTATTGTCTCAATAATACAAAAGGCAGTTGCATGATCAGCAAAACGGAAACCTCCATGTTGGAAGATACTTTAGTGAAAGGCCAAGCTAAACCCCCAATTCTGGGATTTGTAATATGTATACTAAATATGACGTTAACTTAAATGTTTTATTTTAAAAACAGCCTGATAGGACATTGTTTTAATTGAGACCAAAAAAACACCAATAGACTCATAAACAGAGAAGCTTCCTGTCAAGTCACAAGACAGATTAGTTACACCGCTTGAAATACTAACGTTAAGTACGAAACTTACATCTTAAGTTGAACGTTGATGTCCAAGTCACAACTGTAAACATAGTTGAATTTATCAGTGTCCATCTTCCGACGTGGAAACACTCGATTTTAACCAAAAACCTGACGACTCCAACATGAAATCGCGGACGGTTGTACGAGACTTTGCGAGCAGTTGTGTTTGCGACAAGGCCTCTCGGCTCGGCTCGGCACAAAAAACCCTCCCCGGAACCCCGTGTAACGCGCTGCTCACACGGACAGTTACCCAACCTGTCCAGACACAAGTTTAAGAAGATAACTTTGACGGTAACGACATTATTTAACGGCTGTCTCGCGGGGCATGATTTGGGTGTTTTAGATAGCTAACGTACACAACAACATAGCAGCAGCCAAAATCTGCCACCAGGCAAAAGTAATCGATTCTCGATGCAGTAGGGTTGATAAGACTGAGTAGTGAATCGCTGAATTGTGTTTCGATTTGTCGAGCTTGATCGGAGCAAGAAGGAAGTTTGAAAGGGGCGTGGTTAACGGCACGCCAATTAAAGCCACAGTGCACGCAGGAGTGTCAATTTGATAAAGCATTATTTTGAGAATACAAAAATGCTCCTAAATACGCGAACGTGGTCTTGAGCCACGTAAATAAGAACAATGAATACCCAATACACATTAAGCTCTATGTAATGTATAAAAACGCCTTTCATATATTTGTGTAAAACATATATTTACTTATATTTGTTGTGTTTTAAACACACGTTGTCATAGATTATACATCATTAAGTACATTTCGGTCAAAATAGTTAAATGACAATAACCTGTAACAGATTAGAAGCACCTTTAATCACAAATACAATTATTCCTTTTGTCAAATATTATAAGCTATAAATATAATTATTATTTATTATAAGAAAAACAAAAGCTTCTTTCCTGCGAAAGTTTACTGGCTTCTTTCAGTGCAGCTTGTCTATGTGGAAGGTATTTATCGACTATAAAGAAGCCCTAACAAAAGAAGCAGACAATAGGACTTTCAAACCAAAAGTTCTCCTCAATTAAAACACACTTGTCACCAATGAAATGCATACCCGTGACGGGCAACGGGTGTGTGACAGGAAAATCCACATCTTTTGTTTTGATGAGGTTCTCCCTTTTTCACCAACGCTGACGACAAACAGTTGTCAGTTCAGAGTGTGAACTCGTCGTCAGGCTATTGTACGGGACCCTCAGGCACTGAAAAAAGGTCAGCACCAACCGAGCTGAGCGTATGGAGGAACATCTGCTGTTGAAACCTCTTCCATCCTTTGAAAACAAAAATCTGAATGAAATAAATATTGCCCATATCAATAACAACAGTATCTGAACCGCATTAAGTCTCCTTAAGAGCAGCATACAGCATGAGACAGGTAACTGTGATTCATTCAAATCAAACAATAGTAGAAGCACCCTGAAAGATAAAGGAGGCCAGAAAAAGGGCACATTACACTGCATGTTGTGAGGACCTTTCCTACGAGCTCTCATCTCAGACAGCAAACAACTAAAGGAAGATGAGCGAATGGATTTTTGGCCCAGGCAGCGTTGCTGCGCAGCAATGTCAATTCAGATACAATTTGATGTTGTTAAGATAACAGAGCAATGAGCGCGTCAGCACAACAGCGTACGCCGCGTTAGAGCCCAATCCATAAGGGATGTTTGGGTCTGATTGCAGATATTAAGGTCACCGATCTACCAAATGTTATGCACAAACACGTGGATTTAAGTTATGAGAGTGATGAAGTGGAAAATATTTGTCAAAAGTGCATGAAAGGTCTGGAAAGAAAGAAAGAAATGCTATTCACAGGTTCCACTTACATTGTTTTTCCATCTCTTTCAGCCACATCTCATGACCTTTTGACAGTTGATGATGATAATGGGGGACATTGATGAAAACGCCAGAAAAAAAACAATGGCGAATTATTGCTTTGATCAAGTTTTTCTACTTAAACTGTGTAATAATGACTCTTTTTTTGTCACTTTAGTATGACAAGTGTGATGCGCGGTATTCAACCTTCACATGTGTCTTCTGGCTTGACACATCATTCCTTTGGGGTTGGACTGGGACGCGTGCAAAGTCACAGGATACAACAGGCTGCTGCTGCGTGTATCCATTGGTAATAAATGAAAAGAAACCCCAGAAAATGTCGGTGAACTCCAGGGGAGAGACGGACATCATTCTTCCAAAAGGATACAGATTGATGTCGGTGTTAGTAAAATGGTTTTGAGGTCTGGTGACTGCTCGGCCATGTCAGTTGATTTACATCATCTTAATACTCATCAAACCCACTTGTGTGTTAAAGCATCGCCGCAAAATATGTTTCCCCACTTATGTATGCGATATTTTCTCTTCACTTGAAAGCACCCTTTGCGCAAAAATATTTTTTTCAAGAAATGTAATTTAATAATTTTAGAAGATGAGTATTCAGGCATGTGTTTTACATTAGTCACTTCCATCTCTCTCTCTCTCCCCCGTCTCTCTTTCTACGGCTCTCCTTGGACGTCGCCCCTCTTTCTCTCCCTGCCCTCCACCTCACCCCTCTTCCCTCTCTTAGTCACCGCGCGGATGTGTCATTGTTTCTATCACTTCAGAGGTTCATGCCCGCTGAAGCGCAGCGAGGTGATCTCCGGATCTTCACCTCCTCCAAACAAACCGCACCACCTCACCCCCCGTTTCCCAAATGGACGGCATCGCTGACACCTTCCTCCGCCAGGCCCGTGGGCCCCATGACGCGCTGACCACGCCTCCCAGGCCGCAGGCCGTAAAGGACGTATAAATAAGGGAGGAAGGCGAGAAGTGGGAGTAGAATCCGCTCGGAGCAGACGAAGATGGAGCTCGCCGGGGTCAACTGGATGCTCGCAGCCGCGGCGTTTCTCCTGTGTGCCGGCGGCGGCTCTTCTGCACCGATGCTGTGCCACTTCAACTCCAGAGGTAAGCTGCCCGATGCTCGGACATCGGAATGAAATATGTATCACCACCCTTTTTATAATCCCTTTGCGACTGCCGTGTGTTCCACAGCGCTGTGTGAGTTCGAAGGGAGGCAGTTCTCGCTGGGGGAGAGCTGGATGGACGACGCCTGCATGCAGTGCACCTGCCTGCATCCCGTCGGCGTCGGTTGCTGTGAGACGTGAGTAAACAACCCAGCTGTGTGGTTCTGGTGCTCCGGATGCCGACGGCTGCTGTTTCCCGCAGCTGTAGTTTAGTACGCGTTTAGGCTCGTTGCTTAAGTAAATGTAACAATACTACCTCTATCTATAAATGTTCAGCGACAAGTCGTAGCAGGAAAGTGTACCTTCGATGTGAAAGCAGCCGTGATGCAGAATGGACGTTTTCAAATATTTTTACAGATGTTATATACCATGGAGATGTTCAAGGATACGTTAAATAACATATTATATACTCTTTGTAAACTCATCTAATACATTTCTGTTATAATAGTCCAATAGTGGAGGGAAGAATTAAATCTGTTGTGCAATTGAGATGAAGTCTAAAGTAGCAGAGAATGCAACGTTTTAAAAGTAAGCCAAAGGTACCTCAAAGCTCTAGTAAATGGACTTTCCTGATTAATCCATAATATAAACAGCAAAGAATCTCCTCCTTCACTTCAACTGTCCAGGGTGCATCGGCCGGTGGATTTCCCCGCGTGGTGTGAGGTGCGCGTGAATTCAGCGACTTGCAAAGTGGGCCTGGTCCAGACGGCCGACCCCCGTCTGCCCTGCTACCCCGGCGAGGAGGTCAGGGACCCCGGCCATGGATCGCTTCAGCCGCAGCAGCACCTCGTGGGGTAGAGCACCGCTCAGACCGGCGACTGTCTGCTCAGCCTGTGCAGCCAGTGCTCACCATAGTTAAATAACAGTAACCCTTTCATTTACATACCGTACTAATATAAAGCTTTAACAGCACGTGTACTTTGTTTGTATTATCAACGAAGGAAATGTGAGTGAGGTGTGTCTGTGAAAAATATATTATATAATATATATATTATAAGTCAAATCTATCAGAGAATATTTTTTAAACTGAACTCACCAAATGATGGACCACAGTAACACACTTGTCCGTCCGATTCCTTGATTACTCCCATAATTAATAATTGTATATATATATTTTTTGACCTGCTCTCTGCTGTAACCCCATTTATGCTCAAAATAAAAATCTTATTTACAAAGAGAAACTGGGTTGAATTGTGTGAAGTAATGATGGACATCACATGTGATTTATCAAATGTAAATCACACTTTTAATGAATTATTGTCTTGTAGAATTTACATATTAATAAAGTTCATGCTCATGTCGAAAGAAAAAAACCTAAAAACCATTTTAAACGAGAAACATTATTTATCACAAAATGAGAAAGAGTGAGTAAAGGAATCATAAATGAAATAAATACACAAATATGCATGAACCCCAAAGACAGTGAAACAGACAACATGAAAAAAATAAGTATTTGAAGTTAAAAAGCACTGCATATTGTATATGGAAAAAGGCATGACATAAGTTGCACACAGTTGCATGAAATTCATCACCGGCACTGCGTATTCAATATAAACAACAACAATAATGCTCCTTTAGAAATGAATACCTCTGTTCTCATCTACAAAAAAAAAAAAGTCTCAATGTCACTCTCACGTACACGCACACACTAATAACGTCAAAAATAGAATAACTTGTGACTATCTGTTGTTCACAATCTCACACACACACACACACACACACACAGATCAAATAGTGATGCTGTTGGTCCCTGTGAAGTGGGACATGTAGGATGCTAAGGCCGGGTTGGTGGGCAAGACTTTGATGGGCAGATCCCAGCTGAAGGTATCCACGTCGACATGCTCGGACCCTGCCCACACCGTGACCTCTGATTGGTTCTGCAGAACTACGGGCGGTTCCATAGGCTCCCGGGCGGTGACGAATTCAAAGTGAAGGCGCCACCTCAGCATCACTGCACGAACAGAGTGGTGTCTCATTCATCACATTATATTTCCCATTTGATACGTTCCTGCCTACTGATGACCGACCTATGTCTGTGCTGAAGCCCGGCGTGACGTTGAGCGGGATGGGGAGAGAGAAATGGCTGGAGGCCGTGTGGAGGCAGGACTCCATGTGTCGCCCGTGTCCAGTCACGCTGATGACCTGACCGGGGCGCCGCTGGTACTGCTGCTGGATCTCCTCTTCATTCTGAAGGCTCACCGAGTACTAGAACAAATGTACACAAATATAGTTGAAGTTTTTAAAAACAATGTACGAAAGGTTTTATTTATTATTTTTACTTTTTTTTTTTAAAGGCCAGCAAACAAACCTGCAGGCAGGGAATGTCTCCTTCGGAGAAGTTGAAGGTCCCGATGATGTCCTCCCCGAGTCTGTAAACGGTCTTGAATATGCAGAACTTTGCCACTTTCCCACGCATGTTGGTGATGTTAAACATGTCTGTACAATGCAAAAGAACACGCAAGTCAAATGAGACCATCAAAAAACCCCAGAGAAGAACACTTAATTTAAAAAAGAAGATACAACGAAATAAGAGCAGAATTTAGGGGCCCTAAGCATTTACTAAATGTTAAATACAACTTGAAAATAGCCGATGTGCTGATACGTTTTATTTCATGCAATGAACTTAATTTGTTCCATAGCATTTTTAGATAAATACAATAGTACTCATTAACTGACAAAAGTGCTTCATGCTTTGGGTTATGTTACACATGTAATGCTTTAAACAACAACAAAGAGCAGCGGGTCACAGCAGGGACTCACGGGGGCAGCGTCTAGAGGTAGTGACCATCAGCATGTCCAAAGCTCTCTCCAAAGGCCGAGCATCCCTGCGGCTCGCTTCCTCCTCCTCCAGGAACGGGTTGGAGGGGGAGACCTCCTCATCCTGGGGGAACGGAGGCTCCGGCATGCCTACAAGTTGCACAGGCAAATGTCAACTTTCTCAGTGTGATAGAAGTCAAATAACATCCAAATAACTCAAGGCCATGAACGTTTTATACTTGTACACGAATAGTAACTGACCTTGCAGAACCAGCACTCTGAAAGGAACTTTGAGCAGTTTGATAGCAGAGTTGACTCTCTGGCAGCCGATGGTCAGTTTGTAGACGTATTTCACAGCCTGGCCACGGAAACTAGGAGGACCGTCTACGGGTACGATCTCACTGTATGAATCTGTTGGAGAGTCGATTCGCATGTCACAGTGTTTGAATCACACATTTATAAATGTTGCGAAAATATTGTCATAGCTTTATAAAAGTAGATTGCTGTTTTTCCCACTGGTACAGACGTACATGTTTTGCTCTCCCCGGGATCCAGGCGAAGGTCACAGAATAATATTTTAGGTGGTGTGTCGAGAACACACTGACCTCTCTCTCCTGTAAAAGAAAGGGATTAGTGTTTATGGAATTTTGAGCATTCACAGACATACCAATGAGGCTATAATATCAATGCTAATAATAGCTAGGGCATTTTTTATATGCGTGATTGGAACTGATTTCTGCCTCCGATTAGACATTTGTCTCCCACTAACCTCTGCTCGGAATGAGCACCGTGTTGCTCTCAGCCTGGACATCATGTTTGTTTCCTTGGGCCGGCAAGGCCACTCTGCTCTCACTGGCATGGAACTGGCAGTGGATCTGGGCACTGGCCCATGCCAGCATTTCACTGGAAAGCAGCAAGCAAACACAAGGTTTATACCGGGGCTTCACACAGGGACCAAACCACTGGTGCAAACTCTGACCAACAAGAGCAAGATAAAAAAAAACACATATATGTCTTCTATCTGTTCTATTTGTCATATAATTCTGTTCGGTACACTTAGTTGATTTGGAGGCCAGAAACAGAAATGGGCATCTTCAGGTCCATATAGATTACAAGGAAGAAAGGAGTTCAATCCTACCAGCTGGCAGAGGTGGACAGGTGGGACATCGGGTTGGTAAAAGTTATGAGACACTCCAGGAGCTCACCAGAGAGAAAAACGGGGCCCCTGGCCATCGAGGCCACCACCTCGATCATCTATAACGTTAGACGTCGACAACACTAACGTTACCAAAATTAAACATCAAATCACTATGATGGAAAAAATTGCGGAGTTTTGTACAAACGTGACGTTAACGTGCAACAACCAGCTAGCAGAGTGGAGACAGAAGTTATAACTTGTTTGAACGTGCTAGCTAATGGCAGCTGTTTTAAGGGAAATTCCAATGCATACCTTGACCTAGTGTTTCTGCGGGAAGACGGTTACGTCCACCTTTACAGAGTGGACTTAAGTTGGCTTCTAGGACAAAATGCGCAATTCGACGTTCTTTCCAGAAGGTGCTGTCATTGCGTTTTTAGTTAGCTAGCATTACAGCTAGCTACAGTAAACAAATCAATATCCGGTGTTTTACGACCAATGACGAACCAAGGAAAAGTAAAACGCCAAAATAATAGCAAGTATCAGGAAGGGAAATCTAAAACTGTGTTGGCATAAAGTATTGTTTTAGTATAATAGTGTATCTCAATCGTTATAACATTTCTAGGAGAATAAAAATGGCAGTGTAGAATCCCAGTAACATGTTTTGGTCGGCCACTTAGATGACGTCCCGTGGCACAGCAGACGAGCGGTGGACTGTTGCTATGGTAACTGGTAGGGAGGCGTCAACACACAGCTAAACGTTATCTTTGGTGTTTTGGGTCTGTTACCATGCAATTTAGTATTTTATAAGTATTTTGTAAAATGTATGTTCACTCTACCTTTCTCTTTGATGTGCAGAAGAATGTGAATTGGTGGAACGGTGGTAGGGTGAATAATGCCCTTCCCCACATTCTGACCTGAATGGTACTGGCCGAACAGCGGCGTTTCTGGTGGGTTATTTTTCCCTGGGTCAAGGTTGTCAGGCGTAAATCACTTACAGGCTATTCACTTTACTATTGTGTTTTTTCATCATACCCCAGCAACAAATAGCCAGTATTTAATTCTTGTCCAAGTTTGTCTTACTGCCGTGATTTAAATTTGGATCTTGCCATACTGTAAAAGGAGGCGGTATGAAACGGCATCCTTTGGCACTGTAATTTTGTTGTCTGCGAGTCCACACTGAGGGGGAAAAACCAAATTACGAACACAACCGATTTGCCTGCACAGCGACTTGCTAGCTGGAGCCACAGCGTCTTGTCAGAGATCCGGTCGGAAGCAGCAGTGGGATGACGCGGTCACTCCGGTATTTACAAAAAATAAACTCCCTTATTGTCACTAATGGAAATGGAGCGGGTTTAGCCACTGCTATGCGGGTCGATTTAGCTCACTGAGGCGATGTATCCTACTGTCATCCATGCGGTTACTCAGCTGTAGACGCTTGCTAGACTTTGGCCGTCCCGCATTGTACAGCAGGTAAATGCGATCACTACGTTGTAACCAATTCTTGATCTAATTTGTAGGTGTGCCGGATGAACGACTGCGATCAGCATGCGCAGCCCGCCCTGTTGGTTTTAAGCTGTCATCCATTCAGCCGCAGGTGTCCATCCGGAGCCCACGCAGAGGGTTCTGCAGTCTCTATCAAACAGGAATCCAGAGGGGGATGTTCATGCAAAGTTTGGCTCCGATGATATGAACATATTGAGCTGCAGGAGCTAAATAATAATTCTCTTATAATGGAATTTGGACCCCAAAGGAGCAACCTACAGGTATTCAGAGCTTGTGAATAGAAAACCAGTTCAGCACAGAGGAATGACGCTCTGAAGCCCGGGGATCCACTTACAAATTCCACTTAAGCAACCTCCTCGTTTTTTTTTTCTAACTCCATACTGAATGCATGATAAGCTGGGTGCAACTCCCTGTTTGCAATCACCAAGTGGGTCTTCTGTGCCCCATTCGCACCAACCAAGTAAGCTCCCCACTGGGTATCCGGGCCGAAATGAACACAGAGTGGGGGGAGAAATCCTCGGCGGACCTCATGAGCAGGTATGTCTCCAAGGAAATGGGATGTGGAGTACCCCAAGAGGGATGGAGGATCTGTCTGGCGCACGAGTTCAAGGAGAAGAGAAAGCCCTTTCAAGCAAAAGATGTGTCACTGTCCAACATCTTGGACCACATTGGGCTTGGAATAAGGTGAGACATCCCCTCATGTGTACAGGGCGTAACACTACATGCCCTCGGTGTAAGACTGAATATGGTTGAATTACTCTGCTTTTTACATTTCACTCCATCTGGTGATTTCCAGCAGATTTAAGGAGCGGCGACGTTAGTATTTGATTTTGTGGCAGTGTAAAGATCAAAGTGCATGGGGTCCACACCCGTTTTTGTTTTTGATGAGGTTGGAAGCCACACCCCAGAGATTTTCACGCAAGCGCTTTATGTCACAGCAACCTGTTGTTGGTTCAATGTTAATCCATGAGAATGTTTCCACGGCATTTGTGCATTTGTGGGGGGGGGGGGGCATCGTCCAGTCCCACAGACATGGGTCTGCTTGTGAAGCCTCATATAGTCCTCAACATCTGCTGATCCGATTGCGTTTGTTTTGTCAACAACCTGCTGACATCCGAGGTGCAAAGTTACTCATTGTGCAGAATGTTACAACAGAGCTCATTTATGCTGTGACCGCATGTCATTTTCTTTAAAGCTGCGAGCGAACAACATAGAGTATACATATTTGTATTATTGCATGACACATTATCTGGTGTCATTATTTGTCAATCATTGCACAGATTACACCGAAGGAGATTGTGTAAAGAGGGTTGTAAAAGCCTATTCTACAATCAAGCACAGGTGAAGAAACACCTTCGGCCCGTCATCATGGGAGCGAGAGGTTTTGCAATGCAGGATGAAAAATTGAAAGTTGGCTAAATGTTGGCTTTTTTTGCACCTAAAACAAGCAGGATAACCGTGGAAGAAGTGGCCTTAAATAAGCACTGTTAGTGTATCGACTGGGGCCGACAGCATACCAGCCGGTTAGACCCCAGTTAGCACGCTGATCCGCAGGACAACGGCGCCCCGACAACAGCGCCACAACTCGCTTCAACTGATCCCATTCACCTCCGGAGCGGAGCGGACCATTGTTGTCTCTCCAGACTGAGCTTTCCCTGCGACTTCATTGTCTGCGATACAGTCGGGGCCGTGCAAACCCGTGCTCACTGCAGTTTGCCGTTTGCACGTCACCTTCACCCTCCGAACAAACAGAAAGGCCTTTTGTGGCTTGGACACCGTTATTGATCATTCCGGTGTTTGAACAAGATTGTAACAAAGTTGCCTCTCTCTCTACGCTTTTAGTTCTGGGTATTAATGAAGGTGTCCAGCTTATTTGAATGTTGACGATGTCTCCTCAAATACGTGGGTACGCTTGCTGCAGATGCGGCGCTGTGTATCCACTACGCAACCCCTTCCACCCTGCAGCAGCCTTCCACATTATTCCGCCTGCTGTAACGTAGCCTCATTAATGTTTTACACCACAAGCCTGCTGTGATAAGGAGTTCTGCATGTCACACGCAAACACGCTAACGTGACCGCGATATGAAGCAGCGCGGCCACTTTGACCTGATTCCCCTCAAAACCTGCAGGTGCTTCCTTTTCATGCAGTTGCAGAAGCCTCTCTGTGGAGAAAAAGCACGTTAATCAGTTGCAGCATTCTTCTGTTGGTTAATAATTACCTCATTTGACAAGAGCACATCTATTCATGACGCTTTTAACCCGTGACCCGTGCCGGGATGACGGTCACGCTAAACTGTGTCAAAAGTGTTTCCTCGCTTGGTGTCGGCCCTTCTTTCTCTACCTTAACCCTTCCCCCTTCTGATTGTAAGGGGATCTGTGTAGGTGACACTGTGCGTGTGTTTGTCCAGGTATCTCAAATGGTGGTACAAGAAGACCCAGGTGGAAAAGAAAGCACCCTTCATTGATATGTTTCGTGCCCAACCCTTACGTCAAATATACGGTGAGTTCAGGGTCTCCAGAGGGGTGTGACCATAGATTGGTTTGAATCCGATGTATTGACTCACTGACGACTGATCCAATATCATGGATGCAAGGTACATACTGATGCATATCGCCCAAGGTGCTAGTATTTGCCTACATCGTCAGTGTAATCAGTCAAGCTCTTGGAAACAATTGAAAAAAAGTGACTGAATCTAAGTCGACATCCTTCTCTGGGTCGCAGGCGCTCCGCTGGGCGGCATCGGAGGAGGAACCATCACGAGAGGTTGGAGGGGGGAATTCTGCAGATGGCAACTGAACCCTGGGATGTACCACTACAAAACGGTCACAGCAAACCAGGTACGCATGCTATCTAACGGGCCGAGACGGGTGTGAGAGCATGCCACGTCATGAGCAAACAATGAAGCAGTGGTTTTGGGCATCGTAATAGAGTTTCTGTTTTCAGGTGTTGTTTTTAAAGGTTGAGATTATAGAAATTGTTAATCCTCCTCTAGTGGTTGTTGTGGAGGAAGGGGGGGCGGGGGGGGATCAGATTATTAACCGACGAAAACCTTTTAGGGAAACAAAGAAATGCATTTTGTTGTCTGATTAGCGAGCGAGACCCTTGACTTGAATCTTTACCAGAGGGCATTCTGGGACATGTAGAAAGGTGAGTAAATGGGGCGCCGTACATAAGAAACCGAAACCTTGCAACGGGGTCTAATCCCCCTAATTTACTCTATTCACATCCTTTTCTTTCTTTCTTTCTTTAGTTCACAGTGTGTTTGCGCCGTGGGGGACAAACCGTCTACCAGCAGGTGTTGTCTGTAGAGCGTCCTCCCACCCTACAAGGCTGGAACTGGGGCTACTGCGGCGAGTACGCCTTCTACCACGCCCTGTACCCCCGCGCCTGGACGGTCTACCACCTGCCGGGACAGAACGTTACACTGACCTGCAGACAGATTTCCCCCGTCATCCCGCACGACTACCAGGTAACCGGATTTCAGTCAGAAAAGGTTTGATGGAAGCATCTGATAGCGGCCTGTTGTATCAATGCATTAAAAAAACTCAATGAAATAGGAAGCGTGCATTTTTACACGCCTGCAGGAAAGTGACTCTCCCACATTTCGCCGCTTTCCCCCCCCCCCTCAGGACTCGAGCCTCCCGGTGGCGGTGTTCGTGTGGGACGTGGAGAACAACAACGACCACGCCCTGGACGTCTCCATCATGTTCACCATGGTCAACGGCTCGGGGCACAAGGACGACAAGAGCGGCGGGCACTGGAACGAGCCGTTCCACCTGGAGAAGGAGGGGGTGGCAGTGTCCGGGGTCCTGCTCCATCACTGCACCTCGGTGAACCCTTTCACTCTGTGCATCGCAGCCCGAGAACAGGTCTGACCCCCCCGCTGGTGGTTTTTATGTAATAGATCCAAACTTTGTCCTCGAGGAATAAACAGGTTTTTGAAACAATAGTCTCTGTTAAATTGGAAGTGGATTTATAAACAAGTGGTTATGAAATCTAAAGTCTTTAGTGAGTATTTGATTTTGTATTTACCAGCCTGACAGGGAGGTCAGCCACCAGACCGCGTTCAGTCCGAAGGGAACCTGCAGCGGCCTGTGGAGCGACCTCATCGCCGACGGACGCCTGGACTCGCCTACAGGTCAGTGGCGACTCATTAGGAAGCCCCGCTGCTTTTCTTGCATCAAAGCGTTACCCAGGTCAGGCATTCATAAGCCGAGGCAAAATAAGATAATCCTTTATTAGTCCCGTTGGCAGAAGCGAAAGGGGGTAAAGTGCACACAGACGTTATTAAAACAGTTTTAATTAGCAGTAATCGGATAAAAAGAAACGTTCGGTGCAATCCATAACCCGTCAAAAAAAAGTTACAACAAATAATCCTCGTTGGTCCCTTTTTGATCGTCTTAAGTGGTTCAACTCTCACCGCCGCAGGATCCAGCCCGCCGACGCTTAAAGGGGAGAAGGTGGCGGCGGCGTTGGCCGCGGGCTGCTCGGTGCCGGCTCGCAGCCGAATCCGCCTGGAGTTCTGCCTGGCCTGGGACATGCCCACCATCACCTTCGGCTCCAGGGAGAGGGAACACATCAGGTACATCGAACGCGCAACGCAAACAGGGGTGGAGACGTGTTTTTCCTTTCTTTTTCTTCTTCCCTTTCACGTTTGTTGTTCGGGTGTCGGGTTTCCCCTTCTGGCACCGGGGGGATGCTGCGGTCGAGCGCTAACAAAGCTCGGCCTTGCCCATACTTGTTCCTCTTCTTTTTTTTTAAATCCCCGTCGCCCGATTGTTTGAACTGCCAAAAGCAACCGCCTCTTTTATTTGCAAAAGCAAAAAATATTCAGCGACAAAACAAACAAATGCTCTCGATGTCGTGTCCGACCTTCATCGCACATATTAAGCAGGGCCGGCCCAAGGCATAAGCCAACTAAGCGGCTGCTTGGGGCTAGGGGGCCCCAAGCAGCCGCTTAGTTCGCTTATGCTGCAAGCAGCCCTAGTTTTGTATTATAACCTCACTGTATTCGTTTATAATTTTCGCTATAACAGTACAGCGTGACATTTGTGCCAATAATTGAAGCGTCAGCTCGCGCGTTTCCCCCCGCTTGCAGGAGATACAGCCGTTACTTTGGGAGCAAAGGGGACGCGTCCCCATCGCTCAGCCACCACGCCCTGACGCGCTACAGCGAGTGGGAGAGGCGCATCGACGAGTGGCAGAGGCCCATTCTGCAGGACAGGTAGCTCCTCCTTTTATAAAAGCTCCGCGGGCGCCGCGAGGAGTAAAACTGTTATCGCTGCTACTTTTTTATCCTCTCGCCTTCGGCGTGTGTGTGTGTTTGCAGCTCTCTCCCCTCCTGGTACAAGTCGGCCCTGTTTAACGAGCTGTACTTCGTGGCGGACGGAGGCACCGTGTGGACGGAGCTGCCGGAGGACGCCGACGTCAGCGGCGGCGTGCGCAGCGAGGACGGCGGGCTGCCGGCTCAGCCCGCCGTCGTCAAGGAGTTCGGCCGCTTCGCCTACCTGGAAGGTAAACGCGGATGAGGGTTTAGAGCCGAGGTCATTGCGCAGAAAATAGAACCGTGCTGACGCGCTTCCAGCTCCGTCACCGCCACGCGGAATTAGAACCGACAGTAGTGGCGGTGAAATGTTTTTTTTTTTTCAGGAACTCGTGTGCGCTTGTTGCTTCACAGGTCAGGAGTACAGAATGTACAACACGTACGATGTGCACTTCTACGCCTCCTTCGCTCTCATCATGCTGTGGCCCAAACTGGCCCTGAGCTTGCAGTACGATATCGGTGAGTGAAGCGCTGCCGTCGCAGCGTTTTTATGAATTAGTTGGACATGGGAACGTTTCCTAGCGTTGATCTCTCTCTCACAGCTGGCAGCGTAGTTCAGCAGGACCCGACACAGAGGCTCCATCTGATGAACGGCCGGTGTTCCGCGGTCAAGGCTAAAAACGTGGTGCCTCACGACATAGGAGACCCGGGTAAGAGAAAGACAACGTTCCGTTTACCACACTTTTGCCGAAACGTGAAACTTAAAGAGTTATGTTTTTTTTTTTTTTTTTTTAAATGGCCTCTCGCTACAACATGACAGATGACGAGCCGTGGCAGAGAGTAAACGCCTACCTCATCCACGACACGGCAGACTGGAAGGACCTGAACCTCAAATTTGTCCTGCAGGTCTACAGGGACTTTCATCTCACCCAGGACAGTCAGTACCTGCGGGACATGTGGCCCGTCTGCCAGGTACACCTGACCGGTGTGATCTTAGTTGTGCAGCAACATGAAACACAAGTGCAGCCCAGTGCATGCCGCTCGCTCAGCAGTCTTTGTCCCGGTCGTTCGTCTAGGCGGTGATGGAGTCAGAGATGAAGTTCGACCTGGATGGAGATGGGCTGATAGAGAACTCTGGATACGCTGACCAGACCTACGACGGATGGACAGTGACTGGACCGAGGTGAGAAGAGGAAATATAAGACATGACATGAACACCAGTGGAAGAGGCATCCTTAGAAAGACCAAACCGCTCCCGAGTCGAAGAACAACGCAGGTCATGATCTGGGAAATCATTTAAAGAATAATGTTGTTTAATTAGACTTCTAATTTACTGATGAGTTTTTTTTTTATAAATCAGATTAACGGCTAAAAAAGTAGCAGGAAAGGTTTCGTTCGACACAATTGCAACCTTACTTGCGTTCCGCAGTGCGTACTGCGGGGGGCTCTGGCTGGCGTCGCTGTGCGTGATGTGTAAAATGGCCCGACTGCTGGACAACGAAGCGGCGCACCGACGCTACAGGGACATTTTGGACCGGGGCAGCGCTGCTTTCGACAAACTGCTGTGGAACGGTGAGTCGTTATGAACAACGCGATGAAAAGATGAATTAACAGTGAGAGGCGTGGACATTAAGCTCATCTACTTCCTGTTACATTTTATTCGATATTCCTTTTTTATGTTTAGGCAAGTACTACAACTACGACAGCAGCGGAAGAGACCTTTCTAACAGCGTCATGTCCGACCAGTGCGCCGGCCACTGGTTCCTGAGAGCGTCCGGTCTGGGAGACGGAGACTACAAGGCAAGTGAAAAACCCCTGGTTCTGTCTTTGAGCGAGCAGTAACCTCCTAGGGGGCCGTGAGCCTACATCAAAAGCCTCGTACATTATGTCACATGACGACTTCATCTCTCCCCCCCTGCAGGCTTTTCCAGAAGAGAAAATCCGGAGCGCACTGAAATCTGTCTTTGACCTTAACGTGATGAGCTTCGCCGGAGGCCAGATGGGAGCAGTTAATGGGATGCGTCCCGAAGGAGTGCCGGACTGCTCCAGCGTCCAGTCAGATGAGGTCTGGATTGGAGTCGTGTACGGACTGGCAGCCACTATGATCCACGAGGTAAGTGTGTGTGTGTGTGTGTGCTGCAGGAACTACTTCACATTCGAAGGTCAAGCAACGGGCAAGTTATTTATTATTTGGATTATTTGCGTCATTTGATGCCCCGGTTTTTCTTTCCTCAGGGTATGAAGGAGGAGGGTATGCGCACAGCGGAGGGTTGCTACCGCACCGTGTGGGAGAGGCTGGGCATGGCCTTCCAGACCCCCGAGGCCTACTGCGAAAAGGGCATCTACCGCTCTCTGGCCTACATGAGGCCTCTGAGTGTCTGGGCCATGCAGCTGGCGCTGAACTCTTCACACGGAGATCCGGCCACGTCGGCGCAGCCCGGAGCCGCTGACGGGGAACAGGAGCCGGGTTTGAGAGAAACGGAGCTGGTGCCTGAGCTAATAGATCGGTGCGATTAGAGAAATCCGAGCTCTCATCCACACTCCCACCGCAGGGGTTTGTGCGATGGGTTTTCTTGACTTTCATTTGTTATTTTTTTTTTTTATTTCTTCACGTGTTTAAAGCTTAAGGTCAGCACTGAACACTGTTTGACGAAAGTCACTTGCTACTGAAGTTGATGATATTATTTGGTGAGCAGATGGTTTCCAATTTTTCTTTTTGTTAAGTTATGCAGTGTAAGGTGCTAACTAGAAAACGTAAAACATTTGTGAATTAAAAATTGTTCTTGTGTTTTAGCAACATATTGTCTATTTGCTGTATGTACATGAAAGTGCTACACTTCACATCATGCCACTTATAAATCTATCATACTTGGAACACGGTTAAATACATTCATTTTTGAGGACTGTTTTGTGTGATTAGGCTAGCCACGTGTAGTCATTATTGTCATTTCACATCCTGTGAGTGATTGGAAGGATTCCTCAATCAGTGATCTAGACTTAAAAGAAAAGTAAAATTACGGAATTACTTTTCTTATATTTGACTGCGAAGTGGTGTGATATGGGATGAAGAGTGTTGGAAATTGAGTATGATTTATTTGTAATATTTTTTCTATGGTATTTGGTGCGTTGAGGCATGTTGACTATATCTACAGTGTACTAATGTAGCGGCAACATTTACCATGTTTTATAAAATCCAATATTCATAACACTCATGCTTAATAAATGACTGCATACGACACAAAAATGACTGCGTGTTTTGAAATAATTGTAAATGGAAAGAAATAGTAGTAAAGACATAACCTGGTTGAAGGGACTTTCCATCAGGTGTAATCGCCTGAAAACATTCACAAAAAGGTTGGTGGTAACCGAAAGGTTGGTGGATCAAGCCCACTCAGGGAAGTTTTTAGTTAGTGAAGACGTCTCATCGTGTTTAAAGATACTACGTTTGTAAAAAGCTTGTGAGAGGGGCTTTTCCATGTGAAGTAATCACCTGAAAACACAGTCCAAAAGGTCTCTGTGGCGCAATTGGTTAGCGCGTTCGGCTGTTAACCGAAAGGATGGTGGTTTATAACGTAAAAATAAGACAAGATACTCAAATCCTTTAAGAATTCGGTGTAGTAGCCCACCCTCAAAATCACTTGAGTGGAGAACGAAGTATCCAATCAAATTGATCATAAATAATAAATAAATAAGAAATAGCAATTCGCTTCAATCCCTCCTATGTAAAAAGAGGATTCTTCATGCTTGTTATTCGTTTAAGATACATATTGTTTTGTTTTCCCGCATGTGCATGAACGTTGGCCAAGGATTCAGAGTAACTACAACATAATCACACTTTTAAATTTCATAAAAACATATTCGCCCAACGTGGGGCTCGAACCCACGACCCTGAGATTAAGAGTCTCATGCTCTACCGACTGAGCTAGCCGGGCAGTTCTCGTCTGGAAGGGAGCATTTATTAAATTCCTTTATTTGGTAAATTCATCCATCAGAAATCATCAGAGAATGATCAGAGATCAGAAATGACATTCTAAAATTAGCAATAACCGGTAAAACTGGTTTCAACCATTGCACACCATGATCCCAAAGATAAATAGAACATTTCTGGAAAAAGTAGAGAAAGTCCAGAAGAATGTTAAAAATAATGTGCGCCCAACGTGGGGCTCGAACCCACGACCCTGAGATTAAGAGTCTCATGCTCTACCGACTGAGCTAGCCGGGCGTCTGCTTCTTTCAGATTCTCTTCACATTTAATATATTCATTTTCTGGAGACAGAACATGGAAGAACACAGTTTTCAGTTCATCATCTTAAAATAACGAATAATCAGTGGAAGTCCTCACATTTAAATGCATTGTAAACCATATAGATACTGTAAAGGAATAAATGGATGTATAAATATGAAGTTAAGCACCAGTCGGTGGCGCAGTTGGACTACAATAGAGGGCTAGTGGGTGGAGATGGACAAACACGTCAACCAGTAGCTTCACAATAGCTTTGATTTTCGTTTTTCAGCTAAGCAGTGTCGGCTCTAGATTGTCTCTTTTGTCTGTTTACATCTTTTTTTAAATCAATGAAGAAACAGCGCGCGAGGAGCCAGGGACCAATCCACGTGATCAAATGCGGAAACTGACTATCGCGAGAGTTGCAGAGGCGCCAAGATCCACGAGGAAAAGCGGCGGCTGGAGGTCCTGTTGTGCGCTTGTGTTTGGAGCTGCTGGCGGATCTAAGCAGGGCAACCCGGACCAAACAACACGTCCGCAGATCTGCGCGCTTAGACGTGCAAGTGTCGCCTTCCGCCAGTTAAAAGACAAAGTAAGACATAAGGTAAGCTCGCGGTTTGGGTTTACGCGTACAACTTTTCAGGGAAATCGCCACGGTGTCACCTGTAACGTTTACGTGTCTGTGTGCATGTACTGTAAATCCTGTGCAAGCCACTGTGAGTGAAGTTATAAACGTATAATGCATATTTGTTATACTTCAGTCACAGACCTGTCGTGTTAGTAGGTGTTATTCTCTACTGCGTTAATCGCTCCAAAGAAGAATACAATAAAACGAATTTTCCACATGCACCGTTATGACCGAAACGAGTCCTGTCCTTGCAGCTGGGATTATTTGACGTAGATTCAATAAATGGCTTGAATACCATTGCTACTGAAGTTACTGTTGTTGGCCCACTCAGTGGCCTATGAAGGGCATAAATAGAGAAACGTGTTGCGGGTAAATATTCCAGTGAGTAGGTGGGCAGATATAGAATAAGAGCTACAATACTGTATGCAGGATGAATAGTGTTGTGGGCTAGTATTCAGTTTAAATGCTGTAGATAGATAGATAGATGGATTACTTAATTACTTTTACAAATGCCTGTTTTATTTGCTTGGAAATGAATTATACCAATCACATACTTGTTTAAGCTACAGTGACATAACTCCATGACTAGTGCCACAAAGACCAGAGGCTAACAGCTTCAGATTGCGGTAAGGTCGTGTTAATGTGTGTCTGTCGTCACTCCAGCATGGGCCTTTTTGTCACATGGACAAAATCCCTTTCCTGAATAACAAGCATACATTAAAGATCGGTAATGTACCTGTTGCTCCTCTCTGTGGCATCTGCAACATCGCTGCTGCAGGAGGAACTTGAATGGATCACTTCACGGGATGACTCTGGTTTATAAGTTTCGTGGATTGTGATACCTTGGTAGTAATTTGCAGCGCTCCGGGAGCACGTTAACGTTGTAGCAGCAGCATCAGAGGAGCCGTTTCCTTCCGATCAGACACACCTGTGGAGGCGTGTCCATTAAAATCTCACCAGTGGTTCTCTAATCCAAGCGACCCCTTTAGGCCCGCAAAACAGCACTGATATTTCCTGGCGTTAAAGTGGATCGTTTGCTGATTCCAACCTATGGTCATCGGTAAAGGCCGCTGTCTTGCTGGTTATTGCCTGGCTTTATTCTGATATTTATCCTAAGCACCTCCTCGAGACGTGCTGAACGTTTTCCATCTGTGCGGCCCCTTTTAGGTAATCCTCTTAAACGTTTTTTTGTTGTTTTTCCTCTAATTAAAGTCTCCGCCGGGAGGCTGCGGTGCTCCTGGATTGACCGCTGTACAGCACATCTGTGCTCCCGGCTGACATGTGGGCGACCCTGCACTCGTGTATTTAGGCCGTTATTTCCCCGTTTTATTTTTATTTTGCTCTCCTCAACTTGTTACCTCCAGGCCATATCTCCCCGTGCTCTTCCCGGTGATCTAATCATTGCCCTTTGTGTCCGTCTCATTGTCCCTCCCACTGTCTTCATACTGCTAAATGCTTCTCACTCATTGTCTCCCCCCATCCTGAAGGGTTTTTCGGGGTTGTTCTGAGGTCAGACTGCTGAGATGACAACGCAGTGACAGCGCGAGTCCGAGTGTGTCGGTGCTGGACCCAATTCTTGTGACATGGCCGCTGCAAAGAAGAGTGAGTTTTCGTCATTGCTTTCATTTACTGTGGTAATTGTTGTTATGTGCGCAAACGTTTCACATTTTAACTTCTTCCAAGTTGTTTCAGTAGCACAAAGTGTTTTTCTACAACTTCGGGAAGCCGGGGAAAAGCATTTTAAAGCTGCAGCCTCCGCGTGGATTCAAACTAAATAAAAGGCATTATTATTATTATTAGTATTAACGGAAAAAAAAACCAGTTCACGAACAATAAATACAGTTTTCCCTTTAAGCATTAATTCAGCTTCTCTTTAAAGAGAATCCAACTGTATGTTTCTATGTATGTAGGTATGTATATTTATATTTGAGGTCCAGCGTGAAATCTCGAGGGATGCGACCTCATGTCCATAGCAGCTCTTCTTCTCTCATAATACCTATAACTGTGTCCAGTGAGCGGCCGCAGGCAAATCAAGCTTCCACTAATCCCTCTAATTTTCTCTTGGAAGGAAACGAAACAGGATGACAGAATGAATACACTGTGATTGACATACTCACTTATCGCCTTCACGACGCCCTGGGGGGCTCGTAGGCAGGATAATCGATTTTTGAAGGTGCAAGAAAATAAATTATTAAAAAGGGCTCAATAGAAAACGGCAGTCGAGAAAGCGGCCTTGGTAAGGAGCTGTGGATGACTCATTGTGATGTGTGTACACCACCATGAACGCGCGTCGTTCTAATCCGAAATATTACGCCATCGCTCCGCTCAACAGCCGCCTGTGCTACAAAACATACAAGACCAACGCATTTGACAGGCGAACGGCCGGCTCTGTTGTGGAGGAGCAGATAGATATGCTGACCGACAGATTAGTCGATGGATTGAAGTAGATGGAGATTAATCTGAAATAAGCCAGTTCAGTAGGGCTGCATGCACACATGCATTTGTGTGAGTATGAGTCTGCTGTTGCTGAGAGGCCAGGGGTGTGTGTGTGTGTGTGTGTGTGTGTGTGTGTGTGGGTGTGGGTCAGTCTGGTGTAGTCTGAGATTATCTGACCCATCTATAAAGGCAACGGATCTCATCATTGTGAAGATGAGCCTGACGCAGATTGAGGCAGGTCAGCGTGCTGTGGAAGCATGTAGTTCGACTGAATCAAAGCCCTCTTACTGCGCTCCAAAGCATTTTGATGAAAAATAAATAAAAACTAATTGTTGCGTTCGAAATTGAGGTGAGAAAATAATGAAGACAAACATTTGAAAAACCCAAAGATATCAAATTTACAATGCAGTTTGAGTACACACACAATTGAGAAAGACCCATTTTATAATATTTTCTTAGAAGAAAACAAAATTGTGTTTTACCCCGGCACATACGGAACATTATGTAAATCCTGAGCTCATTATTGTGACCCAGGTTGCTGATAGCAAAGATTTCTAATCTCTAAAATGACTCTTGATAAAAGTTTAATGGCAGCGGGGGAGTGATGACCTGTGGTTCACGGCAACAAAATCATCCGGCACATTCGACTCAATTTAAAAGGGCTGGTGGAATTATACACAGCAGACTACTTGAGTGCCTCTCCGGTATTAAGAACAATGCATTTGAAGCTTTCAAACATTGATCTGCTGGGCGGAGTGAGGCAGGATTGTTCCAGCGACGTGGAATTAAATAAAAGCTTTGCGTGCCGCAATAAGAAATGTATTACGTTGCTGTGCGATTAATCTTCAGGATTCATTTTACATTATCAGTCTCTGTTGTCGTCAATACGGGTGAGATTGATTTCAAATGATCTGTTTTCCAGAGCAGAATTCCCCCCTGTGGACAATACAAGATGTTCTACTTACTATTTAGTCTTATAATATGGAATACTTTTTGGGGGGTAAATGGATAGAAACTTAAATTGAAGTGATGAATGAGGACAAAGGTTTTGTTACCGTTACTCTCCTCTGGATAAGTGATGCTTTATAATCACACCCAGGACCTCTTGAGCAGAAATTCTTTAAAAAAAAAAAGTTCTCTGTCAAAGGCAGTTGTTGTTTTTGGGAGGAGGTTTATTTGTACAAAGACTTTTCCATCCTCCGACACCAGGAGAGGATCCCTGGCAGGAGAACAATAAATGTTGTCTCATCTCCCTTCCTGTCTGACCTTCTCGCTCAGGCTGCGCGAAGGCCGGGGGCGTGCGCTTCGCCGAGGAGCCCCTCGACGCCGGGCCCCCGTCGCACGTTCACTTCGACGAGAAGCTGCATGACTCCGTTGTCATGGTGACTCCCGAGGAGGACGGCAACTTCATGGTCAAGGTGAGTTTTATTTATTTGGAATTGCCAGAAAGTCGATGGCTTTTGTGTGCGAGGTTTTTCTTATCTAATGATTTTCATCGTTTTCATGTGTGTGCGCTGTAAATCAGTTCAACACTAAAACACGGACATGTTTGTGTCTTAAATCATTACTCTTCTCCTCGTTGGTAACGAGCTCGGCTATCTATCAGCTGGCGTCGTCACATGCTTGGATCGAAAAAGCGTTCTGGAGAAGCCTTGTGCTCAGCCTCCAGACATTATTCAGTCCCCATCTGCTTCATGGGCGCCGTGTGCGACGGATCGCTTCAGAGAAGTTGTTGTTCCTGCCTGGGGAAGAATATCTTTTGCTGATCAGATTCACGAGCACAGGACGCACCAAAGTGCCCCTCGGTCTCTACGAGCACTGATGGGCTTCATCTATGAAAAACACCCAGGAGATGCTGATTGACGTCATGCACTCCGACAGAGGACAGTGCATCTCAAATAGTTGACCGCAAAATATATCCTGCAATGGTTTATAAGGTAACAAAATGACTTAAGTCTTTGTTCTCATTCATTTCTTTCTGCCGACACAGGAAATAAACGTCTCTTCCGTTGCTGGATTCAACCCCTCACACGCTCTTTCCCCCCCATTACGCTTCCTTCTCCTTTCTCTGTTAAACTCTCGGATCGCTTTCCTGCCTTAACGGACGCCCAAAAACATTCACATCCTCTTTCAGGTTTGCCGCCTTCCTTCCGATTCTGCACGCGCTCGGCGTAAGCCAATCCGCTCCGAGCTTCGCAACTTAATTAACGGCCACACCTCGCTTCTGCCTCGAAGCCGCCGGCGCCCGTGCAGCCGCACCGCGAGCTGCACCGCGACCTCCGCTGTCTGAGCGAGTGGGGGGGGGGGAGGGGGGTTGTTGCTATGGAAACGTCTGGGGGAGTTGCACAGACATAAGTGGCGGAGTGTGTGGGTCGCAGTGTGGCATGCGAGCAGCAGCTGTATGAATGCGAGTGTTTTGATTTGGGTGGTTTGAATCGCACGGAGGCGTCTCGCCGGAACAACACGAGCCTTGTCGCCGGCTGAGCGGCTGTCAGTGTCGCTGTCACAAGCAAATTCAGATGGCTTGTGTGGTGTTTGTGAACTCTCCCCCCCCACATATACATACATAATATATACATACATACACACGTTACATACATTTTACCACCCAGAGTCCACGCTGCATGTGCAAAGATGAGGTTACTGCATCGTAGGAAACCTTTTCAAGGAGCTTAGGATTATATCATAATATTTAATGATAGCTTTTTTTGCTGAGCCCCTAATAAAGTATTTCAGCATCTGCACTGAGGCTTTAGCAGATTTACTTAATTTCAATTTTTTGCTCATTTCTCCGGGAGATACGCTACTTTTTCTGCAGCTTTAGCAGCATATTGCCCCTTCAGGAAACACTGCCGAGGTGGGGCCGCCGAAGAGGTTAAACCCCCGGGGGAATCGTCCTGTGACTCCGTGTTGACACCAAATAGACGCAAATGTCGCTTTGTGTCCTCTGGATGTCGTCCAGAGACGACGGTTTGCCGAGTCAGGGTTTGTTCAACTGACAGAAACCCGACTGAACTGGTTTTTTTTTTTTTCCCTCCCGTATCACATGCAAGGATCTACAGTTTAACTGCTGCATGTTTGCAGTCTGAAGTGTCTCGTTAAACCTCACACATGAGTTCAGAAAAGTTCAGAAGTGCTACTCCCCCTCCCCCCTCAAGTTGAGTGAAGAATTGCACCATTGTTGTGCGTGAGCGACGAGTCCTTTTGTGTTGCAAAAAGTACACGACATGAAATTACACGTTTCTGCCGCCCTCGTAAAGTAGACTTTTTACATTTCCTACTTGCTGAAATTATCTGTCAGAGTTCTCGCGTCTCGGTTTAACATCATTAAAGCAGCTATGATAAAAAAAAAAAAATCGGCAGCATGAAGTTCCTGTTTAATTATGCAGAGACGGACGGCGGCGTCCGGACATGCGTGGGCCCTCGCTCACAGAATGATTCTCTCGGCAGTGCTCCGTCAGAGTGTCCCCCCTCCTCCGTCTCTGCTGCTTTAACCCAGCGGAGCGTCAGGCTTATCTGCCCTTGCCTGCACTTCCCTGTGGTCTCCTTCTCTCACTCGCTCTCTCTTTTTTGATTCTCCTGACTCCTCTGGGCGGCTTTCTTCACGCCTCTCTGTATCCAGTCTCTCTCTCTCGCTTTCTAACCGGCTTTTCTAAACGCGTTGCCTGCGGGATGATGTGACTTGAACAGGTGTGAATTGTTTATCCATGCAGCTGCAACAGAGGGTCACGTAATCATTTGGGATCTTATTTCCATTTCTTCGCCAAAGCAACAGCTGATGATTTTAGAACGAGTCCCTCAAGGAAAAACTCCAGTCCACCGGCGTGTTGCTGTGGAGCATCGCTTATCCACGTTTCAGATGCTAATCCTGTATTATTGAGCTGCGGTAGCTTTGCACTGCGCCCCGCGGGGTCTCTCTGTAAATCCCTCCCCCCGGTGTGACGGACGGATTAGTAAAAACGCGTGTGAGTGAAAAATAGGCGGCCATTGTTTTCCCTCCTAATTGCTGAATCTCAACTCGACACTTTTCCCCCCTTTTTTTCCACCAACGTGTCTCCCTCGCTGCAGGTCGGCTTCCTGAAGACGCAGCACCGGTACGAAATAGTCTTCACCTTGCCCGACGTGCCGGCCCTGAGGAAGGACCCGTGTCCGGCGCCAGTGCCCGGCCCTCACCTCCGCATCACCGACATCACGCCGGCACCGGCGGGTGAGAACACGAGCGCCACCTGTGCTAGGAGATTATTGGCACAAATGTCACGCTATACTGTTATAGCGAAAATTATAAACGAATACAGTGAGGTTATAATACAAAACTGGGGCTGCTTGCAGCATAAGCCAACTAAGCGGCTGCTTGGGGCCCCTGGGCAGGGGGCCCCAAGCAGCCGCTTAGTTGGCTTATGCCTTGGGCCGGCCCTGACGAAGGGCGACGTGTACGATTTCAGCGCCGAGGTGAAGCGACTGGGTTGAGCTGGTTGTGTGTTTATGGAAGAAAAGAAAAAAAAAGACTCCGCTCCTGGAAAACACCGAGGCGGCGTTGGCTCTGAATCCCCCCCCCTCCCCCCCCAAAAAAAAAAACCTCTCCTTTCAAAAAACTTTTTAATGCATTTGTGCTAAATTCCCGTCACCCGTCTGTCCCGTCAGCAGGAGGACACGCCAATAAAACGGCAAGCGCGTGTGCTTGGTAACGGCCTTCTCCACCAAACCTGCTAGTTGGGATCTTCTAATGTTTCTGGGAGTCGTGCCCACTAAAGGCCTGTAACTGAAGCAGGTTGCTGACCGTGTGTGTGTGTGCGTGTGTGTGTGTGTGTTTGTGTGCGATTTGAAATGGGGTGAGGAAGTGTGCAGTGTGCACTTCTTGCATGACTGAGCGTCTGTGTGTGTGTTAATTTATTTTTCCATCATTTTGTTCTCTTGAACACAGGATTTTCAGTCTGATTCATAATCCGAGAGCGAGAGAGGAGGGGGGGGGGGGAACACGGAGGGGCCTATGAGTGCGTGATGAAATCCATCCAATCCTCCTCCTCCTCATCGCTCTCTCTTATGTTTCCCAGGAGGTCTGAAGGTGACGTGCGAGTACTTGGCCCAGCAGGAGGGCGTCCTGTGCGAGGAGGCGCTGCTGCTGAGCGAGACCGACCAGGACGTCTGTGTTAAAGTGAAGGTTCAGGCCAGAGTCATGGGTGAGGCTGCGTCACTTTATTATCAGTGATGATCAACTCGGCGATGCACCTTGCACCTCCGTAACTTGAGTGTAAAATCCAGCAATTAAAATAGTGGTTCCAAACGTCAGCATTTCCCTTCCAACTTGTTCTTATTAGTAAACCGACAAACCAGCAGTTATTTTCACAATCAGTTCTCAGACAAATACTCCCGCTTTTAAAAAAAAAATCACAATTTCTCACACTTTCCTGACGTCCACGGTCTTTAAATTTTGTTCAAATCCCAAAGTTGATGAAAAACGAATGATTTTTGTTGGGTGGGGGGGTTTAATGGGCATTTTGATTCACTGACTTCTAACATCGGAAAATATCTCAAAGCACCAATTTAACATTCTGTACATAAATATAGCAGCGGACAAATATTACATCTGCAGCGACGATGAGGAGAAATCTTTGAGTGTTGCAGTGGACACGTCGAGAGCCATCGGCAGGCGATCGAAACGCTCTTCTTCTGACGTAAGTGAGAAAGTAAGAGTTGAGTGCTACTGCCCCCTGCTGGTCACTCTGCACGCAAGCTCTATAAAGCAGAAAAGAGCCTTTAATCAATTTGAATTTTCTCCACTCAAGTGTGTGTGTGTGATTGCAGATGTTGGTGGTCTAGTGTCTATTTTTACTCACAGAGCGTGGCTGAAACATCTGTCCAGATGTGTGTGTGTCTGTGTAATTGACCCCTGGATGGTGACCAGATCAAAGGATTAAACTCTGCCTCTGCTGTTTAAGCCAGCGGCTCAGTCAGTGTGACATTTTAGTAATGGAGGTAAATTCCAAGTAAGGAAATTGTATTTTTTTTACAAACAACAGGTTCAAAGGCCGATGCTTCTAGTTCGAGGGGGGGGTTGAGGGGAATAAAATCAGTTCTTTCTCCCGAGCTGTGAACATTGGTTTCATTCTTGATCCAACCAGAATCAATTAAAATGGAATGTGTCGTTGAAACCATCGCCTTGTCCCCCCAAATGTCCTTTAACGTGATCGATGTCTGAAGACCACAGTCCAATGTGAACTAGATAACAAATAGTCAAATAGCCATCATCCAGAAGTACAAATCCTGACCTTTTGACCGCTTTGTCTCGCTGACGGTGCGAGTTTAAAGCACAACGTCACCATGATCCGGCTGTTTCCCTGTTCCCTGTTTCAGATAACGGGAAGTGATGAGTTTGAGTTTGGCATCAGAGCGACACATTTTGTGAGAATGTGCTGAAGCGCTACAGATTTCAAGTCCAATATTAAACGCATTGTCTAAATTAGCTCGGCGCTAGCGAAAAGGGTAACACTGTCCCTGTCGAATACATGTGGTATCTTATCCTGGAAACCCCTGAAGTAGTATTCTACTCCATAGAAAAAGAGGATAGTACACAATGTCTTAAACATGTGCTCACTGAGGATTATTTATCACTCTCTCTCTCTCTAGATCGTCAGCAGGGTACTCCCATGCTGCTGGAGGGCGTCCGCTGCATCGGGGTGGAGTTGGAGTACGACTCTGAGCAGAGCGACTGGCAGGGATTCGACTAGAGCTTCTCCTCAGGACACTCGGGATACACAGACACAAAATATTGCCGTCAGAGAGGAGCGCGCGCACACACACACCAAATTAAGACACGCACCAAAATTAGGAGCTTTTACTGCCACCTAATGTACATGTGCAGCCTTGTGGGTTCAAAAAACGACAGCATCTGAATAGTTTTGTCAATGTCCTCCCGCTCTC
The DNA here is from genome assembly GCA_021346845.1 of Apeltes quadracus. Lineage (NCBI taxonomy): Eukaryota > Metazoa > Chordata > Actinopteri > Perciformes > Gasterosteidae > Apeltes > Apeltes quadracus. Next base: position 2,480,096 of record CM037923.1, on the reverse strand, counting down.
CTCGTTCTCTCACCGTGATGAATCCTGTCGGTAATCTGCGCTGTCCTTCCTTACTGAACCTCCAGAGGGCAGCAGCGCTCTTTGAACCCCCCCCTTCCCTTTTTTTCCTCAAGGAAGGGACTAAACAAGTGCTCTATTTCTTATTAATTAGCTTAAACCAATCGATAGGAAGGAATTTAAATGTGCACATTCGAAAGGAAACGAGTGGAAGTGAATGGCAATGCTGTGCCTGTAATGTCTCTGTTCAACCACAGGGGGCACTGCGGACCACTGTATCTCAGTGTTGTGCTCTTCCTCCATTTGAGAGAATACAATTCAACAGGGGCATTTTTACACTTTCAAATATCTTCTGCCCGACTGCTTCTACTCAAGCTTTTAATTATCTGCATTCTCAAGGAAATCCCAATGAACGTGTGTGAACTTATTTCGAAAGGTGTATGTGAGGAATGTCAAGTGAGGCCTTCTTTTCTGTGAAAGCCACTAGGGGAGTAATGCTTTAAGACCTGTGTGCTAGCTGTATGACGTTAATATTTTGAGGTCTATTCTTTCTGGGATGGATCTCACTGCATGATTGTGAAACCTTTTTGTGCAAAATTGTGCATCTAGAAAGAAGCCGTTTGTCTTTTGTTATGAGAGACTGACACTCACCTCTGATGTTTAGTGTCTTTGTTTGAGATCTCTGCTCCCAAACTGCTTTGCAAATATTTTTGACGAGTCGCAATGATTTGCCTCTTTTGGCAGAATTAAAGAAATAAACAACCAAACAAGCTGTAGTAGTAAACAAATCAAACAATTAGTTCATTAAGACAAAAGAATCCGCTGCGTTTCTGATAATCAATCAAACATTCTCTGGTTCGAGCTTGTAACTTTTTTTTTTTTCAAATTTGATGCGTGTTTTTGACTTTGACTCCTGACATTTAACAACATTCTCTTGCAGGTGTTTCTGCATTTTCTATTGGACAAACCAAACTATTAACTAATCAACTAATCGATCAAACATAAGGTTAATCGACACTTAAAAATAATTGTTCATCATTTTCTTCCTTTTTAATAAAAACCAACAGCTTGTTGTTGTGAGTTTCCAACTCAAACACTTGAGTGCCTTTTTTTTTTCTTTTTTTATTGTTCGTCATTGAACTCAAAGGCTCGATGCGGTTCTGTTGTTTTGCTCAATAGTTGGTTGGTTTTTTAGAAAACTAGAAGTCTGCCTGTTCATCTACGTCGCCGGTTTGTCTGCGTGATGTGTGTGTTTTTTTTAACGTCCACGATGAATAAAAGCGTGTGTGTCCGTGTTTGTCGCTTCTCGAGTCGTCTGTCAGTTCACAGCAGGGACGCTAGGTGGCGGTCTGCGCCGCTGCGGGATCTCACATCTTCGTCTCACTCCGTGGAGGTTAAAATAATAATAAAATACCAACATTTCACATTCATGCCAACGGCTTGGAATTTGGGTTTTGTGCCTCGATGATTCGGTTTACATTCAGCGGAAAGAGAAGAAAGAAAACCTCGTTTTAGCTTTTTGGAAACATTTTGTGCTGTAAACTGTCAAGAGATTCAAAACAGGCCTCAGAGCTGTGAGAATTTAACGTGTTTATCCTACGTTTAGTTTTAGGACTGCTGACATCGCGCAGTCATTGAGTGAGGTACATAACGTGTAACGTTTAGCTTGTGTTTAAGTTTAATTCAAAGTAAATCCTTCCGGTTCAGCTGGTTCTGTTGGATGTCAGCACCTTTTCATGTTTTCTAGATTGCGTTCAGTTACTTCCGATGTAGATTCCTTTGTTTTATATATATTTTTTTTAAACTTGTAAATTTCTTAGTGACTCAATCACCAGCATGGGTGTGTTGCACATTTTATTGTTCAGGATAACAAGGATTGATTGAAATAAAAGGGACCAATAATTGCGTTCTAATTTCACACGCATTCTTACCAAATGCATTTTAGAAAATCACGAGGTTCTCATGATGATACGAACAGTAAGATCTGTGAGAGCTCAGATTGTTTTTATAGAACCAATAGAGTAAATAACACAACAACCAAATAATGAACCAAGGAAACAGTTGAAGACTGATTTTGTCAAAACTTATTCATGTGAAGTTTACTTTTCTTTTCCTGCTTCAAATCATCAAGATTATTATGAATATTTTATAATTTGGCGAAAAAGGTGAGTTTGTTCTGAAGACTTCCTTCAAAGCTTGAATTGAAGACGACTTTCTGACAACTCAAATAACTTTTGCTGTTCGAACCCCGCAAATGAAACGACACTGAATTCATCAATAACACAAAACTTACCATTTGAATCAGTGAAGGAAATGCTTCATGAGTTCCGTTTAGGTTCTGACAGTAACAGATGGTCCACTTTGAGTTCAGAACCACAGAGCCAACTCCCCATAAGTCTGCACAGACAGAAAAGACTGTTTATGCATGTAGAGTTTCACATTCAGAATTAGTTTACTCTCCTTACTTTTTGTGATTTTATTTAATGACATATTTAATCGTTACTGTTACTGTTCTTTAAAATATTTTAAACATTAGGTGTTTAATATTTTTGCCGTTTATTAATGTTGTATAGTTGTTTTCAACTATTCACGCTAAACTCGTATTTTCAATAATCTACTGTCCCTCCGACGCGACGCTTGAGCCAAATGTGTTGTGTTGCATAACCTTATATATCAGAAGATAGGTAATTAATTACACATCTTAATGTTCCTCTAAATGTTTTTCATGTAGGAATGTAGACGTTTTCATTTTAAAAGTGTAAAATAAAGTAATTTTGTCAGCTTTTTTGCGTGACATTAACTCGGGGAAAATAATAGACGTGTATTTCCTATCATTGCCCTTCCAATAATAATTAATATGTTAATAAAACGCCATGAATTTCGTTCAAATGAATCGTAGTTCTACACAATGGATCTGTTTTTAGCAGATGTTTGTACTGTTCATATTGAATTGGGTGCTTTATAAAGCACGGACGTGCCCGTTGTGCTGCAACGTTATTTCAGTTCTAAACACGTGTTTACGGAGAGAGGCCGGATTCTACTGGACATGAAGATGATCCCGGGTCTCTGTTAATGTGGTTCACGCGTAAAGCTCTGTGTCCATTACGCTTATACGCATTTTTAATTCCCTCCTCTTTCCAAGGTTTTATTTTAACCGAGCTGAATAAATGCACCTAAATCCCGTCTTCTTTTTCTCTGCAGGTCTTCACCACCAGCAAAATAAATAAAAAAAAACACCAACTGCTCGAGTCTGCGTCCACTTCCAGCAGCCGTTATGCAGCTTTTGCACGAATCCAAAGTATCCCAATGTATTCCAATGACAACACTGCGTGTGTGGCACATAATGTGCTCCACGTTAGAAGTATACACAAAGGTTATAGCAGCATGTCAGAAGACCTTTCTTGTATTAAAAACAGAAAATAATGTCGTCACAAATCATCCAAAATGAACCTTTCCATAAATTCACACTTCCTCGGACTCTTACATGCGGCCAAAGGTTTGCCATTCTTGCCCAGATTTGTCTGGAGCTTGTGCGGGATGTGTGAACTCTGAGTGGCCCGCTGCCCTCCCTCTGACCTCTGGGATTACTGTAATCTCTGTTGATTGATCTGATTGATCAGATCCATCTCCGCAAGGCCGCAATCCAGCCGCGCACGGGGAAGCGGGTCATGAGGCTGTTGTTCCTTTCCGTTTATCCTGCAGGAAAATACATGTAGATCAGTAGATTCGTTTTTTTCTTTCTTACTATGTCCATTATCCGCCGCATTATGCACAGAGTAATTGGGATGTTGAGTGGAAAAGAAATATGAGAATAAAAATACGGTTGACTTTTAAAGTAATGAGTTCTGATTTGATGAGGAGAAAAACAAGGGCCGAGTTTATTCCCCTGAATGCTTTGGTTTCAAGCTGAAAGCGCATTTGCATCATTACTTGGCACTACACAATACCTTAATTTAATTATGAATACATCTGCTTAAGGCAGAGATATCAGCCATAACATGTCGCTAGGGAAGGTTGGCTATTAATCAATTCTACCGTTGAAGTAATTGAAAATCCGAAATGAATAAAAAGAGAAGTAAGAAAAATTCAAAGTCAGTTTTCTTTCCTCAAATACAGGCTGTAATGCAACGACATCAAGGGCTGGATTTCAACTAAATAAAGTTAAAAAGCACTCATATGAAGGAATGGTGATGCATTCGTAAGTAGGTGGTCCTATGTCGCATCATTTGAACTGATCAGCCCAGCATGAGTAACCGATCGTTCTGGGTGAAAGGAAAATAGGTGCACCAAACATATATTGCAGGAAAAGCATATCATTCCTTAAATTCAATAATCACAGAATGACTCAAATAAAGTTGCCTCATTCGTTTTAGGACTGAAGTGAAAATTTGAGCAGTCTTCAGAAAAGTTAAACGTGGTAAAAAAAAAGGGGGGGCGGGTGTTAGTTGTGCATCAGTGAAGGCATAGCTGGTGAAGAGAGAGTGCGTGCGTGTGCGTGGTTGTGTGCGTGCGTGTGTGTGTGTGCGCGCGTCGCAGCGCAGCAGCAATCAGTCCCCTCTTGTCTCGCTGCTGAGTGCAGCGTCTGATTGACAGTTTCTATTCATCCTGTGCGAGATTAGGCCAGTTGAAAGGAGTAACGACCCGTAGCTGTGTGCAGTAATTACGGCCTTGGATAAGAAAAATAAGGAAAAAACACACACGGCAAAACTATAATTATATAATCCCGTTCGAACTTTTAGAGATTTTTTTTTTACCCTTAAAAAGGAAATTCCAGCCCGTGTTTGCAGCCATTCCTAGAAGTCTTTATTTATTTTGAAAACATCCTCTCGATCACAACCGGCTGCACCAACCGACACCCGAAAATGTGCCGGTGTTTGGGGAAGATGGCTCCACATGTTTACAGTAAATATCACTAAGGGACTGTTGATCTGCCTTTTCCCCCCCCATCGTCTGGCGCTTAGGACATATTGTGTGTTAAAAGAGTCTACTGCAAAGTGCTGTCAACATCTCATATGAGTAAGACTTGAGGGTGGACAAAATAACAGAGACACCTGTTGAAGGTTTAACTCTTGTTCAGAATGTCTCGGATTTTCAGGCCTTAGTCTGTGATGTTTTTTTGTTGTTGTTTTTTTTACATCGAACCAGATAAGAATGTGTACGTGTTACTTCTGTTGCGTCGATCCCACCAAACACACGAAAGGGTCTGACCAACATGAGTCGATGTCGTCTTTACGCGAACATTTGGGAATATTGCAGATCTTGAATTTTTCTCCAGAATCGTGTTCTCCTCTTTTGAAAGAGCCCAAACAAGATTAGACATGCAAACCCCAGAAATGTCGGTTGTGTTGTTCTGTTTGCAGAATAAGTAATAACTCAGTGGTGCATGCGTTTGGGAATCAGGACTAGAGAAACTGAAACGAGCTTTAAATGTGACTGCAGGCTCTGTTTGTAAAAAAAAAAAAAAAAAATCACATGAGACATGGCATCCAATACCTATCTGTTAAAAAAACAACATTGGCCTGGATACATGAACTTTTTTCTAAGGTCATATTTAATTGCATATTTGGAATCTAAGCCCAATGACTGAAACCAATCTAAAAGGCTGCTGTGCATGTTTACACGTTTAAGATCTAGTTGCTAAATCTATCGTGTTTTATCTTCATGCTCAGACTGCAGGTCTGCAGCTGCAGGTCGGAGTCGGTCGCAGCGCGCGGGGGGAGAAGGACCACGCAGCGCTGCGGGCGGGAAGCAGCGCCCGCGGCCATCGTCTCATGTCTGCGTGGCCCGATCCCCGGGTCCGCGCTGCCGCTCACTCCCTCACTCCCCCCGTCGAAAACGTGCACCGGCCGGGCGGACCAATCGGCGACGGGCCCCTGCGTGTGCAGGAAGTGACGTGCGGGGTTTCAGCCCCCGTAAAGTGTACCGTGTCACCACAAATATTCCCCTCACAACGTCGTCTCCGCTCCGGTCGTGTAGGCTATTTTTTGTTGTTGTTGCAGACGCCTCCTCGGCGCTGAACGCGATGTTCCAGCTTCGGAGCAAATTATAGCAACAAAACACGACAGCGCTCCAGACTTTATTTATTTATTTTTTCTTTTTTTTCTCCATGCAAATGTGACCGTTTCTCATTTTCCCCGACAGTCGACCTCCTGAAGGGGGTTTCAACACAGACGTCTTGCCTTGTGGGCTCTCCAAAAAGCAGACGACCACCGACCCCCTTTTACGTGGCCACCTCACCACCGACAACATGCAATCACGGACCCGCAGATGCAGCCGATGAGACCGGGTGGGGGGGGTGAAGTAACAGGCTGCGGCTGCGGGCACACCGGGAGAAACTTGTCCGTCCGTGCTTGAGCCCGCTGAACTCTGAACCGCTGCTGTTTGTGTTTGGTTTATTTGTCCTCCTCTTATTCTTGCGCGCCACCTCTCACTTGTATTACGTGCGTGTATCTGTGGCCCCTCCCCGCTCCTCCACTAATCTGGGCTCCCCCCACTCCCCCCTCGTACCTTACAAGCTGCACCATGCATTGAGCTCGCGCCTCCTGGCCAGTGTAGTTAGAGCTGGGTCCCGAGGTTCCTTCCTGAGTCTCCCCCCCCCCCCCCCCCGCCGCCACCAGCCCTCCGTGACTCCGCTTGGACCGCGCGCCGTGCGTGCGTCATGCCGCGACACCCGAAGCGCACCTCGGCTCCGTTGCAGGACCGCAGGGTTCCTTTGTAACTGGATCTACTTTTCTTTTGGTGTGAGAGTGGGCATGCTTTCCACGTCTCTGGAGAACACTTGCAGAGAGGGGACAAACGTAGAAAGGCGAGGGTGAGCCGCAGCGGCAGAAGGAAGGAAGGAAGGAAGGAAGGAAGGAAGGAAGGAAGGAGGGAGGGAAGGAAAGGGTGGGACGCAAGCTTTTTAAAGAGTGCAACTTCGACTACTTGTAGATGTTCGATCAGGCCACGACTATGGGCGATGGGAACCACCGCTGTGGACCCAACCCGCTGTGCCCGGACCGGATGGAGACAAAGTGCCGCTCCGAGATAGGGAGCCGGTCCCCGGCTCAGAGCACCACCGACACGCCGGGGACATCGGCGTCCACCCCGACGTCGTCCAGCGAAGACGGACACGACAAACTTTTGGGGGTGGACCCGGACTACTGCCGCAGGATACTAGTAAGAGGTGAGTACAACCAAAACAAAACAAACGTCGATTTATTCTGTGCGCCAAACAGGGGACGTGCGGGAGCTTCCCTGTCATTCTGTCCGAAAATCAAAGGCACCCGGGACTCTGTAATTACCGTGACATAACACAAGGTACTTGATTCGTTTACAATAATACATCCTGAACTAGGGGAAGATGATGTTGGTGAATACAACACGTTGGACGATCCACACTATCCGCTGAGCAGCTCGTGGCTGCGGAAACAAAAGGCCACTCGCACTTCCGTGATGCATAAACGAGTGTAACGCCACCGCCGTGGATATTCATTCAGAATTCTAAAAATAGTATTAAGTCATTTAAAGAAATGTTTTGGCACGGCCTGTGTCAGCTGCGAACAACTGATTTGTCCGCTTGGACAAACAGGCAAAATAGTTTAATTAGTGAGTTAATTAACCTGGGTAATATTTTTCTCTTAAAATAAAGGCTGGTGGATTATTATATTAAACAAGATGTGGAAGCAGAAAACCAAAAAGCACAACGGTTGAGGACAATCAGGAGAAATTTAATGTATAGGCTGATCCTGTTTAATCAACAAAGGAGTTGATGAAAAAGAAAAAAACACATCTTCATCGATAACCGCAATAAAAGTGCGTGTGTGTGTGTGTGTGTGTGTGTGTGTGTGTGTGTGTGTGAGGTTACTTGTCAGTAGCTGATTGCCTTTGTGTGCCAACGTTACGTTAATGACCATCAGAATAATATTTAATTAAATGTGTGTCCACGCCCTCTTGCTGGAGGCCTGTAGCCTCTAAATTACATTTTCTTTCCAATTTTAAAATGAATTAAAATTACAGCCGTCACAACACACCTTTTTAAATGGAGTGGGAAAACTATGTAATTATCGTGAATTATATTTTTTAAGTCTGAATGGCCTCGAGCTTGGATATGGAATAATAAATATGTCGTATGTCTATAGGGAAGCTGAAAGTGCCCGATGCATAAAGAACACATCTTTGAATCTCACTAAGGACTACATTATTAAAGTTACTTCTACTTAAGATGTTTTGTAATTATTATTTCAGCAATTGTTTTCATATATTTGCAGCGTTGTTCTGGGGACATAATGGTTTTATTTTTAATTCAACGTTTAGCCGCGCGGTGTCCTGCGGCACTTATACTGCAGCTTCGGGAATATTCCCAACACTCTCTAGTTTTTTCTGTACGTGCCTTCGTCCGTTTATTTATAGATATAGCGGTGATAGAGCTTGCAGTCACCTGTGAGGCGGCTTTGCATTAAACCCCCTACTGCTGATCACGTGATTTCCTTCGTGTCTGGCAGGCAGGTGCTCGCTGGTTCGCGGTGTCCCATCAGAGGGGGGTCTTCTTGGCCCGTGGAAGGATTCAGTTCAGGGGTGCGTGTGTTGGTTTTTAGAGGGAGATACTGAACATGTTCCTGTAGCGAACGACGCCCGCAGTGGTCGGGAGTTGTTTTTTGAAGCCGAGCCGGGACGGTTTTTCCGCAGAGGGGCCGGGGTCACCGAGAGGTCAGCGTGTCTGCACTGACGCCGGGTCCCTCCTCTGCTGCGAACCCGTCCGTTATCGGGCTGTTCTGCTGAGCAGCTCGTGGAGACGATGTGTACATTTGTTTCTGAGTATTTTGAGGGGTTTTGGCCTCTTTTGTGGGATATTACGCAAAGGCATTATGTGTAAACATGGACTCTAACGAGCACGTGATGTTATGCAGCTTATGGGCCTTTAGACCAACTAGACAAGGAGGGAACCGTCCGCAACTCTGATCGAAATCTGTCTCTAGGAGAGACCAGGGAGCACTTACAGGTTTAATTAACTCTGCTAATTGTCATGATGGAGCAAACTGTTCATTTTACTACTGATTCTTTTCCTTAAAATAGTTCAAATAAAGGTTCAATGATGGAATGAGTTCTCTCTTTTACTGTATTGGCTGCACCTCACCTCTCTATTACCTGTATATTACGACATAAAGAGTAAATATACGTCCAAGTTTCCTTTTTATTGCATAAAATAAATAATGTTGAAATATAAAATGTAAGTTTGATTGTGTATCTGGTAGCCTTCCTATTGAGACACTATGGCTGGTCATGTTTAATGCAGGGCTCTTCATATTTGATTGAATTCCATATTTTATGACCACAAAACCCGGACAAAGAGAACGTCTTGTTGTCCATTCGATGTGATAAATAAGGACAAATATTCCCGGCTATCCCAAGAAATACTAAAACCAATTCCAATGATTTATTAAATACTCCAGCAGTTGTTTCAATTTTAAAGTGACTCTTTCTTTATTAACAATAGACAATAACCTGAGGGCTTTTTTCAGGGCGTGGTTTAATTTCTCTGATCTCGCCAGGAAAATAATAATATTCGTTTAATGGACCCAAACCTGTGTAAATATTGGTTGGTTTTGTACTCCTCTTTTAAAGATGATTCTGATTTTACACTTTACTTTTGGAAATAAATATTGAATTAGATCTCATAAAATAATTTTAAAAATGAGTTTATAGCCAACAAACAATTAAAATAACAACAAATAAAAACTACAAATACAAAAACACCAATAAGCTGCACATACCTATTAGATAAAGTACCCTGATAAATGATGGTTGGTCTCCAAAAACAACCACCGGATTGTGGTGGTTTTACTGACCCACAGGCCTAAAACCTTGGGATCAGCTGAGAGTGAAGCTTTTGATTGGCTCTAAATTATTTTTCAAGCAGGGAAGTAAATCCATGCCACCTTTTGTGCAGCAGCACTCATTGAAAAAACACTTACTGGGCCCAGACAGGTCTTCAATGCCAAGGTCACTCCGACGTAGAGAAATGATGAGAAACATCAAGCAGCCTCGTCCTTGTTTGTAGCCTCTATTTTTATCCCCTTCCATTGTTTTCTTAAAACTATTCAAAATGTATGAATAAAGCCCGTTGCAGTTGCTCTGTTTCAATGGCTTTCCAGTAATGCCGTACGCAAGCAGTGCGGACGGGATTTCAGGGAGAAATCTCAACAGCAGACATGGACGTTCCCCAAATGTAACATTTAATGTGGAATATACGGTTTGCGTTTCATTGTTTTCACCACATTTGTGACCACATGCTACATAGTGAGTAAAGGGGGTTTGAGCACAGGGGCCTAATGTGTCAGCAGTACACACACACACACACACACACACACACACACACACACTTGATATTGTCTAAAGGCTTTGTTGGTTTTATTCCGAAACAGACGCCAAAGGCACCATCCGGGAGATCGTGCTGCCGAAGGGCCTCGACCTGGACAGGCCCAAGCGCACGCGCACCTCCTTCACCGCCGAGCAGCTGTACCGCCTCGAGCTCGAGTTCCAGCGGTGCCAGTACGTGGTGGGCCGCGAGCGCACCGAGCTCGCGAGGCAGCTGAACCTCTCCGAGACACAGGTGAGTCTCCCGGCGGGGGGGGGGGGGGGGGGGGGGGCAAAAGCGTCGGGAGAGAAAGGAGCGGGCAGCAGGTGGAACCAACGGAGGGGGGGAGGGGGGGGGGGGGGGATCACGTCAGACGTCTTATCGTTCTGTAACAGCCCCGATCGGGGATCGGGTGTGTTTTGGGGCCTTCGATTGACTCATCGGCCAACCAGAGAGGAGGAGCGGAAGAATCGCCCCGCCCACAGCACAGCCGGCTGACCGGTGAAATGAGCACATCCGGGGCCGCAGGCAGGCGCGTAATGTTTTCAATGGGAACCAAAGAATGAATGAAAGCTCTTCTGCCCATTTGGAGGATTTTCTTTACAGAAGCAACATGGCTGAAAATGAAAGAAGCATCATTTTGTATTTAAAGATGGGGTTTTTAATGTTACCTTACGGCACGTTATATGATATTAGCAGATAACAAGCCGTGCAAATTCCCAAATGGCTTTTCTAACCCTAACGGCTATAATAAATCATACTCGGTGTCCTTATTTATATGGAAATCTTAATGGTCAAGTTCTGTATACTATCTTTACGGAATGTACGCGAAATCAAAGAAGCCGGAGGAAAAGCCCGAACAAAAGAAAACTCTTTCCGATCTACTAATTGGTTGTAAACTAACGACAATTAACTTACCTGTAACAACCCCTCTAACCAACAGCGATGGATCTTTGTCAACGCGCTTTTGGAGAAAACGTGTGTGTGTGTGTGTGTGTGAGTGTGTGAGGTTCGGAGGCCTTCGGTGCTTTGCAGACTTAAATCAGAAAGAAAACACCTGTTTCGGGAGCTCAAGTGCACCAACGTTACTACCAACTCGAGCACACACGCACGCACACGCACAGTGAGCGTGTGTGTGTGTGTGTGCGTGTGTTTTTTGGGAACACAGAGCAGCCACTGTGTCCCTCATTAGCGCGGACACTAGGGGTGTCAATGGGAGGGGCCTCCGCTTCCTGCCGCCGCTGAGGAGACGCGGCGCCGCAGCGGATTGGCTGAGAGAGAACGGCCTGACCTTCAAGTGAGAACAAAATGTAAACACTGAAAGTGTCCGCAGCATAATGGCGAGCAGCTTCCGCGCTGCGTTTTATTAATTCCTAATGCCATGTGCTGTTGAAGCGGCTTTTACGCGTGATTGAAATGCTTTTATTTGGCGTTTGTCTCCTTTATTCTTGTTATCTTCTTCCTGTTTGTGGGGTTTGCATATTTTTTAAGCAAATACAACGTTCAAGGCTAATCATGCAAAAGCCACTAAAGGAACGATTGAAGTCAAAAGGGTCCCTTTTAGAGTGAGTTGTTTTCAGGTTTCTTACAGCGTCTGTTTGTGCTTTTTAGTTCGCAACTCAAGGTTTTCACGGGTTTTACATTAAGTAATTTGATTTATAGACCATTAAAGCAGCTCTTTTAGCCTTTTATTTTAGTAATATTTCTGAAAATATTTCCACATTGGCCTTTCATTAGAGCTTTCTTTGAAGAAAGACGGTTCTTTCATGTTTATTTCATGGCAACAGCCTGGATAGATACAAAGAAGTTGCATCTCTTTTTTTATTGCGATTAGATTGAGAAATTCGAAACATGGATGCATGCTGACGGAGGATTTTCACCGTTTTAACGTTGTAAAAAAGAAATTGCATTCACCAAATAAACGTAATAAATAATAACAATAATAGGCGTCACCTTTGTGCCAAACCTGCACAACCGTTTAGATTTTATCCCCCAAAAAATCTGAAACAAAAACATTCCTTTCTGGTTTTCATTTCCAATCGGACGAGTTGACTGTGGTTTGGTTTTATTAGAAACAATACCACTTAAAACACGATTAATTAATTTTTTTAAACTTCGTTTTGAACGCGACCAGCCTCTTTATCTGTGACTGAAACAAAAATACTAATTGCAGTTAAATGAAGATTGGATCGTATTGAAAGTGCTTTCTAACAGTGTTTGGGGGTTTAGTCATCAACCCGCAGTGTAACTCCAGTAAGTCTGGTCAGGTATTCAAACTGCAAACGTTCGAAGGTGAGCCACTCCTCATCTAGACTTTAACAGCATTTCAGAAGGACCAGGGGATTCTTAAAAAAAAACAATGTAAGATAATTAAGTGATTTTTGAAAAACAGTATACCTCACCAAGAAGCGCATCATCTTAAATTGACACGAAACCAATGATTTTTTCCGTTAATTGTGGTGGAACTTTAATGGCGTTTTTATGTTTCTGAGTGGACAAAAGTCTACGGATGTGCGTGTCCTGGCACACTGACCATTGACCACTATTTCTTCTCAAAAATAGTGACCAACCGTTCAATTAAGCGGTCAAATAAGAGCGAATACAAATACAGCATTTATATATATATATATATATATATATATATATATATATATATATATATATATATATATATATATATATATATATATAAAAGCATAGCAGGTCTGGCAAAAGAAAAACGAAAAGAAACCCGGGCCGAGTATTTATTCTTATTACTGTTTTTAAAATAGCTCTCCTCCGTGTGACGGCATCGTTGGAGGAAACCTCCAACTGCCTCGGTAACGCGTTACAAAGCGGCCCGTTACCGGCTCAGAGCTCTCCCTTCATCCCGGCAGGTGGCTCCCCAGCTACAGGGAAACACAGCGGGGCGGGGGGGAGGGGGGGGGGGGGGGGTGGCAGTGCAGCCCTTCCTGATCAGTTTGCTCATTGATGGTACCGATGGTTGTGGGATGCTTTTATTGTGAAGGTGTGTTTCCTGCGTGTGGCAAGTTGCGTTAATGCCATTGGGTAAATGATGCTGGAGACTAACTACATAACGTCTATGTAACCTTTTCATCTTATATTTTCTATAAGGCTCTTATGTCTCTCCGAGTAATTAAATAAACATTTTTCTTTCTCCTGTTTAGCTCACATATATTTAAAAATCCACCATTTCAAAAAAAAGAAGTGTAAAACTGCTTTCTTTTTTTTTCTCACGGAAAGACTAAAGCTTTCACAGAATCCCGGACTTGTCCTGCCTGCTCCGACAGGTTTGAAAGTGTGAGTTCAGAAGTGTGGTCACTTTAAGCTGGTGGGTTGTTGTGCACACTGCCTTTGTGTTTGTGTATTGTTGTACGCAGCCCTTCCATGGAGAAGCTTTAATGGTCTCCTGGCTTTGTTAAACCGTTTTTTTTTATCCTGCAGCAAATGGGAGAGAGCACAGTGGTGGAATCTTGGTTAATCTTCAATGTAAAGCTCGGTGAACAAAGCAGACATGTGAGCAAACGTTTGCGTTACTTGTTCTTTTTTTGAGGACATTGATTGGATGTCGCTCTGCTTTTTGAAGTGGCCGGGTTGTATTCTGCACAGGAACAGTGACTCTGTGTTCTAAAGTGTCACAAATGATTTGTATTTATCATTTAGCTTTCTCAAAGTAAAAAAAAAGGAATTAATTGAATTAATGCAGGGCAGCTGTATAGACGTTGTCGACACGACACCACAATTAGCCACTTCGACAGAGACCTCCACTCATTCAGCTGCTGGAAACCCATTTTTAGTCGGTGTGCTGGTGTAACAGGTGTTCAGCTCGTCTGGGATCAGCGTCACGCTCGCTCTCATCGTCTGGCTGCTGTCTTCTCTCTTCTTTTTTTGCCCTCTAACGGCTGGGACAGCTTCAAAAGGACACCTCTTGTGGCTGTGGTGTATTTTACGTTTAATCTCATGGTTTTTCTGTAACTCAGAGGGGAGAAAAATACTAAAGTTATGAGAGTGGAAATCTCCATATAGAATTCAGTATTCCCAAAACGCTCAGTTTGGTGCCACGTATTGTGGGAAATCTGCGTTTGCGTGTCCGCCGTGCACTGAATGTCTCCGTTGTGTGACACCGACGGCCCAGACAGGCCGTGTCTGGCCACTTGTCTGCAGTGCAGAGGACCCGGCCACAGACGCACCGCTGTGCAGACGTGGCAGAGAGGAGGCGGCACAGTGCGAGGATTGTCCAGACACTCGGGCTGGAGAAAGAGATAGGAAGGCACAGACAGACAGACAGACACTTGCTGCTTTGTGCTTTCAGTTGAGATGTTTGGTTGTGCAGAGAAACAGTCTCTTGCCTCTTTCCTGCGCCGTGACCCCGAGACCGGAGCAGAATCCTCAGAGTGGGAACTTTTCTTCCAATCCGCCGACGGTCGGGGAGAAAACCTGCTGATTATCTAATCACTTGATTAGATAATCAGCAGGTCATATTAGCAATTAACTCTTATTCGTCTTCGTCCTTAATTACTCTCTCCCTCTGAATTGACTTGTTGCATCAGCTTCTGGCGGAATAAAGTGTGTGTGTGAGATGCAAGAGGACTCATACCTATAAAATTCTGTGTACAACATTCTCCCTTTAAATGTACCAGAGTAGAATAATACAAATACATACTTACTTTGCACCACTGTCAGAAATTCATGCATTGCACATTTGCATCTAAGGGCTTTAAGCAACCGGTTGATGGCGAGCTTGCGAGGCGCCGTCACGTTCGTCCACCGGTGTTGTTGCACCTTCCAATCCACTGACTACAAAGCCGGCAGCATCCTCCCAGTCAGCACATTGCCCACGATGTAATCTACCGGCGCTCAATACCCCGGGTAATTGCCTTTTACTGGCAATAATCCAGTGCAAGGCGATTATTGTTGACGTGTCTTGATAACTCGTCCGAAGATTCTCCATCCACGGCTACGTACCAAGGACAAGAGTCTTATCGAAGTGCCGAGTAGGAATGTGCGACGTGACAAAACTATCTGATACTTCAATTTGATTCCGCGTTTCATTAACAAATTCTTTTCGGGCCACGTTTAAAAAAAAGCTTTTATTCTCGTCAAATGTGATTTGAATGCCTGCAGGGTGACATCTAAAGAAAAGTCATGGGCCATAGTCCCGCCCCCCCTCCTCCCTCCAGAGATTCCTTCTGTGCGTACAGCACATCTTCAACAGGCTGCCATGTGCACCTGGTGGGGATCACCTGATCGCTCGGACGGCCAGTGGACGGAGGTGAAACGGAGGCGTAGGAGCAGAGAGGCGGGGGGGGAGGGTGGGGGGACCCGATAACAGTCCAGAGTACTTTTGCGTTAAGGAGGATTAGGCGGCCGTATCTACTAGCGTTCCTCTAAGACGGGGTTAACCTCTGGCTGAACCAGGGCCGGACATTTTGTCGGCCGATGCTTCCACAAAGGCGACCGCTGGTTCGTCACACACTGGTTTCCACTGGCGCGTTACGTCACGTCACACGTGGTCGAGTGTCCACAGTTGTGTTTCTTACATTTGGATGAGGGGTTTTCATTGTGTGCCGCGGCTCATCACATGCCTGGCACCAGGGGGGCACTTCTTAAAGACTTTAACGTCACAATCCTGCATTATAGGAACCACGCGACCATTAATGTTTTGGTTAATGCTCCCCGTCGTCGCATGACTCTCTGACCAGTACATGCATGACTGGTCTTAGTCCACTAACAGTAGAAACAAATGATTCTAGGAAATGGTCAGACGTGGAGAATTAAATAATGAAACACACACACACACACACACACACACACACACCTGTGACGGGAAAAATGTTCCAGTGTTTAGGAGCTTAAAAATGACTGTAATAAACGTCTTGAATTTGAATTCTAAAACAATACCGGAGTCAAATTGATTGCCACGCACTGATTGGATACGCGCACATTTAGACAACTTTTGCATGCAAAGTAAAAAAAAAAAAAAAGAGGAGGAGAAGTCTTTGTTTCCCCGACGCTGCCTCTGCTTTGCCAATGACAAAAAAAACAATTATCTATACACAAGCAGTCATCCTTTTTAAGAAACGATGTGCACATATACAAATAAACTAAATTGACAACTGTCTTATTGTCAGAAAATCTATTTTAGAGACAAAACCCTTTTGTGCCGCAGAGCACAACGACAAAAACAACAATGCACTGTTTTTGTCAGATTCCCTTTGCCCCCCCCCCCCAAAAAAACTGATGTCATTTAACGGTGGGACACCAGACTTCTCTTTCAACGGCGGCGGCTTTCTTTACAGTTTTAATAAACATCAAATCAATTGACACTCAACAAAATTAGTTTGAAAAAGAAGGACGACCACCGTCAAAGGTGTACTTGACCTAAAAACACAACGTATTAGGCCGCAACGAGAACACGATTACGGCAGATCCGCCCTTCCACCGGTCTCGCCGGCCCCGCGGCCTTTGACCGGGTGGACCAGAGTGCAGCGGGGCAGGCGGGCAGAGGGCGAGTCCGGGGGCAGATGAAGTTCACGTCAGATCCAGATTTCCCCCCGGTAATCTCTGCCCCAGCTCTGAACCCTGGATCCCATTAAAAAGGATTTACATCCAATAGTGTAGATGTACCGAAAGCAGCTTTGTTTTTATTCTCTTCTCATCATTTTTCCACCTCTAATAAGACCCAGTGGAACACTAGAAACCCCCCCCGCCCCGCCCCGCCTGCCCCCGCTCCAGTGGACAGGAGGCCCGCGATGTGACCACGAGACCGAGCCACACCCACAGCGCGAGAAGGGGGAGGCGTGAAAGCTTTTAACGCGATGTGGGTGTTTGGCAGGCGGTGGCGCATGAGTAAAGCCCGCAGAGAGGTTTTCCAGAGGCAGCTCGTGAGCTAACGAGGAAGAAACGCAGAGGCGGCTGGACAGAGATCACTGCTGCCCATCATGGCCTGGTGTCCCCCTCCCTCCCCCTGCCTCTCTCCCTCCCCCTCTGGCCTCCATCTGTCCGCGTTCCTAGAGTAAGATTTGCGTCATCATTCCTCCCTGAGCCGCTGCGTTCCCTCCGATCGCATTATTCGTGCCGTGGGTCAGTGGTCGAAACCATGATCTCCCTCGCTGAGCTCTCAGAATGCGGCGATACTTTTATACTCGTCGCCTTCTAGTCGTTACTCCGGCGTTTCGGCAGCTGAGCCGGTGCAGGCGGCACGAAAGGTTCCCCGGTGACACACGATCCGAATCCATCCGGCTGAGGTGCGATTGGTCGTGTGGGATGACACACCTCGTTCGTTGGAGCGTGCTATTTTGTATTTGTCGATCATGACCACAATGACAAAAGCTCCTGGTTTTCAGACACTATGGAACCAACCAATCAAAAGATTAAACTTACTCTAAAAGGCCCCAAAAGTCCCACATTCTTCCCTACCCGATTTGCTCTTTTTTTGTTTTCATTTCTTTCCCGGTTGAGGGTGTTTGTGGGTCGTACAGGTGGAACAAATCAACACATCAAGAGACTCAGCAAAAATGACTCTGACCTACTTACCACTATGAAGCTCACAATACTGAGTGAGCCAGTAAAAATGGTCGGATAATTCTCTTTGTTTCTCATTGTTTCAGATTTTCTTCTTGCGAGTGATTTCAAATATCATTTTTTTTGTGTGTGTGTGTCATAAACACACACACACACACACACACACGCATGCATGCAGAGCGCGGGGACACTGCAGCGAGTCTGCAGTGAAAACTCGGTCAGGGTCGCGTGCATATTTCATGTGCGTGATTCCCGCTCCTCGTGCAGCGATCTGCCGTGACCCCGCCGTGGCCTCCCAATCAGCGTCCCGCCGGGCCTGCGACTTTACCGCACGCTAAACGCCCAAGAGCATCAATCACTGCATCAATTAAACATGCAGCAGGAGGGGCGGAGTTCAAGGGGCGCTCCTCAACCTGCCGACGGCCCGTATGGAGAAAAGGGCTTTTTCTCCATCTGCTGTAAAGCGTTGATATCACTGGCCCCTCCCCCCTTATGGCCAATGTCTCCATTCCAGCGGAGGTATAAAGTGCGTGGGAGCCGAGCGAATGGCTGCCGCCGGGGGATTACTTCATCTCCGATTGTTGCGCACGGGGTTCTGCGGGTACGACTCACCTCACTGCTTCGGCAGGGGTCACAGAGAGGTCGCCTGCGCTTGTGTTGGACCCTCCTCCGCGTTGCTTTTACCAGTAGAACCTTTGTGGTACGAGGAAAAAAAACACACCGGATAACCAAAATGACCTTTTGGGTTTTGAGTCGGTGTCCCCCCCCCCCCCCCCCCCCTCGCCTGAAGCCCCTGTTATGTAACGTTCTTCTGATTTCGCCGATTCTGCCGCTGCACGAAGTGTTTTTAAAAGCGACTCTCTCTCCTCCTGGTTGTTTTTCAGGTGAAGGTTTGGTTCCAGAACCGGCGGACCAAACAGAAGAAGGACACCACCAAGGACACCGACAAACGCTCCTCCTCCTCCAACGAGTCGCTGGCCACCTGCAACATCCTGCGCCTCCTGGAGCAGGGCCGCCTCCTCTCGGGCCCCGTGCCGCAGCCCAACTCCCTCCTGGGGCCTCCGGCGCACCCGGGCAACGGCTCCCTGCTGAGCAGCCCGGGCGGGGGCTCCTCCACCTCCCCGGGGAACAGCAGCAGCACCCCTCCCAACTCCCTGGCCGGGGCCACGTTCGGGCTGTCGCTGCCCTCGCTGGGCGGCACCCCGCCCTCGCCGCGGCTGGGCCTCCCGCCGCCGCACTCCCTGTGCTTCTCCATGCCGCTGCTGGGCGGCGCCCACCACGAACTGACGTCCGCCTACGGCTGCGGCTCCTCGGCCTTCGAGCCGTACATGCGGCTGGACAGGAAGGAGGCCGATCTGGGGGGGAAGAAGACGGTTTCCTAAGTGGCGCGGACGCCTCCTGGGACGCCGGGGAAAGGGGGGGGGGGGGGCGGGACTCGTCCTCGAACGGCGCGTTTGAGCAACGAGGGGGAGGAGGGGAGGGGGGAAATGTGAACAAAGGAGGAGGACGGGTTCTGTGGGGCTCCACTTTGTGCCAGAGAACAGTCGGCGCTCAAAATGGTGAGAAAAAAAGTGACTCTCTTACCACATGAGAAAAAGAAAAGAAGAAAAATAACTTTTTGTGTGTACGTTTGGCGTGAAACCTGACCGACAGATGTTTTTATCACCACTCTCTTTGCAGTGGTTTCAAGTGACTCTTCACTTACTTCGTCCAGTGAGTTTGTGTGTGTGTGTGGTTTTCTCTCTATAAAGGCCCTGCTTTTACTGTTCAGGATAAAAAAAAAAAAAGATAATACTTGACATAGATAGCTCAGATCGAGCCTGAATGAGCGCAGAGGTGTTTCAACGACAGAAGTTTGTACACGTTTCAGAACAACCGGCCATGTTTGATTTTTAGTTAATGTGCAATCCCAATATGGAAGAAACACAAAAAAGAAGAAAGAAAAAAAAAGAATCGTAGCATTTACTATCAGTCTGTTTGGTGTCCAGCAGTAGTTTTTTTGCTTGTGTTTGTGTATGAAATAATCCGTGGTAGAATCTGGACTAACGTCGCAAAAAAAAATCCCACATCCAAAACCGATGATTCAAGATAAAAGCGCGAGAGGTGAGTGGTGGCGCGAGGAAGCTGGTCAGACTCTGCCAAAGCATTTACGGGGGGAAGCTTTGGAGGTTCCACCTCTGTGTCCTCCAAACAGAGGAGTCCATCGGTCTCGAGTTTACAGCGATCCTCTGATCAATCGATTTTGTCCATCTGCAGGAATTTTGACACAATTTAATCAACTTTTCTCTTACCCCCCCCCCTCTTTTTCAAGCAAAAATACCAAACACTCTTTTCATTCCAGTTGCAGCTCAACAAAAACTGCATATATGACAGTAGTTCCCCAGAGCCTCTGAAAGATTTTTTTAAATCCCAAATCTTATTTCTCTTATTCATAAGTTTTGATCAGCATCATAATTATCCACAATCCCTGTGTGCACACGCTTAAGATGCAGCATCCTAAAAAAAAAAAAGTTGTCTTTTGTATCAATAATTTATTTTTCGCCCTTCAGACTTCAGCTCGTCTTTATCCAGAAGACTTCCTCTGCTTGCCCATCATTGAAAGCACTTTATAGGTTTTTATTCAAAAAAAGCTTCGTTTTTCTCTCCAGAGAAAATGAAAACTCGCCGGCGCCGCCCAGCAGTTTGCCCTCTATTAGTGCGCCTCAGATGACTCCTGCGTGTTCGCTTTCCCGCTCCGTATTACCCCGCGTGTCCATTCAACCCTTCCCTCAATACCGTTTCCCATTTCTCCACAGCCATTCTTTTTTTTTTTTAAACAGACCCTCTTGTGACATCAATTTTAAGGCCGGGGGCTCCGGCTGCAGCCGCCCGGCACGTTTCCAGCTGCGGGTTAAAACGCGTGGAGGAAAAAAAAGGGTTCCTGACCTCGGCCAATGAAAACAGCCCGTCCGCGAGGCCTCTTTGCACCCGTGTAGCGCGCGCGGCTGGCAGCGCGTGATTTGTTGCTGTTGTTGTTGTTGTTGTTGTTGTTGTGGTAGTTGTTGCGTTCAGGGCCCCGCCGGCAAAAAGAACCCCCCCCCCACCTGTTTCCACCTCACGGCGCTTTGCACCTCTGCTGTAGTTGAACACCGTTTTATTATTTTTCTCCATCCATCATTGACGCGCTGCGGCATCAAATATTAAGCGGCGCGATGGAGCTGAGAGGTCAGCAGGCTCGCGGAGCGCGGACCGTGTTGCATGGTTTACAGCAG
The DNA here is from genome assembly GCA_021346845.1 of Apeltes quadracus. NCBI lineage: Eukaryota > Metazoa > Chordata > Actinopteri > Perciformes > Gasterosteidae > Apeltes > Apeltes quadracus. The sequence goes on along the minus strand of CM037923.1, from coordinate 2,458,988 downwards.
CACACAAATCAGTGAATGCAATAGCTCTAAAAAAAAAAGAAGAAGGAAAATAAATAAATAAAAAACTGTCTGGTTCGATCCCTTTTTCAGTTGGTTGTCATTGTGGACGGGACGGGAGAGGGACGCACTCAAACGGTCATATTCTGTCACTGTGCGGTGGTATTTTGTCATGTAGATCTGCAGTCACTGTGCACAAGCAGCGAGGTGGAGGCTCGAGGGAGACCGAGCAGACAGAGGGGAATATGCCACCGGTCTTCCGCAGAAACGAGCTCCGTGAAGCCTCGCATCTGTCGAACAAAGCCTTTTTAAAAAAAAAAATGTATTTTATTTTTCTTTAGCTGAGTGGAACTGTTGCTTTTTTGTTGTTGTTGTTGTGTGCAATGTGTGACATCTCGCACTTAGGTTATTACCTTCGCGGAAACGTCGAGGCCCTTCTGTGGTTCTCACTGCAGCGCATCCGGAGCTCTTCTGATGGGCGGTGCTTAAAAGCTTGTGTGGAAATGTACCTTTATTTTAAAAATGCTTGGTTTACTTTTTTTCTTCCGTTCATGCACAACCGAGGTCTTGCATAGGCCACCATTTCTTTTCTCGAAGCAGTAAACGTTTACTTAATGTCAAGCTTATGGCACCGGCTACTACTTGTGTTGAACAAACGCTATGTACATAGATATAAATTTATATATGAATATATATAAATGGGTCTTTGCACAAGTTATCTCCACGTCCGCTCCGTGCGATTTCAACTGGAAAAACAAAAATGCGACTGAAGATTCTGGATAAAAAAAAGACTTTATATATGCTTTACAGTTCTTTTGTCTCATTAACATTTTGCACTTATTTAAAGAGGCTTACTTCTGTTTCCGGGCTGTCAGAGCGGTTTTCACGCTCGGCCAAGATCTTGTACAATATGTATATGTATTTTTATTCATATGCATATAAATATATGTCTATGTAATTTGGCTCATGTGTTTTGTTTTCTTGCTGCTCCAGCTGCTTTTATTGACCCAGTGGGCCTTTTTTTTTAAAACGCTTCTTCGTCAGCGTGGCTGAAGATATCGAGGCAGTGGACGCGTCAACTGCTCAGGTTTTTAAATCCAAACCAGAACTAAAAGTGCAAACAAAGACCGAATTGATATTAACTGGAATGTTAAAAACATGTGTAATGACTGTTCACCTTAATGTAATGCATGTGAGGTGTAAGTAATTTACCTGAAGGAAGGGTTTGTGGGAAAAAACTAACTTTACAATATGCAGATGAAGCTGCCAGTTGGATTTAGTGCAAAGTGACACAAATTATTGTACTTTTTACGCCACTTCTCTTGTTTAATAACAAAATCGCATTGCAGATTCATATTATTAAATACAATCTATATATATACTAAATACAAATACGATTAATAAATTATGAGTATAATTTTAGCTTAACGTGAGATTTCAGGGGAAATTAACAAGCTGTATGTCAAGTAGTAAATATTCATCCCCATGTTCACTACCTGCATTGATTATTGATGCATCAATAATGGCATGGCAAACTTTAATGATTTCCAACTGAAACTCTGCCACTAACGTGTCTGCTCCGAGCGACGTGCTGACAGACAGAACGAGTACAGGTTCGGCTTCACTTTAAAAGTGTATGTATACGTCTATCCCCCCTCCCGACTTCAGCGAGGGGCACCATTCCATGCCGGGACAATTGACCCGCAGGGTGCCAATTATAGTGATTGGCACCTTTTTATTTGAGCGAGGAAAAGGCGACAGGGCCGGCAGAAAGGACACCAGATGGGTGGCCCTGTTTCAGAGGTGGGGAGGAGGGTCGGGGGGTCGGACAGGAGGAGCTGCCCCCCCCCCCTCGCCTCCGGCAGAGAGACACACTGTGGTGGGAAACCGCTTCCTGTGAGGAGCAACACAACCCCACTAATTGGGTTTTTATTGGTGGTTTTTAATTGGTGGGCTGTCATTAGGAGCCGAATTAACTAATAGATTAAAGGTTAGGCTGTGTGTGTGTGTGTGTGCGTGTGTGTGTGTGTGTGGCTGAACAGGGAAAGAAAGGTAGAGAAGAGAACTGTCTTTCAGAAGGTCAACTGACTGAACCTCTAACAACAAAATCGTTTCTCTCTCTCTCGCCTGCGATTAATACCATGTTTTCTTTTGTTTTTTAAGTCAATGCCATTAAGAATAATGACATAAATAGGAAAAACATCAGTTCTTGGTATAAAGTGTTTACATAAGCTCTTGTTATAATCTGATTATATTGAAAAAAAGAATATGCTTTTTGCCTGATCTCACTCAGTCAACTGTTGAAATAACAGATGTATTGGATGCAAGCCGTAAGCCGTAGAGTTCAAGACGTCACCAAAAATATGTTTACAACATAGGGAATTTATTTGAAAACAGAATAAAATATAATATTCCATCTACCCAAATTTAGTCTTTACATGACATGACACCTTACAATATTACAGTGTAATGTAATTACTTTTAATAACCTCGTATAATGACCTAAGAGCTGAGCACAACTGCGTAGTGTGTAAAAAATATTTAATAAATTGTTAAAATTCAACAACAAACGTTGAATAACCGGACCTCAATGTTTACGATAAGCAAAATACAAAGAGAGATTTAGAAGTTTAAAGAACACTTCATCGTTCTCTGTCATGTGACCCTCGATACTTCCTGCTGGTCTCTACTGGTCCGACTGGTTTGAAGCTGAGCAGCAGATCAATTCCACGTCGGCCCTCCAGAGCTGCTTGTTGTGCATCAACAAATGAACTCTCGGCTCCACGTTGGCCCTGTTTTCTCATCCTAACGGCCTCCGTATGTGTTTGTGTGTGATTCTGGAGGGTCCACAGACCTTTAGGAATGCATCGCTTTCCTGACACCCCCACCCTCTCCTCCCCCCTGCTCTCCACCCTCCATCCCACCTCCTCCTCCTCCTCTTCCTATAAAGCGGCTCAGCGGCCCATCGGGGGGGCCTCTCCACAAATTAGGGTCACTAATTGGGGGTTGGCCTGCGCCGAGACCCCTCCACACCTGCACGATCATGTGACATTCAAAGAGGTGCGTAGGGTCAAGGGTTACGTACTGGGAGGGTGGTGGGGAGGAGAGGGAGGGGTGGGGGGGGGGGCGATTAGTTTGACTGAACAGACGAAGACGGGGGGCTGAAGGAGGGAGACGCGGAGCAGCGGGCTGGTTTCTGTTGCTCTTGGACAACCTTTACAGTGAAGATTGTATACTTTCTTTTACCGGCGACACCAAACAAAAGCCCCGCGAGACAAAAAAGAAAAAAAACTACAAAAGAAAAATGTGACTCTGGTGCAAAAAGCGTCACGAGGTTATTTGTGTGCAATCATTTGAAAAAGAACAAAAATGTAGCGGAATCAGACGAAAGAGTAAAAGACATGTTAGGAAATAGGGGCGGGGACACGCATGCCCGGTCAGAGGTTAATTGCCAGGTGACCTCGCCGGCCGGACAGCTCAGCGAAGCCCCTCTCCCCCACCCCCCCCGAAACCGCCGGCCTCTCTCAGCCATCGTGGACTAAGTGATGTCTGCTTGTTTTGACACGGTTCACACAAGAGTTGGGCTTAAGCCCGCCGAAAAAGTTTCACAGCTGCATTCCTGCGAGAGCCGAACCGACCCCGGAAAATCTTCCGGGGTGAGAATAAGAGGAAGGATTAAAAAAAAACAGAAAGAAAAAGAGGATTGTTTGATGGGGGATTAGGCACTTTGTCAGGAAGTGAAATGGGTGCATTAAAAGGTACGACGTGGTATGCAGATTAGGTGTTAAAAGGTGAATTGTCTACATAACTCTTTACCGTGAAGGTGAGCTCCAAAGATCCTTCCTGACCTCGGAAACAGCAGCGGACAGAATGATGTCGCCATAAATGCACTAACTAACTCATTTAACAAAGATCAGACGGTTGAGCTGTTAAATTGACGCGCTGCATTTGCTGCGTCCTCAGCGGTTGTTTCCAAGGTCGAGACTGGATTCTCTCACGGAACAAATGTGCATCGAACCAACGACGGACTCTGAACCTCCGTCAATAAAAACGTCTCGTCTCGGATTCAAGATGAACAGTCGAGTTTTTAGAAGCATTATTCTACGTCGCGTTCGCCTCCAACTTGCTATGTATTTCATTATTTTAACAATGTGTTCTTTGGGAAAAAGCAAACAAGGTTGTTTTGTCAGAAGATGAAAAGTGTTTCTGTTCTTTTTTTTTTTTTATATGACAAAAGCATGTTTTCAGTCTTTTCTGCCAGGGACGGACCCAAGGCCGAACACGGGTCAGACATCTGGACAAACAGGCGCTTAGACCAAAGAAATGCAGGCGGACGCACCGGCGTTGTTGTATTTTGTGAAATTGTGGCACGCAAACACACACACACACACACACGCACACAAACACGCATGTAATTGTGACAACACGTCTTTGCACTGTTGCCGTTTTCAATTTCTCACCCTCTTACGGAGCCGAATGAATCCCGCCGCCGAGCTACAGAGCGACCTTGAGTTCTGCTTTTATTTCCGGCTCTTCTTCGGGATCCTCCTCGGCTAACGAGCGCCGAAGGTTCCTTCTGATATTCTATCGCCGTCGTCGCACACTCGAAGGCGCGGTGAACGGCGCTTAAGGCTCTCCGCTGAGCTTGAATATGACTCGATGGACACATTATCAGGTGTGGTGAAGGGTTGGATTGGATCAGGAAGACACAGGTGTTTTTTGAGAAAACATTCTTAGTCCAAAGAACAAAAAACTATGTTTTTTTTTAATTCAATTCAACACGTGGCCGCGCATACCTGGCTTCACTAGCAACACTTGGGCGAGAGTTAGCTGGGCATGCTAACGTTAGCATTTTTCTGTGTTTTATGTTTTATTATTAAAAATGAAAGTGCAATTTTGCCATATATGGTGTTATTTTAGGATATTGTTGTGAAATGCTTCATCATTTGCATTCTGGTCTCGTGTTAAATCAAAATAACTTTCATCATCATGAAAACAAAACGTCTTCATTTTCAAATCCTGGTTCCACACTCGGCTCGTCCCGTCGGGCTCGGCTCGACCCTCTGCTCCCTCGGGGTCACCGCGGGTCGCCCTCATTAGTGACAGGGGGGGTCTCAACCTCGACCCGGTCCACCACCCTGTTTGTGTCCTCGCCAATGGAACGACCACACATGAGCCGAGGTCCCTACCCCGATGGTAACCTATAACCCCGGGGGGGCTCCGCGGCCTTCTTCGCCTCCATTCACGCTTCATCCAGCCGGACTGCAGCAATCTGTTGAGTCAAAGAAAAGGGAAAAAAGACACAAACGCACACGAGACGATCGTTTCCTCGCCCCCCCCCCCCCACACACACACACACACACACAGACTCATTGAGTGTTTTTTTTTGGGCCGGACCGAAATGAGCTAGTGAGAGAGCCGGAGCAGGGGACGGGATTAACGGGGGGAAGCGGAGGAGAGGAGGAGGAGGAGGAGGAGGAGGGGCCCCTCTCGGCGTGAACAAAGGCCCGGTCAAACCGTCCCATGCCTAAGGTGTTTACTGCTCTTGTATCTATAACCAACAAACACCCCCCCCCCATCACCTCCACCGCCTCCATCACTCGACTCCCCCCCGTTGACCCTTCCCTCCCCCCCTCCACTCGAGCTGCCTGGCTTTATTGGGAAGTAAGGAACCATCCATCTGGGTGTGATCACCAATTAAGGAGGGAAGCTGTCAGCACGCATTAAGGGTGCATTAAGGCGGGCGCGTCGGGGCGGCTTTTATGAGGGAGGAGGCGAAGTGGGGGAGTTAAGGAGTGAGAAAGTGATTGGATATGATTTGAAGATCAACGGGCAACTACAACTATTCGAGCCTTTTCCTGACAAACCTCGATGCGTTTGTGTCGGGAGAACAAAGTCCTCTCATTATCCGCCGCTCGGCCCCGTTGCCCGAAAACAAATTTGCACCGTCTCGGGATCGAGGACGCGATGCGGAGCGATCATGTAAGCGATATAAATACGCTGAAAACGCCCCCGTGCATGCTCGTGGACGCCCCCCCCGCTTTGTCACTGCTCACTGGCACAGGCCGTGATTCCCTCCAACACATTTCCTCCGGCCAGTTTTCTCACAACACAATAGAGCCGTCATTAACTTTTTGCTCCATCGGAATGCTGAAAGACCCCGTCGACCAAACGCCCCCCCCTCGCCCCCCCCTCGCTCCACCACGCATCCCGCTTTTCTCTCCGCTCGCTGGTTTTCCAGGGCCCTAATTTGCGAAGGCCAGGTGTGCGCGGGCCCACAGCGAGGGGGCGGGTGAGGACGGGTGAGGAGAGGGGTGAGCGTGGGGGGGGGGGGGCACACAAAGGGCTTCCACGGACCAGAGGGCATTGGTGCGGACGTGTTCTCTGACATATTCTCTCAACTTTTGTGGTTGTTTGAAGATGTTTTCCGTCAGTTTAACCGCTAAACCACGTGACCCATCCGAGACGAAAGCTGAAAAGTTTCCCTGTTTACACATAATTCTTCATTATAAAATCCTCCGTAAACAGTTGCTCATAAATAGGTGATAAATCTTGGTTTTCCTTGCACCCTTCACTTTAAGTCCTTCCCTGGATCCTTATCACAGAAATATTGATGGCAGCTGCTTTGATCCGTCCCTCCGTGTCGCTGGTGTGTGGTAGAAAGCTGTGGTTCCTGTGTGATGTGTCACTTTGAATATCTGCTCTGACGGGGAATATGGGCACAAACGTGTGAATGAGCCATTGTGTGGGTGTGTGTTTGGAGGGGGGTAATTGGGGGACGAAGCAGGGTGGGAGCTACAAGTCGCTCCAAAGTTGTTCACCAGCCCGGCCTGCCACGTCGAGTTCGGCAACTCTGCTGTTTTTGTAGGGACGGTGGGGGAAACGGGGGGAGGGGGGGGGGGGAAACGGGGACCAGGACTAATTGCCACTAATTGAATTGGATGTGCTGATCAGATGGGAGGCCGTGGAAGTAATGTGAGTTGTCACAGCAGATAACGCCGGGCCGTCCCAGAGTGTCCGCCTCATGTGACAGCCTGTAACATAGCCTGCGAGAGGGCACCGGCCCCCTTTGTCCCCCGCCACAAAAGGCTAGAGAAGCAAAGTTGCCGGTTACAGTGAGCAGCGACGGAGCGGGGGGGGGCGGGACGAGGGGGGGGGGGGGGGGGGGGGGGTGCAAGAGAAGGAGACCGGGGAGGGGAGGAGGTGGCTGAGACGAAAGGGGAAGGGCTGCGGGAGGAGAGAGACGAGAGCTTCGGTGGAGAAAACCGACGAAGACGCACAATAAAAAAACTAAAGTAAGAGGAGAAGGGGGGGGTGGGGGGAGGTGGGGGGGGTTTCAGTGTGGGAATCTGCAGGATCTATTTCCAAACAGCAGGAGCTCACATGGGGGTGCACATAGATCTTACAACCCAAGCTCTCCTTTGCTTTAGAAAAGCATTAAGATAATTGTTTCACCAAATTAGCAATGAGAAAGTGTGATATTTTTATAGCTCACCGTGTGTTTTTCCAATTACAGGATTTAAAGGTGAAACGAAACCATTGAAGGCTGTACAGGTGTGTCTATTGTGCTTTATCTCAGCGTTAGTTTAGTTCTGTGAATCGGGTGCAGCAATTTAAAACTGATTTAAATATTCATGTTTTCATGCTTCAAGTATTGCAATGTTGTTTTTATTCACCTTTTCTCCCGTAAAGGCTTAGAGAAAATGGTTTTAATTATAAGGGTAATTGCTTTACTTTCAACACCCTCAAGTGGTGCAAAATGTGGCATCATAAAATACGTCTTTGAACGTTTAAGCAGCTGCAGGCCGACGCCAGGCTCAAACATGCTTCTTCTTCTTCTCAATCGCCTCCAGTATCGTGAAAACCTCGTGTTTTGACCGCACCTTATTGATTTTTCTTCTTTTTCTTCCTCGTCCATGTGATGCTGAGCTTTGTGAAAGGGCGCGACTCCTGCGTGCACCTTGATGATGGTGTGGATGACGATCGGTACCTTTGGCCCCCCCGAGCTTTTTTTGTTGTTCTTGTTGCTGCACACCTTCAACCACTGGAGCCGTGCAGTTTGCTGCACAAACACCGACGTTGGTCGTAGAAACACACATTATAAAGATCAGGGCGCTTGGACGACCAAAAACACAAAGAGAGAGAGCAGAGAGAGATGGAGGGTGAGTGTGGGTCTTTTCCCGAGCCTGCAGCAGCCCAATTAAGCAGGATTTCTCGCACAACACATATGACTCACGCACACAGACACACAAACACACACACACTTACAACCACAGCCGCTGTGCAGTCAGTTGGTGTTGTTGAAGGAGGCGTTTAGACCTGTCAGAAGTCCCAGAGTTGTGTGTGTGTGTGTGTGTGTTTGTGTGTGAGAGGTCGTGCACGTTGCACTGTGCACATACAGTATCCTCTGCAGACACAAGTGTGCGCCCAAGCAGCCTATGTGTGCGTGTGTGTGTGCGTGTGTAAAAGGGGGAGTTATGCATGCAGTGGGCACGCAGATGTGCGAGTGTGTAGGACTAAGCCCTGGCGAAGCCCGCTGCGAGGGGTCGCGACCTTTACAGAATCAGGGACAAATGGAAGGGCCCCACCAGCTGCACAGAGAGGAGGAGGAAGAGGAGAGGAAGCGAAGAGATGAAAGGCCGAGGAGGTAAAAAAAAAAATTAAAAAAAAAGGAACGGATAGGAAGTTTGGGGATCGGGGAGAGAAATGTCATTGAAGAGGCGGTGAAGAAGATTGGTGTGGGAAGAGGGGGGAAGGAGGATGGAATTATTGAGGAAGAATGTTTCATGAAGGGAGTTTGAGGGAGAACAAGAGGAAAGCGCCGTAGGAAGAAATTAAGAAATGTGATGTAAAAAAAGATGAAATATGTGTGAAAGAAAGCGAAAGAAGGAGCAACAGGAAATGAGAGGTAAGAATAAAAAAAGTGTATAGATATTTAGATGATAGGCGCCATGAGGGGATGGCAGGGGGAGAAATGGGTGTGGCCTTGGATTTTTTTTCATGCCACGTCAAGTCAAATTAGAGCGCTGTGCACTGCAAGGAGCGCCGTAATAAACTAACACGATTTAATCACATATTTGTTCTCATCCCTGGTTGCGGATGCATAAAGTGTATATTTGGACTTGCCCGGGGCTTGACCTCTTTCACAGAGAGGCATATTAATAATCTCTTTATTGGTTCAGCTTAAACTCACGTGTCTCCATTTGCATTGAAAAGAGAAATTAGGATATACATTTGAGACCATTGTCCTCCAAACAGAAATGATGTAATTGCATGTGGAACATCCAGGAGGAATAAGAGCGTGTGCAGAGCAATCAGGTGATTGATGTCGCACAATGTTCCACACTGATAAGAACAGATGGGCTCCCGACGCTTATCGAGGAGAAAATAAGCAGCAATCAAGGTGAGGCGACTAAACGTGCGCAGGAAGTTGTGATTTTAAGAGGAAGAGGTGATGAAATCATTTTTGATATTATATCATTTTTTTGTAACAAAGACAATTATGCTGATTTATGCTGCTAATTCCCAGACAGACAAATGCTTCTATCCATCAGCTGCCGTGTGTGAATGCATGCACGTGTGTGTGTGTGTGTGTGTGTGTGGAGCTGCACACAGTGCCACTGTGTGTCCACCATGACCAGACACCCTGCTTCCTCCGCTGCCCTGAACCCGCAGACGGCGTTCGGGGGCCCGTCTGTGCCACGTTGTGCCGGGTCGGGCAGACGGCTTCCCCCCCTGTGACATCACCACCACAGCCAGACGGTGACGTAGCCTCCGGTACGGGACGCGGCGCTGACGCCGTGTCTGCTAGGCCGTCCCAGTGGCTGTTGTTGTGTAACGTGCTGTTTGTTCTTATAGAGGCCTGAGCACTGAGACATTTATGTAGACAAACTTTTGAAGAAAATCTGCGGCTTCGGATTGTGATTATTTTTCATTTTGTAACGTTTCACCCCGCAGTGATGAAGATGTGCTCGGCGCTGAAGGTGGACCTGTTGAAGAGACCGTGGCAGAGCAACAGGTGGCGGATCACAGAGTTAGAGTGACACCTACAGAGCCGAGGGGGGAAAAACAGACGGCTGCAACTTGCTGTGGAGTTTTGGTTTCCAAAACTACGGCCTTTTTCTGCAGGGACCAATCCTTAGCTGATTTACAACGCTTTTCCCACGTTAGGCTGAGTCACTAAACCAAAACACAGTAGGCTTGTTCAGCGCGTCAAACAGGGACGTTGAATTATTATTCCTGTCATTATTTAATTTAGTTTCCTCGTGTCCGTATTTTTCTATTTAATGTACTACAATCCATTTCAAAGAAAACCCCAAAGGTTAGAGTATAGGTTTAAATTTCCCAAAACCAGGATACACATCTCAAAAGTATTCATTAAAAGATACTGAAATACTATTTTACTTCTTAGAATTACAAAAAAATAGACTATTAGGAAAAATAGCATTTTATTTGAAGAAAATTAATAAAGAAACTGCTCAATTCTTCTCTTAAATTTGGTCTCATAAAAAGCAGGTACACAACCACGTAGTTTAAATTATTTATTAAATTAACTTCAAAAGAGTTAATTCACCTCTGTTAAGTATAACATAAAAAAACAACACATTAATATTTTTTGGATCTGCAGTCTGAAATAATAATAATAATAATCGGTAAGAACGGCCACCAGACATCTGTGAATATCCCCCCTCAGTTGAGTGGATCAGTGTGCTGCAAACGCAGATCTGTGTGTAATGTGCGCCGAGCGTATTGTCACTTACTCACTCAAACGGAGTGAGTAAGGTCCGAACTAATGCGGAGGGAAACTCCCTGTGGCAAATTGACTCACCGGCTGCTACTCTGAACTCATTTATTGACTCATTTAATCAAACCTGCAGCCTCAGATATCCAGTCCAGGCTTCTGCACCGGCGTAGCAGCGGCTCTCACACCCTGAGATGCAACGTTATTTATCCCCATCGGGGGACAGACGAGTATAGAAACAAAACAAACAATAGGAGGCAGACAAAATACAAAAAGAAAAGCACACCAGGTTAAAAGGAGCATGACCCGGGATTCAGGGCAGCAAAATTGCAGCAGAGAGGTTTCTCCCTGTGCAGAGACGCCGCGGTTACCGCTGACAACGGCCTGTTAGCTCGGCTGTGGCTTTACTTCGCTGCCCGGCGGACCAGATATTAAACATCCCATTGAGTGCGTAGAGAAATCCCCGCCGGCTCGTGACAGATGATTAAAGGATAGTTTGGGGGTCATGGAAAATGATACGCCTCTGTTCCGAGGTCTGTTTGGAAAAATGGTAATGGCTCGGTCACGTTTTTAAGAGGGAAAAGTGTGAGATAGAAAAGGGAGAGTGGATGGCGCTGTGTGTGTGTGTGTGTGTGTGTGTGTGTGTTTCTAGCATACAGTGGAGTCACAAGGAGGCCAGCAGTGTCTGCGAGGGCTCTTCTGTCACAGCGCATCTCGTCTCCCATCCTCATCTCCCCCCTGCGTCCTGCTCTCCGCTGTCCGTCAACATTCTGCAAAAAAAAAAAACAACAATAAAAAAACAACGGAACGTCCCTGTGGCCTCGTCTTATGCAAAGGTCGCGACCCCTCGTTGACCCCAGCTTGGCCTTTGCGGGTTAGTTTCTCCGTCAGCTGCAGCTGTGGGGCTGCTAAAAGCCCGGATAATCCAATCACGCAGTCATTAGTGCTGAGTACGCAAGAGCAGGTGAGCTTGTTGGTGTGAGTGGGTCTCTCTCTCTCTCTCTCATAATCCTCCTCTACATTTTCTTTTGTTTTTGTTTTGTTGTTGTTGCTCATTTTACACAGGCAGATTTGAGCAGATAATCACAAGCATTAAACAACCAGATGCTGCTGTCGTGTGGTGAACCTGCCTCCATTAAACCCCTGTTTAGTCCTCAATCCACGCGGCATGTGTGCACGCAGACGGTTGCCAGGTTTGAGATTTTCAGCAGGAAAGGTATCCGGTGTGCCGGTTTTATATTATTGTATTTTATTTTGTTATCTGCAATAAAGTTTTGAACAACGGGTTGCAATGAAGAGAACCTTTAATAGACCAATTCAAGTTAAAATAATAATTTCTAATAACAAAAAGTGATTAAGTGATTAAGTCCTTATTTATTAGAGTAGATCGGGTACCTCTCATGTCAGGATGGCCGAGCGGTCTAAGGCGCTGCGTTCAGGTCGCAGTCTCCCCTGGAGGCGTGGGTTCGAATCCCACTTCTGACAGATACACTTTTGCCACCTCGTGGCAAATACGATATTTAAATCGTCAGCTATTAACCCCCGTTTGTTGTCACACCCCAGATGATCTTGGTCTTTTGGGTGTTTTTTTCAACGTCTATAGTTCTGAAGGGGTTGAACCCTTGGCCCTAATGTGATTATTGCAGCCTGAATAATATATTATAAGATATCAGACACATGCAGCTTATTGAGTACAATTCAATATTTCTACACCCAGGGCTGTATCCAGGATTTTAGAAATCCCCTGCTGAGGGAGTTCTGTTGCTTTTTTGTAATGTTATTTCAATCACATAATTGAAAATATTTTTCAGTCGGAATCAATACTCTGGTAAGAAAGGCTGTATTTGTTTTACACTGTGTCATAAATGGTATTTTTATATCTGTGCACTAAATGCTAAATAGGACAAAGGAGAAGAAAAATAATAAAACAATTTTAATTGATTAAAAAGCCTGCCATACTGTTAAAAAGAAACAGCCTTGTTAGAAAAAATACTACAGAAAATACTAAATGCCTCAATAGGATTTAAAAAATATCAAGTTTTACTGAGGAGCCTTCCGACAATGCAGGAAACGCCCGACAACGGATGATCTTAAGTGACAATTTCGACCTTTACCATGTGGAAGAATCGATAGTAAAGGTCGGCTGACGGGCTGGAGGAGGTGCCTGCTAAGAGAGCAACACACCAGGAGAGAAAATACTCATTAAATTACAAGGACGTCACTGGCATGAAACCCAGCAGTGTTTTATCCTTCAGTTGCACGTTGCAGGTGATTCGAAAGCCCAAATCTGAATGAGGTCTTTTCATTTTTTTAAATTAGACATATTTTCACCTGGAATGATTCAACATAGTTGCATTGTCCCTCCTCTGTGTATTGAAAATGACAATTTAAGGTTTCAAAATGGGTCTCTCAAGGCCGCTGTTACCAGCACAAAATGTGAATGTCAAGTGAATGTTTGATTTCATTTTCCAGGGACAACCACGTGCATGTGTTGATTTTTATTTATGACTTTTTCATTCAGTACAATGAGCTTGGGCTCTTTTTTATTTGCAGTCAAACTTACGTATACAATAATAGTCCACTTTCCAACATAAAATAGCATTATCCTGTAAGATGCTGTTCTCCATCTGACTCCCTGTAAATTATTCACAGCGGGGGAAATGTGTCATCGGCATCATCGCTCCAGAATTATCGCCCAGAATTCGGCTCCCATGGCAGCTCTGATCCAGAGGTCGGATCCCAGACGCTAATAGAAGAATAAAAGCAGCTTTGCTTTGGCTCCGGCTGCTTGAGTGACGTTGATCTTGCGGTAGAGAGACGGTGTCGTCCCTCGGAGACCACATACTTGGACAGAGGCTACATTTCCCTCTTTTCACTGCATGAAAAGGGGGAGGGGGGGTGGAAAGTCGTCAACGTCGTCTTACTCACTTGTGACACCAAGACGCAAATGGGATTCATGTTTATATGGAAATGACAAATTTGTATTGATGAAACACACAAACTAATTTGTTAGCATTGAAATCTGTGTTAAACTGTGACGGTAAAGACGGACTTTTGGACAGTGCAGGGAGAAGAGGTTCCTCTTTTCCAAATCGAGGCAGTGGGGGAGGGTTTAAGTTGTGATTCCCACTCGCTTCCTAAATTGCCAGCAGGCTGCTGCTCAGACGGAGGGACGTTTTTTCTTTTACCGTTGGTTTTTGGAGGAGCCGTAAGGCCTGTAAACTGTGCAGACTGAGCAGGATGTGGGCGCGAGGTGACGGCGGCGCAGCGGCAGGTAAGACCCGATGGTGTAGAAAGGAAACTGGCACTGAGATCATGTATCGGTCACATGATGACCCCGGTGGTTTCTATAAGAATGAATCAACACTTGATACCGATTATGGATGCTCTGTGAGTCATGTTTGGGGATTATTTCGACACTCTTTGTTTCGATTCTTCCCTCCTAGAGTTATATTCCCGCTGTGAGCTGAGAGTATCAATACCAGTCCCGAGGAAAAGAAGCTTAGCTTATCTTAGCTTAAAGGCACAACCCAAAAACTTCAGCAATGGATTTTGGTTGCAACATCAGCCGGGTAGGCTTAGCTTAGCACAACAGACTGGAAACTGGGGCCTTGCTATTCTCAGAGTTAAATCCACCCACACAACGTAAAACGTTTTTCGATTCAACGCTCTGGTTTCACAGCTCGGGTCTCGGGTCGCGCGCCGCAGAAGGTGAAACGTGGTTTTAATGATGCTTCTGTGATTTCGCTTCCTGCGTCGCTCCCGGCGGGGCCCCTCAGAAGGCCTCCGTAGTTCCTCTTTGCAGTTGCGTCGACAGGCGCATGTGACGAGGTTTGATTTCTCTTCTGGTCTCTGTCGCCATCGTGCCTTTTCATACGATCCTTTCCCCCCCCGCAGAGTCAGAGTCAGGCGGAGAGGGGGGGTCGTCGTCCGAAGATGAAGGAGACATTCAGGTATCACGACCAGTGACGGGCAGAACATGGTAGTGACAGTTAACATGGCATGATGGTGAAAGTTTAACACAATCCTGCAAGTTTTACTGGAGTGAAAGTTCAATTATGTCTGAACGATGAACTAATATCAATAAAATCAATTTGTTCTCATCTCTTTCTCCTTTTTGTTTGTTTGTTTGCTTGTTGACATTTTATATTTTTTAAGTTCGAGATCCTGGAAATTCAGAGGGATGAAGCCAATCAGAGGCTCTCTGAACTGGAGGAAGGTGAGAGTTGTTATCTTCCTCACCTTAACGGTCCACATTCGGGACCATTAAGGTGTTGTGCACTCCATCCCATAATGCATTGAGCTCTAATTCACAACCTTGAGCACTACAACATCAAAAGCGCCTGGTCGATTCTATGCAATTTGAGTCTGGTGTCTCTTTGCTCCGTAACAACCCTTCTCCTTGTATTTGCAGTCTCCAATCAGCTCTTGAAAGAGATTAATGTTTTGGAGATGCAGTTCCAGATCGAGCGCTCGTGCAGGGAGAGTGCCGAGGCGTTTGCTGTCAGAGTACGTCTCCTTACTGTGGCTCCTTTCCTTTCCTTCTCTCCTGCCCGGTCATTCCTTCACTTCCTTTCTTTTCCTCGCCACTGTAAATGTCATATAATCTGTAACTTTCATCGCGGCGCTTTTTAAAATGCGAGTGCCACAAACCTCCCGACCCGCCGTTGTCTCCTCTGTTGCCTAGGTGACCCGGGAGAACAAAGCGCTGAAGAGAGCGAGCCAGTTGATGACGATGCCGCTCATCCCCGAGCTGCCTGAAAACTCGGCTGCCGTGACCTTTGACCCGGAGACCGACGACCCCGCGGCGAGCAGAGATGAGGTTGACGATTTTGGCAGAGCCGACGCGCTGCTGCTGGACAACCAGGCTCAGATCGCAGGTTGGCCGAACACGGCTGGGGATCCACCTGATATCAAAGTGGGATAACTGGTTATTTCTGGTTCATATGATTGTGTGTGTGTGTGTGTGTTTGTGCGTGTGTGTGTGTCAGAGCTGCAGGCATCAGTGGACGCTCTGTTAGCTGAGAAGCTGCTGCTTCAGCAACAAGTGGAGGATCTGACCAAAGAGCAGGTCCAACTGAGAGAGCAGGTACATCATCGCATGTGTGTGTGTGTGTGTGTGTGTGTGTGTGTTCCCGGACTCTTATCGCACACATTTTCCCTCAGCTCGCCGTGGAGGTCGAGGAGAAAGAGGCCATATTGAGGAAAATAAGCAAACAGAACAAGACCATTAATAAATTCAAACGTGGTGAGTCCTCGTTCAATTTGGATTGTGGCTAATAAATGTGTCCATGACGAACCCTTCAATAATAAAATATATATGTGCATATTCTTCTTTTTTTAATCCATAAAATGCCCAGTTTAGGATTCATCCAACCTGCAGTCCAAAGGGGGAATTTCAGCCTAATTAGATTTGCTTTTATCTGCTGCTGAGGTTTCTGCTGCCAACACAACCCAATGTTTGTATTTAGAATATTGTTTTGACTGTTGTGCAGAGTTTCATATGACGGAGAAAGAAAAAGAAGCCCAACATACGCAAATAAATGACTAAATGTGACAATATGAATGCAAATTTGAGATTAATTTATTTTACTAAGCAGTCATGTCAGTGCGTTTCATTCTCACGGTTTCATTAAGACCACCATGGATGCCCTCACAAATACCCGTTTAACAATAACGGTGTGTGTTCGTGCAGCCTCCCAGCTCGTCACAGAGGAGTTCTCTGAAATGTCTCAGAAGCTGGAGCTGGAGCAGGACCTCCGGCAGCACGCCGAAGTCTTCGCCCACCAGGTGTGAGCGCGTGGCATTCCTCTGTGTGTGTTTGTGTGTGTTTTCTGCAATGCACAAAACATTTTGTCGTACATTCACACCTATAGATACTGAGGGTGACAGGTCGTGCCACAGGAAGGGGACATGAGTGTGAGAGCGTTGACCTTCGGGCAACTACGGCAAACAGACAGACTTTCGGACGGGGGGGGGGTGCGGGGGCTCACGCGCACACACACTCACACACGCACACAGGCACACACACAGAGGCTGTTGGATGATGTGGCGGGACGGGAGAGGGGGGTCTCCATTCTGCGTTTTCACACCGATGACACTTTGGTCACATCCCGGCTCTCGGCAAAGCGTTCTCTCAGACAAAGGCAGACGCACACACTTCTGTACACAAACACTGATTCACTTAAAATCCAAATAGCCCAACACACACACACACACACACACACACACACACACAGCACCGTGTTTTGCTGCCCCAGCTGCTCCTATAATGAAGGCCTTTTCTTAAAAAAAAACGTCTCTCTGTTCCCTTCCCATTAAGCCCCTACCTTCCCCGTAATTAGTGGTCATCACTGCCGCTGAAGGAGAATGGTGGTCTTTAAGCAAAACCTGTCTTTGCCCGACACCTTTATATTTCGCCCGGCATATAGCAATTGTCGCCTTTGTGTGCGCCGTCCTCCATTTACCGGACAGGCTCACAATGGGCCGCCTTGCAGGGGTCCTTACCTGTGAAAAGGACCCCCAACTGTTCACACCATCCCCCCCTCCTCCCCCTTTACTCTCAATTCATGTTAAAAGAGCCCCCCCCTGCGCTGAATGCCTCTTGTGTGCGCGACTATTTGTCTGTTTTCATGTGTTTTGAAAACAGCAACCATTCACACCTCTCGTCTGTGATGCGCGGCGGTATAATGACGCAGGGCCCCAAAACAGGAAACAATTTGGAGGTTTCTTTTTTGGGGGGGTTGGGTGTGTGGGTGAGGTGTTTGTCTTTGTCTCTTTGTGTGGTTGTGTCCGTGTGTCTGTGTGTATGAAACAAATAATTGTGCTAATTGCTGTGTGAAAATTGCTCTCCGCCGAAAGGGGGGAGACCCGGGAATTAAAGCGGCGTGCTGAAACGGCGCTCTCCGAAGCCGCCGCTTCGGTCCGGCGTCGCTGCAAAAGCACAGAAACGAAAGCCACGTTTTTCACACCCTTCCTGCTCTGCGATCGAGGAGCCGCTCTCCTCAAGTTCCTGTTGGAAAGGGAATAAGATTTGACCAGAATACATTAAGATCCCTTCTATATTGTTGTTTACACAGGGGTGATTTGAATTAAATAAGTAAAATAACCGCTGGTTTTTAATACATTGCTAATGGCATCTTCAAAAATGATTAGAATTGTGTTACGTTGTGGCAAAGTCCCTTTGTATGTGGACTCTGTGACTCGCGCATGGGAGACCAAGATAGTTTACATTGGTGGATTAATAACGTCCAGTAATCCAATCAGAGTGATCGACACGCACACCTTTACCTGCACATATACTTCTTCACATCTCACCGGTCATTTATTTGCTCTAAATGAACTGTACAGGAAGTAATCTTATTATTCCAGTAAATCGAGGCAAAGCTGGACATTATTTGAGGAGACGTTTTGCCTTGTCTCCCTGTGTCTTCTCCGGTGCAGTGATGAAAACACTCTCCTCCTGGCGGGGAAAACTAAAAAAACACATATTCAGACCCCCCCACTGCCCCCCTCTAATTGTGGCAGACCACCACGAAGACGTGCATGGTGTCCGGTGGTAAATCCGACTTTTCTCTCGTCAGATGTTGGCGCAGCAGGAGGCGGAGCCGCCCCCGGGGGGGTCGGACCCCGGCCTCCCGCTGCGGCTGCAGGAGGCGCTGGAGCAGATCTCCGACATCAGCGCGGCCCTGTGTGACATACGCCGACACTACCAGGACCAGGTGCGTGGGGGGGTCGCGGGGCGAAGGCCATGGGGCGAAGGGGGGGGCTTTTTTCGTGTGTGCGTTCTTCCTCCTGACCCCTGCTCCTTTTGCCCCCTCCCAATCCCCCCTTGTCTCCAGGTGAGTCCAGGGAGTCTGAGCGCCGCCAACGAGGCCGCCGCCAACGAGGCCGCCGCCAACCTCTCCGACCTCTCCGACCTCTCTGACCTGAGGGGGCGGCTGGAGCGCAGCGAGGAGGCGAAGGCGGCCTTGGAGACGCAGCTGTCCGGAGCTAACGGCCGTGTCGCGCAGCTCCAGGAGGAAGGTATAACGGAAGGGGGGGCGAGGGGGGGGTCATCACTGCCGCTGAAGGGGGTGTGCGAGTCTGCCCTCAATGCGCTTCAGTCTTTCCCCCCCTCGAACGGGCCGGTGGTTTCGTGTGAAACGGATCGATGTGTTCGGGTATGTGGCGGGCGACTGCTCTCTCAGCCTGTGACGCTGAGCGCCTTCCGTTGCAGTGAGACGCCTGCGAGAATCACTGAGCAGGGAGGAAGAACCCGAGGCGAAAGGCACACCTGCTGCAGCTCCTCCTCCTCCTCCCCCTCCTCTTCCTCCTCCCCTAACGGCCGTCACCAAGTATGTTTAATTGAAGCCAATCGGTTTTAATACTGCATCAGAGGCTTTTTACACCTTAATGACTGCGCGTTTTAATATTTATGAATAGTAAGACACCATTTCACCATGTATGACAATGTGACCGCCCCTCCCTCTTTCTCTTTGTGACAAGTTCCCTTGATTTCCTGAGAAGCCGGAGAAAAGAGAGAGCCACAAAATCGGATCAGAACAGTGAGTCAATCCTCAATTTAAAAGCAGCAGCGTCACACAAAACACAGAGATTTATCGCGAATGTACCATTAATCCCGCGTTCTGGACGCAGTACGAAGTACGAACAACAACGGGGCCTCGGTCTCGAAGGTTCCAAACAGTTGTGCGTTCTTTTTTCTTGTCTCTGATCTTGCAGATGCGACGCCGCTGTTGGACATGAAGGCCAAAGCGGTGGATGAGATGATGGAGAGAATAAAGAGAGGCATCGTCTTGAGGCCCATGAAGATCACACAGGTGGCCATGTCGGAATCCCCAATATTAAGTTTACGTTCCCATTGAATGCAACGTGTGTGTGTGTGTGTATCTGCATTTTGTGCTTCAAATTGAACAGTGGAACTTGTGTAGAAACGATAAACTCTGATAACTGACCACTTCTCTGCTCACAGGACGACGACAGCTCATGGAAGGTCAGTTATCTATACAGGCCTATCGTTGCTGTTTTATTATGTAGCAGTTCCCACTGATTCCCAAGTCTTCTTGCAGGACAAGAGAAATGAAAACAGAAAATCCGCCATCCTGGAGTTGAAAGGAGTGCTGGTAACCGTACATTGACGCCGCGTGAAGGCGGAGCTCCTGCACTGACAAGACACGCAGCTCGAGCAGCTGCGCGTTAAAGTGCATCTTCAAACCTTTTTTCTCTCGCACACCAGGACACCGTGAAACGCCAGCAGGTCCGCAGGGCGCCGTCCAGGCGAGGACGCGGCCGCGACGTCCGGGAGGCGGAGCTGCTGCAGGTGCTCCAGAGGAGGAGGAGAGCGATGGGGGAGGACCAGTGCCAGACGTGGGGTACGGCACGTGTGGTGTCTATTTGTCCCTCATGTCGGGTTCAAAGAGCTTTGGTTGAATCTGTTATTCTGTGTTTTCTCTGTATTAAATGCATTGAAAATAAGGCCTAAAGAGGTAAAAGCGAACCATCAGATCACTTTAGGTTTGCACGCAAAGAGTATTTGTCCCCCTGAAATATTTACAATGGGAACAAAGTGTCTGGATTGGTGACTGACCTGAGGTAATAATCTGTTGGTCAGACCCCTCTCCGGGTCCCCGGTGTGTCCCAGCAGCAGGAGCTGCTCCCTGGGCCGGCGAGAGCGGCACTGCCCCGGTGCTGCGGAGGCTCAAACAGAACAGGGAGAAGAGAGACTCTCGCATCAGAACATCTGCTCTCCTCATCAACCAGGAAAATTGACAGCTATCATTCCTCAAAAGGAACCAATTGTAACCTTCCAGATGTTTTGAATGAATACATGAACACATTGCCTTTGTTTGAATTCACAATGTAACATCAGCTGATATTGAAAAGTTCAAATAAAGCCTTGAGTTGTGATGAATATAATGTTGGAAGTCTGTTATTTATCCTCCTTGGAGTATACCAGATGAAGAGGTGTACATTGCAAAGCACCATTTGATCCCACATTCGAGGTTTAGGAAACCCCTGCAAACACTATTTAACCCAGATCTGCTTCAAACAGCCGGTACGTGTTGCGTGTCAAAGAAAATAAAACTCATTGCGCCGTGTTTAATGCCCAACGTCGTTCCCTTTGGCTGCCCGGGTTTCATCTGATCTAAGTGCATTTTGCAGAATATAGATGAAAAGCAGTCAGAGTCATAAAAAACACTCTGCTATGAATACTCATGCCCACTTCTCTCCCGAGGTGTCTGACGCTTAAAGCCAGAGCCAGCAGAGGGATGGAGGCTGCCATTTATTTCGGCACATTAAGGCTCTCACACCAGAAACCCAGAGGTGTTGTTGAGCTAAGAGCCTCAGGTGACCTCCTGAAAGTATCTTAAAATGCGGCAGGTCGCCTTTTGTTTTCTCACCTCCACACAGATAATGTATATATGCGTGCATGCGCGCATGCATGAATAAATGAATGCATGCACCACACCCTCTCACCACATTATCTATCTATCCGTCTCCCTTTGTTAAAAGCTTCTGCAAAATATGAAGTTACTCTCACCTTTGACTCGGACACCGTTTTAGTGTCTTCACACCGTTTCACATTATATATTTACTTTATTTAGCTCTTTTTACTAGAAGACCTGCCTTTTCACTCTCCAGCATACATGTTTAATTGTTTTCCTCCTCAGCCTCAAAGGTGTTCGCTTTTTGGGATCCAATTATGTATTCTGTGCCCTCACTGCTAGTGGATCAGTGCATGTGTGTGTGTGTGTGTTTCTGCGTGTTTTTGTGTGTGGCAGGAAGCAGCAGGAGATGGAGACATACAGGTAATGAAAGCGAGACGGGAGGTTCCGAAACTGACTCTATATTCAAGCATACTGAAAATAAAGGGCGTGTTAACCAGAGAAAACTATGAGACTGTGGGAACTTTAGCACTAAGACCTAAACAACACATGTTCAATATATATATATATATACACACACATATATATACATGCATTAAACATTCCGGGTTATTCCTCTCAAGGAATCCATTGGTTAGCCAACAGCATTAGCAATACGACAACAACAACAACAACAACAACAACAACAACAACAACAACAACAACAACAATGACTGGAACGTTGCGTTTCGCTTCCAACCACAGGGGGCGCTGCGACTGAAGGAAGCCTCCCCCGTCCCGGGGGCCTGGCCCTCTTGTCTCCTCTCCTTCGCCTGCACCGAAGGGAAGGAACTTTGACCGGAGCTCTACATGGTGCATTAGCACTAGTTAGCGGCCAGCTAGCTGTTGTTTTTTTCCTGTGTTGTTTTTTTTTTTTTACCACATTCGGGGTGTGTGGCGGGGTTTCATATGCAGAGAGATGTGGTTTATTTATTTGCTCAGCTGGCTGTCGCTAGTCATCCAGGTATCCTTCGTCACTCTAGCGATAGGTAAGTGCACGCCGAGAAAAAGCCCTGCAGGTGCTAGCCAGCCGCTAGCCGCTTGCTAATGCTAGCGGGCCGAGTCGGCCGGTTGCTCAATGTGACGGCTTCTGTTCACCGCGGATAGTATTAGACCAACGCGCTTGTATTATAATGCTTTCATGGTTTGGCCTCTGGAGTAACAACGCAGCGTGAAGTTTGCTCGTTTGCTAACCGAACGTCAGGGACTGATAGCATGTTAGCTAGCTTTTTCTAGCTAGCTTGCTGTCCAGCACAGGAAGAAAACTTAACGTTAATGTCAAGTAAGATGGCAATAGTTGAATCACTTAAAAAAAACGTTACGTATTTCCCGGATGTGCATTGCTTGGCAAAAAAACAACAATGTACTTGTGTCACAGGGGAAACACTTCTGCATGGTTGGCTGCTGTTGGCTGTTTACATGAGGTAATCTCAAGTCAGCTGCTGCTTGCGGAACACTCTTCGACAAGCAGCCACAACAAAAGTTTAGCTTCCTTGACATTACGATACGGGAGAGCCACGTCGTGGGTGGGTCACCTGGCCACGTTTCACCTGCTGCAGCTGTCAGGTGTGGCTGCTGTCAGGGTGTCACGTCACAAAAGCACGTCAGATCTGATCGGCCCACCGCCAAGTGCATCTGTTTATTACGAACGTAATAACGCTCATACGGCACTCCACGGTCCTCCCTGAGAATGATATGCAAGAGCGTTAAATCTCTTTATTTCTTTTATATTTAATCTTTCACAGAAAACGGTCTCTGTCCTTTTGTTGTTCTTTCCTGTCTGCTTGTTCCTCACATTGTTCTTGTTGTCCTCACCCAGCTGCTGGCCTGTACTACCTGGCAGAACTAATAGAAGAATACACAGTAGCCACCAGTCGAATAATAAAGTACATGATAATGGTGAGTAGGCGTAAATGGACTGATGTCATTTTCGTTACACAACTGTTTTGAAACGCGTAGTAAACAACAATTTGACTCCGTGTTTGTGTGTATCCAGTTCTCGACAGGTGTGCTGGCGAGCCTCTACCTGTTTGAAGGCTTCCCGATGTTGATGGTTGGACTCGGCCTCTTCACCAACCTGGTGTACTTTGGCCTCCTACAGACGTTCCCTTACATACTACTGAGCTCCCCCAACTTCATCCTCTCCTGTGGTCAGTGTGATGCTCGTTGTCCGTTAGTGACGTGTTCCTTAGATTTACCTTTTTCCGACATTGTTTCTTTTTATTTTTATTCACCCTGCAGTGTTGGTGGTGGTGAACCATTATTTGGCCTTCCAGTACTTTGCACAAGAGTATTATCCATTCTCAGAGGTAATTTCTTTTTCTCACACATCCGTGATTGCATGAACTGCCTGAGAGTATTTCTGCCGCTAAAGTTCTCCCATGTGATCGTTTGGCTTCAAGGTGCTGGCGTACTTCACCATCTGCTTGTGGGTGATCCCCTTCGGCTTCTTTGTGTCACTGTCAGCGGGGGAGAATGTGCTTCCGTCCACTATGCAACCAGGAGGTAAGCTTCATTTTGGTCTCTTGTGCTATTCGGACTAGTTTATCGGCACGTTTTATTGGATTCTCTCTGTCTTGCTTTTTAAGGAAACAAGGTGATTCTTACGTCATTTACCCTTATTATAAACCATCCTTACAAGTCACTCTGTAGGATCAAAAGTATGTTGTACTTAAATTTGCTCTTTAAGTGCGCGTGTGAAGCTCAGCAGATGTCTGAACGCTATTATTAGCCCGGCCAGATCATTCTGGTGCATGAGACATGACATGGCTGTGGTTTCTGAGCTCCCTTTTCAATGCCATTTTAAGTTAATTTGATCTTTATCTCATGCAAAGATTAGGTACAGATTCTATTTACGTTCCTCTCTTTATTTCGAAACCTTTTTTGATACATTCCTGCCTTGATGCAGAAGCTTTTACAGAACAACAAACATCCGCCTTGTAACACCCAGTTCTCCCCTCTTTTCAGACGACGTGGTGTCCAATTATTTCACTAAGGGAAAGAGGGGGAAGAGGTCCGGGATCCTCCTGGTGTTCTCTTTCCTCAAGGAGGCAGTGGTGCCCAGCCGACAGAAAATGTACTGAGGAGCTCAAACTCGGGGATTTGGGGGGGTCAGAGGTCGCGCAAGTGAGTGAGAGTACGCGGTGGAGATCAAGGGGGAAGCAGGACGGACTTTGGACATTTGTTTCCGGATGGGACTAAAAACAAAACCGTGGCCGAAGCGGGAGAAGAGCAGATGAAGCGGACGGACCAATGAACAGGGGAGAGCTTTTCTTTCTCCACCCACGCGTTTACAAAGGCCATGTTTGTCCCTCTGTGATTTTCTGTCTCTGTCTTTAAAGCGTTCACGTCATCTACGAGGAGCCTCTTTGCAATGCTTTCCTAACGTCTTGTTGGACTGGTTCATTTTTTCTTATGAAGCTTTGGTATTTACATCGTATGTCCTCGGTCAACCGCCATCTACCTGTTCTTCCTCGTTTGACTTTGGCAGAGAAGGGGCGAGGGGGGGGATTGGCCGACGTTCAGACAGCGTACGAAGCGGTGAGAACGTCTCCCCCAATATGAAGGTTATAGACCGCAGAACTTTAAATGACTCTAAATTGTAATGAATCGGCTTCAGATCGATGCAGACTTACCGTTTAATTACAAAATGTGGTATAATATATTAATGCTCCCATCACATCGATATAGAGGGGTTACAAAGTGCGCTAGGAACAGATGTCTTTTCAAATTATAACGGGCCCCAATTAAAGTGATCTACAACACGTAACCCCCCTCCCCCCCACTTCCTCCCGATCCGCTACGTTGAGCCGTTCGTGTTTCTTGTCTCTAGTCGTTAATCACCGGCGCTGTAGTCTGCAACCTAGCTGAACCTTTTAAAAATAAAAACTACAGTGGTAACAAACAAGACAACAGACAAAAATATTTTTGGGGTTAGTTGCTCGTTGAGTTTTAACTGACGTGAGGCGAACAAATAAAACACAGATCGAACCCACGCGCCGACTTTTGTGATCTTACGCGTGCCGGGGACAAAAGCCGCTCCAGAGTGGTTTGGTGGAAGAGATGTTAAGGAAGCCGAAATTCTTTTTACCAATTAACGAGTGCAATTCTTTGTAGGCTGGTATGCACACAAATGTTTAATAAATGATTTTGTTGAAATAACTGTCAGCTGAAACGGTTCTTTTCAAATAGAGGGACTTCTCTTCGTCAATTGCAATTAAATCAGTGATCCACCGCTCAATGTTAATTCATTTATTTTCCAGTGCGATGGATTTTTGTTGTTGTAACACCTTGGACTTCACACCATCAAAGA
Source organism: Apeltes quadracus (assembly GCA_021346845.1). Taxonomy (NCBI): domain Eukaryota; kingdom Metazoa; phylum Chordata; class Actinopteri; order Perciformes; family Gasterosteidae; genus Apeltes; species Apeltes quadracus. Next base: position 2,433,514 of record CM037923.1, on the reverse strand, counting down.
TGTGTGTGTGTGTGTGTGTGCGTGTGCGTGTGCGCGCTATACGGCCCTAGCTAGTTGACTTCACGTTATTCAAGTCCCATGTGGCCGGGTCACACCGGGTTGAGGCCAGTGTGCACTTTGACCCCCTGCCGAGGTGTGAAATGAAGGGGAAAAAAAAAAAATCTGCGTGCAGATGCACACACCTTAAGCTGACAGGCCGCAGCTCCCAGTCACAACCTGCCGTTGACAAGCCCTCACCCGGATCCAGAGTCCGTTCCCCGGGGAGAGCAGGGAAAGTGCAGGCATCCATCTGAGACAGGTGACCCAGTTCACTGAGGTTTTTCTCACCTCTCACTCACCCCTCGGTTCAGCCCCCCCACCGCACACCCCTTCCTCCGCTTTTGGAGGTGTAGCGTCTGGATTGTGTTGCCATTTTTAATTTTGTCACTTCGAGCGGAAGTCTTGGCAGAATACGCAGTCGGGGGAGGGTCAGCTGTTGCGCGCGGAAGTTTCACCGAAATACTTCATGTTAATTTGAAGCTCTTTAGATATTAAATCTAAAGAGCTTCATGCTCATTTCCTTCTCCATCAAGGTTTAAATGCAAGAACATACAAAATGGCTTTTAATACATTTCTTGCCACTGTCAGTAGTGTCCCGGCTCCAGCACTTCAGCCAGGTGCATGGCCACCTCTGTCCAGGGGGAGGGGCTCTGCCGCTGGGGGCGTCCTCTGTGCTGCACCCCCACTATGTCCTGTGGCCTAAAGGACCGCGGCGAGGCGATCCTGGGAGGGAAGGCCCTGGGGAACAACACCCTCTCGAGGAGATCCAAAGGCACTTCGGGGGCGCAGCGACGCACGCCGTCCCACTTGGTCGCGTACTGAGGCGGCCTCTCGCCACGGTGCCTCCACACGGTGACCTTGTCCCGCAGGTCGGGCTCTCTGAGGGGCTTCTCCGGCTGGAGGCCCATGAAGATGGTCCAGGGTCTGGAGGAGGAGGCTTGGGGCTGCCTGGTGGAGGCGCCGCTGTCCTCCGGGGGACCTGCTGACTGCGGCTTCGATGGCGGCCTGGCGCGTTGTGAATGAGAGCTGATGTGAGGTGGTGGGAGGCACTGGGTGTGGTACTGACTCACCGAGACGCTCGGGGAGAAATCCTTTCGGAGGGGAAAACCTTTTTTGTCCGCCCAATCTGCCATCTTCTCGTCTACAAGTTTCTGAAAATGCAGCCGCAGTTTCATTTTCTAGTCAATCAAATAACATTTCCAAAAAACTCATTACCTGTTAATCCCTTTAATATTGGATCATTAGATTCCAACAACATGCAAACTTACCTTTTTGTTAAGGCCATTGAGTTTGACCATATCCACGAGATCGCTGTATAAAGTCTGAACCAACTTCCTCTGCTGCGTTTCTTTCTTCTTCTCCGCCTGCCACACGCAGCTTTTCAGGTACCTGTACCAAAAACACAAGTGTTAACGATGAACAGCTTTGCGTCCGCATGAATCCTTCTCACCGCCCGTTACCTCGCCACCTTCCTGTGACAAAAGATGCGCGCCGCATCCAGTGGAGTGTGTCCCACGCTGTCCCGGGCCAACACATCGGCGCCGGCCCGCGTGAGGATCTCTGTGCACTCCAGGAGGCCTTCGGTGGCGGCCAGGTGCAGCGGGGTCGTCCCTGAGTATGTGGTGCTGGTAAAATGAGAAAAATAATGTTAGAAACAACTCTGTTATCATCATCACCACCACCACCACCAAAACAAGGCCCGTACGCGCTGGCGTCGGCCCCGTGCTCCAGCAGGTACGCCAGGCAGGTGGAGGTGTTGGGCGAGCTGCGGGGCGACAGGACCATGTGGACGGGCTGGCGACCCTGGGGGTCGCTGCAGGTGATCCGGCCCCGGCCGGACTCCACGAGGAGCTGGACCGCAGCCAGCTGGCCGTGAAGGCAGGCCAGGTGGAGCGCCGACAGACCCTGCGGGGGGGAAACGCGAGTTACGCGAGCAGCCACGAGGTCTTGGTCAGTGGTGAGGCTCGACTGGGCTAACTCAATGTAGCGGGGCCACAACAACTCCTGCTATGACCTCTAGTAAAGGTGCACGAGTGGAGATTAAGTGCGGTTAGAGATGTGTTCTTTATTTAGTTTATTATTTTTCCATTTTGTGCATGCATTTAATAAAAGATGCTTCTGGGGGAAGTATTTATAGGCCAACCTGTTCTTCAACAGCAGTGCACAAGCTACTCTACAGATTAAGGTTTATAATTACACAGTTACTGTTAAGTTATCAACACTCTCCCTTCTGCACTATACTCTCTATGTGCCAGCATACCTGCCACCACCTGTAATGTTGATGAGCCCACCTGTTTGTCCACACCTTCCTCGGGCGCCTTTGGGCTCCCAGCTGCCACAGCTGGAAACATCTGCCCGTCCGGGGGAGAGAGGGTCCTGCAAAGTGAAACCGGTTGTAAATGCTATCGAGGTAAAAATAATGATCCAAGCTAACTTGCACCAAGTTGCACATGCTGCCCTTATTTCTATAAAAGATATAACCGATCTACACGAGGGGATTTCTGGAGAGGGACGTTCGCTTTAAACGTTTAGATCAATGGGCTTCAAAGAGAGAAAAACGTTGACATTTTATTTACCAATGTTTACATCTTCCACGTCTCCGTTTCCCAGATTTGTTGACAGGTTCCATGGTTGCCGTAGAAACACGACACCCAGGAAACGAATCCGGATTTACGACGTGTTTAACAACAGTCCACTGAAAGCATAATAGCCATAGACTGTATCACAGCCCGTTATATTCAAACTGAGACTAAAAGTAATATAACATTTTTTTTTTTAATGTTGTGTCCATAAGAACGCATAGACGCGCCGGTATCGGCACTTGCTGGCAATATACATTTATTTTTGGGGTGCTGTTTAATTTATAAATTAACATAATTATGGATTACTCCACGATTTAAAACAATCAGCTGCTTGTAATTGTTTATATTCCACAGTTTACGTCCAGCGGCAAAGCAACAATACGCTGATTGCGTGTTGCCTCGCCGCAATCTGATTGGCTGTTTCCCAGCTCCTTTGACGTTGGCAGGAGTTGGTAAAGAAGACGCTGCGGACCAACATTATTATTACACTCCCCGCTTTAAAACTCTGCCTTTTAAAGTAACATATGGAGGCTAAAAGCGTCGGTGCCCAACAGCCGCGTGTTATAAACCAGTTAGAAATAAGTAAATTGAATGTCGAGTGGCTCCCCGAGGCTACATAGGCCACTACTGCTAACAGCTAACAGTTAGCTAACGTTGACCTTTAGGGGAAGACGCCATGTTTTTGGGGATGCTACCTGGTCAACAAACGTCTTCTTGTATCTCAAGCGGCTTCCTGAGAGGATTTCTAACGGTTAGATGTTGTAAGCAGCAGGACAACGCGGTCAAACGGGACTCATTTAATGTTACACGTGTAAGAGAGCTCACACTCGCCAGCAAGTTGAGGGACAGAAGGTATGAGTTAAGATGAGTTGTCACCTGTGCTAATCTTCCAAATGTGAAATAGTGTAACATGTAAAATTGTGACATTTTTTTGGTCCAAAAATGTATTGCTCTTTTACCTTAAAACTTCCCTGAAAGGGACTTTAAAACACTCTAATAATGATTTTCAACCAACATATCTACTATCATATCCAATTAACAAGTATTTCTTTTGTCCTTCCAATCTTTTTTTTTTCTTGGTTCTGTGGCTGTTGACCCATGATTTGAGCACGGCCTTCACGAACAGAACGTTTAATTAAAAGTGTGCCAAAGGAAGTCACCTTCCTTCTTTTCCAGTCTTACTTTTCGGTAGACTTATTTAGAAAACAGGGCCTGAAGGTGCTCAAATAAAACAATAAATATATCTGGGACGAAACTCCAGAAGCTGCAGGGACGCAAACACAGCCCCCATTAGCATGACAATTGTTGGCCGCCATCTATGGCATATTCACCAGCTCCTGTTGGGTCTGAGTGAAAGTAATGGCCTGTGACGGATACTGGCAGACGATGGCTGCGGGCAGACTGGATACGTCCAGCCTCCCTTTGTAGAGTCCACAGGTCTCTCCCCACACACGTCACTTGTGAGTTGGCATTGATGGTGCATTAAGGATTGGAAGCTCACACTTGGCCTACGTTGAGCAGATGGATACTGCCAATACTGTGGACTAGTGCCAGTTTTGTTGCACCGCCGGCCGGACCTGCTGCCGTGCTTGTATGAATGCAAACGGATATGTTCTCTGTGTATCTGTTGGCCGACGGGGTCGACGGAACCGGGATCAATGTAATAATCCTAGAGAACTGAAAGTCTAGTTACACCGTGTTGCTGAAGTTAAACTAACCCATTCTATTCTATTCGAGCAGCAAAGGGTTTCCTAAATCCCAAATTGATTCTCTTAACTGTTTGAATTTGCCATTTGGATGCCCCTATTTCAACCCTTTTCCTTATAACTTTCACTGAGGAAATGTCTGTTATTAGATTTTCTTTGGTTGCCAAAATAAACCATAGTTGTAGAAATGGAATCTAGAAAAAAAAGACATAAGAAATGGGTTTGGAAACATGTAGTTACAATGGACCATAATCAACTCCATTTTTATAACCTTACTACTACTGAACCTTTTCTTCATTATTTACTTTGTCTAAATCTTTTACCTCAATCTCTGGTTCTATCAAAACAGCAGCACATTCCCATTCAGTTTCGTTTGCGACTCACATTTTTGAATTATCTGTAATTTTCTATCACTCAGAGCCGCCGAGGTCCAGTGGAGAGTCATGGACGGGTCATGGACGGGCCATGGACCCCTGGCTCTCTGCGCCGAGCGCCAAAGCCCCAGGGCCTTCGCCTTTATCGCAACGCAGCCACACTGCTACTCTGATGACAAACACGCGTGTGTCCGCAGCAACAGTGAGTACAAGTTAACCGTGTGCCTGTATGTGAATGTGTATACACTCCTTGGGTGAGTGTTTATGGGTTTATAGTGCGAGCACGGCCCCGCCGCGGCCTCTGAGGCTTCCTTTTGACCTCGGTCAGATGTCATGGAGGATGTCCACACTCCAGGATAGAGCTCTTTCATGTTTGACTTTCAGGACGAGTCCCTGGACATTGACCGCGACATGACCTCTCTCTTCTCGACAATTGAGTGTGTTTGTTGTGTGTTATATTGTCCACATTCTGTCAAATTCAGCCTGTTTGCTTGTTTAGGCTCCTTAATCGTGAAAGCGTTCCTCTTTTCGTTAATCTTTTTCACTCTAAGACTATTCTTTTTACACGTTAAGGATCGACTGACATATTTCCAGACCAAGTACTTTACATTTGAGTACTTGATGTTACCAAGTACTTTCTGTAAATGGTACACACATTGTGATGCTGCGATAATCACTCTCAAGCGCCTTTTTTCAGGGTGCCACGGTAAAAATATTTGATTTTTCGGAACGCTGCAGCATGTCGGGTTCCAAAAGACCGGGAAAGAAAGAGAGGAGTCTATACCAGAGCGAACACACAGCCTTGATATGTCATAATTGATGAGCCACCTCACAAGGACCCTGGGCCCCCGGGGGCACCATGGCATATTCTGGAGCTTTGAGTCACAATGCGACCAGGCTCTGCGCAGTGACCGCACAGCGACCTCCCTCAGTATTGCTGCACACAAGCGCTGTGCTTTACCAGGGCCTGTTCAGAGGCGAGAATTTAGGTGATGGATGGGTGGCGGATGGTGGAGGAGAGAAAGAAGCAGGGTTCTGCCACTCGTCGGTACAATCAGATCAGCAACCAGCGAGATAGATTCGTTGCGAGTGGAGAAATGCTGCTGCATTCTCAAAGACGATTTTGTGCCAAGCGGTAATCAGCGGTGTCAAACCAGACGAGGTTGGAGTTCATGCAACGTGACAAACGCCTCCGTGAGCAGATTAATCTCCAAGTCATGTATGTGTGGCGTCTCCTGCGGGGCGAAAGCGCGTCTCTTCGCACCTGCCGATGACCCCACAGCTGAGACGCTGCTGCCACTGGACATCTAGATTCTCTCAAGGATGATCGAAGGTGTTACTCCTTCAATAATCGTAGAGCGGGGGCGAAAGGAAAGAAAAAAAATCTCTCTTCTCCTTTCACGGGGCCACGCTCTTTCATCCCTGAGGTCGTGACATCACACCTTCCCATGATCCTGAGCTCACTCCCCTCACATCCTTTAATCCTCACAGTTCAGCAGAAACGACTAGAGGGAAGGAGGGTGAGGTAAAAGGGCTGAGATGGTGAGAAAATGAGAAAGAGAGGCCTTATTAAAGGTCAGCCAGTCGAAGGTAGAGAGGAAAAAGAAAGGGACGACAGGTTGCTTTTATTTATTTAGAGCTTACTTGTGTAAAGCTAAAACAAGCCAGTGGCAGACATTTCCGATTTGGTGTTTAATGTTTGGTTTTGATAACTCTGAAGACGGCAGCACGCATCTCCTCGACGCCCTCCATTGGTTGTCACATCTTTCATCCAGGCACGCTGATGGCAAACATCGGGCTCCACTTTCATTTAAATCCTTTAAAATGTTGTTAATAAAAGAATCAGCAGACAGCAGGTCAGGCGGTCCATTACAGTAGTAATGATGAACAAAAGCACTGAAAAAACAAAGCTGGTAGAGGATAAGCGGATGTGAGACAACCAGGCTTATGGCTGAACTATTGGTACATAATACACTGACCTCAAAAAGTAATCTGTTTCCAACTTTTAATGGTAGGCCACTTGAGCAGAAGAACATTTTCATAAGACGCTAATTGGATTTTCTTTTGAGTGTTTTCTGCCTTTTGTATAACAGAGAGGTGGGAGGAAATGGGACGCTACAATCCCAGTATGTGCATGCTCCGTTTGTGTTTTAAATATGCAGGGAGGGATTACGTCACAGTGAGATTCAAAGCTGCAGCATTCACACCGAAAGTCTTGTCTTTTATTCTTTCCTCACACAACTCCCTTTGCCGTGACCTCCCAGTGCGGTCCAGCTTCCATGTATTTCACTTAAACGGCAGCAGCAGCGGCGACCTCTGCTTTCTGTGCACATCGCCGCCGACGCACGCGCCCCACAGCCCGGCTCGTCGCAGCTCGTGTGGGCGAAAGGTGCGCCGCCGCAGACGCCGCGACCCTATCTGGTGTTTATCCTGTTCTATCCATGTCACAGAGCATTGGCTCGTCCCGGGTTCATCAGCGGGGCAACGCACCACAAAGCCCGTTGCTCTTTTGACACGCATCCAGATTGTGTGGATAAAATGTGCTGTTGGTAGGGATGACATGACGGTGAAGTGCAATGCCATTGGGACAGTGATCGCACAACAGCTTCGGGATAGCCAGCCACTTTATAATGTGTACAGAGTCTGTGTAGACAAACATGATACAACAGGAAGTGAAGTGAGACGCACACTCGTACCCACGCAAACCGTGTAGATGATGTTTTTATTGCCTGGGGTTTTTTTTCATTTTAATTCAATTTAAGTGCTTGTTCTTTTCAATGAACCAGGGAGCTGGAATTAGGCCAAAATAAACACAATACGAAGCAGGGGAGGGGGATTAAAATACCCCAGACTAACACAACCGTTATTTTGCTCTACAGACACACGCAGCAGCCACATGCGCCTAATTACCACCTTCAATTATTCATCAGAATGGCAGGAACACGGAGTTCCATTTGGACCGACAGGACTAAAAGCATGTAGCCTCATACCCCGTGTACGCCATGTTGATCGCTGTATTATTGATGATGGATTTGCCCGGTGTTTTATCGAGCTCAACTGAAACTGAAATAGACCTAAGCTTAACCCCAAAGACTTGGTGTGTGAGGATTCGCATGTGAACAGCATGGCAAAATGCATCGCTTGATAATTCAGACACTTGTTCTTCGCGATGGGCCTCAGATTCAGACTCCTCTGAATGTTATCAATCAGCCGTAAGGCGTGTGCGTGTGTGGGGGTGCGGGTGGCTGGCTTTTGGAAACAAGATTAATTGGTAGTATTAGGAGTATTTTAACCGGCACTGATATTTTAATTAATCCAAATGACGATGGATGAGAACAGCTTCTCAGCATAACGAAGAATTCCTCTTTCAAAACAACAAGGACGCAAAGTCCAAACTAAGTTCTCCCATTAGAAGAAAAAACCCCAAAAATGTAAAACGCGAGCAAATTAAAATGGTCAAAGGAGCTCAATGTGACTCAATGTTCTCCCCTGAAAGGTTTATTTTTTCAGCGCTTTTGTTCTCTCGCAATGAAAATATTTTTATTCACCCGAAAGGGGCCGACTTTTTAGAACATGAAAACATGTTCTCTACTGTTCTCTACTGAACATAAAAACCTTTCTCTACTGTTGTGATGCCACAATGACTAAGGTTGGCCTAAATAAGATCTAAGACTTTTATATACATATGATATTTTATACGTTACACAGCTGCCGGTGTCACTATCCTTCTAGCTCTGGTTAGGTTCTCAGTCGACTCCTGGGGGGGAAATCTCTCGCTCTTACGTTGTCGAATGCTTCGCCATGTTCACCAGCAGTCAGCTGATGTTGTCTATCTGTTGTTTGTTGCTTTGCAGCTGGTGCACGGTGTTTCTTTTTTATTGCTGTAAACAGCTGCCTGCTGCTGCTAGAAACGAGGTGTGTAAGCGCGGCGACAGTGACTCTGATGCAGCAGGAAGAACCAGTGTCATGTGTTATTCTTGCCCTTCTGCATACTGTAACTGTGTGTGTGTGTGTGTGTGTGTGATGCTCACCTCCCCTGGCATCCCCCCACAGTGCCAACACTAAGTTCTGCCACCCTTCCTGTCCAGCGCCTGCGACCCGGGGTCGTGGCAGCGGCTGGACACGGAGCGGCGGATTTTGATCCCGTCTGGCATGTTTGGGCTCTCGCTGCATTTTCAGTCAAGTCTGCATGCAGACACCTACTGTGCTGTGTGCATTATGCTCCTGGAAGCTGTGTGTTTTTTTTTTGTTACTTGTGACAATGGTAGGTGTGCTATTCTAACACATCCAACCTGTTCCTGTCGCCACACAAACGCACATTGTTGGGTTGTCCGTTGGATTATTGTCTGTGGGTGTGTGTGTGTTATATGCATTCCCCTACATGATCTTATTTAACCTAATTCAAAAACATTGGGTACGACACATATGCGTTAACATCCGTCCGCTTTTGTTGCGCGTCAACTTTCAAGTGTTCAAGCGTTGGTGCGCACTCCGTCGGGGAGGGAGGGAGAGAGGGAGAGAGGGAAAGAGACCTCTTTGGGTGTGGTGGTGGTGGTGGGCGGGATGTGGGGGGGGTATTGTATCTCTACATGCTTGGCGCCCAGGGGTGGCCTTCGCCATAGCGATCCACGTGTGAAAAGAAGTCTGGGCACGAGAAATCCGGGTGGCATTACACCCTGGACCAGCGTCTGCCTCCTCCGGTCCGCATGTGTCCTCCCACCCCAGATAATGCTAATCTGGGGGGAAGAGCAGAGATGGGAAAGGATCCCGAGTGCCTGTTTTCAGTGTTAAAGGGCACCATTGTTCTCTTGCTTCCCCATCACCTCAAACACCAGCTCGTTGTCTCTGGTGTCTCGTAAAAGTGTTACTTCTTTTTGATTTGTGTAATGTCACATTTTCATGCAAAATCTTTTATTAAACGCAAACAAAAGATGGTTAAACTGTTATTTTTAAATATGGTGTGCGTTCCCATTATTTACCGCTCCATCCGTGCACATTTGAATAAACCCCACGTATTGGCAGGGCCTTCCTCCTCCTCCTCCAGCTCGTCGGCACTCTCGGGCAGCTATAGGAAAATACATTTTACCTCACACGACACAGGCTTTTAAAAACCTATGCGGTCCTTTGGCCGCGTACTCACCAATAATACACCGCCAGCCGGAGAGGCCGACCTAATGGGCTGTGAAGCGGCCATCTCTCACCTCCAAATGTCCATATCTGTGTGTGTATTCCTGTTTTTAGTTTAATTTTGTCCAGGTTGTTCTCTGAAAATAGCAAAAAGGTTTGTTCCTTTTTTTGTGCTATATCGGTCTCTAGCTCTACTTCTGCAATATTTTTAAAAGGGCGTTAAAGAGGGATTCAATTCCCTCAATCATTTAGTAATGATTTTCCGTCAGATTTGAGTGTACATGCCGTCGTTCAGTGAAATGGTCCAACAGGTATGACAACCATCGCAGGGAACCCGCATTAAGAAGCATTTATTTTAGTCGGGATTTGCTTTTCTCACTGACTGCTCCAAGATGGGAAATGGTATTATGGCCGAAATGAAAACATTGAGCTGTGGAAACATGATGGACTGACTGACAAACAACCTTCTTGTGTGTTGATTTGAACCCCAATAATGCACCTCACTGTCACGTGTCTGTGAGAAGTTTACATTTGCACAACCAGAATCCAAATGCTGACACAGCAGGGATTCAGCGGTCAACCGCACTCATTGGAGCCCCCCCACTCATTCCCGGTTGACTGGTCAGAGTGGCATCATTAGGCGACTCCGTTGAGCCAAAGACATCACGAAAGAGATCTCATGATTGATGTTGGCTGCTGCTACTGAAAAGCTCCGGCCCGGGGATGTTTTACCCCGCAGGACACAAAACGGCAACCACCTCGAGCTGGTCTTCTATTTCCGGCGATCAAGAGTTCGAGGAACGATTTCCGGAGTGAGAGGTCTGCAGGCCCTGAGATGACCTGACAGAGCTTTGATGCATCTGCTGCCACATAAGCGTTTTTTCTTTTTTCTGCTGATGCTAATTTGCTCCGTGTTAGAGCCGCGGTTCACAGCGCGGTCAGCCTTCCCTGATACTATATTCCCGTTTGTCTCAGTAAAGGTTCTCCCGTCACATCGCATTTAGGTCGAAGTGCCTGTGAACTGTGAATGCACCGCGCACTGGGACCCGGCCGCGGCGGAGGCTTCTGGGTCCCAGAGTCTGTTGGCTTCAGGGATGATCCTAAAAGGGAGGTGTCAATCATTTATGGTGAAGGCGTCGTATGAAGAGTTTGAATAATCAGGGTCAATTGTTTATTTTTCAACCCTTTTCATTTGCACGCACCTTTTGTGTGCACGAAGAGGGAAATTGCAGGAGTTAAATCACACTTGATTAAGTAGTTCCTAGGACAGTTGAAAATCTTCAGCGATTAGTAAAACAAACAAATTTTAAAATACAAAGAAATGTCCTTGTGACTCGTTTGGCCTTTTGCAAAGAAAATGATTAAAAGCATTTTAAATGTAAAGTATTTTTCAACACATCAAATATCACAATGTATTTGTCTATTCTTAAAATACTGTTTTTAATTCAAAAACATTTTTAATTGGGAAAATACAATGCAAGAATTACACAATTCCAATAGCATGAATTAGATGTGTTGTATATTTGTAAGAGTAAAAGGTACCTGATTTGTGCAGTTGTATCCAGCAAGCAGCAGCAGAGCGACTGTCGTGGAAGAGGAGGCAGCTTTGACTCCTGTCTTTATACTGATCCCTCCTCAGTGGGCAAAGCTGATCCCTTCATTCTCCTTCCGGTTAACTCTGATTTCATGAATAATTCATCACACAATCACAACCACAGATGAACATGTTAATTGGTGCCTTTTTTTTAATCATCATCATTATTGTTATTATTCCGATCTCCAGTGCGTACGATTAAACATGCAATTAAACTATGTGACGGTGAGAAAAATATTTTTCCAATAGACCTGCATTAACGCTCTTCTTAATTTGAAAACAGATTTAGGGAAATGAATTATGAATTTGAACGCAGTTTGCCAATTTAAGCATTCATTTGTGAAATAGCTCAATTTGTCTCCAGCTGGAGATGGTGCTGGTTTTTTTTTTTCTCAAATAAGTCGAGACAAGAGATTTAATAAGAACATGAATATAACTACTTACTGGGACATTATGATATGTGCACTGCTGTGTTAAAGAAGAGAACGGTAATAATTCATCAGTAGTCTCACCAGACCAGAGTTCTGATTTCCTCCCCCTATGTACTACTTTGTGTGTGTGTGTGTGTGTGTGGTTTTCCCTTTAATCAACCAGAAGGTGAGTGTTTGCCTTGTGAAGTGAAAAACAGTGAAGCGGTTAAACGGAGGTTAACGCGTGTTGAGGCAGAATATAAAACGTTATTAGGTCGCATTAAGTTCATGACTTGGTAAATGTATTTCCTCAACGTATAACCTTCTGGTCGTCACTGTGTGCAAGGTTTGAATTGAGGCCAAGGATGTTAAAATAGAAAAATGCTTAAGTTGCATTTAAAACTGATAACTACTACACTTTCTAAATCATGCTAACGGTTCTCTTTGTTTACATGCACAGATACGTTATGCTACATACATGCACTAAGTATGTCAATGCCCTGTAAATTGCATTGATCAGCTGTTTGCAAATGATGCTGTATTTGCTTCCGACTTTTTCCCATTTTCTAAACAGAGATGCCTTGTGATGTGTTGGAGAAACAATTGTAGTAGTGCAGTTGTGCGAGAATATTTAGGACCAAGATCTGCAGAGCTCCTGAAAAGTGGGCGTCACTTCCCTTCAGTTTGTGTCCAAACACATTAAAATTCACCTGCTGTATTCCGTCTCCCACTACATATGTCGGGCAACAGTGGTGGAGCCAGTTGCCATGGCAACAGAAGCAGATGTTGAGGGGTTTCTCCTGTGTGATGTGAACTGTTGACCTTGGGCCTTTTAAAAAAAAAAATAGACACGGCAGTAATGGATATGGATTTGTGTGTATGGGCTGCAGCCCCATTGCCTCTGACTTAGATTGGCACACCATATGCTGCTGTATGCATTTTTTATGATATGGGCCTACTATCTCTGGCTGTGGGGGGCGGGGGGTCTTCTCAGCAGAGCAAGTGAGCTCACGCACGCACATACACACACTGTAGGTTTAAACTATACAGACCATACTGTAGCATTACCTATTTCATAAGCAACAGGTTCCACCAGTAACCGTAATCTCTCCACTCAGGGATGATCGAACAAATGTAAATCAAAACTACTGTATATTAAAATGATTATAGTACAGCAGCTTCCATATGAATTAAATGAACTAATCTGGTAGATGTAAATACAGCTAAGATAATTTGACAGACCATGTTCATATGCATTAATGGCTTTGGGCACAATCTGAGTCAGGGGTCGTCTTCTTTATGGTGTCCACAGGCTGCAACAAAGGGGCTGCAGGCGCCGCTTTACATACACTAAGCCCTGATGAACCTGCTGTTGTCTCTTTTTGTTTGGCATTTATGTCACTGCAGCAGGCCGGTATTATATGCTGCCATGACGCTCTGTATCCTGGGGACCAAATCTGTTTAATAAATTAAATAGAATATTTTAAAATGTTGAAATCTCTCCTCAGTGGGTTAAAAAAACACTGAGAAGAACTAACAGCAAGGGGTCATAATTAGGTCATTGCATAACTAAGATATACAGAGAATACTTTTGAGTACTAAACAAAACCATCATCAAGCTAAAGCAACACAGCCCCATGCATTTGTTTAGGTCAAGTGAGGGTTTTCAGTCATTCCTGCATATTATAATTTTGTTTACCGTGTCATTTCATAATCCAAAGAGTAATGGAAACAGGCCTACAATAAGATAATAATAACCTCCTGATGACGACTACCGTGAGGTCACTGTTTTGCCCCCAGAACAGGTTCACTCCTACGCTGAATGCTCTAATCGAAGTCATGAACCGTGGGTAGTTCAGCATTAGACCTTTTTCTTCGAGAAGAAAAGCCTCCTGGTCTTTTGAGGAATAAAGAGAAGTGACGTTATCTGTTCCTGTGCAACAGGGCCTCACAAGGGAGAGAGGCAAAATGACTGCGTACTGTGTTAAGACCACGCAGAGAAATCATCTGACCCGAAGGCCTCCCTTCAGCTCTCTGCAGACACCGCCTGGTGTTGACGGGGGATAAAATGACGACAGAGCAGCTAATCAGATCGTCTCGCTGTGTTTCCAGTCTCCGCTGCGAAGGTTGCAAAGTTTTTGTGCCCTCCGATCGAAGTAAAGTAAAAGACGTCTGTGTCAACAGAATCAGGAGAGAAGACACTTTGTCTCGCACAATTCATCTTTTGTCTTTTCACAGGACCTCTTTTTTTTCTCGATTTCATCACTTCTTTTCACCCGTTCTTTATTCCTTCTCTGCAAGTTAACCGGTAACATGACGCATTTTATTTGAACGACTCGTACACGCCACAAAGTGCCTCGATACAGCCCTCATGTAACAAACACGACCCTCTGTGTACTTCTGCCTGAGCAGAAGTACACATTTCTCCAAAGATTGAATTCATTACACATTCACACACAATTAATCTTTAATCATCTCCTCACCTCCATCTGGGGCTGTGTCCCCGGCTCGCTGCCGTTCCATCACACCTTATATCCGCTCCGTCCGCACAATCCCAGAGGAAAGGTGAAAGAAAACCAACCCGAGATGCGAGACGGGCTCCCTGAATGAGCTTATTGCACCCAAAGGTGCAGAAGTGTATTCCGGTTATTGTGTGTGTGTCCTGCTGTTTTGAGATGTGGTCCATGCTGCATAACCCAACACGTTAGAGCTATTGGTCTTTTCTATCAGGAGATTATGAAAGCAGGGAGTTCGGACAAGGCTGAACTGTGGCAGTTGTCATAATCAAGCTGTGTGTGTGTGTGTGTGTGTGTGTGTGTGTGTGTGTGTGTGTGTGTGTGTGTGTGTGTGTGTGTGGGCACATTTTTACGACCATGTAATTCCCTGGGAGTTATGTAACGTAGCTCAGATGAGGTGAACGGGCTGTTTGAGGATCGTCCGGAAGCTGCGCGCGTGCCCACGTGCGTCAGTACACACGACGAGATGAAGCGAAGAGCCGGAGAATCACGCGTGTAAGAACATGAAGGCATGATGCAAAAATACAGAGAAATAAACATCGCCCGAGGGTTTGCGTTCACGCATGTGTGCTTTTTTGCCGAGTTTACATCGGCGGGCATTAGATGATGAGCAAAGCACAGCGCTCGCTGCTCGGGGGACCGGCCTGTCCGCCACTAGAGAGCGCTCGTCCTCGGTGAACTTTTGACCCCGGCTGCCAAGCATTCAGACCACATCGCGTATGTTATTGATGTGATCCGGCTTGGATTAATTGGGTGAATAAAATGGTACACACCGACTCCGTAGCCGTTGGTGACGAGAGCAGACGGCGTACACTTCGAACAAAATCAAACACACCCCCGCCGCCCTCTCTGTTATTTCAAAGTTGGGAGGGGGGAGGGAGAGACGAGCAGACAGCAGTGGCGGTCATAGCGCACTCGGAGACATGTGACTCTGAGTGTGGGGGATCAAAGACACGCTGCAGCTGTCTGTCTCTCTCACAGCTGGCCCCACATCTGTATGTCTCTCGCAGTACGCTGCATCGAAAATCTTCCTCCTTCATCCCCCTGCCAAAGGTGCTAAACGAAATCGACACAAACAAAGAAGACTGCAGAGGTGCGCAGAAGAATACACAAGGCTCAAAATGTCAAGAGAGACACACGAGGGACCTCAAGGAGACACCAAACAAGCCCAAAGACACACAGAGCGACTGCAGTCGCTTTAGCCATGTCATTTGTGTCTCCCTCAGTGTGGATGTCTTGCTCCTTTTTGTAAAAGGGCCTGGAGGCCTTTCCCGTGTCCACGCCCGGGGACAGATTATCCTATAATCCATCACATTCTGAGGTCACATGTTCTATTTCCTCTCTCCCTCCTGGTTGTTGCCGTAGCCGCCCTCCCTCCGCTGCTCTTTTTATATTTCTTTTATTTTTTTTAATCTGCGCCTCTTCAGCCTTCGGGCGTCTGCCACCATGAGCTGATGGGAGGACTCTCGCTTACGACGCCGGTCCTCTTCCTCCTGCATCCTGACCCTCGGTTGAACTCGCCTCACAGCTCGCAGGACTCCGCAGGGGCAGAAGCGGAAATGTCAAAGACGGGGTGAAAAGGAGGCCGATCCGACTTCTTCCCATCCGTTTCTTAGAGGTAGAACTTGTCTAGTGTCTTGGACCTTTCTTGCACCCTTTGTTCTCCTCCAGGCAGAGTGGTCTTTTAGATAAGTTTCCTCGATCATGTAAACATTTTAAGGCTCATGAATATGTTAGTCGATGCGCTGAATGTGCAGATTGGGTTACGGCCACGTCATTGCAGTCAAAGCGCAACGACGATATTTGTCGGACATTCCGGATGAGAGGTTCTGCTTTTTGCTCAAAGGAGAAAATAAAATATTTTATTTATGCTACAACAGCAAGTCGCTTTTTACCGTCAAAGGCCCTCGGATATCTTACTGAATAAATAACACGTATATGTCTTTTTGGAATGGAGTGGAAAAAGACATAATATCTGTTTCATGGCAACTTGAAAAGACAACGAGTGCATCCCTGAAAAGTGTCATTTATTCAGTCATAAATGTAGGCTTTAAAAAATGAAGGATCAAATACAGTAAACCTGCTGTAGGTTTCATGGGGTGTGTCAAACTTCAGCGTGAGTCATTTTGCTGCAAAAGAGGATTTCCTTTAAAATCTAAAATAGAAAAGACTGCACGCAGAAAATATGTAAAACAAATCCTTCATCATCTGTACGTCAAATATGTGTTAAAGATCACAGTTCTAAAAATCTTCATATCCAACCAGTGTTTTTATTTTTTATACTTTACCAAATGTTAGCTCGAGTATGCACTTCACTCCGCTCATTTAGCTTCTTTACTGTGTGCCACGCCGGATAAGAGCTCTGCGAGTTTTGATTTGCAACGCGCTCTGACAGCTGCCCGCGCCGGACTCCCCCGGCCAATCGCCTCGTCCGCCGCCGACCTCTCCGCCAATGGGACGAGGACGAGCCCTCGGCGGGTGTGTGTCATTAGCTAGATTCCGGAACCTGGCTGCGGCCCACCGGATGCACTCGGATGGAAGGAATGCAGTCCAGAGGGGGGGATTCATCATCTGCAGCGCAGTCTCCTCTTCCTCGCTCGTTCTCCCCTCCCTCTTTGTGAAAAGGGAGTGTGAACACTCAAAGAAGACCACAAAAAAGAAGCGTCTGTTCTGTCATCGGGCTGCGTAGTCTGCATTCTGTATTTAATGTATTTAATAGTTTTTTTCAAAGAAATGCTGACTTCAAGGCATTCCTTCCACACAAGCTACGTGTGGTTTCATTGCTGCAGTGTTTTTTTTTTTTCTTCTTCCTAGCTACATCCAAACACACAATCGGAACACGGTTTATCATTAACTAGCACTGCTGCCATGCTAATTACGGCATGTCAGAAATAAACCTGGAGTATTAAAGCCACTTGAATATTAATGGCGGTGTTAAAGCGGAATCACATTCGTGTCCCTACTGGGTCAAGTACTGGAAAGAAAAAACAATGTCGGAAGCACCATTATTCAAATGAGAGTGCACAGACCTTAATAGAAATCAGTCCAACCATTAACTTCTGTTTTAACACAGCCTAGTAATTTTGTCTCCCAACATTTGCAGACGTGATTGACTGTCGTTCCTCTGTATTGTAGAGCATGTTAATGTGGTCCCATCCATATTTTCCAAAAAGCCTCATTCAGGACTTTAAAAGGCTCCAAATAAGGATGAATTAGGGTTACCATGTTGCCTTAATCTGAACTAATGCCAGCTAAAACCGGAATGAGTGCCTGAGTGGTCCTGTCACTCACTGTGTGCTGATGTGGAGCAAGGATTCACCTCTGAACTCACAGATACAGCAGGGGTTTTTGTTTCCGGAATGGCCTTGAATGTTGCCTGTTGGGTTCAAAGTTCACCCTGCATGCAGATTTCCTCGTGCCTAAACGCCTCTGACCTTGGTTTTAATAGCATTTTTGATCACCACTTCATCCAGTGAAGGCTAAGGAATGTGTTTTTGATGAATAGAAATGGCAGGGCTCAGAAACACCTTTCATTTATTGTTCCAACAACAAGCGACACATTCAAACGATACACTTGAACTAAGAATGTACTATCTCTTCCGAGTGACTAATGCATCACTTTGCACGACTTTATACCGCTGTAAGAGTTGACATAGTCACCCGGATAAGTACTAGTTTCTGTGCACAGCACAACAGTGGTTGGTTATTGGGCATCAGAGTTGCCGTTAAATGTATTTAACTGCTATCTGTTTCTGCCTGTTTCCCATTCTTGTATGTCACGTAATGCCAGCCGCTTGCCCGGCTTCTTTAGCTATAACATATAATCTAGTCCGATTGTCTCTGCAAGAAAATATCAAATGTTCCTGCTCCCTGCCTTTATCAGGTCCTGTATGTTTGAAACCACTCATGTCTGTGCATTAGTTAAATGTGAATCCACAGCCAGCAGCCGTTTAGCGTAGCTTAGCACAATGACTGGAAAGTGGGAAACCGCGAGGTTGCCCGGTCCCGAGGTAACATAATGCAGCACGTCCAAAGCTCACTTATTAATGTTTGTACATTGGTTGTTCAGATATAGTATAAAAACCAACGGTGTTGCTACTGCTACCTAATTTAGCCCAATAATGCTCCATATTTCGTCTCAGGACTGGACATCTTTCCATCTGCTATTTCATACTCAACATTTTTTTCGTTGTTAAAATCAAGTAGCCTAAAACATTTAAAACCAAACCACTACTAACCATGTCCTGGAGCAAAAAAACCATCAGGCACTCTGTAATCAATCCAAGCTTATAGTCAGCAATCAAGTGTTGTGATACTATTAATGAGCAATGCGATGGAAAGCTTACCAAAAGCTCGACTTTGTGTTGGATATGTTTAAAACATTATGCTAAAATAACGTCTGCATCAACTGCAATTTGACAACCCTTTTTTTTTTCTTGTTTCCCCTTCCTCATTTCTCCCCCAACGCTTTGAAAAACAGTCCCACCCTGCAGGGATAATCAAAGGAGCAGGGGATCCATCTTGACACAACACCTTCTCATCTCGCCTCTAAAGGCAGCTCACACTGAAAGGACAGATTAAAAAACATTGCTGCCAGGGTAGATACAGACCAGCACTCCCGCTACATAATTATTAGCCCGATGATTGCACACAAGTGTTTTTTCGGCCGTTGCATCTGGGTCCGCGCGCGGGATGATGGAAGTTGTTGTATGTCTCCACCCGCATTTTTCCCCCGGCTGTCAAAAATTGCACCGGGAGAAAGCCGCACTCCTCTCATCAAGAGTCATAATTTACTTGTCAAAGCGGGGGTCCTCTCGGCGTGCGGTGAGGCTCCCCCGGGGTTATAATTGCGAGACGGTTGGGCTCTTGTGAAATGCCGCCAGTCGGGATGGAGCGTCGGGCCTTCTGGTCGGGCTTTGTGCCGTCTTTCCTTTTTAAAAGTAGCCATTAAAAACAGAAAATTGTAAAAAAAAAAAAAAAAAAAAATACGCTTAACCCCCCCCACATACTCTACTAGCTTCGCTATACTTTCACCATCAACTCCTTGCCATCAGTCACTTTCTACTACTTCTGTGTTCCGTCATCTCCACGCTGGCACAACGTCGCCATCTTGTGGAGAGACGGTGGGTGTTTCTTTCACCTGGGAAGGTCGGCAGCCTTATTTTAAGCACTGAACAAGTCATTCATATGAATAATTCAGAAAGCAGAATCTTACGTTCAGTTTTTCTCATGTACCAAAGTACAGTTTTGAAACGGTACTTTTAACCTTTTTTTTTTTTAGCTTTATTCTTCAACTACATTTCAGAGGGAGTTGCTGTACTTTTCATTCCCCTACATTCATTTATGTCAGCTGGTTATTTTTCAGATAAGGATTAAACATGATCCATCTTTATAGTACAGTTTATAGTTTGTGGTTAAACTAGTGGCTTGTGACCTAAAAAAAAGCAGTGTGGTTGACGTGTATTGTTGCCCTTCTGCTCCATTAACCTAAACTGAGAAAAAATTATTTGATAAACAGTAAATAATAAATCGGGGGTCTTTCTTTCAAACACATTTTAAATTTATTAAAAATGATTCAAACAAAATAGGATCAATTACTACGTCATCACAGTCCCGTTCTGTTCTCCTCCGCCACCTCCTCCATCTTCTCTAACAAGGCCTTGATGGAGGAGCTGCTCCTCTTGTTGCTCAGCACGTGGTAGCGGCCGCCGCACCTCCCCACCAGCCCCGCCAGCTCGCCGCCCCTCAGGATGTGCTGCTCCGCGCTCTCCCCTAACATTTCCCCCCACGTGAGCAGCACCAGCGTGCGCCGCCAGACGCCTTCCCCCAGCACGCCCACGTGCTCCTCCGCCGCCCTCCTGTACCCCGGCGTGCACGTCAGGAAGGCCGGCATGAGCAGGAGGACGACCTGCGGCCCCGGGCGGCACCACGCGGCGCTCTCCAGGATGCTTGCCCTCTGCGCGGCGCCGGCGGCCGCGTCCGCTCCGTCTCGCCACCTCAGGCCCAGCGGTTCGGCCACGGCAAGCCGGCGCCCGGCGACCTCGCCCCTCCACGGCCTGAAGCTGGATGCGTCCGGCGCGGACTCCTCCCCCCACAGGGCGGTGACTGCGGCGGCGGAGCGAGACGACCAGGACTCCCCCAGCACCAGCACCCTCAGGTGAGACCCGGCGGTGTCCGAGCCTCCGTGGCACTGGCTCGCCCACAACGGCGTGGGATCCGGAAGGAGCTTTGAGCTTCCCAGGTCCTCCGGGGCCTCCTGGCTCCTCGTCTCCCCTCCCCCGCTCGTGCCTTCACCTCCCTCAGCCGTCTCCGTCTCCGAAATCAGTGTTTCGAGGTGACCGTTGTGTCTTTCTGCAGCTGATGGTGCCGTTTCCGTCCTCTGGTCCTCCTCCCCTTCCTCGCCCCCCCTGTGGGACTCTCCTCCTTCTCGTTCCCTTTCCCTCCTCTCGCCGACCTCTCGGTACATCGAGCCGTCCTCTGACCTCCCGACGGCAGCGAGAGAATCCCCCCCTCTTTTGCGCAGCACCTCCTCCCGTTCGCTCAGGTCCCGCTCCCACCTGCCCAGTTTCTGAAGCGACAGCTTCAGGTTCATCTCTTTGCCGCGGAGCTCCTCCTTCAGCAGAGCCAAGTCCCTCCCCATCTCGTCCAGCTGCCGCGTGGTGGAGTTCACGCGCTCGTTCTGCGTCTGCAGCTCCGACTTCCAGCCGAGGAGCCCCTGCTCCTCGTTTCTCAGGTGATGCTCCCGGTCCTTCAGCTCCTTGCCCTGGTCTCTGAGCCCTTTCACCTTCTCCTGGAGCTCTTGCCCGTGATGATTCAGCTCCCTCCGTCGGCCCTCCAGAGCCGCGAGCAAGCTCTCCAGCTCCTTTTCCTTCTCCTCTACGTTCAGCGCTCTTGTGCTCAGCTCCCTTTCCTCCTGCTCCTTTTGCTGCTCTGCAAGACTTGCTTCCCATTTGCTAAGTTCCTCTTCCTTACTTTCCAGCTTTACTTCTTTCTCAACCAGCAGCGTCTCTTTGGCGTCGAGTTCCTGTCGCCTGCGGCCCAGGAGCTGCTCCCTTTCTCCTACTTTGTTTTCCCTTTCTGAGAACTCCTCCTTCGCGCTGTGTTTCCGGGCGTGCTCTTCCGTTTCCTTCCTCTGCCTTTCCGCCTCCATCTCCACATGCAGTCTCTCCTCCTTCAACGCTCGCGTCTCTGCTTCCCTGCGCCTCGCCTGCTCCTCGTATTCCCTCAGGCGTTTTCTAACCTCTTCTTCTTCTTCCCGCTCCCTCCCCAGCTCCTCTCTCATCTTCTCGTTTTGCTCCTGCAGCTCCTCGGCCCTCCTCCGGGCGCGGTCCCTCTCCTCCGCAATGGACTCTGCGCTCGCGTTCCCCCTGGCGATCTCCTCCTCGTACCCCTGGATGGCGCTCGCCATCTCCTGCTCCATCCTGCCGGTGAGCTCCCTCAGCTGGGACCTTGTCCGCTCGATGGTGAGCCTCAGCAGGGCGACCTCTCTCTGGTTCTCGGTCTCCCGGCGCCTCAGCTCTTCCTCCTTCTCCGTTAGCTTTCTCTGCGAGTCGTTGAGAAGCTCGAGCTTCATCTCTTCCGTCTGTCGTTCTCGCTCCTGCAGCCGCCGCTCCGCGTCTTGCTTTTGCTTAAGAATGATTTCTCCTCTCTCCTCGTCTTTCCTCCGCAGGACTTCGTGAACGTCCTTTACGTGCTGGTTCAGTTCTTCGATGGCTCTTTCCTGTTCCAGGAGCTTTTGCGCCGTCCGTTTCTGGTGATTTACGCGACTTCTTTCTCTTTCCTCCTCCGCCTGCCGCAGCTGTTGCTCAAGTTCTCTCCAATGTTCTTTCATCGCCTCTGTTTCTCTTTCCCTTTCCTCCAGCCTTTGCTCCATGTCCCGCTTGACACTTAAATGGTACGTTTCTTTCTCCTCCTTTTGTTGCAGCTTTTCCTTCATTTCTCTCACTGTGCGTTTCAGCTCCTCTGCTTCTCTGCTCTGCTCCTCCAGTCTTTGCTCCATCACTTTCCTATGATTCCCAACGAGCTCCTCCTTTTCCCGCTCACTTTCCCGCCTAATGTCTTTGATTTCATTTGCGTGCCGTTGTTTTAGCGCCTCTGTTAGCCCGTCTCTCTCCTGCAGCTTTAGCAAAGTGTGTTGTTGGTCATTTTGTTGCATCACTTCCTTCTCTTTTTCATACTGATGCACCTTTTCTTCCATTTGGGCTTTGTGCTTTTGCTCCAACTCTTTTATCTCTTTTTGCCTTTTCTGCATTTGTTTCTCAGTTTCTTCTGCAAACTGTTGTTTCAGCTCTTGAATCTGTCTTTGTCTTTCTTGCTCCATCTCCCGTATCTTATCACCGTGCTGTTGTTGGAGCCTTTCCACATCTTTCTCCTTCTCTTTCATTGTTCTGTCCATTTCTTTTTGGTAATGCAGTTTTAATACTTCTAGCTCTTTCTCTCTCTCTTGCATCTTCTGTGCCATGTCTTTTTTGTAATGAGCATGAATTGTCTCCTTCTCTTTTTCATTCTCCAGCATTTTACTTTCTGTTTGAACGAGGTATCTTTGCTCTAACACTTCTATCGCACTCTTTTTTGCTTTCATTTGTTTCTCAGTTTCTTCTGCAAACGTCTCTTTCATCTCAGCACTCTCTCGTTGGTGCTGTTGTTTGACTCTTTCTATATCCTCTTTATTGTCTTTCAGTATTTTATCAATTTCCTCTTGATGTTGAACTTTCATTGTCTCCACAATTTTTTCTATTTCATAGATTTTTCTGTCCATCTCTTCCCGATGTTGCAGCTGTATTCCATGTATCTCTGTGTCTGTCTCTTGCATTTTTCTCTCGCTCTCTCTACGATGTTGTACTTTAATTTCTTCAACATTTGCCCTCATTTCTTCTTGCTCTTTATCTTTTTGAAGTAGTTTAATTTCCATCTCTCTTTTTAGTTTTTCTATCTCTGCCACTAGCATCTTTTTTTCTTCTTCTTTTCTCTCAAGAGTATCCTTGTGGCTTCTCTCAGCCTCGTCCATTTCTGCTTTTAAAGCAGCCACTCGTTCCATCCACTCCGCTTTCTCTTTTATCTGCTGCTCTACGTTTCCTTCCAATTTCTTAACCTCACCCATCCACTCTTGCTTCTTCGATTTAATGGCACCTTCCCTCTCTTTTCTCTCGTGTTCCTTTTCCACAACGGTGCGTTCAAGGTCAAGCAGCTTGAGTTGCTGCTCGTCAATTCTCTCTTTCAGTTCTTCAATCTCTCTCTCTTTTTGCTCCAGGTTGAGCATCGCCTTGTGCCTTTCTCCTTGACTCTGGTTTAGTGCCGCACACAGTCTCTCGTTTTCGACGCCGATGTCCTGAATTTCTCTCTCTTTATCCTCCGTCAGCCATTGCATCCTCTCCTCCAGCTCCCCGATGTCGTTCCTCCTCTCCCCCAGCCTCCTGTCCTCTTCCTCTTCCTCCTCTTCCCGTTGAACGTCGACCTTTCCCGGTGACTTCACCTTTTTCTTCCTGTCGAAAAACCAACGCATTCGTTTCACTTCCCTCTCCCTTATATTTTTCAACTCGTCCTCCTTGCGGAGCATTTTATCTCCCATGTCCTTCAGGCGCTGGTCGAACTTCTCGTTCCTGTGGCGGCTCAGGTCCCGGACCTCGTGGACGAGGCCGGAGAAAGCCTCGCACCTGTTCATCGCTGCCATCTTCTCCACCGTCTGCAGGAGCTGCGTCACCCTGCTCGCTCCTCCGTCCGCGGCGCCTATGACGTGGTACCGGCCCCTGCACTTGTCCAGCAGCCACCTGAGGTCCGCGCCGCCGCCCTGGACGCGCTGCTCGATGTCCACCCCCTCTCGGAGCTGGTCCCCGTGCGTGAACAGCAACACGGTGTGTCTCCACGCGCCGTCCCCGAGGAGCTCCAGGTGTTCCCTGACGTGCGCGGCCCTCACCAGCGTGTCCACCCTCAGGGTCAGCAGCAGCGCGTGGGGCCCCGGGGGACACAGCGCCACGCTGCCGACGATCTCCCTCTTCACCCGCTCCGGCGTGGCCCCGCCCGCGCCGCTTTCCCAGCCCGGCGTGTCCACCACCGTCACCAGCCGCATGCCGACCTCCGCCTGCCGCCGGTCGCACTCCTCCGTCACCGCTCCGGCCCGGAAGAGGGCCGCTCCGCCCAGGACGGCGTTTCCGGCGGAGCTCTTCCCCACCTCGCGCTCGCCCAGCAGAACCAGTCGGACCTCGGGTAGCCGCCGGGGGGCCTTGGAGAAGGACTGGTGGGCGTCTAACTCGGAGCCCTGGAGGCCGTCGCCTGGAAGGGAGAAAGGTGCAGATTAGTAACAGCGCAGTTTGTGTCTCAGCTCTGTTGAAATGAAGGTGGTTTTTTAAGGGAAACACATTTCACACAGGGAAAGGCCAATGGCGGGGGGGTTGGCGGGGTGGAAACTCTGCCTTGTACATATAAAAACACTTATTAGCTCAGCTTCACGCATTCGTTTATATTTTCAATAAGAATACATTCAGCAGTTTGACTCGAACTCACTCATCAGCGCTGCTTTGATGGTTCCTCTTTGCATCTGCGCCTCCATCTGCCTCTGTTTCTTCCTCCTCTCCCTCGCTCTCCTCTTTCCGTCGGCTTCCAGACCCACCAGCACCGCGTTGTCCATCTCCAAGTGGCTGCTCCCGCCCTTCATCCCCTCCACCATCTCCTCCAGCTTCCTTATCAGCTCTCCGACCTGAGTCCTGTCCCCTTTGATCCGGTTATTCACAACATGGTATCTGTTCCCGCACTTCTGCAGGAGTCTCTGGAGTCCCGGGCCGCTGCCGGAGATCCGCTGCTCCATGGACACCAGGCCCAGCTCGTCTCCCCTGGTGAACAGCAGCATGGTGTGCTCCCAGACCCCCTTCCCCAGTGGCTCCAGGTGCTCCTCGATCTCACCGATGTAGTCCTCTGTTATCGCGGCGCAGGATCGCACCACCAGCAGCACGGCGTGGGGTCCCGGGGGGCAGAGCGACACGCTTCGCAGGGTCTCCCTCCTCACCCAGTCGGGGGTGCCGTTGAGCGGGTAGTACCACTCCCAGCCCGGCGTGTCCACCACGGTGACCTTCCTGCCCGCCACGTCGGCCCTCCTTTTCACGCACTCCTCCGTGGGCTTCCCGCTCTCGAAGCCGCCCCCTCCTCCCAGGATTGTGTTGCCTGCCGCGCTCTTCCCAGCTCCTTTCCGGCCCAGCAGGACCAGCCTGAGCTCCGGGAGGGCCGAGGGGAGGCAGGGGGAGTCGAGAGGGAGCTGCGAGTCCATGGCAGCCTGCTGACTCTCATCAGTGATGAAGGGGAGAAGTACTTCCTCAGTGCAGAGTACCGGATAAGCTGAACGAGTCCAAACACACAAGCATGACATTGATCATTGGTCGGCCGTCTAGTTAAAAACTGTTCTTTAAATACATTATATACACGATTATCATAAAACACATTAGGAAGGTAATTGTGCTACTCACTTCACCCACTTTGCAATTGGGTTTAAATTGTTTAATATTCAACTAAACAAAGAGTGAAAGAGCTCTTCAATAAACTCACCACCGTTCGTGACGACGACTGGACTGCTGTTCTTATCCGTCAGGTCCATCACCGCTACGTTTGCGCGCACTTCCTCTTGTCCTTCCTCTTCCTCTTTTTGCTTTTTCACACAGAGAGTTTGCGCAACGTCATTGTAAAAGAAAACCGGAACCGCCTCGCAGTGAGCCGATAAAAAAAAACGAACGCCGAAGGTCACGGCGACTTAACGCGCCGTCACGCGAACGACCTGTGGTTCCGTAACGCGCTCTCATTCGAGAGGACAGGAAGTCAAATAAGGACCAACGCGCGCTCAAGTGCTCGTGCTCGCAGCGACGCACACACACACACACACGCACACACGCACACCAATGGACAGGGGCTCGTTGCATGCAGTTGCAAAGGATGAACGTGTGTATGCACGCAGAGAACATGTACGTTAATGCAGAGGCTTCACGGTCGGAGCTGCAGAGCGCGTTGCTGTCACGCGTCACACCTGCGGTGAACGTGTGGCGTTTCCGTTTCCTCCCCCCTGCAGAGCGAGACCCAGCTGCCTCTGGCCCTGTGCTGCCTGTTCCTGCCTCGAATCAGCCTGCCGCGTTGCGTTGAGCAAACGGCGGACGTATTTGGTAATAGAAAGCACGACTTTTGCAAACAGTGTGTGTTCTTCACCTTGGAAACTGGTGTCTCACCAGGTCCATTTAGCAGTTGTTCTTATGCGTTCAATCAAACTTCTGCTGCTTGTAAGGAAGTAAGTAATCAAAGAGGAAGTTATAGTGCCAACTGTCATTTTTTTTTTTTTTATGCTGCAACTCCATCAGGGTTTGTGTCTCTACACAAACATTACACATGTTTGTCCCCTCTAAGTATAAGCGAGTGAAACCTAAACCCACACTGGTTCAAATGAGACCAGAACCGACCAGTTCCCTCTCCTCTCGGCGGCCTGCTGCCTTTTGAAGCCAGGCTGTGTGGCCGCCTCCCCGGTAAAACATGCTCTCATGCCCGGTGCCACGAAAAACACACACAGCGGCACATTAGATCATGTTCCTCTTGATGATTCACCCTTTCCTGCAGCGACCAGCTTGCGTTAATAACAGCAAACCCTGTCCACGGAAAGGAGCAAATCAGCCGTATTGATTTGGTGCCATTGACCCCGGCAGAGTTGTTTCTGAGGTCTGGGAGGCGTTACCGCGCTGGAGGCCTTTGCATAGATAGCGGCACCAAGTATGAGCCATCGAAGAGATTCCATATCATGAATCACAAAAAACTGCAGCATCAGTGAAGCTCAGGACGGATTTTATATTGGTATTGCCTGATTTGTTTGCCCCTGGAATTTTCTGGTCAATCACGAGGATAAGTGGCGCAGATGGGAAAAACAGAAACGTACAGTTTAGTGCTTCCTCTGTCATTTTGTTTAGCGACGATTCGCCTCCACATCTGTCGCCGAATCGTTTTTAAAGCAACGCTTGTACGTCCAAACATTTCAAAACAGCTTTAGATGGAAATTAAACTCTATTTAATGCTAATGTTGAGCGTCGTGCTGATGGAAATTCTTCCTCACGGTGCTTAGAGGAACGAATGAAAAGGGCTCCTTGTGCACAAGCGACGCAGTGGCTCATTTCCCCCTTTTTAAGAGTCCGTCAACACGGTGTCACTGCTAGTGTGAAGAAGAAAAAAAACCACTGCGTACAGGCTTGAGCGAAAACAGAACCTGGCTCTGAGAAGTGAAGTAGTAGTTTCAGAGGACAACGGTGAGGCAGTGGCAGCAGCGAGTGGCTGTTGGTAATGTAACAGCAGCGATGCACTGGCCAGTTTAGCAACATAAAAGCTGTAAATTTTATAGTTTTAACAGCAAGTTTGGAGGAGAATTAGCTGTTGGCACATCTGGATGGGTTCTGGCACCAGAAGAGTGTTTTTTTTTTCCTCCGGTAGCGCAATGCAGTAATGTCTTCTTTTTAATTTGATTTGATTCAACCGAGAAAAGTTCCCCCTAGAAGTGCAGGAATGTGTGTAATGGTAAAACATGTCATCACTTCTGAAGAAGCGAGGTTGGGTCAACCTGCTCTCACACGCAGGCCACGAACAAAGCAACTCAGCTGCCCCCATCTTGGCCTTGGTCCTTATCTCAACTTGGTTTGCAAGGTATTTCATACCTGAGGATGGCCTTCATGTGTGTGTATAAAATGTCAGTGTTTTAACCGCTCGAAGACGCCGTCTCCACAGAGCACCGTGATACGTGCCTGTGTATTTGACCTCCTGAAATATTCCATGTGAGGCGGAAAGAAGAGGCCGCTCGCAAACAGACATTTACGTAACCAAAGCTTTTTATCTTGAAATATTGGCTTTGCAAATGGAAAGTGAGGACAGAAATGTATTGATCTAATTTATTAGGCCTCAATAAGTTAAATTCGTAGGAAATATTTAAGAAAACACATTGTGAGCTTCATCCAGCTGCGGTTTTAACAGAGGTGAAAGATTCCACATCCTGCTCCTAAATTTGACTCACTGTTACACCATCGACAGCATTATTTCCCTGCACACACACACACACACACACACATGCACACGCACACACGCACACGCACACTCATGGGCAGCTCTTCCTTTCTCCTGCAGGGCATAAAAGCAGAAGTTGCCCAAGACAGAGCCGCCGCAGACCGACTCCGACCAACAGCTTCTCTCTCTTAACTTCTCCTGAGGTGAGTTTTTTTCGAAGAATGTATTGATTTGAGCCAAAAGAATCCCGCTGCAGCTTTGTCCTCTTGACTCCCAGATGTGGCGGCCCAAATTCCTTTTGCCAAATCTGGAAGTCGTTTTAAAGCATTTTGTGGCTGTGCAATCTTTGAAACCGTTTGGCTTCAACAAACTCAAACAAAGATTGTAGGGTTATTTTAATATTGGTGCACTTTTTATTTCATCTAACTTTGATTGACTTCGATGGTTTCGAACAATCCAAAAGTTGCTACCTGAGTGCTTGTAGAACTGGTACGTATCCGACGTTACGTTACCCGTGTATTATAGTTACCGTAGTGACAACACGAATAATCAAACAGAAATCTGAAGGTTTGGTCCAAAAACCAGGTTCATTGAAGTTTTAGGCGTGTTGTTGGTGGAGAGTTTCATGTTACAAAAAGTCTCAGTCCAGCTGCTTAACATGTGTGTGGATGTTCCTCCTGTGTCAGCATTTTCCACTGTGTGTGTGTTTGTAGCAGATTTAGTTCAGTATTTTTTTGCATATCAACAAACAAATGGATATATATATATATAATATATCTGAGTGATCCTAAAATAACCAATTAACTTCTTAATGCGTTCATAATGATTGAATATTAATAATTTGTCATTTGTAAAAGCAGTTTGAAAATCTTTTTGAAAAAACAACCTGACAAACGCTTGAACGACGTGACAACGAGCCCTGATAGTATGTCACATTTTAGAATATCAGAAAGACGTGTCTGAGTAAAAGAGCCGTCATGTTTTCCTCTGTGGAGTTTTGAGCACCGAGTCGAGTGGAACAGAAATCTGTCGTCCCTCGGCCAGTCGCAAACAGAGCGCTCTGTGTGCTAGAGGGTGACTCACGCACACTTCTCCCCCAGAGAGCCTGCTTCTCAGCCAGGTGTTTGTCACACAAACCCCACAGTGTGTGTGTGTGTCTGCGCCTTTATGAAAACATCTGTTGTGCATTTAAAGGTCAGATCGAGCTTACGTAATCGTGCCCGTAAGTCGGTCGGGTTTTTAAGCCTCTCTTTCAAACAAGTCAAAATCGTGTTTTTTTCATCCTCTTCTCCTCTTCCAGTGTCGCGCATCGTCTCCCAGTCCACCGTCTCCCAGTCCACCGTCTCCGTCATGTCCGATCAAGGCGCGGCGCCGATCCTCTCCTCTCTGCCCCCCGCTCCCTCCGGAGCCCGTCCCAAGACGACGAACCGCGGCCGCTCCACCGTTCCCGTCTCAACCTTGAACTCCGAGTCGTCTGACATGCCGGAGTTCGAGCCGTTCGAAGCCCCCGGCCCGAGAGGATTCCCCCCGATGACCGGTGAGGGGAGCGCACCGCCCAAACGTGATAGTTTATAACTATTCACAAGAACATGTCAAGACGAAACGACAACTAACCTTTTCCCTTCTTTCCAATCCAGAGTTTCTGGACGTTTGGGAAGTGGACATGATGAGGAGGCCGAGTGAGAGCAACAAGCAGCAACACCACACAATGCTGTTCAACTCTAACCATCTCCTCGTCCGTCGAGGACAAGAGTTCCAGATCAAGGTCGTCTTCAACCGTCCCTACGACCCCGCCACGGACCTGTTCGCCGTGGAGTTTGTCATCGGTGAGACGGGTTCCCCGTAATTAAATGGTTCCAAAAGTGGTAATCTGCACTCGCGTCCATACTCTTGATTCTCAATCTTCTGATCTTGTGTTTTTTTTACTTCTCCCCTCCTCCCCCCGTCCACCCAGGCTCCAGCCCTGATTACAGCCAGGGCACCCACATCCCCGTGTTCACCACCAAGGAGCGCCAGAGCTCCTGGGAAGGCCGCGTGACGGACACCGTCGGCAGCGCGGTCACAGTGGGCATCACGCCCCTGGCGAGCTGCATCGTGGGGAAGTACCAGGTCTACGTCGCCGTGAAGACGCCCCACGGCATCCGCAGGACCCGACGGGACCCCGGCCGAGACGTCTACATCCTCTTCAACCCCTGGGTGCCGGGTCGGTCCCAGCTTCTTCGCCACCCCCCCCCTTTTTTTCTTTTTCTAGTGCCTTTTTAATGTCGAAGGTCACGTGACCCGCGGTCTTGTTTTTCCTCAGAGGATGCTGTGTTTCTGGACGACGAGGCGGAGAGGCAGGAGTGTGTGATGACGGAGATCGGGATCATCTATCACGGCACCAACGACGACGTCGCCGAGAGGAACTGGAACTACGGACAGGTAGGAGGCAGAAGAACAAAAAACTTCAGGACTGAATCTCCTAATTATTTTTAACTGCAATCATTTTACCCCTTAGTTTAACTACGGAGTCCTGGATGCTTGTCTGTACATTCTGGATCGAGCTGACATGCCGATCACCAGCAGAGGAGACCCCGTCAGGGTGACCAGAATGGCTTCTGCTATGGTGAGAGAATATGGTGGGAGTAGGAATCAAAAGAGGGTAACAACCCGTTGTCTTCAATCTGCTGTTATATGCAGTTTTTGTCTGCTAGACCTGGCAGAATAATCCAAGCATTTCAAAATAAAGTGTAATTTACTAAAAGTTTGTTTGGAAATTATTAGAAAATTGTCTGATTGTCATCGAGTGACTAAAATATGCGCGTTGTTGCACTCAGCTGAACTCTCGCGATGACGACGGCGTGCTGGTGGGGAACTGGGGCGGCGACTACTCCGACGGCGTGGCGCCCAGTTCCTGGACCGGCAGCACAGAAATCCTGCTCGCCTACGCCAGCAGCCAGAAGCCCGTCCTCTACGCTCAGTGCTGGGTCTACGCTGCCGTCTTCAACACCTGTGAGATGCACACCAAGTGGCAGCAAATGATGGCGTATACAAACGGCAAACGTGTCGCTACGAATCGACTTAGACCAGGAGATGGGAAAGGAAGCAGTATGATGTACAATTAGGAAATTTGACCTCTGCGTTTAACTGGCTTTTATCTATCAATGTTGCATTAATGTAGCAACTTTCAAACGAATCAAATGCAGTTCAAAGGAGAAAGACAAATAAATTGGGAGCAAAGTAGATAAAGAAATAAACGACATGTAAATACTAAGCTGCAGCGTTAAACAATGCATAAGACTAGACCGTAAAATAAGCAATAATAATATTAAACATCTAATTCTAAAACGCCATGTAAAGCCAATCAGAATAGATCGGATTTTAGTCCCTATGAAGAACACGATCAGGCCGATCAGAAGGAACCGGCAACCGAACAGAACGTTCCGAGGAACCGCTGGACCCAGATCTCTACCTCCTTTCATTCTCTACTTGATTTCTTTTTTTTTTTTTCTGGTTGAATGTTTGTCCTCCAGTCCTGCGCTGTCTGGGAATCCCGTCGCGGCTCGTCACCAACTACTTCTCCGCTCACGACAACGACGGGAACCTAAAGCTGGACATCATCCTGGACAAGAACGGCGGTATCGACCGGAGGCGCACCAAAGACACGAATCTGGTAAAACAACGAGCCAGAGAAGTTCACGGTGCCCAGAGGAGGAATCCTAATCGTTTTTTTCCCTAAAGTTCAGATCAATAAAAAAAAACAGCATTTGTTTCTCGAGTCTCGTTATTCAATTTTTTTTCTTCAAATGTTCTTATCAGGAACTATCACTGCTGGAATGAGTGCTACATGTCCAGACCAGACCTCCCTGCTGGCTTCGGAGGGTGGCAGGTTGTGGATGCAACGCCACAGGAGACCAGCGACGGTATGAAACATCATTCGAAATGTATCTTCTGTATCTGGAAATTCTAATCACAGGTTTAAGAGAGTCTTATTGGTTTCTAATCCAAATCCGTTATCCATGAAGGCTTGTACAGATGTGGTCCTGCGTCAGTCCACGCCATCAAACACGGGCACCTGTGCTTCCCGTTCGACGGCCCCTTCGTGTTCGCCGAGGTGAGTCTTTTTGAATGACGCGGTTTCGGTGGGGGTTTCCCGTGCCGGCGTTTTATCGGAGCGCCTGCGTCTGTCCCCCACGACAGGTCAACAGCGACGTGCTGTTTTACAACCGCAATAAAGACAGCACCCTGGAGCTGGTCAAGGTGAACAAGACCCACATCGGCCGCATGGTTCTGACGAAGGCTCCGGGAGAGATGACGAGTCGTGACATCACCGACCAGTACAAGTTTCCTGAAGGTCAAAGACAATTCCCAGCATTTTCAGAACATTGGGTCTCGCTGCCAGGGAGCGGCTCGTTTTTTGAGGGCTGTTGACATTTTGCCGGGGAAACCATTACCAAAAAGGTCCAGAATGCCAAAAAGGTCCAGAATGGCTTTATGCTTTAAGCTTATTGTTATTTATAGGACCAGTTATTTCCAAATATGTTAACTGCGCGCAGAAACCTGTCGAGAAAATGCTTTTAAATGAAAGAAATTAATTGAATCCAGGCAGCGACGAGGACCGGACCGCCATGGAGAGGGCCGAGGAGTTGGGCTGTCGCCGGGAGAAGGCCGACCTTCCCGCGGGTGACGTGGACCTGGTCCTGCCCAACCTGGAGGTCAACGTGGGCGACAGCTTCGAGCTGAGCCTGGAGTTCGTGAACCGCAGCGGCCAGCAGCGCACCGTGGACATCTACATCAGCGGGACCGTGGTGTTCTACACCGGAGTCATCAGCTCCGAGTTCGTCTCCAGGAATCCCATAGTGACGATTGGCCCCAACAGCAGTGAGGGAGCATCTGATCCATTCACCACCAGCAAAAATAACTATTATATAATTCACCAAATACAGACTAGATCAAAGAAACAATGTTACTCAACTGTCTCGGGATTCTGAACAATAAATAAAACAATCAAAAGGACATAGCGGAGCATAGCTGTGTTTTTTTTTGTGTCCTCCAGGTGTGAAGGAGTCGGTGACGGTCGAGTCAAGGAAATACATGAACAGTCTGGTGGAGCAGGCCAACCTCCAGTTCACCGCCACGGGGAAGGTGAAGGAGACCGGCCAGGTCCTCAGCGCCGTGAGAATCGTCACTCTGCACAATCCCAAACTCAGCGTCACGGTCCGCTGCTTTTATTCCGCGTCTCGATTTACAGCCATTCGTATCTTTAGAGTGTCAATCTCATTTAGAAAGCGTTGCTTTGTTGTTTTTCAGGTGTCCGCCGGCGGTAAAGTGAACGAGGAGATGACGGTGGTGGTGGAGTTTACAAACCCCTTCGATTACGACCTGGAGGGCGTCTACATTCGCATGGAGGGGCCCGGGATCATGCTGCCCATGTCCAAATATTACAGGTGTGACACGTGTAGACGCTGGCCCTCTGTCAGTGTTTTAGTGTGATGTCGGCACGTTTCGGCGTCTCCGTCATCAGGTCCAACTGCGCGTTGGCATAATATTTTTTTTGCCGTGTCTTGACGTGTCACGTTGCTACCTCTCCGGCTCCAGTCTGATCCCAGGAAACTCCTCTCTGACCTGGAGCGAAATCTTCGTCCCGCGGAGGGCGGGCAGCACCAGGGTGATCGCTTCTCTGGACTGCAAGGCTCTCCGGCAGGTCAACGGCGTGGCGTCGGTCACCGTCGAGCCCTGAGGGTCACTCGCAGCCTCACACACCTGCACCGTGGTCACCTGACTGCAGGGCTGCAACAACTTAACCGGCAAAGCTTCAACTTTTATAACAACGGGGTTACGGATCAGGGAGCGATTTTCTTCTTCTTTTTTTAATTGCAAGCATGTTAAATATTTCTCTACAGTTAAAGGAACAGCGGATCACATTTAGTGTATTTTACATATTTTCTTCAGTTTCAGCAGATCAAACAAACACAGAAAAGATCAAACAAAAAACAGTCTCCAGTAGTTTGCGGCAATCTGCAAACTGGCTGGAAGAATCAATAAAGAAGCAATGTTAATTAGCAACGTCTATATTTGGGGTTGGAAAAGGGACATTTTAGGGGAAATGAATGATACTGGTACTTTGTTCATTTTAACACAGTACACTAGTTCTCAGTGTATCCCTCCCTCATTTAATCATTCAATACACCTCAACGGCATAATAAACAGCTTCCAAGTAGTGCATTTCACTCTCAGAATTCACACACATTTACAATAAAACTTAAATTACTTAAATTAATTTATCTATTTTACAGAATAGAATTACACAAAAACAAGCTCTTTAGTGGATCTGAGGTATAAACAACCCATGTCAAGCTTTGTTTCATTCAACAAATGACATTCATTAGCAGCATCAACTTCATTTTTTAAATGTACTCCCACTATGTAACTATTGAGGTTTCTGAAAGGTTTCTGGCTAAACTGCTATTTCCACCTTTTTATATAAAGCCCATCCTTCTCTGTACCAAAAAAATTGCAAATAACAAAAAGCAAATAATAACTAACCCA
Organism: Apeltes quadracus; assembly: GCA_021346845.1. Classification (NCBI taxonomy): domain Eukaryota; kingdom Metazoa; phylum Chordata; class Actinopteri; order Perciformes; family Gasterosteidae; genus Apeltes; species Apeltes quadracus. The sequence continues at coordinate 2,398,634 of CM037923.1, read as the reverse complement.
AATAAAAGAGTAATATCTGCATCATTACATGAGTGTGTCTACGTGAGTCAGTGCTCATAATTTGTCGGCATCATTCCATTTTAACTTAAACTGTTGAACAAAAAAAAGCGACCATCAATGACGTCACTAAAGAAACAAAGCCAAATCCGTCTCCAAAGCCGGCAAGACCACATTTAGTAACATAGAAAACAAAAGTGTACGATCAAAGCACATCGTAACCCTCAAACAGTAGAGATGTAAAACACAAAGACCTTCCCCGCCCCTTCCCTCCCTCGCGGTCACTTGAAGGTGATGAGGTAGTCCGGGTACGCTTGGTCATCGTGGAACACCACGTACATGCTGGGGCGCTGCACGTTGTCCACCACGCTGTCGTAGCGCTCGTGGGAATCCTGGCCGCCGCGAGTGGGAGGAGTCCTCATGTTGCTCTGGCCTCCGGTGTAGAGGCCGGTCGCGACCCGCGCCACGAACATCAACTGGGAACCGTCGGCGGCCGGCGCGGAGTAGGTCGGCTGGGCCGAGTAGATGGCGTCCACGGCGAAGTACGTTCCGCGACCGTATGAGGTCCCTGAGAGCCAGAAGAAATACACGATTGACAAGTCGTAATTCCTAAAAGGTCTATAGATGAAGGTTTGGTTTAGGCAAAGTAAAGTACTCGGTGCTAGGAGACGCAACAGACTTCTTGACCTCAACACCGTTAAGAGGGGACAATGTCAGTATTAGATCATTTTGAACCTTTCAAAACATGGCCGCTACTAGCATTCTTCTGGTGAGGAAGCGTCACTTCTGATCCTAAACGCCGCTGAAGCAAAGGCGCCTTTGCCTTTGTGGAGACTCCTTACCGTTCTGCCCACAGAAGCTTCTGTTGAAGCCGGTCTTCCCGATGGAGTCACAGTTGTCCTGAGTCGTCCCGTGGTACAGAAGCTTTTCCGCCGCTTCCCCCAGCTGTTGGTTCTTATCGCAGATGTGCTTCTTCTGCGCTTCGTAGGCACGTCGCAGGTGGACGTTCTGCAAGCGCTCGATCTGACGAGAGACGAAACCAAAGCAAGAAAATAATTAACTTTTGAAATGGATCGTGTTAATGGAAATAAAAGGTCATGGTAATAAAAGGTTATGGTAAAAGCTTCGGTCATGGAGATGAACTGTGTTGAGCTGCTCACTTTCATCACGGTCTTCTGGACAGTTCGTATGAAGCCCCCATTCACCGTTTGGTACTCTGCAGAAGAAGGCTGCAGAGGAACCTTTTTGAAAGCTTCACCGGCAGCCATGTTGTCCCAGTAGAGCGGGAAAGTGAAGTCTGAAATGAGTCGAAGGACAAAATATCAGATATTGAAAATCAAAAAGCCTGATAAGCGCACGTCCAAGAAATTCAACAACTGGGCAAACCCCTGCTGATGGAGACCCTTCGAAATCTCACCCGAGAGATGCTCAAGCCGTTTCAGCTGGGCCGTCTGCCCGGTGGAGCGATTCGTGGCCTTCGTCCTCCGGGGATCCACGGACCACTGCGTGTTCTGTGCGTCCGCGATGCCTCCGGCCACTCGGCCGTTCTCCAGGTTGTGATTGGCGGTTCTGGGGAGTCTCTCCCAGCTGCCGCCGTGTCGCATGATGCACCAGGCCACGCGGTTGAACAGGTCCTCCTCCTCCCGGACTCTCACCTCTCTTCTGAGGCTGCTCTGCAGGGAGGCGTTGATCATCTGCACCACCCTGTTGACCCCATCTTTCAACCCGCTCGCTGACCAGGTGCCCTGCTGGTCCCCCTGAACGTAGAGACCCTCGAGCTCCACCAGCTGCTTCAGATCCTTGACGTTGTCCTGGGTGAGACCTGCCAGCTCCTCCTGATTAAAGGTTCTGGTGGAGCACTGAGACTGATACAGATCCTTCAGCTTTGTCATGGCGTCGTCGACATCCACTCTGGAGAGACCCAGGAACAAGAAGGCCGAGTGCTGACCCGCAGAGCTGGTGCAGACGGCGCTTAGATCTGCGCTGTCAGACGGAGGGGCCTGCTGCCCTGGTTGTGCACGAGGCGACGGAGGTACTGACACTTCAAGGGAGGTTTAAACAAATAGCACCTTTAGGGCAAATTCCACATCATCCCAATTTCTAAGCAACCATGAAAGAAGAAGGCTGTTTGTGAATCACCTCTGTCGATTAGAGCAAACATTTGCGTCGCTTCCTCTTTGAAGGCCAAAAATACTTTAATTTTAATGAGGACGATGCGGATGTCGGCGAGACAGGCGAGAGTGGACCAAGTGGCCTGGTAGACCCCTCGGAGGATGGCGCCTGCCACGAGACGAGGGTCCAGCCCGGCCTTCCCTGCAAAATAATTTAATTTTTTTAAACCGACGCACAGACATTTCAGTTTCATGTGTGTCTTCTATTAACAAAATGCTCACCGGCGCAGATGGCCGGAATGGCGACGGACTTGAACCAAAACGCTTCGCAGTTTTCCACGATGCGAAGCACCAGTTGTTCGATTAGTTTTAAATCCTTTTCACCGTGGACATGAAAAATGGCTGAAGTAGGGAACAATCCAGGTCCGGACACAAGAACATTTCCTCGGCTGACTTTTCCTACACGAGACGCAACAGACCGGGTGAGTAGGAGCTGTAGGAGTGCGTGGCCTGTGCATTTGGTTTAGCGGGTCCTCTTTATTCACCTGCTTTGAGTTCAGCCTCCACCGCCGGTCCAGCTGCTGTTAAGATGTCTCTGCACACACCTGTGGGACAAAGATTATATTTATTATCAATGGTTGGATGTAATATTAACCACAATGTAAAGATCGTTTACTCAAGTTTCCTAAAGTACTTGGGGACAATTTAGCTAGCTTAGCTTTTATCTGAAAAGAATTACATTATTAATACAAAATAGTATATTTTGATGTTACACAGTAATTGAGGCCACTTATACAAAATGTGAAATATTCCTCGGCGGCTATTGGAGTCATGCACCTCTTTGCCATGAAAGATGAATGCTATTTAAAGGATGCTAATATACTGACCATTATTAAGTGAAATAATGTTTTCAAAAAGTCAACATATTGTTGATATTCTGCCTGGACCTTCCATCTGACTTCACTCACCGGTCTGAAAATTAGTGAAATTTGTTGTGTTCACCACAGCGTCGGTGGTCTCGTTAGTGATGTCTCCAAACACCAGCTTCAGTCTAACCCCGCCTCCCACTGTCACCGTGAGGTCATCGAGGTCACTGGTGAGGGACTTCAAGATTGCTAAGAGGAAGAAAGGTCACTATATGTGTCACATACTGTGTCTGATATTTAAACGGAGAACTTTAAAGGTAAAAGGTGGATTATTAAAACGCTGGTGAAATAAATACGGTACGGGTCATAAATGCGTTGCTGTATTTGTAAATGACAGTCTCATTATAGTTTACCTTGGCCTCCCTGGTTCATATTTGAGCTGAGGTGACGGTAGACCTCATGGTAGCACTGTAAAATTAAACATTACAAACTTCAATTAATAAATCAAACATGGCCGCATTATAAAGAAACCCAGAGTGTTGACAGTCACCTCCTCAGAGTCAGGATGGTCAGGTTTGATAACGATGTGGATGGTGGAAAGAGACCCTGGGGACGCAGTTAATCCCAGCTGCCGAATGTTGTCTGTCAGCACTTGAACAGCTTCTTTCAGCGGGAATCTCAAAGCAATTCCATGTCCGATAACTGGAAAGGCCACGGAGCCCAGGCCCTGCGCTATGCAAAGGTCCAAGCACCTCTTCAGCCCGGCGCCAAGCACCTGGGAGACAAATAGAAAACATTTCCTTTTGTTCTTTCAAAAGTTACTCTTAATCTTTCTTTTCCTCACCAATAGGTTTCACCTTACCTGCACGCTCCGCCCACCGACCCAATCCCACGGCAAGCACTCAACGAAGAAGAGCTTGGAGCAGCCCAGAGACTGAGGAGCATCCACCTGCAGAACGTCGCCGGGATGGAGGACGCAACTCGCTGAGTCCAACTTCCGCTGGATTTCGTTCCCGGCTTTAGTCGACAGGCTTTTGCCAATTTTAGTAGAAGTCAGCTTCCTGTTGAGCATTGGGACCACTAACACATTCACCTGGGGAAGGAAGGTGAAACAAAACCAGTGCGAGTGGCTGGATTGATTCCTTATTATTGAATGTGAAGCAGAACAGAAATTGTCAAACCTGCTGATCCTCCAATCTGCCGAGCCGGATCTCCACACTGGGCTTGTTGACTGCGAGACTCCCAGCAGGCATGCTGCTCGCCCCGGGGACAGGCTGGGTTGCGGCGCTCCCGGGGCTTCGTGTCCTAATTGCCACACTTGGACACTGCAGACTTTGCTGTTCTCTGATAAGAACCAGACATGGAGCTCTCTACCAGCTCCTTGGCCACTCTACCCTCTGCTTGGAAGTACCGTTGAGCCCCTGGGCCATCTAGAACCAACGTGTCCACCGTCAGACTGGCCAGAGCGGAGCTCAGGACCTGCTGGCTCTCCTGGACTAGGCAACGGGCGCCGGACACGAGCACACTTGGATATGGGTAAGAAGAGGTCGTTAAGGTCACCTGGGTCTGCTTCATGCCAACCAGGTTCACGAATTCATTGAGGCAGTTGAGCAGTTCAGGATGCGGCAGCCGCAGCACTTCTTGTGTCGTGACTCGGTTCATCTGGTACTCATGCAGAACCTCTTTGAGCTTTTTAACATCCTCACCGTAGCCCACCAGTCGTACCACGCGGGCTTCGGCTCTAACGGGTCCCGGGAGGAAGCTGACGTCCACTCTGAACTCTTGAGCGTTGGCCTTGTTCTTGGCTTCGTTGAGGATTTCCTTCACGGTGTCCAGGTCCCGAGGTGCGGCCGCGTCTCCCTGCAGCGGCAGATCTTCCACGGCGAGGCCTCTCTGCACCGCCACCTGGGCCTCATCCAGGGCGTCAGAAGACAAACTGGACAGGAGCAGGTCGGAGCCCGCCTCCAGGGAAACCGGGTTTCCGAGGCTTTGCCGGAAGCGGGCCTCGTACGTTGGGATGACGTCACTTGATTTTATGAAGCTCATCACAGCCGGGCAGAGCTTGACTCTCTTTTCCTTTACCCTCTTCGTCAGCTCTTCCAGTTTCGTAGCTCCCGACTGCACGTCCTTGTTTGGGCCCTCCAGGGTGATCGCAGCGCTTCCAGTCAAGATTTTTACTTCAGGGTGATACGCACACATTTCTCGTCTGAACTCTTCTTTCACCAGTTTTAACTGCTTCTCCCCAACGGGTAATTCCCTCCGGGCCGACATGCTCATTTGCACCATTGAAATCCTCTCGCTCACAGCCTCGACCTCTCCAACCACCACGACGTAACCGCTCTCGCTGTACACTTTGGTATGGCCTGTCACAAAGGACGGGTCCCGCAGTAGCATTCTTACTTCTTCGGGCTCCACCGCCGTGTAGCAGCAGTAGGTCTCACGGACACCGGTGAAGACCCGGTCCACCTGTATCTCCCATTTCTCTGCCACGCCGAAGGCTCCTCCCGGGGCCTTCTCAATATCCCCCCTGACCACTGCTTCCTCTTTTTCAAAATCCAGCTCCACTGTGCAGCCAATACAAGATAGTTGCTTCTGTAAGACTTTGTTAGCTCTGGGGCTGTCTCTCAGGAAGTACAGGAGGAAAAGGTCCAGCGGGAAAATCCTCTCAAGGCATTTTGTATTTGCTTTTGGTAATGTCTGTAGAAAAAAAGCAATATAAAAGAAATCAATCAATCAGTAGTAATGTGTGCCATTAGAGGCAGATTATACTTCATATGACACTGTATCAAAGTCAGCCTCCTCTTCAATGTGCGTCACATTTCCCTTCAGATGTTGCCGCTGCTGGGAAATCGTGCATTCCGATTGTTTGGCGTGTAGCAACAGGAAGTCACCTGTGATGAGCTGGAGGATGGCGGGTCGTCAGACTGCGACGGCATCGCTCGGCTCACGGTCAGACGCACTTCTCCACAGGGAAGCGAGATGGTGTGAAACTTCCTCTGCAAAACCCTTTCCTGGTCTGTGAAAAAGAACCAAGTTAAAGTTTTCATCAAACAGCTACATTCTTTCCTTTGATCATTTTACTTTCGTTTGACACAAGCTTTAGGCTCTCCTCAGAAACAACCTCCAACAACACACACACGAACGGACCAAAGCAAGAATACAGTACAGAAACATGAGTGTTCTACTGCTCTGCGGTGAATGGGATTCCCTCACCTTCTTTCTCCTTGAAACAGACCTTATAAGTGTTGCTTGCTGCCTCTTCAATCATCCCACAATCGCCTCCACCAGACTCTCTTCTGATCTGAAAGTACTTGCGGATTTTCCCCTTTGCTTTGTCTTCCAAAGCTTTTGCCTCAAAGAACAACGGATGTTGGTATTTATCCATTTTACCTAAACTCTGATCTCTGGGCGCGTCCTACGTGGCACCCCGTCTCTTCGGGAGTGCTGTGTGTGCAGTGGTTTTGTTTTTATTTTTTACTTTCTCTTTCAACCCGGCTTCGTCTTCAGTTCTCATGTTCATGTATTTGCATTTGCCACACCCGGTCTATATTTAGGGCCAGCAGGCTGTTTCGTCTTGTTGTTCAGGTGAACACCGTAATTATGTATTTAATGATCCGACACTCTTTATTGGGTGGCCGATGGGGGCGCGTCATCTCTCGACATCGATAGCCTACGTGTTGTGACGTTACAGCAAAATTGAACAGACAAAAAAAAGAGTAAAACAGCCACTTCCAGTTCAGACCGCTAGATGTCCTACTTGGACTGGAAACGACTCTGCAGCTGCATTCGGGACGGCGTGAACATGTGTGAAACTCTCCTTGGTTTCCTCTTGAGCAATACGTGACGAATCTTACTCAAGGTTTGTTCCACCGAATCTGAGGGATGGTTTTATATGGAGCCAAATCCAGGTCAAACATTTTGTTCATTCGTCCACTTTTTCGTCCACTTATTTTTATTTTGGATACAATGTTGTATTTTTCAATGTTTAACAACAAAACTTTTGACCTGGATTTAGTTTCATCAGTGAGATGAATTCCTTGCTCAACATATGCTTTCAATTCTGTCCTCCCCAGCGCGGTGTCAGGTTCGTGCCGCGCTTTGATGTGATCGATGGGAGGCTGTACAAAGACAAGGGGAAAGGGAACCACACTAGAGAGAAAGTAAGGTGGTCATTGTGGGTGTTTTGTTTATTGTGCTCCGTTAGAAGAGTTTGTGTTTGCCTTTTTTCCTGGGGACCACCGAAGGCAAATAAAACTTGACTAGATTGAGTTTGAGATACTTTTTATTGTTTTTTCACAAGGGCTTTATCCACTAATTTCCATCACAATCATGCGTGAACATCATTAGCCCCAAAGTGCAATCGGAGACAGATCAGAATTTGCCAGGATTTGTATATTGCATCACTCTTTGGTTCGTGAGAAATACGTGTAAGACCACTTCTCTAGAATTTGCATCATCACTGCAACGGGATAAAAGGGAGGAGCTGTAAACCTCAAACGCTGCAGACAACACAAGACCCCAAGTGCAGAAGCAACAAGCCTCTTGGCATCACACGGAGACCTCACTCGCCTCCACCATCCAACAATGACTACCGCCACCCGGTGCATCGTTCTCCTGACCTGCGTTGCCCTTTGCACTTCCAGTAAGTGTGCCCGTTTTCTTGAACGTAGATGCTGTATTTATGCATTTAGGGTTTGTTGCGCTGCTGTCTCCGTCTTTTGCACGGGTGGAAAAAAGCAGGGTGAACTCGATACCTGTCCACGAATTATTTACCCCCGTTGTCTTTAACTCTTTCAGCAATTATCAACTGCCGCTGCGTTAAAAACAGCCAGGCCGTGTCACGCTTCCGCATCGCTTCCGTGCAGGAGCTCCCGCCTCGCCCGCACTGCAACACGATGGAACTCATGTGAGTGTCTGCAGGTGCGACAACACAGGCAGTGTGCGTTCACAGAGTGTGTGTTTGACCTGAAAGCTCTCTCCTTCTCCTTCAGTGCCACGCTGAAAGATGGGACCTCCACGTGCGTGGACCCCAACGGCAAGTTCGGCCGATGGCTCTTGAGATCTAATCGCGCGTGAGTGCCCAAAAAGCTTTTTTTTTTTCTCCAAGGGTTGTGTTTATTGAATTGCTGAAACAATGTAAGCAATTACAAGTAGACGCAAGTTCGATTTAAGAGGGGTCACAAGCCGGCTGTAGACCAACCGCTGTTACAGACGATTTCATATCAAATGTTAAACATGAAACGCTTCCTTACAGGCAGATCGAGGCACGACGCGCACGTAGGAGCAGCACCACCGGCCCCAAAACCACCGCGACGTCAGCCACGGCGAGGGCCACGGCGAGGGCGAGGGCCACGGCGAGGGCGAGGGCCACGGCGAGGGCCACGGCATCACAGTGATCCGTTTGCACGCATTCACACCAGTGTTCCATTTGCTACACTGTTGACATCCCTGCTTGAGTAATAATCAACTCAAATGTTTGTATTTCTACACCGCATGAAATGTATTTTGTGTATTCCCAATAAAAATGCAAGAGGAAAAAAAAAGACAAGTTAGGCTGGACGCAGCTCAATGCGAACGTTGAAATAAACACTTGTGATGTTTACCGAGGTCGTAATGGGCAAATGGATATAAAATAAACAACATGCATCTGGAGCGCTTAGCTTTTGGTCTGATGGCGCTGGACAAACATTCGGGGGATCAGCAGCTTATGATGACATCCAGCACCTGTTGGGATCTTTCAGTCTGCACCACAATGATGAACAACACTGTTGTGAAGCCTTTTAAAAAGACATAATAGCCTTTTTATTACTATTATTTGTGATGTTTTTGAAGGCAGATATCTCTCCGGATTCATGACGGCCTTTTTTCTTTCCTTTTTCTTGCATACCGGTGGTCAGTCTTGGTGTCTCTTTTTCTGTCCCGTCTTTTCGTCATGCTTTCCTAAAAGGAGAGGTGTCAAATTCTTTTGCAATTGTTGTTGGAACAATGCTGATAAAGTCATATGTTCAGCGCGTAGACCACATACCACATAGTCAAATTGTACGAGTAGAAACAATACTTTAGCTGATGGTTGTGAGTATTTTAAAGCGATTCAAAGACAGAACCGAGTGGAAAAGGATCGCCAAAGTCACATTTATATTTAACCAAGGATTAAATCAATCAATTCAATTGTTTTTCCAAAAGGGGACAATTTAGCCGAGTCATACTGTAAGATACAAAGTCTCCCCGTCTCGTGTCTTCAGTCATCGGCGAGTGATGCTGCTGCGGGAAAGACACGGAGCGTTTTTTGTCATCATCAAAAAGATGATTTCAGCTCCAAAAACGCAAATGAATGTTGTGACTTTCTGCCCGAAGCGGGAGAGACTTAACATAACAGTGTGCAGGGAGGCGAACGCTGCGATTGAGGGGAAGTGAAAGCCGCTGCGGCTCGCCGTCCCGTCTGTCCCCGTCTTCCCCCCGTCCCCCCTCTGTCCCATGACCGCCTTGCTGCTGCGCCGCACGCGACAGCACCCGAGTGGAACCACGCGCGCGCGCGCGCACAAACTGGGATTTTTCTCGGTTATATTTCTCAATTTCCTGCATCCCGTGATCTCTGCGTACAAACACACGGGTGTACGGGTCGTGTGTGTGTGTGTGTGTGTGTGTGTGTGTGTGTGTGTGTGTGTGTATATAAACGCTCCCATGGGGAGTTTCTCATCGACCTTACAGCCGCCGCTTTGCCGAGATGAAGCTGAGCATCCTGCTGGTTTACGGGAGCCTGCTGGTCCTCGCTGACAGTAAGAGCATAACGATGATAAACACCGTTGTGATGCGATTGTGTGCTGCAACGCCGGACTTCGGAATGGTTGATTGGGGTCGCTGGAGGTTGTGCTAGATGGATGATTAGTGATTGGTACTTTGACAGATCATTTGGGCCTGGCCAAAGACGTCCAAATATCTCCAATGGGTGATTTATTAAGTGAAAATACTGTGTGTCCATTGATTTTATGCGAATGAATCAAGTGGTAATTTAGTCTACAACTTAAAATATTGCTCATCACTTTTTTTCACAGGTGTTCAGATCCTTTAGTTAAGGAAAATTAAGAGTGGCGAATGAATCCAAGACCAATAGAATTCTTGAATTGAAAACGTTGACTCAACTTCACTTGAGTAGAGTACTAGAGTATCATCCGCTATATGTACTTTAAGTATTCAAAGTAAAAGTGCTTAACACATCAGAATTGAGGAATTGTCACATTGTGTAATAATAACCGCTGTTATGAAGAATGTAGGGAAGAGCTTGTCTCAACTATTTATATATACAAATCATGATTGAGTGTTCTTATCGTGATCTGGAATGTAACTAATCGTAAAATAAATGCAGTTGAAAGCGTAAAATATGCCTCAAGGCCAATAAATCTAAAAGTGTCGCGAGTAAAACATTGTGTCCGGCAATAAATGTATTTAGCCATCTTCCATGGCCACTAGATCAGGACCAAAAACAGGTGAAGGAACTAAGGTTCAACCTGTGAAGGAAGGAAGGAAGGAGCCAAACATCTCACTGACCTCCAGGACTGGGAATTAGAGTTCCAATGAAAAGAATCAGGAATATAAAGGAGAATTGCTCATTTAACTATGTCACAATATCACGGGAGGGGAGTTGTGACGCAAGCCAACATGTTCAATTGACGGTTTAATCATCACACAAGTCAACGCCAAGAAATGATTGCAAGCGATTGCATTCTCAGACACCTCGTAACAGCTTCGACTTTCCCGTAAGGCGGTTTAAGAAAAAGATCCAGCGAGGGATGGCGAGCCAAGTGGTTCGTGTCGAAGGTTTCCCATCTCACCGGATGCCACCGTCATTTTCGCAGGCATGCCGCCGATCAGCCGAGACTACAACACGCACTGCCGCTGCCTTCAGGTGGAGTCGAGGATCATCCCCCCGGACAGCCTGAGGAGCATCAAGCTCGTCCCCGAAGGGCCCCACTGCCCGGACATCGAAGTGATGTGAGTGAAACAAAGCGCGGCCCCCTTTTGGCCCGCAGATAAGATCTCAGTGGCTCTAATCCGCAGTATTTGTCCTCCCTTTTTTGAGCAGAGCTGGACTGGCGAACGGCGAGAAGGTGTGCCTGAACCCTCGGTCCGCCTGGGTGAAGAAGCTGGTCCACTTTGTCCTCGAGAGGCAACTTCACCAGCAGGGACAAGCACTTCCCAAAAATCAAGGATAATCTACGGCCGCTGTCTGACAATACCCGCAGCAGTCATGTTGCTTTTGCCCCGGGGTGCAAGAGTATGTAGCTTTAATGTTTAAACAGGAACCCACCTTTTGATGAGTACAGCATATCAATGATTATATCCTGCTAAAGCCGCCTGAGAGAGTTTTAGTAACGGGAAACTCGGTTCTCTTTCTCCCCAAAGGCAACGTTTCCCGATACATCTATTGAACTCCACGGGCAAGAAACGCTCGTTGTAAAACAAAGTGAAACAAAAAAATAACACATATCAAAACAGATGTTATTAATGGACATTCACAGAGAAAGTGCAGATGTTCTTTGTCAAACATCCTGTAATAGCAACATTGGCATATGGTGTTCGAAACAAAAGACCCTGTTTGGCTGCTTCTTCTTCAAACAATTAATGATTTACTAGCAAACAGATGAACTCCTGAGAACGTTAAAAGCACTAAAGCACTTTTTGTTTTATTGAATTCTTGAATATAAATGAATAGTAATAAACATGCACGGCATGAAAATTTGACTTGGTGTCGTTTACATTGAAAACGAGACGGAATGTTGAACAAAAGTTCTCAACAGCTCCCGTCGGGTCGTCGGAGAGGGTGCAGAAAGAAAGTTGCTTTCACATGCTACGTTTCTGACAGTGGACCATCCTGCAGCGCGACGGCGTAACCCTTCCCCAGGGGAAACCAGGCCTGCAGGGCTTCGGTCCAGCTGCCCGTGTTGCTGAAGGTCAATAAGATGTCAAACACTGTGGGCAAAGAGAGAGACCATCAGAAAAGAGAAGCAGAAATCCTTCCACAATCGCTGCAGGTTGGAAGTCCTGGCAAATAAAAAAATAACCACTACACCTTGATTTATTGCCAGGATCTTGGAGTGAAAATTCTTGGCGTTTTTTTTTTTCCTCATGTACTCGTCGATGGGAAGCCTCGCCGTGGCAACGCTCAGTTCTCCGGCTCTAGACAAGCTCAGCTTCTGCGGAAGTCACACAAATCACACCGATTTACAAATCCCACGTCCGCGACCGTGACAGAGTTGCGGTTCTGAGACCTCCGTGCACCTGCAGCCCGTCTTAGTGTAGCATACCTTCCTGATGCTTTCATCCACAAGGCCACCGAGGACGTATACCTTGTTGGCGTCCACTGTTTCTAAAGCTGAAATGAGAGAGAAGAATGATTTTCTTTTAACTCAGTATGCGATATTTGATCAACTTTCCATTAGCTGTCTGTTTTATGATGCGCATGTAAGAATGCATCATTTACTAAAGTCCTAATGGTCGTATGCATATTAGCCGTAGTGAAAGCTGCAGTAAGATACTGTGATTATAGACACGTGAACGTTGTCAGAGTGACCCCTGCTGGACAAAAGGTGCATTTCAACGTTTTAAAAGAATTCTACTTCATTTTTATACTCCTTATTGGCCGAAACATTAAAACTTTACAGTATTTATCGCTTAGAAAAAAACAAGAAATGGAGAATATGAAAAAACAAGTTTAGAATAAATTAATAAATAATATAAAAGTTATTGTAATAGCAGTCGCAGTTATATCTCTGATTAAGACGTTTTACAAGTTTACAAAACCAATATATCCACAATAGAGAAGTTCATCACACCTTCCTCTGCATCTGGCGTGAGGTAGACAACAGTTTCTGGAGGAAAAAGGTCCAGACAGCTTTCTTCCGTCATGTCAATCTGAAACAAAACGTGCAAAAAGACATAACCTAACCACATCCATCCCCGGAAACATTTCCCAGAGAACTCTGACCCAGGACAATAATCACCACGTAGTTGAGGAAGCCCTCGTTCATCCGAAGGCACTCTCTGTAGAGGCGGCCGTCCACCGCCAGGTCCGTCAGGAGGAGGTGGAACGGCCGAGTCGCCTTCTTGTTCGACCCGTACAGCCGTCGTAGCTGGCCAGCGAGGCGACTCACCTCCTGAACCACCGAGAAAAACGACACCTCGAGTAATTGCATGAACGCAGACGGGCGACTCTGTCTCCGTGGAGATTACGCTACGAGTCACGACGGTTACCCGAAGCAGAACCGGCTGTGAATCCCCCCCCCCGTCCACAACGAGGCACCCACCTTGTCGGACATGCCGTCGGTCATGCTCAGGTCCACGCAGAGTCTGAGCCCCGTGGACCGAGCCTCGGCCAAACGTTCTCTGGTGATCGCCTTCATCACTCTCTTGGTGAACTGAGGATTGTCTGGCAGAGAGAAACACACGCAGAGGACAGACGGGTGCGTTCATAGAGGCCTTTCGGTTTGGCCGCTCAAAGGCAAAACAATGAGCGCCTGAGCCTCTTTGCTGGATCCGTACCGGACTCCCGCTCTCGGTTGACCTTCCTCCTCTGCTTCTCCTTCTTTCCTCTTGCTTTTCTTCGCTGCGAGCTGCCTCTCCCAGTGTCGCTGCTTCCTCGATACATTCCTCTGCATTAAAGGGAGAAGGGCAGACCAGAACTGCTGTGTTTTAGGCAAAAGTACGCCCCACACAGAAGTATACCCTGTACCAGTCAAAGTAATCCAGAAGAATGATAATTACTTAAATAGGAATGAGAACCTGCTGAGATGAATATGCCTCGAACTGCACACTATTTGGATATGAACAATTGAAGGGGTTTTCGACTGCACATCACACCAACGCAATGATTAGTAAACTATTCACTTAAGAACGAAGGCCCGCTAGACAGACTTACAGAAAGCAGGGCGGCTTCTCTCGCTGGCCTCTCTCCCACTGCGTCAGCATCCACGTCTATCTGAAGGAGATCCATCGCCTCTGAAACTCCACCCGCCAGAGTCTCGCACTCATCTGATCCACTGTGCGCCATGTCACTCACCTGAAAGAAAGAAAGAGCGGGGGAAAGCATATCCAATCATTTCCGGTTCGATCACATTCGTGGGTTTGTCTTTTATGAAATCCACTTCCGAGTGTCATTAAAGGCAACATATTTGTGCTGCGAAGTCCAAAAGAGAGGAAACAGACCCGAGTCCGTGTGAGCGGCGCATGAGAATGACGTCAGAGTAAACAAAGCGGAGGGGGGTTGGGGGCGAGAGGGGCGATGACAAGAGAGTGAATTCGTGTATTTTGGGAATAAACAACCGGTCTACAACTGGGCAGCGAGACATCAAATCCCTGATGCTAATAAAAACAAACAAAAGTATAACAGAACATCATTAGACGTGTTAAAGTCCGCTGTGTAAATTCCTCTCAGAAACACAAACACAGGCTACACGTGCGACTACAGCACATACTTGTGTTATTCATTCAAACTTAATGCATTATTTGGATAAAAGACGAAAGAAGCCAAATGTGAAGGTTTGAAATAGCTTGAAATGACAGCGTAAAAACAAACTGAAGCCAACATCATGCAAATATACAGAAAAAAATGAGAATAATATTTTATTATTTAGACATTGGAGATTTATTAGTCTTTATTACTTTTGGAATAAACTCTGAATCATATTTTCTAATTATCTAAACGTGTTTTTTAAAAGAGCACCCAATTACAATAGCCTACTAATATACTTTTTAATTTTTAGCTTGACCTTTGTCTTCCTGTCCCTACCGCGCATGCGCAATGAGCCTCGATTGATAAATTGCTATTTGTGGTGAGTAAATGCCTTATTTTAATTGATATTATTTGTATGACAAATTAATAATGTGTTTGCATCGTAAGAGTTTTGGGGCTTCTCCTTTCAAACTGTTAGGTAACGTAAGTTAAGTGATTAAAATACTCGCTGAGAGTTTTGCCTTTCTTTAATGCTAAAGTTATTTATGCTAGCTAAGATTGACCTTCAAAAGAGGGTAAGAGGTTAAAGTCAGTCTGCCTTCAAATTTTGCGTCAAGTCAGAGCTAACGCTAAATAAATGTGTGCTAGCTTAGTTTTATTACCCGTTCGTTAAGATAACGTTATACAATGCGTGGGGTGCTGGATCAATCATCATTATTCATCACAAGTGGAGATGGTTTTCGCCCGTGATGCCTGCTGTGACAGAAGGGATTCAGACACTTGTGTCGGTGCAGGTTCCCATTTGGGAATATCAGCTTGCACAGTGACAACATTTTACGGCCAAACCTTGAGAAAAACTCATTGTTGGGCCCAATGCACCTCGTACCAGGTTATTTATCGCTTAACAACGTGATTCACATAACGTTATAGTCATTGCATAGGAACGGAACCATAACGTTTTATAAATAACGGTTGGAATTGTACACTAATGTTACATGTTAGGGTTTTCTACCGAAACTACCGATTTGTTCTTGTAATAAGATTGTCAATTAACTACCATATTCTTTTTTTATTGAGTACTATTGAGCTACCGTGTGTCAACTTTATGGAACTACCACGTGAGCTCGTTTGTGGTCGGAAGACAAAAAGGGGTGCACACTAAGCCCAGGTTACACACCAGCTTATCTCAACGTTAACACTTAATTTTCTCGTTTCTTCCGTGGTGACAATATTCAGATGTGACATTATGTGGATCAATTGCATAACAGTATTTCGCCAACATACTTGTACTAAGATAGTCTTAAATACCGGCTTTAAAAATAACAGTTATCGCCCTGCAGATGTTAGCATTTGAAGCTAACACGCTGACACGCAGGAGCCCAACAGCCAATGAGACGATGTTTTCCACAGAGCAGCATTGTGGGTATTTTAAAATGAACACTTCAATTAGATAATTTAATGGTTTTATTAGCTTTTATCTTGGGGACGGTTATCATTTATACTTTTTTCTTTGTACTGTTGACGAAACAGTGTTGACATATTGCAATGTCTTGTTTGAATGAGGGCACTCTGACAGAGAAAAGCACGCCCGTCATTCTAGTATCAGAGCAGGATTATTGCAGAGGTTAAGACTATACTTTCAGGGATCATTTCTATAGTTTCTGACTTGAGAAATGTGTTTCTAAACAGTTTGGTCTCGCTAACCACGATGAAGAGACGGTGATACTCTTCCCTGAGCGCGAAGCGGGCGGACAGACTTGATTCACTTCTTATGCTGTCCGCTTTTGATGACCGTTCATTGTCTCCTTAGGGACATTGAGGGAAAGAGTATGTGCGGAGTGGTAGTGCAACAATGTTAAAGTAATTGAGCAGTACTTCAAAGTTAGTCTGATAAATGTGGCGACTTTTATGCCCGTTGTGCTATTGAATTTAACTTAGATACTCGCTTTATACCACTCTTATCTCAACTGAAACTATATGCAATACCTGACGTGATAAGATAACTATAATCATTTTCCTGAATGGTATTACTTGTCTACATTTCTGATGCGTCCCTCACAAGTTATTTCACTTTTTTGACATTCTCTACTAAAACCTCAGGCATTAGAAAACGCAACACAGCAATTTGAGTAAGTTGTTGCCGCTTTAATTCAAGTAAATGGCGAAATTGTTTCTTCCAGCTAAAACAACTGTGTGAGTGGTTGTTGTCGGAGTCGCGCTCACACAAGTCACGTTTTCACTCCGCGCTCGAATAACAGAAATATAAAAGCCACCTTCAGCTGACGTTTTTCATTGGTCACCCGTAGTAGGCGTGGTTTCAGCCGCCTGCAAATCACTGTTTTATTATAATTGTTGCTATAGTTTGTTTAGAACAGGTGTTAAGGTGCAACGTGTGACTGCTGTCCGGCGCGTCCACGCCTTGTCTGTTTGAATATTAATTTGTGGTCATAAAGTATCAGCGTAAATCCCACGTGTTTGATTGTCTGCACCGTGACAGAGAGCAGCGTGGCCGACATTCTAGTATCAGAGCAGTATCGCTTCAGAAGTTAAGACTATACTTTCAGGGATCATTTCTATAGTTTCTGACTTGAGAAATGTGTTTCTAAACAGTTTGGTCTCGCTAACCACGATGAAGAGATGGTGATACTCTTCTCTGAGCGCGAAGCGGGCGGACAGACTTGATTAATTTCTTATGCTGTCCGCTTTTGATGACCGTTCATTGTCTCCTCGGGGACATTGAGGGGAAGAGTATGTGCGGAGTGGTAGTGCAACAATGTTAAGGAAATCCGACCTGCCGAGAACTGGGACAGAAGTGATGCATTCATGATTTATGCTATTGCCATCTTCTTCATATCACATGTGACATTGTATAACATTGTCGCGTGAGTACTACGTTTGGATGCCCTGATGCAGGGGCGTGTTTATTGGCCCACCTGCCATAAAAGGATGGTTCCCTTCTCAGTGTGCGAGGCGTTCGGACCGTTCGCTCCTCCGAGTGACCCACGCGAGAAGCCAGAGGAGGGTTTGTTTCTGTCGCAGCTCAGCCCGCACGGTGGGGTTCATGCGGGGCACAATAGCGGGCTTATTTTTGTCCAGTTGGCGAGCTTTACGTTTTTCTTTGTGAACCTATTTGGAGTTTTACGTTGGTATCTTATGAACTGGACAATCGATTTCGGTTTGGAAGAGAAAATCTCACGCGTATGATGTATAACATGTCCGCAGATGGAGGTTCATTTTCTGAAAACTTAGAGGACTTTGACTCCATCCGGAGTGTCCTCCTCCACAGGTCAGTAAAGGCTTAACGTGATGACACGAGTACCTTCATTTTAAAGAGTGTTGTTCGGCCTCAGGTGCAGATGCTATCTTAACTTTTTATTAGCTTGAATTTAACTTTTCAAATGCTTTTGACGTTCTCTCGTAGAACTTCTGGCGTTACAAAAACACAGCAATATGGATCAGCTGTTGGGGATTGGGGAGGAGGAGCGTCATGTTTACGTTCATTATATTCTCCTGCGTTGCGTTGTATAATCGGTGTTAATTCCCGCTAGAGATTCCCAAACCAGCTTTTGTGCGGTTACTGCATTATCTAACGCCAAGACGCCGAAGGAGCAACTAAAAGTTTCTGCGTTGTCAGGGGCAACTGCGCCGCCCACCTATCACAGCGGGCCGACCGTGTCACGTGACAACACCGGGCGCACTCACCAGTGGTTCCAACATGGCGAGCGAACGCGGCCGCTGAAGATGTTTCGGTGTGTGTTTTGTTTGTTTGTTTTTAAAAATCTTGAAAGTTGCGTGTGTGCGGGCACGGAACACGTCGCGTAACGCAGATGGCCTCCGAAGAAACCCTTCCTGGTGGTCGCGAGGAGGGAGAAGGCGAAGAGGAAGAGGAAGAGGAGGAAGACGGCAGTGACCGCGGGTCCTCCTCGCCGAGTTACTGCTCCGAGTAAGAAGAGTCCACAGAACAGGGTTTACGTCTCTGACATCAGAGTCTCGACAAAGTCTTCCCCTCTGCGTTTGACGCTTTGGGAGTTAAACCTCCTTCAATCATTTTGCCGTCCTCGGTTAATTAATGGATGACCCTTCTGAGCGGCGAACCACAGGTTCTTCAAAGCGAGTTTAAAAAGGGAGAAACCAAAGCGGGAAAACGTCTCCTCTATTTTTAGCCCCACCCGTTTGGTCAAGCATGTGATTACCCTTAAAGAAAACATGCATTTTTTGTATTCCCGGCTACTACTGTGAAAGTCAATATCAGTGAAAATACTGAATTTGAAAGTGCATTGATGATTCTACATGAATGTGGATATGATGGGTAGCGAGTGGAGGCTTTTGTTGCACTGTACATCAGAACAGAAAACCAGGCAGATTACACAGCATGTGCCCTTTATCTTGGCTACCTGGTGTCATCATATTGATTTAAAGTCGGTGCGTCCCACCCAGCCTGCGACCACGGGGCCCTTGTGACACTCTTTTTAATCCTCTTTTGTTCCCCTCAGTGACCTGGAGCCAGAATGGCTTGACGACATCCAGAAGAACGGGGAGCTTTTCTACCTGGAGCTCAGCGAGGGTGAAGAGGAGGCCGCGTTGGCTCACGCCGCCGCCGGCCAAGGCGCCTCCACCAATCACGTCCGCTTCAGCGAAGAGAAGGTCGAGGTCATCACCGAGCAGAACGAGAAGAAGAAGAAGAAGAAGAGGAAGAATCAGCAGCCGTGCGGCTCGCGAGGGAAACATGAGCCCACTCTCAAGAGGTTAGCCAGGATCCTGAGGAGAAAACGCCGGCCGTCTCAGCCAGGGGAAGGCAGAGGTGGAGGTGGAAAGGATGGAGGCAAAGACGCCTCGGCTTCTCCAGCCTCCATCCTTAAGAACCAGCTCGGTCAAAGGCCGGGCGTGTTGAAGGAAGTGTGCGTGTACCTGAACCCGAAACGCCTCGGCGGTCCGTCCACCCATCTGTCCGAGGGCGGAGGGCTGCTGGAGGCGCTGCTGGGGGTGGTGCGCCGCGCCTCGTGGAGCAGACGGCGGGAGGAAAGACTCACCGTTTGTGGGTTGGTGCCCAACGGCCCAGCCGCCAAATGTGGCCAAATTCTGATAGGTGAGGCTTACAAATAATGAGCGTCCCGTCAATACGGAGCAACTTCGGTCGTGCTTCACCACAAACGTCCAAGCCTGAGCAGTTGGAGCGGTGAAATGGCATAATTCATTTGCAATTTTCCTCTGTGCCGCGCTCAGGTGACGTGCTCGTGGCAGTGGACGACGTGGACGTGACCTCTGAGAACATCGAGAGGGTTCTGTCCTGCATCCCGGGCCCGACGCAGGTCAGTGATTGCACTTTGTTGAGCGGGCAGGAAATATTCCGCGTAACGTTTTGAGGCCAGTTGTGCGAATATTTCCACACCTCCGGCTTCGGCTTCCTGGCTCGTCCCAAACGGGACGCTACACATGTGGAATAAATGACCTTTTAAAAAGGCCTTTTTGTGAGCAGCTGGAATGTGAATGGAAAGTCAGTGCGGTTTAATGTTAGAAAAACCCTCAATTAGAGAAATGATGATTTGAGCAGTGACTATAAAAAAAGAAAATCTACAGTACGTGCATTTTTAACCATAAAGCAGACCATCGCAAAGTAGGAATTTGCTAATGACAGAGTCAGTTGTGTGTGTGTGGAGACGTAGCGTGACTCTTTATTATTTTCCACAGGAAGCTGTTGTGGTAACCAAAGCTCAGCTGATTAGAAGCTGTATTGGGAAACTAAATTTCATTGTAGGGGGGAAGGAAACCACCCGGGAAACGGTGTCATAACGGTGACAGAATGTTTGTTTTGTGTGTGTTGTGTGTTTTTCCTTCTTATTCTCGTCTGAATTCTGACTCTGCGCTCAGCCTCATCAAAGCAACCTCTCGAGCCCCGCGGGAATCCTCAAGGACCGAGCGCGTCGGTTTCAAAACATTGACCGTTGAATCAGCGCTTTGAAAGGACACGGTGCTCCGCTCTTCTTTAATAACAGCCCTGAAGTTTGCTGAAATGGCGCGCGGCCCAGTGGCAGGCGCCGGGTGTCCCGCGGTCGGCGCTGACAGACCTTGGAGGGGTTCTGGAAGTGGTGGTCGGCCTTTTTTTTTTTGACCAGGGAATATGATCCTCCTTTTTCTCTTCAACATATTTGGTAGGCGCAGCACATGATGGAGGACTCATCCTCGCTTCTTGGAAGGCAGCGGCCTCAGCAGCTCTTTTATTCCCAGCAGCCCACTAAATGTCTAAAAGTCCTGGAGGAGCGAAGATGTCTGTTTGAGATACAGACATCTGGATATTACTATAGTCAAGCATGCGTACGCACAAACGCACACACAGATTGCTGCTATTTGGTATGCGAACCTCAGACAATCACCATCCTGCTTTTCACTTTTTCCTGAGTGAATGTGTAATGAAGGAATGTGTTTTTTCTTACAACACATTCCTTTTTTTGTTGCCTGATTCAATGAAATTATTTTTGCCCCTTTTCCCTCTCGTTCTGCCCCTGTCCTCCCGCAGGTGAGGCTGACCTTGGAGACGTCGCCTCAGGTCGACGGCGGCGACGGCGGCCACAAGACGAAGGCGTCCTCTCCCCCAGTCAGCCAGCTGGTGCGTCTGCTGTGGGGAGAGGACACGGCGGAACTTCAGATGTCCATCGGACACGTGCCGCACATCGCCATGTTCCTCTCCCTCAAACTGGACTCGGCATCGCCGCAGGAAGAGGTCAGTTTCTGTCTGACACGTAGTTCAGGCTCACTTGCTCTGCGTGTTTCTGCCGCGTCTTAAACACCAACATAGTTGGAGCACATTAGTCAGCTGACACGTGAAAAAGTGAACAATCAATTTGACATGCATCAATAGAGCTACAACAACAGTGCATTTGATGTTGTAGTGGGAATGCAGTCCTTAATGCTGGACTCAAAACTGGGAGCGAAATAATTGACCAGTCAGCAACAGTCGATGCTGCAGAATCCCACTTTGGCGCAAATCGCATGAAAGTTGCTGAAAGACTTAAATGTCATGAATTGCGTCGAATGTTTTACTATGCTATTGCCCACTGCATTATGATATCACTTTCCACCAGGAGGGTGCAGCACAGCCGTCTCTGTGGCGCAATTGGTTAGCGCGTTCGGCTGTTAACCGAAAGGTTGGTGGTTCGAGCCCACCCAGGGACGCTCTGTTTTCATTTTTTTTTAAATAACAGAACACGTCGTGTTAATAAGTTCAGAGTTCGTTAGTGGGAAGGGGTTATTATTAAAGAGCAACCAGGTTTGACAGTTCAACTGGGAGTATAAAACAAACCCTAGATATTGTCATTTCATTGTAAAATAAATAGATCTGGCAGAAGAAAAAGGACTGATAGATAAACCCTGGACGACCACGTGTTTTTCCGTCCCCTTTGGAAAGATGGCGGGTCACAGTGAAACCTGAGCCCTCTGCTGCGCGCAGTGGTTCTCTGATAATTGAGCGTGAAGGATGACCCGAAGTTTGTAGGCAATCTCACGTCTGGGACATTTCTCATTTACTTAATATGTTGAGTGTTAATCCTACAGTGTGTGTTTTCTTCACCGGTTTCCCAGCCCACACTTTTTTTTAGGCCTTCTTTTCTTGCGAAGTTGGTTAGAGTCTGCGCTGTGTGGTGATTTTGTGATTAAAGCCTTTTGTCTTTCCTTTGTTGTGGTTGTCAAGGCTACGAGGGCCCGTTCATTAAGGGTTCTCAGCCCCTCACCCACCACCTCTGATCCTCTTACCCCCCCTGCCACGCCTCCGGCGTCACTTAAAGTTCCTGAGGTGCTGGGAGGAATATTAATCTGAATCCTCTCTAGTTTCCTCTTGGAATAAGTTCAAGCACAATATAGTTCGGCCCCGAACACTTTTTGAAAGCGTCTGCGGCCATTTCAGCGATTCAGAATAAACCACCGGACAGCGATTCATCTTTGCTCTCCATAATTTAGAGAAGACACATTTCGGTGATGCAGATATTGCCTATCAAGTGCACACATGTGACATTATTCTGTTGCGACACCGTTACCCATACACTCGCGTGTTGGTGTCTGCAGGAGGAGATCTTGTACCAGTACCCGTCCTCCGAGGCGTCCGGCCAGCTGAAAGGGGTGAGGGGCATCTTCCTCACGCTGTGTGACATGCTGGAGAACGTCACCGGGGGGCGGATCCTCAGGTAGGGGAAGCAGCGGGGGGCGGGGGGACACGGTACTATCAAAGCTTTGCCATCGTTTCTCCATCCCTTCCTCCTCCTCCCATCCCTTCTTATAATGGCCTTTTATATATGCAAGAAAAAATCATTTGTATAATCCGATCACCTTTTTTTTTTAAGTTCTTCCCTCCTTCTCGGGAAGCGGCTGGTTCACGTGGGCTACTGGAAGGAGAGCGGCTACCTGTTGGTCATCGGCCTTCCTGCAGACAGGTCGGGGGATCACATGACTGCTTTCCTGCTTTTAAGCCACCAGGGTGAACCCGATCGATCGCCGTATTGATCACAGAAGTTTGTTCACGTTAGCTCTTGGCATTTCCTTGTGTCCCTCCAGGGTTCCACTGCTGTATTTGCAGACAGTGGTGGGAGACGTAGTGCGCACACTGAAGGTGATGTACGGCTCCTTGGACAAGTGAGTCGGCCTTCAAGCTTAAAGCGGCACGTGCATGAAAACGATGTTTCTCCAATTCGTTCTTTTCCACGTTTTTAAATGTCCTCGGCAGGGCGTTCCGTGAGGTGGACCACGCCCCCAGGTTGGACCACTTCTTCTGCCTGTTCTTCCAGCAGCTCATCCAGCCGCTCCGCTTGAGGGACGGCGCCGCAGCGACCGCCGCCGATGTGTCGGGGACCCTTTTCCTCGACGGGCTGCCGGCGGTCCGATGGCTCACGCTGCCTCCGGAAATCAAGGTGCGTCAAATCAAAGAATACTGTTGATGGAAGTGTTTATATCATTCGTGGGGAAAGGTGGTGGTTGGAAAGTAAACGCAGCACCATCAACCATGCCTGAGAAATTAAATGATGCATCACAGGTCCTTTTAAATGTAAAATTAGTTTGGACTGTTTTGACAAATAGCCACTACACTTATATTTTACTTTCTCTGTCCCCAGATGGAGGTGGAGACTGTGCTCTCTGATTTCGAGTCTTCTGATTTTGGTGAAATGGTAAGAAAATACCACTGACCTTTGTTCGATAACAAGATGTATAATCTTGTAAATTTCATCATCTTGTCAGTCTTTTAATTTTTTGCTCTTTAACAGTCTGAGGACTTTTTTGGCCTGAGGCGTCTGTACCTGATTCTCGGCTCCTGTTTGTTCTACAAGGTTGGTATCTCAATCGAGCCCCCTCCTCCCTGTGACATGCATGTGCATAAACAAAGTGGGACCTTCGGGGGAATACTTATTAAGATATATAATAACGGGTCCATTCAAAGGCACTGAAGCCAGACAGATGTTATGTACTGTTGGTTTATTTTTCTATTTGTCCTGCTGGCTGCGAGCCCTCAACTCCTTATTTACTGACTATTTGCCTGCGTCGTCCGCATGCCCACCCTACAGTCCTACCTGATAGCCAACCACCTGCCCAAAGAGGACCTGCTGGACGTGTGCCTGTACTGCCAGCACTACTGCCTGCTGCCGCTGGCCTCTGAGCAGCGGGTGGGTCAGCTGGTCATCTGGAGGGAGGTGTTCCCCCAGCAGAGAGCCAACAGCAGCACAGTGCCCGGCTACAGCCAGCCTGAAGGACGTCACTTCCTCCTCATCGTTGGATTGGTAAGGGGACGAATCTCCATGTCTTTGCCCATCAGCCATTCACAGTATTGTTTTGTGTATTGCACGGTTTATTTATTTGCACGTATTCCTTTATCTCTCCACCTCAGAGGCACTTCATGCAGTGTGTGCTGTTGGAGGCGGGTGGTTGTGCTTCACCGGCTGTGGGCTCTACAGGCCCCTGATTGTGTTTACGTGGATCAGGTGACCCTTGTTGAGCTGTCTTACATACCATACATGCATCTATTTGAACAAAAACACAACTCCTGTGTCTTTTTTAAATGTTCCCCTTTGGGGAACGATTCTCATCCATTCTCTATGGTAGTCCTAAACCACTACGGATGTAATATATCTTTGCCCACTAGGGGTGCGGCTGTGGAGCCGTTTTACCAGTCAGATGTGATCAGGTTGAACGTATTGAAGTAAATTAATAATGTGTAGTAACATACAGTCTTCTCCTTCCGCTTTTAGGATTTAGTTGTGGTTTAATAGTAGAAATGCTGATGTTGAAGATACCAGACTATTACCGGCAAAGGGAAAAAAAAAAAAGGAACTCCCCGTCGGGGAATCGAACCCCGGTCTTCCGCGTGACAGGCGGAGATACTGTCCACTATACTAACGAGGAAGGTGAACGGTGTGGAAATAAAAGGGTATTTATGCACCTGCCAGAAAAACAGGCGATTTAGCTAAAGTCCCTAAACAGAATCCCATTCATTTCCTATGGTAGTCCTAAACCACTACGGATGTAATATATCTTTGGCCACAGGGTGCGGAGACAACATTTACCCGCCCATCCACCGTCAACATGTAACATATCGAAGAAAATCATTATATATTCATATTTGAAGCCGTCTTCATGGGACTAATAAAGCAATATTATTATTATTATTATTATTAATATTAGCAAAGTTACACGAAGACATGTATTTAGCATTAAGATTCACTAACTGTTCACGGTAAATAAATTACGTTTTGTCTTCCTACCATTAATTCCCTATAGTAGTGCTAAACCACTAAGGATGTAATATATATTTTCCAATAGTTGCGCTACGCAGCGCATGTTCCTAGTTGCATGTAATGAGGTTAAACATCGTGAAGTACATTCCGAACGTTTACTAAGATACTATGTTGCTGCTTTTGGCAAGGAAAATAATGTATGTGTTTGAGCCAGAATGTCCCGACTCAGGCAAAGAAAAAAAGAACTCCCCGTCGAGGAGTCGAACCCCGGTCTTGCTGGCGGCACCTGAGGATTCTTTAGCTAAAATCCCTAAAATGATTCCCATTCATTCTCCATGGTAAGTCCTAAACCCCTACGGATGTAATATATCTTTGCCCACTAGTGGTGCCGTGGAGCCGTTTTACCAGTGAAATGTGATCAGGTTGAACGTCTTGAAGTTAACGTGTACTAACATACGTTCTTCTCCTTCCGCCTTTAGTATTTAGTTGTAGTTAAATAGTAGAAATGCTGATGTTAAAGATACCAGATTGTTACCGTCAAAGGAAGAAAAAAAAGGAACTCCCCGTCGGGGAATCGAACCCCGGTCTTCCGCGTGACAGGCGGAGATACTGTCCACTATACTAACGAGGAAGGGGTGAACGATGTGGAAATAGAAGGGTATTTATTCATCTGCGAGAAACCCGTTAATTTCCTATAGTAGCCCTAAACCACTACGGATGTAATATATCTTTGGCCAGTAGTTGTGCAGTTGTGCAGTGCTGCCGTTTTGCTAGTCAAAGAGTTTCAGTCACAAGACGGGAACCAGCCAGCTGTGTTAACCTTTGGTAAAACAGACAAAGAGACAAACGCCATGAAGTCAACTATGTATTTTCAGGAGATTTTTTAATTACCTTGTTTTTATGTTTTAATTTTTATGCGTGTCTCAAATGTAAACTGCAACTTGACTGGTTGCCCGAGGCCTACAACATACAACATTGCATTCTGCAAAGGGAAATCCCGTGCACGTGCTATATGAAAATAACATTACGTTAATACTCTATCTTACATCCTGGGTCCAGGTGAAGGCCACGCTGCTGCAGCTGGAGGTGTTGGAAGCTGGCATTGAGGAGCGCCTCAACGCACCGCCTACTCCCTGCCTGTCCTGTGCCGACTGGTTCCTCCCTGCTGCCTCCTCCGCCTCCTCATCCTCCTCACCCGTCTTCAGCAAGCTGGCTGGGGCTGTCAAAGGCTCCTCGTCCTCCAGGTCCAGAGGTCGTACCCTGTTTGGGGAGAAGGCACGGAGGTCCAGCCCCCAGAGGAGCCTGGCTGACACCGGGAGCGAGGGACAGATGGATGCCGGGTTGGGATCGGGTCTCAGTCCGCATTCCACCCCGGACTATGCAAGGAAGCTGGGGGGGCGCCGGGACTCGTTGGGATCTGGGGGGTCAGATGGGAGTGGAGGCCTCTTCAAGGTACACTTGCAGTCAACTGCTGAATCTGATATTTTCACCCACTCAGTTTCACGCAAGAAAGGGTGCAAAGCTGCAACGTGGAGCGAATAGATGTGTTGTGTTTTGTCTCACGCTTTTTGCATGTCTTGTTATCAGATCCCCAGAATGAAGCACCCAAACCCGTTCTACCTGGGCACCCTTAAGAAGACCCTGACTGAGAAGGAGGCGGAGGAGATGTACAACACCACAAAGTAAGTGCTGGGGGAAATGTACCATTTTCTCTGCCTCTAGCTGCGTTTGAAATTAATGTTGCTTGAAGTATAAACCTACATTTCATTACTGCGACAGATTGACCTCGGGTGCAGAGAACACTTTGTTCCATTACGTCTTGATGGAAACCGTTCAGGGGATCTTCATCGCGCCGACCCACAGGGAGGTGGCTCAGCTCAGCGGCTCCATCCACCCACAGCTCATCCGCAACTTCCACCACTGCTGCCTTTCCATAAGGGCCGCATTCCAGCAGAGCATGCCCAGCAAGGTGAGTCAAAGCTCTCTGGTTAGAGACTGTAGACTGTAACTCATCCCTCCTCTCACCTGACGCCTCGTTTAGTGGCTTGAGTGTAAATAAGAGCTGTTGCACTGACAAAGTGGAGTTGTAAAAATGCTGACGTTACCGAAACAGACAAAGGAAAAAAAAAAAAAAGGAACTCCCCGTCGGGGAATCGAACCCCGGTCTTCCGCGTGACAGGCGGAGATACTGTCCACTATACTAACGAGGAAGGTGAACGGTGTGGAAATAAAAGGGTATTTATGCACCTGCCAGAAAAACAGGCGATTTAGCTAAAGTCCCTAAACAGAATCCCATTCATTTCCTATGGTAGTCCTAAACCACTACGGATGTAATATATCTTTGGCCACAGGGTGCGGACACAACATTTACCCGCCCATCCACCGTCAACATGTAACATATCGAAGAAAATCATTATATATTCATATTTGAAGCCGTCTTCATGGGACTAATAAAGCAATATTATTATTATTATTATTATTATTAATATTAGCAAAGTTACACGAAGACATGTATTTAGCATTAAGATTCACTAACTGTTCACGGTAAATAAATTACGTTTTGTCTTCCTACCATTAATTCCCTATAGTAGTGCTAAACCACTAAGGATGTAATATATATTTTCCAATAGTTGCGCTACGCAGCGCATGTTCCTAGTTGCATGTAATGAGGTTAAACATCGTGAAGTACATTCCGAACGTTTACTAAGATACTATGTTGCTGCTTTTGGCAAGGAAAATAATGTATTTGTTTGAGTATTTATTTTTCCGACTCAGGCAAAGAAAAAATGTGAAAGAAACCCCCCGTCGAGGAGTCGAACCCCAGTCTTGCTGGCGGCACCTGAGGATTCTTCAGCTAAAATCCCTAAAACGATTCCCATTCATTCTCTATGGTAGTGCTAAACCACTACGGATGTAATATATCTTTGCCCACTAGTGGTGCCGTGGAGCCGTTTTACCAGTCAGATGTGATCAGGTTGAACGTCTTGCAGTTAACGTGTACTAACATACGTTCTTCTCCTTCCGCCTTTAGTATTTAGTTGTAGTTGTAGTTGTAGTTTAATAGTAGAAATGCTGATGTTAAAAACACCAGATTGTTCCCGTCAAAGGAAAAAAAAAAAGGAACTCCCCGTCGGGGAATCGAACCCCGGTCTTCCGCGTGACAGGCGGAGATACTGTCCACTATACTAACGAGGAAGGGGTGAACGGTGTGAAAATAGAAGGGTATTTATGCATCTACCAAAAACCTGGGGATTTAGCTAAAATCCCTAAACAGAATCCCATTCATTTCCTATGGTAGTCCTAAACCACTACGGATGTAATATATCTTTGGCCACAAGGTGCGGAGACAACATTTACCCGCCCATCCACCGTCAACATGTAACATATCGAAGAAAATCAATATATATTCACATTGGAAGCCGTCTTCATGGGACTAATAAAGCAATGTATTGTTATTATTATTATTAGCAAAGTTACACAAATACGTGTATTTTGCATTAAGTTTCACTAACTGAAGTTTGCGGTCAAAGTTCACGGCAAATAAATTATGTTTTGTCCTCCGACATTTACCCGTCCATCCAACCCGTCTTAGTGAATGTCAGTTCAGATAAAACATGTAAAAGTAAGTCATTAAAAAATGAGTAGTACGTTGGGCGGAAAGTCATAATTAATGAATTACGCTCCTCGTCTTCCCTTCTGCAGGGCCGGCCTCGGGGCGGAGGGTGGGGTCTGGGCCCCGTGAAGGAACAGGGGGTCCTGTTTCAATGCAAACCCGAAAACTGGACCGACCAGAGGAAGCCCGCTCCCACCATGACTTACTGGGTCATAGGGTACGCAAACTTTCACTATTTGGATATACACAACCCCTATTACATATTACATATGGTGAGGGATTCGAGTCAAAGCCCTTCTTTCCTTGTGTGCCCATCTTGTAGGCGGATGCTGCTGGAGCCCGTCCCTCAGGAGTTCTACGTGTGTTTCCATGACTCGGTGGCAGAAGTTCCAGTAGAGATGGCCTTCAGACTCTCTTTCGGCCTGGCCTTGTGATCTCAACGTCCCAGTTCCTGTTTCACCTGTACCACCAAGGCCCTTGTTGAAAAGAACCAGATAAAATGTGGGACTGTTTACAACCAATTAACGGTGTTGCACGAGTCTGTGCGGAAACCGGGTGAATAAGGTTTGTTTGCAGTGTTGAAAAGCCTTTCCAGTTGTTACTTAATTTAATGTGTACAGTTTTGTATGGAAATTGAGTAATTTCTCAAAAGAGTGGAGATTAAAGAATGAATATGGTTTGTGTTTTATTATTTTACAACGTAAAACATAATTATCGACCAAATAGACAATGCTAGTGGAAATAATGCTTATTTTTTCATGTGACAAAAATATTTATGTGGTCTTCAACAAACTGGAAATCATATTATCTTTGGTGCTAAACTTTTTAATTCTTTTATAATGTACATAATTGAATTCGAAAACAATCATTATTAATGACACAGCACATGAAAAATCCACATTCAGTTAAAAAAAAAAAAAAAGACAAATGTCCGGTTGCATTGGGCAACAGAAGCGCCTTCGTCTGGCTAATGTCCGTCCCCTTTCGCGTCTATGCGGCGCTCTGAGCGAGCAGCAGGTTGGCCTCGTAGCACCGCAGGCTGCAGAGAGGAACCCCGGTCTTCGAGCACGAGTACTTCTTGCGGTTGGTGCAGCCGTGGACCCCGCAACTTGCCGGGGCCGCCGGCGGAGGACAGGGAGGCGCCGGCGTCGGCGCCGTGACCCCGGCGGGGAAGGAGACGGCCATGCCCAGGGCGCAGTCGCTGTACCGGATCATGGGACACTGGTTCTGCTTGGACTTCCTCTCCCTCATGCTCTTGATCTTGGCCTTGCTGGTTTTCGTCAGCCTCTCTATCGTCTGGTTCTTGCTGTCTTCCGCCTTCTTGGCCGCCTGCAGGCGTCTCTTCCTGGCTCGCTCCTCTCGCTTCTGCATCATCTCCACAGTCATCTCCTTCTCCTTGTAACCCATGGGGAGCTCCAGGAGAGGCTGGCTCTGCTGCTTGTGTAACAGGGCTTTCTGAACACACACACACACACGAAAAAAAGGATTATAGCAACATCGCCAGTTTCTTTTTAATCAATGGGGCACTAAAGTACATTCTGCCTCACCTGTCTGGCCGTGAGCAAAGACTCGTCCACCTCCTTCTTCAGCTCCCCGTTGTCGTCGAGCTCTCCCTTCTCCAGAGCGTCCAGCCACCTCTCCTCCTCGTCCACCGGCACGCCGAGCATGGAGTCGGAGTCTATGTCTGGCACAGGGCATGTGGCCAGGTTACTGTCTTCATCTGACACAGAACAAACACCAATTTATTGTTTCGACCAGGACCGTGTCACGAGGGATTTGAATGTTGGGGAACAAATGTATCCGCTAATACGTCTGTGGGTGTCGTCTTTATGTACAGCTTTATGAAAGCCGTCCATATTAGAGGTATTTTAGAAAGCCAGCGTTTTTGCATGATTAAGTTAATGTACATATTTTCATTAATGCATTATAGTTCATGATCTTAGTTGTAGCCCTAGCTACTGTTCCGTTACTTCGTGACCACTTTCTTAGTGTGTACTGACTGGTACACATAGTTCTTTCTTTCTTGTAGGAGGCCAAACAGATAAAGTGTACAGTATTCACAAGAAAGAATCAAAAACAGTTCGACTGTCATTCAACTTTGGACTTGTGACACTTAGTAAACGAGGGAGGGAGCGGTGTTTACGTCAGCAAAAATACAGTTAGAAACTAACATTAAAGTGCATTTAGAAACCGGGAGGGGTGGGGGGGGCGTTTAAGTCCAGCAAAGGGCAACAATGCTTCCTACATGGCATGAGCAGATTTTGAATAAAGATAACGATGTACATTACACATATTAGTTGGTTACATTCAAAGACATTTTTTGTCTTGGGAATGAAAACAAAACAAAATGTGTACATTTCTGCCCATTTTAACCCTCCTTTCTTACATTTCAACATAAAATCATAGTTTTAACTGTAAAGCATTTACAGCAGCAATTACAGAAGTCGTTTTTGTAAATTACTGCAGTGTGTAACAATTTTCGGTGCATGTTTGGTTTTCTTTCAGTGTAACAGTGCAGAGAACTCTGCATTAAATAAGTTGTTTAATCAAAAGAAAAACCTAGTATTTTAATATTAAATTATTGCAGGCTTACCCAACCAGGCCCGATACTGCTCCAAAGGCACAGACGGCTCATCGTCGTCATCATCATCATCGCCGTCCTCGTCATCATCATCATCGTCGTCATCATTATTATTATTAATAATCATCAAGGGAGAGGGAGGACACGCCACACCGGGATGCACGGTGAAGGTAGGAACACTGTTACAGACAGAAAACAGAAGCTCTGTGACCGATTGGGTCTGGGTGAAGACGCGCATGCCGTCGACGGTCCCCCACCAAAGCGTTCGCCTTCGCCGTCCCACCTCACCTCTTGGTCCCCAGAGTCTGTCCTCCCAGCTTGATCTTCAGTCGGAGCTGCGGGGGAGGACGAGGAACCGCGACGGGCTGCGGGGCCTCTGCGAGGCTGTGGTGCTTCCTCTTGTGCTTCTTGTGCTTCTTGTGTTTCCGTTTGTGCACGCTGTGCAGGCTGGAGCAGCCTTCGCCTGCAGAGGGGGAGGCCAAAGACCAACGCAATAAACATGGATGAACTAGCAGATAATGGCGGCTTTTAGACGTTTTTCCCCATTTCATAACCATCAAGAAGATTTACATGCAGACTTCTGATCTTGCACTGTGCATTTTGTCTATATATGTCAAGTATGGTGTTTACAAATGTAGAAATTCGTAAAATAAAGGAAAGTACTGCGAGAACCGGGCACTGATAGCAGATAAAACGCTCCCAGGTAGGAGTCTGCTGTGTTAGTGTTGAGAAAAACTAAGAAAGCGGCCATGAAGTGGAACCAACAACTTACATGAGGATGTACGTTTATGAGAAGGCTTAAAAATGCGTTACGTTGAATAGCCATGGCTGCGGCATAATTGCGCCGTTCTACAGTATGACAGATACAATTAATATCGCATACTTACCAAGAAACCTGGGGCGAATCATGTCTTTTCTTTTCCCCATTGGAACGACGACGAGGGTGTAAAAGCAAAGAACAGGAGCGTCGGTCTGCGGCTTCACATCTCAAAGTGTGTCTGCAGAGAAGAGAAACACACCTGTTGCCTCAATGCAGCGTAGATTACAAAAAAAAATTACTTGAAGTGAATGTTAATGTGCTGTATTCGGCATTATACCCGAATATAAACCGTGCAATGCTTACAATATATTTAGTAAATGATAGGCCCGTTGACTTCACGTTACCTTATTTAGCCGAGAGAGCGCTCACGTTCTCCATTACGCATCCTGAACAAAACCCCATTTGGGAAAAATACTATAGTTACCACACAAAAAGAAAAAACCTAATACAGTGTACAAAACGAAGGCAATGTGGAATATAACTGATTTACATTACGTTTATGGGCAGCAGCTAACTAGTTAGCTAGACTAAGCTATGATAAAAACACGGAAGTTGATTTACGTCATTTCCTGTCAGTTTGAGCCCTTGTGTTCGTTGGACTTCCCTCTCTAGGAGGGGATACTAAAATAACCAGCGGTTTCCGCTTTACAACGTGAACGTTTACGACGTTTTGAGTAATGAATCGGAGAATACAGAATTACGTGTAACATCAATTTCAACAAAAAGACGAAAAACATGTCAGCAAAGTAATGGAACCGCAACACTGCGAGTATTTTTTTTTTCTAGACATCCTGGGTAAGGTAGTTCGCTTTACGATCACCGGACATGAATACCATCGACGTCTTGGTGGTTACCCAGAAGCCACCGGGGCTCTACAACTGTGACACGCAAGGTCAGTGACAAAGCTGAACGTGGTCGAGTTAAAGCCGTTGTGTCGTCTTTATACTCGTTGTTAACCTGCTCAGCGTATCGTACATGCAGAGGGCCGCTGAAAAAAACAATATATTCATCATCATTCTAGGGTAAATAATCATGATTTCATAACTTCACAGGAATCATGAATTACGCTCGGTTTCTCACCGCTGTGAGCGCAGCTAGAAAGCCCTCCCCCATCCGGATGCTGAGTAAGTATTCATCTACTGCGCCCCTCCCCCGAAACAGCTCCTATCAACAACTCCTGCAACTGGTCACCACAATATCAGCAGATACAGATGCTGACACAGGGAACCTCCTCAAAATCATACTATTCTCATGTCAATTAATGCAACGCTTTGGTGACGCGTGTCATTGTATTTTGCACACATCTTAATACACAGGCGTTACCTTTTACACGCACTGCTGGAGTTAGATCTATTTTATCTTTGCATCTCCGTTTCTCTGCCCGGATGAAGCCGAGCTGCAGCAGCGGTCGCCTGCGTCCCTGATCTCTTTGGCCGGTGGCGCGCCCAACCCCGACACCTTCCCCTTCCGGACGGCGTCCATCGAGGTGAAGAACGGGCCGACGCTCACCTTCGATGAGGCCACGATGAAGAGGGCACTGCAGTACTCGGCCTCCAAAGGGTGAGGCATCGGAACGTCAGCAAATAAACAAATTTTATGCCCCTCAAAACACTTTTCTCAGTAAAACTACCCAGCAACTGAAAATAGCAAAAAGGGAAATGCACAGTATTTTTTTTATAAAAAAAAAAAAAGAGTATTTAGTGCAGTGAGTCTAAGTTGCGTTCCTACGTAGGATACCCGAGCTGCTGACGTGGATGAAGAGCCTGCAGAAGGACCTCCACAAGCCGCCGACGAAGATGGACATGTGTGTGACCACGGGGAGCCAGGAAGGCCTCTGCAAGGTACCGCCGCCGCCCTTTACTGTAGCCAAGGATCCTGCAAAGACATTACGTTAAATACATTCTTACCCGTGCGTCAGCTTGGCCTATGACAAATTCTTTTTTGTGTGGTTTAGGTGTTTGAGATGCTGGTCAACCCCGGGGACAACGTCCTGCTGGACGCACCCACGTATTCGGGCACACTGGCAGCGGTGAGAGCGCTTTAGTTTCAACAACAACAACAACAACGCACACAGTAACTGGAGCCGCCGTGACCCTCCGACCTTCTGCGTTCGCCCGCAGCTTCATCCGCTCGGCTGCAACCTGATCAACGTCCCCAGCGACCAGCACGGCATGATACCCGCTGCGCTGAAGGAGGTTTTGTCTCGCTGGGACGCCTCAGAGGTCCACAAGCCCGGCAGCACCGCCCCCAAGGTCCTCTACACCATCCCCAACGGAGGGAACCCCACCGGTGCCTCCATGACCACGCAGAGGAAGCAGGAAGTGTACGAGGTTTGTTTCCCCCCACCCCCTCGCAAGAGTCACAAAACAATTAGTGAGTCCTAAACAGGACTGCATGCACACACTGCGTATGATTTCTGAATCGCTTATTAATGCGGCCTGTTATGAGGTTCATCTCTGTGTGGTTTCCTGCTAAAGATCTCCCCGTCTGTTTAAACAGCTGGCCAGGCAGTACGACATGCTCATCATCGAGGACGACCCGTACTACTTCCTGCAGTTTGACAAGGTTTGTCAAAGAAACTGTGAAATTGTTCATTGGTCTCGCTGCTTTATAGGCTGACCTTTTGGAACAGTGCAAACTCAGTCATTCATTATTTCTCACGTCGTCATTCATTTGCAGCCGTGGTCTCCCACGTTCCTCTCCATGGACGTGGACGGGAGGATCATCAGGACCGACTCCTTCTCTAAGATCCTGTCTTCAGGGTGAGTGTGTATATGTGTGTGTGTGTGTGTGTGTGTGTTTCCATGTTTTAATGTGCTGCTGTTAATCTTGCGTTCGTTCCAGGCTGAGAATAGGCTTCGTTACTGGTCCCAAGCCGCTGGTGGACCGGGTGGTGCTGCACATCCAGGCCTCCACGATGCACACCAGTACCTTCACGCAGGTGAATCAAACATTACTCTGTCCACACATTGCATAACTGATACACGGCCATCTTTGATGCTTTCTGTGTGGACAACCCAACATTAAAATAGGCAAAACCGAAACACGCAATGCGAGAACGAGAACTGCAGATTGAGCCAGACAGTCGCGTTACTTCCTCAAGCGACAGCAGCCACACGTCAGGGCGGTGTGCAGCATGCGGAGTCTTCCAGAGCACTCCGCTTCGGTTCTCCTCCCCTCAGGCACGACGCATAAGCATTATCCCCCCCGGGGAGGAGGGGGGGCGTCGTCACGCTGCAGCTGGAGCCAAAACAGGACCTGGTGCAGCGTCGCGTTAAAGGAGATTCATTAGGATCCGCTTTGATTGGATCCTCGTCTAATCTGGACTCAAAAGTTGGCAATAACTCACAAAGATTCTAAATTGGAAACGTGTCCTGGCAGAAAACCAACATCATTGACAGAGAACAGGTGTGCACTTTGGTCCCACGGCCCCTTTTCACACGTTACGTTGTGCCTCCCTTCAGCTCCTGGTGTCCCAGTTGTTGCACAGCTGGGGCCAGGAGGGCTTCCTCCAGCACATAGACGGGTACGTTGCATATCGAAGTGCTGACGGATCCATTTCTTAACGCCCACGGTGCCGTCAAAAACAAGGCGGCCATTGTTGTGGCGACGCGTGACGCGGTTTCTGTTTCCTCTGACAGGGTGATTGAGTTTTACAGGAAACAACGCGATGCCATGATCAGCTCTGCAGACAAATGGCTCAGAGGTTAGTAATCAGACAAGACACACACACACACACCGTGCATTTTGATTGTCCATTCTGTAGATTTGGGGATATTGGAGATTGAATATAATGTCAATATTAATTCTGGAAAAACTCCCCTGTCTGTTTACAATGTTGAAATCTAATTCTGTATCTGTAAGTGTGACACAATATATCAGCATGTCCAATCAGCAACATCAAAAGTAGATTTTGTGTAAATGGTAACATGAAGTGATTTAGTCCCCTTGAATTATTATGACGCTTTCGGTTTGGCTCCTTAGAAAGAGAAAATGTTCTGTTTTTGTTTTCATTCAGAGCAGTACACCTAGTGCCCACTTAAGGAACTACATGTCCAGAGCATTTCCACGTTATCTTGTAACAACCACTGCATTTTGTGAGAGGTTCAACTACATCAATACTCTCAGGATGCAGTTCAAGCGATAAGAATTGTTTTAGAAGATGAACTGACAAAAAACGACAAAACGAGGGAAACCCTGACATGCGCCAGGAAGCAGACACACATGTTCTTCCTCTCCTCCGGTGTGCGTTTTGTGATAGATGTAGCGGAGTGGCACGCCCCGTCAGCCGGCATGTTCCTGTGGATCAAACTAAAGGACGTAGCCGACACGCAACAGCTGATTGTGCAGAAAGCCTTGGAGAAAGAGGTCAGTGCACAATGTGTTCCTATTGTATTTCTGTCCAACACCTCACATATTAATCTTCTCGGGGCTCAACGTGGAACCAACCAAATTCACTGAAGGTCAACGTGTACACGATGTGCTCTTAATATGCAAAAAACAGGTACCCAGAATGCATTTCTGTGTCTCTCTGGTTGTGAGCAGATGTTTTGGCAGCA
Organism: Apeltes quadracus; assembly: GCA_021346845.1. Lineage (NCBI taxonomy): Eukaryota > Metazoa > Chordata > Actinopteri > Perciformes > Gasterosteidae > Apeltes > Apeltes quadracus. The sequence continues at coordinate 2,361,932 of CM037923.1, read as the reverse complement.
GGCCGGTTTCGTGTTTGGACAGAGTGAAGGGTGGGGAATATAAAGTGGCTATTGCGTGCACTGTGAGTGAGTTTAGCCACTGACACACACAAACACACACTCACACACACACACATACGCACATACACACAAACACACACACACATACACACATTTGTAAATCCTTGCTAGCAGATATACGATTAGCTGAGTATAAACAAGAGTGGGTACAATCAGGCTTTTCCAAGGTTTTGCACACTTTCCTCCACACAGCAGATAGCAAAGACTCCTGAGTCCCCCTCTTCTGTGCTAATAAAGCAGCACTTTGGATTAGAAGAGAGTCTTTTATCTTTCCTGTGAGTTAATCTATAATGATTGCAGGTCTGTCTCTGTTGTATGCGTTGGGTTGAGACAAGACATCAGGGATTTTGGATAAGAAAGTAGAAGAGCGATGCTTATCTTGTATTTGTTGCCACAGCCAGAAGTGGGTTAGCGTAGCTTAGCACAAAGACTGGGAGCAGAGGGAAAGAGCTAGCCCTGCTGTGTACGCAGGATAGAAATGACCATAGACAATCAAATGGATGGTTTATGTGGTTTCTATAACTAAAACATGTTGATTATGTTTCTTTAATTATAAACACAACTAATTGTCTCGCTTGCTCCAGTACTGAGGTGGCGTATGTTTGCATGTCTGCTAAAAGGTGCTGCTGGTCCCTGGAGGTGTCTTCATGATCAACAGTAGCGACCCGTGTCCTTATGTCAGAGCGGCCTTTTCTCTCTCCACACCAGAGCAGATCGATGAGGTAGGCGCGCGCACACACACACACACACGGACACACACACACATCTATGCACTCATGCTCTATTATGACTCAAATCTGTCCCAATCATTTCAACAGGCTTTCAGAAGACTCTCTTCTCTCATCAAGGAGGCTTTATGATCAAACGTTGGATTATTTTTGAAGGCTTCTATTTTTAAATACCTAAGTTTGAATGTATTTGGAGTCTGTGTGACCCCCCCCCCCTTCATGCCCACACAGTGAAGAAGAGGAGAAACTTGTACTTATTATGTTATTGATTATTGAAAGCCATTTGTAGCAGTGAGTTGCACTACACAGGGAGGTTGTTTTTATGTTTTACATGTACAAAAGAGTAAACTACTTTTGACTAAATCATCTTTTAGCTTGGATTTCAGGTCAAAAGTTGTTAACTATATTGTGAGACGGTTTCACAATAAAGTTGTTCTTCAAAGCACAAATGTTGCAGGAAACTTCCCCTTCCTTTATGCCTGTTTCCTTTTCCTTTGTGCGTGTGCTGATACGAGGCCCTTTTGAGAGCAGAATGACCGAGCCCTCTGAAGTGTTTGTGTAAAGCTCGAGCCGTAAAGGATAACTGGGTCACAGGATCAGCTTAAAAAGAAGACAAAAGAACACTTACGGTAAAGAGAGGTTTTAAAATTCCAAAGACTTAAGCATCGCTCCTGTGAATACGCTTAATTAAAACCGGGTTAAAACTGACGCTGAGAGAAATTAAGTTAAAGCATGAAGCAAAAAGGGCAGAAAAAGAAAAAGAAAGCTCTCACAAAATCTAAAGTTTGATAAACACCAGAACACAAACAATCCCCTCCGTGTGTCTATACATAGATGGAGCATTATTTACTTATTCATTGACTGTTTGACCGAGTACAGAGTACAGAGTATTTGTTTTAGACTGTGACTTCAAGGTCAGTGAGCTATCAACTGTGGCACACAAACCAACCGTGCAGATGACCCTGACCCGGCCGCATTTAGAGGCAAACGGACAGTCCATTCACCTGTCATTATACGTCTGAAAGCAACTGTGCACCGAGACGCAACCTGCACCACAAAATCAAATGCACTTGAGCTCGACGTGAGTCGAGATTCAAGTTCCGTCGGCCTCCCTGGTGGTCGATTGGCACACTGGGAAGCTGTCCAGATCCTGCTGCGGTGCTCTCTCTGCGGGATCCTCGAGAGGCCGGGCTGCACAAACACACAACATGAATACAGATGGGTTACAAATTCAATTGCACAACTACAGGAAATGCCAAATCTTTGGAACAGCTGCTGGAATCTCTCATGTGATTGAGTACTTCCAAGCTGCACGTATCAGTTACAAGTGGATCAGATGACCAGCACACCAAGAGTTGGTGTGACAGGGGTTGCTCATGGCAACAATTCCACTGGAAATAATCACCCAACTCTCCTGTTCTCATCTTTATGGATGATCTTTAGGTGGAAGACAGATTTTTCATTCAGTACTGTGCTGAAAAGACGTAACAGTCTTTAACTGCGTCGTCGTAATAGTGTAACAGGCCTACGTGTTCCCGTTGTTGTCGCACTTGTTTCCCGGCAATGCAACCCGAGCAACTTGCCGTCGTTGCCTCCGGGGTTGCCGCTCGGTTCCGTTCCGGGAGGGGAGGGCATGGGGGAGGATGGAGATGCGGCGTAAAGGAGCTAAAGACGGATAGGTGTTCCCCTGCTAGGACCGTCCACCGCGATGGAAGGGTGATGTGAGTAAGAAACCGTTTGACGGGTTTTCAGTCGCTCCCTTGGCGGTTAGCGTCATTTCTTTTGAGCCCCTCTGACGTCGACGTTTGAGCCTGTGACGTCGACGTTTGAGCCGGCCGGACCGTTGGGGCTCGCAAGGGAAGATTACTGCGTTATCGGGGTAAATTCTGTATTCTTTTTTTTAACGGTCTCTTCCGATGATTCTGGCTGTTATCGGGGATGTATATTCACCTGTAGCTCCACAGGTAAATCGTCTTTGGTCTTGTAATCGTTAGCTTAATGTTTGAGTGCCGACTTCGTTCCAGAAGCGTCCCGTGATGCAAAAAAACAGCAGTCCAGCAAATAGCCGTGTCCCACTCCCTTGTTTTGTGATGTCTACCGATTTAACGTCTTAAACGGCAACGGGATCTTTACAAATTCATTCTCGCACCGAACGGCTCGCATTCGCTCAATATGTACAGTTAACTAACGAGCCGTTGCCGTTTGCATCAAATGGCTGACGACGTTCCATCGATGGGGTCTAGCTAAGTCCGCGCAACGAAACGAGCGAGAGATTAGACGGCGCCGCCAGGGCGCTCCGTTATGTTGCAGCGGGGCTCTTTTCTTTTACGTTCATCGAGCTAATGGCTGCCACACAGGAGACTACTAACGTTACGGATGATCTACTGCGTCGTCACATCGAGTTATTGATAGTTAGATATGTCTTATTGGACTCTAAGGTAACGTTAACCTAGCAGTGTACGCGCATTTTAGAGATACCAAAAATATAATACATTGGTTATGTCAACGTCAGCCAAACATACATGAACGTGATCTTTTTGCTGATACAAGAGGAAGGGCGGTTTGACAACGAGGAGTTAATTGTGCGCTGACTGTGACGTAGGTGATTCTGAGCAGCAGCCTACTCGAACAAAGTCAGTAACCAAAAATTATGCAATCACTTGTACTCCTCTCTGTTTTTATATGATTCCAAGTTGAATGTCTTTGTATTTAGTACTTTAAATTGTTAACTACTATACTATTAAATGGTTATTAACGACGATAAGGCGCAATCCTGGCCTCTTATCATAACTGTTTGTTCCGGCTGCTGAGCATCGAGCGGACAGGTGGTTTTGTCATCTCAGACTAACACGAGCTCCCCTTCTCCTTTTCTAGTGAGATGTTTCAAGCCACAGACCTGATTACCGAATTGCCTTCTACCATCGAGAGATAGCCAGTCTGCTGGATGGAGACCCAGGAGGAATGACAGCGCCTCCTTCCCCTCGGACGATACACAAAATGCACCGGAGCGGCGGATTCGTTTTCCTTGTCCTGGCGTCCCTCGTCGCCTCACGCGGCACCGGGGCCTTCTCGGGGGACACGGACGGAAACCGCACGGGAGACGGCAACGCGACGGAGGCCGGCTTCGTCCCGGCCGTGTTCACCAAGGTGAAGCAGATCATCGCCCGGGAGGGGAGCTGCGCCGTGATCGATTGCAATGTCACCGGAGAGCCGTTCCCCAGCGTCCAGTGGTTCAACTCCCATGGAGAGCGTCTGGACACCGAGATGAACGGTGAGACAGATCGTACATTTCTTTTCAACCTCGGTTTCCTGTTCTCTTTGCTTCTGGCACGGCCCCGCCGCAGCTTTGTTTTCTATTTCGTTAGCGGCGAATGCAAGATGAGAGTCAGGTTTATTATTGGCTATGAGTGAGGCCTCTGAGAGTTAACAATTAGACATTTTAACTGCATTTGGAGCCAGTTAGTCAGTAGTCGGTACACGCTAAGGTACACGCTGGGGTCGGTTTCCATCAGCAAGTAGAGTCACCAAGGTTTTAAGTGAACGACCACTGAAAGAAACTGAGCTATCGATGTGAAAAAAAATGATTTTAAGAAACCTCCCGATGGTGTCGTTCACAGCTCAGTGTGGATTAACATGGTTCGCATACTCTGTATTTCAAAACTTTAAAGCTTCGCCGGGGGACAATTCCAAGATACAGGTACACAATATAAAATAGCCACACATCCATCTTATTCCCCCCTAAGACTTGGTATGGCCTGCTGCCTTGCTCTGTGACAGAAATTAACCCGGGAGTCATAGGAAGGCTTGAAAAGCCCGCACATTATATTTTTAATTTAGAAACTGTCAAAGATAACCAGTGAATTAAACTGGCACTGCAAAAAAAGACACAGGTGCATTGGGACAAAGACGTGCGTGTGGTCTTGGAGAACAGTACTTGCAGCTGCTTCAATGCACCTCATATGTCACTGATCAATCAGGGACCAATCAATAAGTGTTCAAATATCCCACGTCTCTTTCCAAGAGAAAAGAGGAAATGTTAACATGTTGGAGCTACAGTCAAAGGACAGGAGATGTCAGCTCCTGGTCGAGTCTCTTTACAGTCATGGTTATGAGAATAGCTGTCAGAGCTTATAAACTCATGTCAGGTTCTGAAAAAAAGAGATATTATATCTTATATTCAGGGGACCTTGGATCACAGGAATGGTGACAAAAGCAAGAGAGAAAAAACAAGAGCGAAGAAATTGTGTCGTTTTAATTGGGGTTCCAGCGTGACAAGTCCTCATGCTCACGAGGGGAAAGTTGCCTCAATTAATGCACATTTGCATTAGCGGCAGCAGTGATTACTTTATCACTGGGATGTCAGGCGTTTACCAATTAAATCGAGGAAACCATTCAGCAGGTTTTTACTGCCGAGCCCCCGCCGTTCGCGCTTTGAATATCTTGAGAGCGACTATTTGGATGCTTCCCCTAGCAGGGCCTGTTGAAGCCTGCCTCTAGAGAGGAGAGGCAGCGCTGTCATAACGGCCCACAAACCGTCTGCACCACCGCGCAGCCTCTGCCACGCAGTCAGGGAGCTGCAGACCTGCAGACCTGCAGACCTGCACCACTTCACTCCGTGATGAACGCTCTATCTTCTTATCTAACCCCCCTCACCCACATTCCCCCCCACCAGAAAGCAAATAAGCCTGTTTCAAAAATGTGTAACCGTTCATCGGAACTGCACGAAGGCTGTCACATCACGTCGTAGGTCGACTGGTTTATCGGTCAGAATAACTACCTCGTGGCTTTGATAAGAGCTGATAACCTAAGCAAACAATAAAGTGCTCTCCAAACATACCGCAGTGTGCAAATACACACGCTCATAAACTGAACACACACACACACACGGGAACAATTGAAAAGATTTAAGACAATTTTAATACAGACTCCATCAGGACCCTCTTAGGGAGTTTTGACTGACCAGCTGGCCATTTTACATTTCATCAAACATTTCCTGAAGGTCGTGGTTGGTTAACTCATTTTGTTAGTTTGAAAGCTTGTGCGCTTCAACAAATTGTAACACTTTTTTTTGGTTATTTGAGAGAACTAGTTCTTCAATGATGTTCTGACGCTTATTTAGCTCAACCACCCTAATCAACAGATTGTTTCAGCGCACAGAGCAGTGCCGGCACCTGTTTAAATATTGAAGGCCCAGCTGGAATAATAAGGTCAAACTCTGATACAAATACACATGATGCACTGACAGGACCACATCCAGTGGCTTCACATGTCAGAGGAAGTGTGGAGGTAAGCTCAGGTGAAGGCTGATCCAGACAACGTGTTCTCTTGAGCTGTCAGACTGCATATAAGAAGTTAAAACAGTCCAGCGTAGGCACATCTGAGTGAGCCGAGTTCCCCTTCTAAAAGCCCTCCGTCAGCTGCAAAAACACCGCCGCCGGAGAGTTTACTGACGAGTCACACGGCAGATGCATTGAGTTTAAACTTCGCGTGAGTAATGGAGCTTCTGTAAAGACGAAAGGATTTTAAAAGAGCTCAGGAGGTCCGGCAACGGCAGCAGGAGCCGTGCTTTGGTTTAAGTATTCGTACCACTCACGCCGGTTTTGAGAATTGTTTCAGTGTTTTTTTTTTCTCTTTTTATTTTACTCATCACCTCCCTCCGTCTCTCCTCTGCAGCGGAGAAGTGGTGGCTGCTGGACACCGGTGTCCTCAACATCACCGGCATTGAGTTCGCCGACCGCGGAAAGTACACGTGCATGGCGTCCAACTCGCACGGCAGTTCCAACTGCACGGTGACGCTGCGTGTGGTCATCACCAAAGGCGACATGGGCGTTTACTACATGGTGGTCTGCCTGGTCACCTTCACCATCATCATGGTGCTGAACGTCACGCGCCTCTGCATGATGAGCAGCCACCTGAAGAAGACGGAGAAGGCCATCAACGAGTTCTTCCGCACCGAGGGCGCCGAGAAGCTGCAGAAGGCGTTCGAGATCGCCAAGCGTATCCCCATCATCACCTCGGCCAAGACGCTGGAGCTCGCCAAGGTGACGCAGTTCAAGACCATGGAATTTGCGCGGTACATCGAGGAGCTGGCGCGCAGCATCCCGCTGCCGCCGCTCATCATGAACTGCCGCACCTTCATGGAGGAGATCCTGGAGGTGGTGGGGGTGGAGGAGATGAGGCACACCTTCGTCCGCGCGGCGCCCGAGGGATGCCGCGACACGGTCAGCCGGGCCATCGGCGGGAGGGACGTCTTCACCATCCTGCAGGAGAGGGAGATGGGGCGGGAGCGCAGCGAGTCTCCCGCCGCCGACTCCGACAACTCGTCGGTCCAGGAGCAGCCGCAGCACATCGCCATCCAGGTGTCGGTCCACCCGCAGCTCGCCGCCAGCACCTACTGCAGCATCGAGGCGGCGGCTCAGCCAGAGGCGGCGCCCTCCTCGCCTCCTCCCCCTTCCTCCCCCCCACCGCCACCCGCCCCCGTCGACCAGGAGGAGCAGCCCGAGGAGGAGAGAGAGGAGGAGACGGAGCAGGACGTTGAGGAGGAGGCGGCGCCGGAACCAGCAGAAGCGAACGACACCCCCCCGTGTCAGGTGTTTTACGAGAGCCACGTGTGACGAGACAAACCGGGCGTAAAAAAAATAAGAAAAAGGGTCAACTTTTTAATTTCATTTTTGGAGACAATCACATTTTTATTCATCCTTTCCCCAAGCGTAACTATATAAATGATAAATGATAAAAGTATAAATCATGAGGTTTTTTAGACACTTGAGCAGGTTGTTCACTCTGGACTAGCTTGAATGTACTAACATTAGCAACGCAATTAGCAGCGATTAGTAGAGACATCTCCTGTGTTGGTTTGCATAGCTCAGACTATTATTTAAAGAACATGGGCACTTGACTCACAGAGGGGAAATGATTTCTCAGCTTTTAGTCTCCTACCTAGCCGGGTTTTTTATGTTGGACACCAGAAATCTGCCTGGAGCTGCTCTCCGTGCCGCTTTGCTATCTGAACCACGGAAGCTTCCTCAAACCGCTTCCAAGGATTCACGTCCAGCCGCCATCACGGCGCCGTTACCGCACGAGAGAGATGCATGCTGGACCAACAGCTTGGTCACCATTTCACGATTGTTGGGCTTCCTGTGAGTGAGCCGGGTAGATCTGAGTGTGCAGTATATTTCCCAACGGGGTCAAACCGACGTCTGGGTAAAGTTCTTGTCTGTTTCCTTTTAAATATTTTGAGTATTATTCCTACCCGTCGTGGTGTGGTTTTGTCTCGGCTAGTTTAAGGAGCTTTTAAAATACCGTTTGTCTTCTTTCACCCTCAGTGTAGAAGAGTTGCTTTGTTTTTCTCTCTGTGCAGTTTTAGGTTTTGGATTTAAACCCCTCACTCGGTCTCAGCATCGTCTCGCCTCTGCACAAGCTTCCCTGTACAGTTGCATTCCTGCTGCATGTGTAGGTGGACAGTGAGACTCAAAGGACTCTTTCTTTGCCCGGCAAACGCTCCAGTCTGATAGTGACCATGAGCTGGATGCTCTTCTGCTCTTTCTGGTCTTCATGAGATGGCTGCTCTTCTTTTTTTCTTGTAGTGGATTAAAATGAAAGTGCCGTGTTAAAACAATAACGTTGTTTCCGATGTTTGGTCCGTTGTGTTACATCCGTCAGTCTCACAAACGCGGATTACTTAAAACTAATATATGTGTAAACATAAATAAATAAGAGAAATCTCTAAATCGTCAGACAATTATACTGCAGCGAGGTGGTAGCTGTAAACACTAAAAACACATTATGAGATCAGCCAAGATTACTGTCTTAAACTCTGGAAACAAACACTAAAGTGCAGGTAAGTTATATTCTGACAATGAAAAAAGAAAACATTATTTTAAAGATTTAATAATGCACTTTTTTTGCATAATATTTCCAGTTGAACGTCTTTACAGTCCATTTCTTTCCAGCAACGAGCAACAGAACTGTGAGTAATTACATACATGCTATTAAAAAAATGATGACATTTTTTAGAAAAAAAGAAAGAAAAGAAATAAACTTATTTTCATTGATGTGGAGAAAAAGGACACGTATATAAAAAGGTAATTTCAAAAGACGTCATTCTCGACCTGCACACTAGGGGGCAGCATTACTACCAAGAGCGGCTCCCAGTTGCACTTCCGTTACAGCAGGAGGTGATTAGAGGAGAATAGTTTGAAATCTTGTTCGTTGATCACATCAGTGTTTCTCAAACTGTGGGGCACGGCCCTTTAGTGGGTCACAGTGGTATTACAGGAGGGTCGCATGGGAAAATTCTGAATTATTTTAATCAGAATAAATGTGGAAGGTAACAAAGTCACTGAAAGCATATTGAAGTAAAAATAACATTGATAAATTGATAGGTTAACTTTGAAATAATACACAAGATTAAATGATTTCCTTGAAACGATCAAATAAAAGATTAACTGTACAAAATACTTTCTGCTATTTCTGCTGAGTGCAAAGTTGCCCCAAATGATTTCATTAAAAAAGCTGCACGCGTCTTTTAAAGAGATGTTTTTCTTGGTGGCCGGTTTTGTCCACACGGATGTTTTTATTGATCTGAAAGACAACCAAAGAAAAAAAAGAATAACAGTTATTTAAAATGAGCTTAAAGGTGCTTTGTGACGTTTAACTAAATATCTTTAGAAATGGATTCTTTACCTCGAGATGCTCTTGGTTTGACTTTGGAATAAACAGCTTCCTCTGCAGCTACACATCTGGATTTACCTATTAATTAAAATATTTTATTTTTGTATGTTTGCCAGTAGTGCCCTAGTTAAAAATAATGATGTAGTGACACGTTGTCTTCAGACTTTACTTACCTTTCATTCCTCTTCTTCTTAGTGGGGGGGTGAACCTGGGCATACGTCACGTTCTCATCTAAAGACACTAGACACATTTTCAGTTGGATATTGATGGATGGATGAATATAAATAAATGAAATGTGGGATTCCTTTATGTTTGTATCATGACTGCATCGTAAGTTAATACTAATTTAAAAGTCTAAAGGCTGTTGTGTAGCTGTAAGTAGGATGTGTACGTGGTCGATATTGGCAGTTGGATGACAGCATGAACGTGTTAAACTAGAGCAGGTAGCACCTGTTAAACAGCAGGGGGCGCTGTTGGCGTTGACTGCACCTGCAGCTGATGGACTCCTCACATCCGAGTAAACGGGGCTCTCGTCTGCTTCATCGTGCTTCTCTGTCACAAAGACGACACAAAGAACTTTGTTAGGAAGAAATAAACCATCTCAACTCTCAGTGGTGATTCTCACTATATGAAGTAAATCACCTACCCTTCTTTTTAAAGTTTTTAAACTCAATCATAGAATATGTGAAGGCTGGAATTCATCCTGAAAAAAGAAATTATTTTTTTATTCAAGAGAATTTGCATTGACTTTGAATCATCTGATTCTAGTAATCTAACAGCTGTGTGATGAACACACAGGATGTACTGCACATTGTTCACGTTCTTCAGAGCCTCCGATTGCTTCATAGACACAAGAATCACCTGCAGAGCCGTGAGGATGAAGACGAGGTCATTCAACCATTTGAACCACTTTGTATGAATCATAGAATCTCCTCAAACAGACGACCAGAAATGCAAATGTTACCATTAAAGTTAAGAACATGTTATTAAATAAATCAGGAGTAAAGCTGACCGTGAAGAAGAGTAGAGTAATGTCCGTCTTGATCTTCACCCTGGTTGGTCATGTGGTCTGTAGCTGGGCTCTGATTGGTCCTCTGAGACCTTGTGGGTCCAAAACATGAAGTAAACACAGAGGATTGAATGAGGAACATGTAAAGTCCTGCTGCCATGTTCAGCGTGAGAGAAGAGAGGCTTGTACCAACCTGCTGAGGCTTGAAGCTGCAAGAAAAAGGTTTCACATGGATCATTAATTAGTGTGTGTAATAATATCTGTGACTTTGACTCATTTCAGTGGAATCAGTCTCATATCAGAAGGAGAAGATCTCACCTCTTGACTTTCTGTAGCGACACAGAAACAGCAGCAGGAGAATAATCAGTAAAAGTCCAGAAACCAGACCAACAAGCAGCAGCACGAGAAACACAGAGCTTGATGCTGCTTCTTCAGGATCTACACACAAGTACACACCGACCATGAAGAGACACACAAGAACTACAACAGATTACAACAACAAATGTATAAAACTATATCGTCCCACACAAACAAAGAGTTTAACTCAGTTACACCTTTTCTAACTCAGACTGTAACACACATTACAACAGAAAGCATCTTCTACTCGTTCTCACCTTTCACTGACAACCAGCTCTGTGCTGAGGTCAAAGTCTCAGAACCTTCAGGTGATTTGCTTCCTCCACATTTATAAAAGCCTTCATGTGACTTATTAACTGCAGAGAGAAGCAGCTCCCCTCTGACAGCATCTGGGAGGAGCTGGTCATTTCTATAGAAATCCACATTATAGAGAAGTTCTTTTGTCCTCAACCTGCAGCCAAGAGTCACCGAATGTCCCTCAGTCACAGGATGGACAGGACTCACCAGGAGGACATCACCTCCTGTAAAGAGACCAGAGGACAGGAAGTCAAACCAGCTGACGTACAATGACGAGGAGACGTTTATAGTTTACATTTGTTGTTCACATTCATCAATACAGAGTTAAAGTCCTTATAAAGTCACCTTAAAGTGTCATCACTCTATAATAAGATGTGTGAACACTTTAGATGTAAAACCCTTGAATGGATCTAAACTCACTGTGTATTATAGTGATGTTGGCTGCATTGCTGGACTGTGTTGCAGACTCACACCAGTACACTCCACTACTCGCTCTGGTGTCGGTGTTGCATGTGGATCCATTCATTTGTCCCCAGTGAGGACAGGAGGACATGAAGCCAGATTCATCAACCCTCATCACTCTCCACTCAGCAGAGTTTCCCTCACAGCTCAGTGACAGTGACTCTGTGCTGAAGTGCTGCAGTCTGTGAGGACTCACTGTGAGAGACGCTGCTGGATTCACACCTGAAGACACATCAGTAGGAGACACATACAGGACAAATAAGGTTAACACTAAAAAGGACATTTATTCTCTTGTGCGAGAACATAAAAGTCTGAACAAACTCACCTGCAGACCAGACAAACTTCTCATCACTATACGGAGTGTAAATCACAGGGTCTCCTCTTGCAGCTCTGCACACATGTCCTGCTGTGTGTGTCTGTCCATGAAGGACGTAGGAACCCTGTTCAGTCCCAGTGGTGCTACCAGGTAGAAGCTCATAGGTGGAGTTGGGGGACAGTTGGTGAACAGCCTTGAACCAGAAGAACCTCCATCCTGCAGACGGAGGCTCAACACTGCAGGTCAGAGTCACTGAGTCTCCAGGACTCGTCCATGATGGAGACACTGTGAGGACAGACTGAGGGACATCTGTTGGGAAGAGGTTTCACAGAATAAACACGTGTTGTGATGAGTCCTTGCTGGATCACTTTCACTGCTGATGTCCGCCGTCTTTTACTACAACTGTGTAACACAGGTGTGATGGTCTTTGAACATTAACTAATTAAACAATTTAAATATTCTGTTTTGATTCAGGGAAATAAAAATTATGGCTTACTGGATGTTGCATGAGTCTTTATCCTTATTAGCAAATACATTTTCGACATGTTTAGTTTCACATCAACTATCAGTGTAGTTCTTTACCGGCTGGACGGCTGTACTCTGTGTAGTAAACTGGGTCTCCTCTTCCTCCTCTGCACCAGTAGACTCCTCCACCAGGGGGAGACATGCTTCCACTCTGGAGGAGAACGTCATCTCCTGTTTTCAGAGGTTCAGAGGTTTTCTGGTCTCTGTACCACAAGTACTTCCACCCAGATGATGATGATGATGATGGTGATGATGATGATGATGGTGACCCCACAGAGCAGGTCAGGGTCACTCTTCCCTCTACAGGAGAGTGTTTTCTCAGTTGGGCCGTTGGTCGTGCTGCTTTAATGTAAAATAAAGACAAAACAATGTTATTTTTGTGAATAATTAAAATCAATGACCGTAACAATTAATTGATAAAACAATACAGAAATATTTTAATCACTTTTGAACATGTGCAAATACTGTAATTTAGATGTATGTAGTAAACTGAAGTAAATCATGTTCATGTTTCATATTTATTAACCACTATGTTTATTGGTCAAATGAATCTAATGAGAAATAAAGTGAAGGAAATGATTTTCTAGTTGACAATGGAGACATAACCTTTTTTTAATTTAATCTTTTATATTTCTCAAAGATAATTCAGAGGATTCTTCACACATTCAATGTTAAAGGCCTTCAGCTCCTTAATATGAAAATTTCTGAGCTTCTATTTTGATTTTCTCCAGAAGAAGACACCGAAGAAGAAGATGTCAAAGTCAGTCTCCCTGTAATAAATAATAAAAGGTTCACTAAGTAATGAGAACATTTCACCTGAAGGAGGCGCCACACTCTGCTGATGAGTTTGATCGATCTGTTACCTATAATTAATCAATCAACTAATTTCTCAATAGGGATTAAATATTGGATGCTTTGTCTCATCATGTTAATGTTCTAAACAAAAATCAGGTGACTAAACAGCATCAGTGGTCAACTTCAAGGTTCCTCTTACAATAGTTAACATTTATTAATTATCACTACATCATATCACATTAGCACTTTATCAAACAGGTTCATTAAAATCAACACGTCTCATTAATATAAAAGTGCTTTAATGAACTCGTCGTGATGGTAAAACTTTGATCACTTACCTGATACACTTAGAGACACTTTGTTACTTTCTCTTCTATCGTTGGGAGACTTCATGTAATCAGCAAAACACTGATATTCACCACTATCTCTTGTAGTTAGAGATGATGTTGTATATCTATTTGCTGTTACCGTCTGGGTCGACCAATGATCATTCCTCTTGAATGAGTAATTAAAGTCAGAATGGTATCCTCCCTTTATGTCACATATGAAGGTAACTTTCTCTCCAGTAAAGAAAGTCGACCAGTTTGGCTCAAAACGCAGCAAAGCATCTAGAAACAAACACAACATGCAGAGAATGAGTTGTGTTTTCTTTCTTGTGTTCATCATAAATGAACTAAAGAGAACAGAAATATTAAATGTCAAACAGTGATAGAAGGTGTTGAATCGTCTTGAGTGAATTTATCCAAAGAAAGAAAGTTGTATAAAAACCTTGAGCGTGTCCACAGTGGAGGAGAATATTCAGCGCTAAAATAAAGTGAGAAGCATCATCATGCATCATCACACTGACACAAACTATTAACTTCTGCCATTTAACAAGATGCATCTATGAAAACTCTGCTTGAAGGAGAGAAAGTACTCACAGAAAAGCCCCAACGCAGCAAACAAAGTGTGTCCCATCCTCACGTCCACTCGGACACTCTGACACTCTGCTCGTGAGAAACACTTCTGTGACTTTCACACTTTGAGTAAAGTGTGACACGTCATCTTCAGGTGTGACAACAGCGGTTTTTAGTTGATGAAAAGGAGTTGAACACAATGCTGACACTCATTCCACTACAAGTTATTGACAACATGTCTTAGATCACTAGTAACCGTCTCTCCTCCACTTTACAACACATTTCATATTAGTCGTTGGATTTATTATGTTTCACCAGCTGTTTAAGGCCGATCCAGTCTGTGAGCACCAATCATTTCTCTGATGGTTTAGTCCACCTCTGAAACTCATCGGCCTCCCGTAGAATAGTGGATGCTTTTTCTTCTGCTCTGCTCCCCCTGTTCATGAGGAGGAGCGGATCAGAGCAGGAAGCTTGTTTGTCGGACCTTTACTGATGTATTAACTTTGTACAACATGTAGCCATTGTTGTACTCAATGTTTCATTAAAGAAATGTATCGATTATTAAATTATTTGTTCCTGCAGTTTATTGAACTTTATTTCTACTTCTTAGAATTAAAACATGTTGTCACACATCACAGTATCACACCTCTGTAGAAGCAGATCAGCTCTCGTGTGAATGTGGTCATGTGACACACCACAACCACCAGCAACACATCATGTGTGTGTGAAGGTGAACAGGAAAGGCAGAGTTACATGTAAAGCATGATATGACTCAAACGGTTCACTGCAACTTCACAAACTCCCCTTTCTCTGTTTAAAACCTCAAACAGATGGACATTGGTTTAAATATACTACTTTGATGGTTTAGTTCCAGGGTAGTTAATGTCACACATTATGGCAGGTCCACACTGCCTCGCTACTCACAACATTTGGCTGATTCACGCTGTCGTACCGACACATGAAGCATCTGCTGGGCCATGAACACATTTCCATTTAAAGCTTTTGTGTTCTCGTGGACTCGTGAAACGTCATCGGTCGCAGCCCGAGTTCTGCTCCACTTCTGAAGTCCGCGTCCCGCCGAGGACGGTCGCAATACCCGCATGTGGCTCGCCCCGCCCCTTTTTACCCAGCATGCATCGGAGCAGGCTCGTCTGTTCTTGTGAGAGCCGGAGTACAAATCCCAGAATGCACTTCACCTCAGCAACAGTCAACAGAGGACAGAGGAAGAATAATTCTAACTTTATAAATACTACTAATGTTATATTTAAGTCACTTAATTTTAGGAATTTTTCACGCGAGAAGTCAGTTCTTTAATCCACATTTGTGTGATCGGTTTGTCAACATTCAGCCTTCTTCTAAATGAGCTCCAGGATGTGAGAGACGTGAGGTGCAGTTTGTTTCCTCTCCTCATACGTTACTGCCATCTTGTGGTCAACAGACAATCTTCTATTTTGGTAGAATACAATTGGTTGAGGCTGCAATTGATTCTGCTGTTGTTTACGTCCTGTTCTATTCTGGCCTTATTTTTGTGTATCTCAGGTTCTCGCTTACATACTGAGACTTTTGGGAGAAAAGATGACGTCCCTTGGATTCAGTACATCCAGAGAAGAGGGGTTTCCACAGCTGATGGAGAGCGAGGGTCCGGACAATCGTTCCCTCCCTTTGTCGTCACTTCCACGCCACGTTTCTGCTACGACTCAACGCAACTCCCGAAATGACCTTCGTGACCCTTCGACGTCTCCTCGTACGACGGCGGCTACGACGCCGCATCGATCACTGAACGTTCTTTTCAGAACAAACTTCTGTCTGCCACAGGAAACCACTGGATAAGGTTCAGACATCAAAGACACCTTTTAGAAGAGCATCAGGAAACACTTCACTAGTTCCTGTGGTCTCTCCTTCATGATTACAAGTTGACACTATATAAGAATATAATACGACATGTGGATGTTTGTCTTGCCACGTCCCCTCCTTACCGTCCTCGCTGCCCAGAGGCCCGTCCCACCAACGAGCGCCCCCCGACCTCCTTCCCCTTTACTCCCCAGAGTCGCCTGTTGGACCCCACCCATCCCCTCCTTCACTGTCACACACAAGACCAGGCACATTCCACCCCCCTTCCACTCCCACACTCACCCCCTCACCCAACTCCTCACCCATCTGCTGTGCCTCCCCCCGCCCCCTCTTCCTCCCCGGCATCCCTCCCCAGTTTAGCACTTAAAGATGTAAAAGATCTCGCTCTTTACAATACGGAATCATTAAGTAAAGTGATTGATTTGTTTCTTCCAAACTAGCGTCTTTTGAGTTTGCTATATCTGTATTTCCAGGTAGATGCAGCAGAGGCTCATGGGTAATGTAGTCCATAGACGGATTATTTCAGCAAATGTGATCATCTTAAAATGATAATGAACCATTATAGGTTTCTCTCCTGCTGCCTTCTTTTGTCAGATGAATTTTTAACAATGATTCACTTACATCAAAATATGTTTTCAAATAAAACAAAAATTGGGCCAGTCTTATTTATAATAATTCTACCACAGCTGCAATTATTCAACAGATTCAATTTCGGACAATTTAGCTGCGCAAAGCAAAATAAAAAGTTCCAAACCATTTTAAAGAAAAATCCATTTATATATAAAACACTTTAGTCATCACTCAGAATTCTTTCATGACACTTTCAATAGAAAAAACAGCTGAAATGTAAAACATAAATTTTGACATAGCGTTGCTTTGATCAGCATGCTAACGGGTGTTGAACCCTCTCATCGGGAAAAGTGGGGGTGTTCAAACACCCAAATCCCCCACATGTGCGACGCCACTGGCAGTGGCGACAGGCACATGACAGGTCTGGGGACAGTTTCTGCAACAGATGGATTAGATGCATTTGGGCTGCCTGCTGACGCCCTCTAGTGGCGACTAGAAGAAACTACAAGGCTCTTGTGAAAAACTTGGGAGTCTGTGGGAAGAGACTTTTTAACCTTTCTGAACGTATTTAGAACTATTGAAGCCGATATGATGATGCTTCGCACTTTATTTTAGTGCTGAATATTCTCCTCCACTGTGGACACGCTCAAGGTTTTTATACAACTTTCTTTCTTTGGATAAATTCACTCAAGTCAATTCAACACCTTCTATCACTGTTTTTATTATAATTACATACAAGCCATTACAATAAGTGCATTGCTTTTAAATATTAAAGAAATAAAATTCTTATTCATTGACGTAAAGAAAGTAGTATACAAAATATACAATGTGCATTAAAAAGGTGATTTAACACTAGGGGGCAGCATTGTCACCAATAAACCGTTTCTTCCGTTACAGCAGGAGATGATTTTCCTCTGAATGGAGAGAAGAATAGTTTGAAGTCGGGTTCATTGATCATATTATTGTTTCTAAAACTCTGGGGCGTGACCCTCTAGTGGGTCGCAGTGGTATTACAGGAGGGTCACATGGGGAAATTCAGAATAATTTTAATCAGAATAAATGTGGAAGGAAAGAAAGTCACTTCCTGTACTTCAGTGAGTATTAAAGGGCCCTTCGATATCGTTCTAACATCTAATGTGGTTCTAAGGGTTCTGCTGTCCAGCCCATGAAATGAGCCAAACACTTAGAGATTTCACAAAGAGAGCTTTAACAATTGCACATTCTTATATCACAGCGTTATACCTCAAGTTTTAAATTCTTTAAAATAAAAGATTATAAAAAACACTTAAACTGCATTATTTGAACATGGAGTTTAAACTGTTTAAAGACGCTGCTGAAAGCATGTGGAAGGAAAAATAAGTTTGATACATTCAAATGTTAAACAAACTTTAAAATGATACACAAGATTAAGGATTTCTTTGAAACGATCTGCTGATAGATGAACTGTACAAAATACTTTCTGCTATTCGGAGCGCAAAGGTTCACAAGATGAGAATTAAAAAAGCCTCACACGTCTGTTAAAGAGATTGTTTTACTTGTTGGCCGGTTTGGTCTTTATTGATCTGAAAGAACCAAAGAGAAAAAACAATAGTGCTTATTTAACATGAGCTTGAAGGTGCTTTATGACGTTTAACTATGTGAAATAAATTGCTTCATAAATGGCTTCATCACCTCGAGATGCTCTTGGTTTGACTTCAGAATAAACAGCTTCCTCTGCTGCTACACATCTGGATTTTCCTGTTAATGAAAAGATGTTACTTTGTCTGTTTTCCGGTGGTGCTCCAGTTAAAAATAATGATGTACTGATATACGTTGTCCTCACAATTGTAAAAGAAGAAACACAAAAGAAGAGAGAACATCATTAATCAGAATATGTTATAGTAATAAATGAAGTAGGAATAGACAGAAATGATTTTAAAAGTCTCATCACAAGGAGTGAATACCTGATGTGGACTTTACTTACCTTCATTCCTCTTCTTCTTAGTGGGGGGGTGAACCTGGGCATACGTCATGTTCTCATCTAACGACACTAGACACATTTTCAGTTAGATATTGATGGATGGATGAATATAAATAAATGAAATGTGGGATTCCTTTATGTTTGTATCATGACTGCATCGTAAGTTAATACTAATTTAAAAGTCTAAAGGCTGTTGTGTAGCTGTAAGTAGGATGTGTACGTGGTCGATATTGGCAGTTGGATGACAGCATGAACGTGTTAAACTAGAGCAGGTAGCACCTGTTAAACAGCAGGGGGCGCTGTTGGCGTTGACTGTACCTGCAGCTGATGGAATCCTCACATCCGAGTAAACGGGGCTCTCGTCTGCTTCATCGTGCTTCTCTGTCACAAAGACGACACAAAGAACTTTGTTAAGAAGAAATAAACCATCTCAACTCTCAGAGGTGATTCTCACTATATGAAGTAAATCACCTACCCTTCTTTTTAAAGTTTTTAAACTCAATCATAGAATATGTGAAGCTGGATTCATCTGAAAAAAGAAATTCTTTTTTTTATTGAAGCAAGTTTGTATTGACTTTGAATCATCTGATTCTAGTATTCTAACAGCTGTGTGATGAACACACAGGATGTACTGCACCTTGTTCACGTTCTTCAGAGCCTCCGATTGCTTCATAGAGACAAGAATCACCTGCAGAGCCGTGAGGATGAAGACGAGGTCATTCAACCATTTGAACCACTTTGTATGAATCATAGAATCTCCTCAAACAGACGACCAGAAATGTAAATGTTACCATTAAAGTTAAGAACATGTTATTAAATAAATCAGGAGTAAAGCTGACCGTGAAGAAGAGTAGAGTAATGTCCGTCTTGATCTTCACCCTGGTTGGTCATGTGGTCTGTAGCTGGGCACTGATTGGTCCTCTGAGACCTTGTGGGTCCAAAACAGGAAGTAAACACAGAGGATTGAATGAGGAACATGTAAAGTCCTGCTGCCATGTTCAGCGTGAGAGAAGAGAGGCTTGTACCAACCTGCTGAGGCTTGAAGCTGCAAGAAAAAGGTTCCACATGGATCATTAATTAGTGTGTGTAATAATATCTGTGACTTTGACTCATTTCAGTGGAATCAGTCTCATATCAGAAGGAGAAGATCTCACCTCTTGACTTTCTGTAGCGACACAGAAACAGCAGCAGGAGAATAATCAGTAAAAGTCCAGAAACCAGACCAACAAGCAGCAGCACGAGAAACACAGAGCTTGATGCTGCTTCTTCAGGATCTACACACAAGTACACACCGACCATGAAGAGACACAACAACTACAACAGATTACAACAACAAATGTATAAAACTATATCGTCCCACACAAACAATGAGTTTAACTCAGTTACACCTTTTCTAACTTAGACTGTAACACACATTACAACAGAAAGCATCTTCTACTCGTTCTCACTTTTCACTGACAACCAGCTCTGTGCTGAGGTCAAAGTCTCAGAACCTTCAGGTGATTTGCTTCCTCCACATCTATAAAAGCCTTCATGTGACTTATTAACTGCAGAGAGAAGCAGCTCCCCTCTGACAGCATCTGGGAGGAGTTGGTCATTTCTATAGAAATCCACATTATAGAGAAGTTCTTTTGTCCTCAACTTGCAGCCAAGAGTCACCGAATGTCCCTCAGTCACAGGATGGACAGGACTCACCAGGAGGACATCACCTCCTGTAAAGAGACCAGAGGACAGGAAGTCAAACCAGCTGATGTACAATGACGAGGAGACGTTTATAGTTTCCATTTGTTATTCACATTCATCAATACAGAGTTAAAGTCCTTATAAAGTCACCTTAAAGTGTCATCACTCTATAATAAGATGTGTGAACACTTTAGATGTAAAAACCTTGAATGGATCTAAACTCACTGTGTATTATAGTGATGTTGGCTGCATTGCTGGACTGTGTTGCAGACTCACACCAGTACACTCCACTACTCGCTCTGGTGTCGGTGTTGCATGTGGATCCAGTCATTTGTCCCCAGTGAGGACAGGAGGACATGAAGCCAGATTCATCAACCCTCATCACTCTCCACTCAGCAGAGTTTCCCTCACAGCTCAGTGACAGTGACTCTGTGCTGAAGTGCTGCAGTCTGTGAGGACTCACTGTGAGAGACGCTGCTGGATTCACACCTGAAGACATCAGTAGGAGACACATACAGGACAAACAACGTCAACACTAAAAGGATGTTTATTCTCTTGTGCGAGAATATAAAAGTCTGAACAAACTCACCTGCAGACCAGACAAACGTCTCATCACTATACGGAGTGTAAATCACAGGGTCTCCTCTTGCAGCTCTGCACACATGTCCTGCTGTGTGTGTCTGTCCATGAAGGACGTAGGAACCCTGTTCAGTCCCAGTGGTGCTACCAGGTAGAAGCTCATAGGTGGAGTTGGGGGACAGATGGTGAACAGCCTTGAACCAGAAGAACCTCCATCCTGCAGACGGAGGCTCAACACTGCAGGTCAGAGTCACTGAGTCTCCAGGACTCGTCCATGATGGAGACACTGTGAGGACAGACTGAGGGACATCTGTTGGGAAGAGGTTTCACACAATAAAGATATGTTGTGATGAGTCCTTGGTGGATCACTTTCACTGATGATGTCCTCCATCTTTTTCTGTGTAACACAAGTGTGATGGTCTTTGAACAATAACTAATTAAACAAATCAAATATTCTGTTTTATAGTTGATTGAAACTAAACGTGTATAAAAGTATTTGTGAATAAGGATCACGACTCACGCAAAAACTCTGCTTGTCTCACTTTTCTTTTTGGGGCCTGATGATGATGATGATGATGATAAACAGCCACAAACAGAGCTGTTGTGAAGTCTCTGGCCTGAGATTTACTCTGGAGAGACGATCACTCTCACATGTGTAATAAAGGAGGGAGGAGGCTCTGAGTGGGAGTATGAATGGAGAACACCCGACTATTACCGACCTCGAAACCCAAGAGGCTCCATGATTACATCATCAGTCGAGAGACTACAGGGGTCTGGGCAGACTGAAAAGATGGAGGCTCTGCAACAGAATGGAGTGATGCTTTCACATTAACAATATCGGTATGTCATTATTTTTCATTTACCTGATCACAACAGAATATTTGAATTGTTTAATTAGTTAATGTTCAAAGACCATCACACCTGTTTTTCACACAGTTGTAGTAAAAGATGGAGGACATCAGCAGTGAAAGTAATCCCACAAAGGACTCGTCACAACACGTCTTTATATTCTGTGAAACCTCTTCCCAACAGATTGTCCCTCAGTCTCCTCACAGTGTCTCCATCATGGACAGAGTCCTGGAGACTCAGTGACTCTGACCTGCAGTGTTGAGCCTCCGTCTGCAGGATGGAGGTTCTTCTGGTTTAAAGCTGTTCACCATCTGTCCCCCAACTCCACCTATGAGCTTCTACCTGGTAGCACCACTGGGACTGAACAGGGTTCCTACGTCCTTCATGGACAGACACACACAGCAGGATATGTGTGCAGAGCTGCAAGAGGAGACCCTGTGATTTACACTCCGTATAGTGATGAGAAGTTTGTCTGGTCTGCAGGTGAGTTTGTTCAGACTTTTATATTCTCGCACAAGAGAATAAATGTCCTTTTTGTGTTGACATTGTTTGTCCTGTGTGTGTCTCCTGCTGATGTGTCTTCAGGTGTGAATCCAGCAGCGTCTCTCACAGTGAGTCCTCACAGACTGCAGCACTTCAGCACAGAGTCACTGTCACTGAGCTGTGAGGGAAACTCTGCTGAGTGGAGAGTGATGAGGGTTAATGAATCTGGCTTCATGTCCTCCTGTCCTCACTGGGGACAAATGACTGGATCCACATGCAACACCGACACCAGAGCGAGTAGTGGAGTGTACTGGTGTGAGTCTGCAACACAGTCCAGCAATGCAGCCAACATCACTATAATACACAGTGAGTTTAGATCCATTCAAGGTTTTTACATCTAAAGTGTTCACACATCTTATTATAGAGTGATGACACTTTAAGGTGACTTTATAAGGACTTTAACTCTGTATTGATGAATGTGAATAACAAATGTAAACTATAAACGTCTCCTCGTCATTGTACATCAGCTGGTTTGACTTCCTGTCCTCTGGTCTCTTTACAGGAGGTGATGTCCTCCTGGTGAGTTCTGTCCATCCTGTGACTGAGGGACATTCGGTGACTCTTGGCTGCAAGTTGAGGACAAAAGAACTTCTCTATAATGTGGATTTCTATAGAAATGACCAACTCCTCCCAGATGCTGTCAGAGGGGAGCTGCTTCTCTCTGCAGTTAATAAGTCACATGAAGGCTTTTATAAATGTGGAGGAAGCAAATCACCTGAAGGTTCTGAGACTTTGACCTCAGCACAGAGCTGGTTGTCAGTGAAAGGTGAGAACGAGTAGAAGATGCTTCCTGTTGTAATGTGTGTTACAGTCTGAGTTAGAAAAGGTGTAACTGAGTTAAACTCTTTGTTTGTGTGGGACGATATAGTTTTATACGTTTGTTGTTGTAATCTGTTGTAGTTCTTGTGTGTCTCTTCATGGTCGGTGTGTACTTGTGTGTAGATCCTGAAGAAGCAGCATCAAGCTCTGTGTTTCTCCTGCTGCTGCTTGTTGGTCTGGTTTCTGGACTTTTACTGATTATTCTCCTGCTGCTGTTTCTGTGTCGCTACAGAAAGTCAAGAGGTGAGATCTTCTCCTTCTGATATGAGACTGATTCCACTGAAATGAGTCAAAGTCACAGATATTATTACACACACTAATTAATGATCCATGTGGAACCGTTTTCTTGCAGCTTCAAGCCTCAGCAGGTTGGTACAAGCCTCTCTTCTCTCACGCTGAACATGGCAGCAGGACTTTACATGTTCCTCATTCAATCCTCTGTGTTTACTTCATGTTTTGGACCCACAAGGTCTCAGAGGACCAATCAGAGCCCAGCTACAGACCACATGACCAACCAGGGTGAAGATCAAGACGGACATTACTCTTCTCTTCTTCATGGTCAGCTTTACTCCTGATTTAGTTAATAACATGTTCTTAACTTTAATGGTAACATTTACATTTCTGGTCGTCTGTTTGAGGAGATTCTATGATTCATACAAAGTGGTTCAAATGGTTGAATGACCTCGTCTTCATCCTCACGGCTCTGCAGGTGATTCTTGTGTCTATGAAACAATCGGAGGCTCTGAAGAACGTGAACAAGGTGCAGTACATCCTGTGTGTTCATCACTCAGCTGTTAGAATACTAGAATCAGAGGATCATGTGACTGGTTGACCGTCCTTTAGATTAGAGACAAAGTGGATCGATGATGTCACAGATTGTGTGTTTGAGCTTAAAGACGTTGATGGCTGATGTGAACACTTCTATAAGGGAACAAGCTGCAGTAGTTGAGATGCTTTTGTAGCCAGCAGAGCTTCAATAAAGGAGAATAAAGTGTCTCTTCATGCGTTCATCTGGTCCTTCTAACAGGCACCAATGATGAACCTCAGGAGAGCGATTACGCAAATGTGACCATGGAAACAGCTGCAGGGAGAATTAAGTACAACAGACCATGAAGTACAATGTGAGTGTACTTCTGTAGTACTACCAGCAGTCAGCAAAGGTCAAACACAACACTTACACCTGCTACTCTTAAATAACCTTTAACCTCTTTCCCTTCTCTCTTTTTTCACATGAACAAAGCATCTGCATGGACAGAACCAGGGGAACGGATGACGACATGAACAACACATCTTTGTCTCTTTGAGTAATTATTGTGTGAACTTCTTCTTTCCTGATATCAGACAGTATTTTGTAGTTAATGAGCAGATCATTTAAAGTAAATACATCACATGTTTTTAAAGGTTTTACTTGGTGAAAAGAGTCTGGATTATTATCTATACTTATTCAAACTGTTGCTATTGAGTGTTTACTGTACATTTCATTTGTTCTCCTCAGTCACTTTGTTTTTTAAAGCTTTTGTAGGAAACTTTGAATGGAGGCTGGTTTGAAAAGCAGAAAAAAGCAGTTTGGCGTCTTTGAGCTTCAGTGCGTTGGTGATATTATTCAATATGAAGCCATCTTCTCTTTTACTTCTGATTTAAAAAAAGCTTAACGCATTTATTGCACTTTTAATCTGTAATTGAAGAACATTTTTCTCTAACATTTATGTCTCTTTTTGTATTTTTTTAAAAAGGTTTAACTGGGTCTGTTTGTATTTCATCTTCACCTGTTTGTGTTTAATACATTTTGTAACGTTTGATCATTTTATGCTTCAATAAACTTGCAGTTCTCAGCAGTGTTTCTGTTCAGTGTTTCTGTTCTCCATCATGCTCAGTGGGTTGTTTAGTGCACAAAGGCCCAACCGTAACCTTGTCATCCCCGTTTCCTCTCCCCTGTTCCTACTTCCTACCCTTGGAACCTGGTCATTGTTTTGTGGATGATATACATGTCTCCCTTTTTCCTCTCTCTTCCACCCAAATAACACACTTGTCCTCTGCTTTGCTGCGAGTGGGCGTCTCTATGGCAACGCTGTTTGAGGCTGCGTCTCAATTCGGACGTCGTCTTATTAAACACGCTTAAAACGTGAGACGCGCTGTTAACGGAAGTAATAGTGAAAAGTACCTTTAATGCTTTAACGTTTACGCTCCAGAGGCAGACACGTATCTCACTGAGGCTCTGATTTAAAAAACAAAAACAAAACTTGTATGCAATGGGAGACAAGCTATTTTAACTGTAACTTAAGATACAGCAGAATCTGTCCGAGCTACTGTAATGTTCAGCCTTCTGTTGTTCAAGAAGTCACGCATCAACATGTGTGCTGCTAGCTTCTGTGAGCTGCAAGCTAATTTATTTTATAGAACTCCACACGTGGCATCTGACAGCGTCATCAGCTTGTTCTTCTATTCGCCACATGTAGCATCACACTGTAGGGAAAGGCTCTGCTGCCCCCTTGTGGTTACTCAATAGAATTCCTATCATTACAGCTACAGAAGCTGAATCGTTCTCTTCAGCTTAATGCTGCTTCTTGGCTCAATGAAACACGAAACTAGATGTAAAGTGACTTTATAACCACGCAACAAAACTAGAGGAGCAAAGCAACCAAGTTGAGCTCATTTTTTTATTTATTCTCGACGTGTGTAACGTTGATGATCTTAGAAAGTGATGTTTCAGGTTCACAACGTGTGTAGCCGAGGGTTCGTGCTGCGCCTTTACTTCATGTGGAAGCCCGTTTCCGCTTTCCAGTTTAAATTATCTTAAGTTCCTCAGAGTGCGAGATAAATTGAAGTTATTGGGAGATAAAATACGTTGCGGGTGGTATTTGTTCCGTAGTCGTGATTAGTAACGATTGAAAAGTCCCGAAGATACTTTATTGAACCAGTGTATGACAGTGCATGTCTAAAGTCATAGTTCTCTAGTCTCTTCTCACAGACTCCCAAGTTTTTCACAAGAGCCTTGTAGTTTCTTCTAGTCGCCACTGGAGGGCGCCAGCAGGCCGCCCAAATGCATCTAATCCATCAGTTGCAGAAACTGTCCCCAGACCGGTCATGCGGCTGTCGGCACTGCACTCCAACCTGTCTGCCGCTCTGTGCGACGTCACGGTCAACTGCTCCATCGGGGAGGAGTGGGCGTGGTCTGTCTGTGACGTAGGGGGCTGCAGGACCTCCCAGAGGTCAAACAGGACGGTCATCGTCATCAACATTTTCACTGACAACACGTCCGTCGTCTGCTGGGCCGAAAACTACGTGAGCGCGAGCAACGTGTCTGAAAGTACGGAGGCAACGTGTAAGATTAACGTGGTGATTTGAATTATTACAGCAGGATTTATATACACAGTGACTTAAAGTATTTCTGCTTTTGTCTTTTTGGCTCTTAAATGTTTCAGAACAAACTCATTTTAATATCAGACAAATTTAACCTGATGTGAAAAAGTAATTGAAATTGAACTTTTCAAAAAACGTGGTTATTCAGTTCACTCTTGCTACCACCAGGGGGCAAATACTTTCTCACTGTACTTATATTCAGAGTTTTTGGGCCTCCCTCAGGTGAGCCGCGTGACCTCAGCATTTCACCCTCCAGACGCTCCCGACTCTGACCTCCCTTCAGGGGTTACGCAATCGTCCTCTGCAGAGTCCTGTGGTGTTTGAGGTCTCTCAGGACAGGTGGGACTTGTTGGACCTCACGAGCAGCTGAATCTGAAGTGTCCTCAGAGGACCACAAGGGGATGTCAGAGTCCCCTAATCAGCACCTGCGAGTCCTCCTTTAGTCTGGGACTCGGCCGGCTGTAGTTCTGTCCCAGGGGGACGCGTCCAGGAGACCCGGGAGACACATTGTAAAGAAGCTGAGTCCGTCCCCGTCCGCTCAGTGTCCACATCACGTGCACTGATGCACGGGTCCAGTGCACGGTCTGCTTGTTGCTCGTGCACTGTGGGGGGATTTCATTTGTCAAAGTTGTTAAATTCTTTGTTTCTGTGTCCAATCTTTCTACCCATCTTTTTTTCAGATCTTAACAATGAATGAGATGCATCTTTTTTATTTTCAGTATTAAACTGATCAAAGTGGGGAACCTGTTGGTATTAACTTTGTGCAACATGTAGCCATTGTTGTACTCAATGTTTAAAAATGTTGCATCAATGTCACAATGATTTGTTTTAGCAGTTTATTGAACTTAATTTCTACTTCTATTAAAACATGTCATCTCACATCAGAGTACGACACCTCATAGAAGCCGATCAGCTCTTCTTTGAAAGTGGTCATGTGACACCACACGACCAGCAGCAACAGCACATCTAAAAATACATCTTGTGTCTGAAGGGGAACAGGAAAGGTTCGACCGCTTCTGAGAGGACGTGTGCTTCTTCTCCTCAGACTCTGGCTGCAGAGTTTATAATGTTTTTCTACCTGAGTGATTGTTTGTGTGCCGTTTACCATGTGGTTATTACATTACATTACATAGTAATAATATACATATACGCATTAAACTTATTCCTCTTAACGTGCTGCTGCAGTTGAGGAACTAAAGAATTCATGGAAACTTTCATTTGCACCTTCTTTATTTTCGTCTTATGTAAATGAGGCACCAACGTTACAAACTACAGGCCTGAGAAGAGTCTGAACTGCTTCCTCTTTAAAGTGTTGAAACGGTTTTGCTGACAGTTAACTTCTTCTCCTAATAGTTGAACACAGTAAAATGTTTTTTCTACCTGCCAACACTGTAGAACCACCTCGAGGGCAACACCAGCAGTTCTGTGCGCGACTCACCGGAGAGCCGGTTTCAAGGCGCGTTGATTCGGAGCACTGCGGTGACGTCGGGGGTATTAGTGGGGCAGAAGGGGTAGTTACTCTGGTGCTACCTGCCACGCTGCTGCGAGCGCCCAAACTGCAGTGCGTGGAACAATCACACTAAATTGCACATTGAGTGTTGGACGTGTCTCTTTATTTCTGTCCTGTTGGAGGACAAAGTCACTTTTTGTGGGAGACGAGACGTCGAGACATCATCCACCACCAAGTGTCACATGGTTCATAATGTATTTCTATCTGAGTGATTGCTTTTGTATGTTGCACCATGTGGTGATAATAATATATTGATGTACCTCACATATATGTATTAAACTGATCGGCTTCTTTCTCTCAACTTGCTGCTGCAGATGAGGAACTAAAGAGTTCGTGGAAATTCTCTTCTGCACCTTCTTCATTTCTGCGAATGAGGCTTCTACGTCACTAAACACAGGCCTGTGAAGAGTCTCAACTGTTTCCTCTTTTCAAGAGTTCAAGCTTTTGCTGCCAATTCATTACTTCTCTCAATGTAAAGGTGAACGCAGAGTTTTTAAATTGCAAAATACAAAAAAAACCCCAAACAAACGTTGACTTTATTTCCTACGTCTTTGCAGCAGTTCAGGTGTGGTGAAACAGGCATCCCAGAATGCACCACTTCCTCCTGCTGCTGCGGTTTGCTGTCAGAGTTGAATGTATATATATATATAAATAATATATTATTAGCAGCGAGAGGTTTTCATCTCTCTTAACGTCCACTTCCGCCTGTCTCTTTATTTCTGTCCAGTTTGAGGACACAGTCACTTCCTGTAGGAGACGAGACATCGAGACGCCAGAATCTCACCATGAAGCGACATTTACAAGTTGTTTTATGGATTTTATTGTGAAATCGTCCCAGTTTGGTGAGAAGGATCATTTATGGATTATTAAGTGTATTAATATTACAGGAAAGACCTTTGACTTCCTGCAGCTGCCTTTACAGGAACCTTCAGCTTTTCACCGTGTAAGAAGAAAGGATGTTTAATGTGTCTCCATTAATCAGACTGCTGCATCTGCTCTTATTTCCTATAAGCATTGAACATGTGACGTGTTTAACAGCGTCTGGTGGGTCAAAGGGAAGGAAGCAGAAGAAGAGAAAACCTCTCATCTAATATTCACCTGTTGTCTCTGCAGTTCCTCGTTTCTCCGCATGTTTCACACGTTTGAAACCGTCTGCTGACACGACGTGTTTCTCACGAGCAGAGTGTCAGAGTGTCCGAGTGGACGTGAGGATGGGACACACTTTGTTTGCTGCGTTGGGGCTTTTCTGTGAGTACTTTCTCTCTTTCAAGCAGAGTTTTCATAGATGCAACTTGTTAAATGGCAGAAGTTAATAGTTTGTGTCAGTGTGATGATGCATGATGATGTTTCTCACTTTATTTTAGCGCTGAATATTCTCCTCCACTGTGGACACGCTCAAGGTTTTTATACAACTTTCTTTCTTTGGATAAATTCACTCGAGACGATTCAACACCTTCTATCACTGTTTGACATTTAATATTTCTGTTCTCTTTAGTTCATTTATGATGAACACAAGAAAGAAAACACAACTCATTCTCTGCATGTTGTGTTTGTTTCTAGATGCTTTGCTGCGTTTTGAGCCAAACTGGTCGACTTTCTTTACTGGAGAGAAAGTTACCTTCATATGTGACATAAAGGGAGGAAACGATGCTGTCTGGTATTACTCATTCAGTAGGAATGGTGCTTGGTTTACCAACTTCTTAACAGCAAATAGATATACAACATCATCTCTAACTACAGGAGATAGTGGTGAATATCAGTGTGTTGCTTATCACTCTTCCTACGGTAGAAGTTATAGTAACAAAGTGTCTCTACGTGTTTCAGGTAAGTGATCAAAGTTTTACCATCACGACGAGTTCATTAAAGCACTTTTATATTAATGATACGTGTTGATTTAATGAACCTGTTTGATAAAGTGCTAATGTGATATAATGTAGTGATAATTAATGAATGTTAACTAGTGAAAGAGGAACCTTGAAGTTGACCACTGATGCTGTTTAGTCACCTGATCTTTGTTTAAAAGGATTAATTATCAGATAATATTGATCATTTCAAATAAAACAAAGAAAGATGGACTGATTATAAAAAGAACATTAACATGATGAGACAAACCATCCAATATTTAATCCCTATTGAGAAATTAGAAATGAGTTATTGATTCATCATTGATAACACAAACAGTGTGGCGCCTCCTTCAGGTGAAATGTTCTCATTACTCAGTGAACCTTTTATTATTTATTACAGGGAGACTGACTTTGACATCTTCTTTCTACAACTTTATGTTAAATTATAATCATGTTGGAAACATGAATCACTGATATCTTGTATAATTGTTAATTTAATGAAACTGAATCAGTGAAGCAAAGAACTAACTGTTCACAGACGAAGACGTGATCCTAGAAACTCCTGCGTCCTCCTTGTATGAAGGAGAATCAGTGACTCTTCACTGTAGACATCGAGACCAGAGACAGGAGACGAATGCTGACTTCTACAAAGACGAAACACTTATTGAGATGGACACAAACCATCAAAACACACATGAAACCACCATTTCTCTGACGTCTGATGGGAGCTCTTACATGTGCAAATATGAGGACGAAGAATCTGAACCAAAGAAAATCAAAATACAAGGTATGAAGTTTTAAAAGTTTTAAAAGAGCTGCAGGAATTTAACATTTGCAGTGTGATGAATTTCCTTCACTTTACTCCATCAGGTTTATTTCACAAATACATTTAGCACTTAATAAATATGAAACATTAAGGTGATTTCTTTGAGTTTAATATTTCTTAATTATATACACTGATTCATAAGTGATTTAATCATTTCTGTATTGTTTCATTAATAAATTGTTATGGTCATTCATTTTAATCCTTTAGCTAAATGAAATATTGACGGGGGGGTGGTTACACGGTGGTTACACATGTTGACGCCCACAATAATCACATTGTTTTGTTTTTGTTCTACATTAAAGCAGCACGACCAACGGCCCAACTGAGAAAACACTCCCCTGTAGAGGGAAGAGTGACCCTGACCTGCTCTGTGGGGTCACCATCATCATCATCATCATCATCATCATCATCATCATCTGGGTGGAAGTACTTCTGGTACAGAGACCAGAAAACCTCTGAACCTCTGAAAACAGGAGACGATGTTCTCCTCCAGAGTGGAAGCATGTCTCCCCCTGGTGGAGGAGTCTACTGGTGCAGAGGAGGAAGAGGAGACCCAGTTTACTACACAGAGTACAGCCGTCCAGCCGGTAAAGAACTACACTGATAGTTGATGTGAAACTAAACATGTAGAAACAGTATTTGTGAATAAGGATTAAGACTCACATAAGTCTCACTTTTCTTTTTGGGGCCTGATGATGATGATGATGATGATGATGATGAACAGCCACACACAGAGCTGTTGTGACTCTGCAACACGACTGGCCTGAGATTTACTCTGGAGAGACGATCACTCTCACATGTGGAATAAAGGAGGGAGGAGGCTCTGAGTGGGAGTATGAATGGAGAACACCCGACTATTACCGACCTCGAAACCCAAGAGGCTCCATGATTACATCATCAGTCAGAGGAGACTACACGTGTAAGGGCAGACTGAAAGATGGAGGCTCTGCAACAGAATGGAGTGATGCTTTCACATTAACAATATCAGGTATGTCATTATTTTTCATTTACCTGAATCACAACAGAATATTTGAATTGTTTAAATAGTTATAATGTTTAAAGACCATCACAACACGTCTTTATTGTGTGAAACCTCTTCCCAACAGATGTCCCTCAGTCTGTCCTCACAGTGTCTCCATCATGGACGAGTCCTGGAGACTCAGTGACTCTGACCTGCAGTGTTGAGCCTCCGTCTGCAGGATGGAGGTTCTTCTGGTTTAAGGCTGTTCACCATCTGTCCCCCAACTCCACCTATGAGCTTCTACCTGGTAGCACCACTGGGACTGAACAGGGTTCCTACGTCCTTCATGGACAGACACACACAGCAGGATATGTGTGCAGAGCTGCAAGAGGAGACCCTGTGATTTACACTCCGTATAGTGATGAGAAGTTTGTCTGGTCTGCAGGTGAGTTTGTTCAGACTTTTATGTTCTCGCACAAGAGAATAAATGTCCTTTTAGTGTTGACGTTGTTTGTCCTGTGTGTGTCTCCTACTGATGTGTCTTCAGGTGTGAATCCAGCAGCGTCTCTCACAGTGAGTCCTCACAGACTGCAGCACTTCAGCACAGAGTCACTGTCACTGAGCTGTGAGGGAAACTCTGCTGAGTGGAGAGTGATGAGGGTTGATGAATCTGGCTTCATGTCCTCCTGTCCTCACTGGGGACAAATGACTGGATCCACATGCAACACCGACACCAGAGCGAGTAGTGGAGTGTACTGGTGTGAGTCTGCAACACAGTCCAGCAATGCAGCCAACATCACTATAATACACAGTGAGTTTAGATCCATTCAAGCTTTTTACATCTAAAGTGTTCACACATCTTATTATAGAGTGATGACACTTTAAGGTGACTTTATAAGGACTTTAACTCTGTATTGATGAATGTGAATAACAAATGTAAACTATAAACGTCTCCTCGTCATTGTACATCAGCTGGTTTGACTTCCTGTCCTCTGGTCTCTTTACAGGAGGTGATGTCCTCCTGGTGAGTTCTGTCCATCCTGTGACTGAGGGACATTCGGTGACTCTTGGCTGCAAGTTGAGGACAAAAGAACTTCTCTATAATGTGGATTTCTATAGAAATGACCAACTCCTCCCAGATGCTGTCAGAGGGGAGCTGCTTCTCTCTGCAGTTAATAAGTCACATGAAGGCTTTTATAAATGTGGAGGAAGCAAATCACCTGAAGGTTCTGAGACTTTGACCTCAGCACAGAGCTGGTTGTCAGTGAAAGGTGAGAACGAGTAGAAGATGCTTTCTGTTGTAATATGTGTTACAGTCTGAGTTAGAAAAGGTGTAACTGAATTAAACTCTTTGTTTGTGTGGGACGATATAGTTTTATACGTTTGTTGTTGTAATCTGTTGTAGTTCTTGTGTGTCTCTTCATGGTCTGTGTGTACTTGTGTGTAGATCCTGAAGAAGCAGCATCAAGCTCTGTGTTTCTCGTGCTGCTGCTTGTTGGTCTGGTTTCTGGACTTTTACTGATTATTCTCCTGCTGCTGTTTCTGTGTCGCTACAGAAAGTCAAGAGGTGAGATCTTCTCCTTCTGATATGAGACTGATTCCACTGAAATGAGTCAAAGTCACAGATATTATTACACACACTAATTAATGATCCATGTGGAACCTTTTTCTTGCAGCTTCAAGCCTCAGCAGGTTGGTACAAGCCTCTCTTCTCTCACGCTGAACATGGCAGCAGGACTTTACATGTTCCTCATTCAATCCTCTGTGTTTACTTCATGTTTTGGACCCACAAGGTCTCAGAGGACCAATCAGAGCCCAGCTACAGACCACATGACCAACCAGGAGGAAGATCAAGACGGACATTACTCTTCTCTTCTTCACGGTCAGCTTTACTCCTGATTTATTTAATAACATGTTCTTAACTTTAATGGTAACATTTACATTTCTGGTCGTCTGTTTGAGGAGATTCTATGATTCATACAAAGTGGTTCAAATGGTTGAATGACCTCGTCTTCATCCTCACGGCTCTGCAGGTGATTCTTGTGTCTATGAAGCAATCGGAGGCTCTGAAGAACGTGAACAAGGTGCAGTACATCCTGTGTGTTCATCACACAGCTGTTAGATTACTAGAATCAGAGGATCATGTGACTGGTTGACCGTCCTTTGGATTAAAGACAAAGGGGATCGATGATGTCACAGATTGTGTGTTTGAGCTTAAAGACGTTGATGGCTGATGTGAACACTTCTATAAGGGAACAAGCTGCAGTAGTTGAGATGCTTTTGTAGCCAGCAGAGCTTCAATAAAGGAGAATAAAGTGTCTCTTCATGCGTTCATCTGGTCCTTCTAACAGGGACCAATGATGAACCTCAGGACAGCGATTACGCAAATGTGACCATGGAAACAGCTGCAGGGAGAATGAAGTACAACAGACCATGAAGTACAATGTGAGTGTACTTCTGTAGTACTACCAGCAGTCAGCAAAGGTCAAACACAACACTTACACCTGCTACTCTTAAATAACCTTTAACCTCTTTCCCTTCTCTCTTTTTTCACATGAACAAAACATCTGCATGGACAGAACCAGGGGAACGGATGACGACATGAACAACACATCTTTGTCTCTTTGAGTAATTATTGTGTGAACTTCTTCTTTCCTGATATCAGACAGTATTTTGTAGTTAATGAGCAGATCATTTAAAGTAAATACATCACATGTTTTTAAAGGTTTTACTTGGTGAAAAGAGTCTGGATTATTATCTATACTTATTCAAACGTTGCTATTGAGTGTTTACTGTACATTTCATTTGTTCTCCTCAGTCACTTTGTTTTTTAAAGCTTTTGTAGGAAACTTTGAATGGAGGCTGGTTTGAAAAGCAGAAAAAAAGCAGTTTGGCGTCTTTGAGCTTCAGTGCGTTGGTGATATTATTCAATATGAAGCCATCTTCTCTTTTACTTCTGATTTAAAAAAAGCTTAACGCATTTATTGCACTTTCAATCTGTAATTGAACAACATTTTTCTTCAACATTTATGTCTCTTTTTGTATTTTTTTAAAAAGGTTTAACTGGGTCTGTTTGTATTTCATCTTCACCTGTTTGTGTTTAATACATTTTGTAATGTTTGATCATTTTATGCTTCAATAAACTTGCAGTTCTCAGCAGTGTTTCTGTTCAGTGTTTCTGTTCTCCATCATGCTCAGTGGGTTGTTTAGTGCACAAAGGCCCAACCGTAACCTTGTCATCCCCGTTTCCTCTCCCCTGTTCCTACTTCCTACCCTTGGAACCTGGTCATTGTTTTGTGGATGATATACATGTCTCCCTTTTTCCTCTCTCTTCCACCCAAATAACACACTTGTCCTCTGCTTTGCTGCGAGTGGGCGTCTCTATGGCAACGCTGTTTGTGGCTGCGTCTCAATTCGGACGTCGTCTTTTTAAACACGCTTAAAACGTGAGACGCGCTGTTAACGGAAGTAATAGTGAAAAGTACCTTTAATGCTTTAACGTTTACGCTCAAGAGGCAGACACGTATCTCACTGAGGCTCTGATTTAAAAAACAAAAACAAAACTTGTATGCAATGGGAGACAAGCTATTTTAACTGTAACTTAAGATACAGCAGAATCTGTCCGAGCTACTGTAATGTTCAGCCTTCTGTTGTTCAAGAAGTCACGCATCAACATGTGTGCTGCTAGCTTCTGTGAGCTGCAAGCTAATTTATTTTATAGAACTCCACACGTGGCATCTGACAACGTCATCAGCTTGTTCTTCTATTCACCACATGTAGCATCACACTGTAGGGAAAGGCTCTGCTGCCCCCTTGTGGTTACTCAATAGAATTCCTATCATTACAGCTACAGAAGCTGAATCGTTCTCTTCAGCTTGATGCTGCTTCTTGGCTCAATGAAACACGAAACTAGATGTAAAGTGACTTTATAACCACGCAACAAAACTAGAGGAGCAAAGCAACCAAGTTGAGCTCATTTTTTTATTTATTCTCGACGTGTGTAACGTTGATGATCTTAGAAAGTGATGTTTCAGGTTCACAACGTGTGTAGCCGAGGGTTCGTGCTGCGCCTTTACTTCATGTGGAAGCCCATTTCCGCTTTCCAGTTTAAATTATCTTAAGTTCCTCAGAGTGCGAGATAAATTGAAGTTATTGGGAGATAAAATACGTTGCGGGTGGTATTTGTTCCGTAGTCGTGATTAGTAACGATTGAAAAGTCCCGAAGATACTTTATTGAACCAGTGTATGACAGTGCATGTCTAAAGTCATAGTTCTCTAGTCTCTTCTCACAGACTCCCAAGTTTTTCACAAGAGTCTTGTAGTTTCTTCTAGTCGCCACTGGAGGGCGCCAGCAGGCCGCCCAAATGCATCTAATCCATCTGTTGCAGAAACTGTCCCCAGACCTGTCATGCGGCTGTCGGCACTGCACTCCAACCTGTCTGCCGCTCTGTGCGACGTCACGGTCAACTGCTCCATCGGGGAGGAGTGGGCGTGGTCTGTCTGTGACGTAGCGGGCTGCAGGACCGCCCAGAGGTCAAACAGGACGGTCATCGTCATCAACATTTTTACTGACAACACGTACGTCGTCTGCGTGGCCGAAAACCACGTGAGCGCGAGCAACGTGTCTGAAAGCACGGAGGCAACGTGTAAGATTAACGTGGTGATTTGAATTATTACAGCAGGATTTATATACACAGTGACTTAAAGTATTTCTGCTTTTGTCTTTTTGGCTCTTAAATGTTTCAGAACAAACTCATTTTAATATCAGACAAATTTAACCTGATGTGAAAAAGTAATTGAAATTGAACTTTTCAAAAAACGTGGTTATTCAGTTCACTCTTGCTACCACCAGGGGGCAAATACTTTCTCACTGTACTTATATTCAGAGTTTTTGGGCCTCCCTCAGGTGAGCTGTGTGACCTCAGCATTTCACCCTCCAGACGCTCCCGACTCTGACCTCCCTTCAGGGGTTACGCAATCGTCCTCTGCATAGTCCTGTGGTGTTTGAGGTCTCTCAGGACAGGTGGGACTTGTTGGACCTCACGAGCAGCTGAATCTGAAGTGTCCTCAGAGGACCACAAGGGGACGTCAGAGTCCCCTAATCAGCACCTGCGAGTCCTCCTTTAGTCTGGGACTCGGCCCGCTGTAGTTCTGTCCCAGGGGGACGCGTCCAGGAGACCCGGGAGACACATTGTAAAGAAGCTGAGTCCGTCCCCGTCCGCTCAGTGTCCACATCACGTGCACTGATGCACGGGTCCAGTGCACGGTCTGCTTGTTGCTCGTGCACTGTGGGGGGATTTCATTTGTCAAAGTTGTTAAATTCTTTGTTTCTGTGTCCAATCTTTCTACCCATCTT
Organism: Apeltes quadracus; assembly: GCA_021346845.1. Classification (NCBI taxonomy): domain Eukaryota; kingdom Metazoa; phylum Chordata; class Actinopteri; order Perciformes; family Gasterosteidae; genus Apeltes; species Apeltes quadracus. Next base: position 2,325,103 of record CM037923.1, on the reverse strand, counting down.
TTTTTCAGATCTTAACAATGAATGAGATGCATCTTTTTTATTTTCAGTATTAAAATGATCAAAGTGGGGAACCTGTTGGTATTAACTTTGTGCAACATGTAGCCATTGTTGTACTCAATGTTTAAAAATGTTGCATCAATGTCACAATGATTTGTTTTAGCAGTTTATTGAACTTAATTTCTACTTCTATTAAAACATGTCATCTCACATCAGAGTACGACACCTCGTAGAAGCCGATCAGCTCTTCTTTGAATGTGGTCATGTGACACCACACGACCAGCAGCAACAGCACATCTAAAAATACATCTTGTGTCTGAAGGGGAACAGGAAAGGTTCGACCGCTTCTGAGAGGACGTGTGCTTCTTCTCCTCAGACTCTGGCTGCAGAGTTTATAATGTATTTCTACCTGAGTGATTGTTTGTGTGCCGTTTACCATGTGGTTATTACATTACATTACATAGTAATAATATACATATACGCATTAAACTTATTCCTCTTAACGTGCTGCTGCAGTTGAGGAACTAAAGAATTCATGGAAACTTTCATTTGCACCTTCTTTATTTTCGTCTTATGTAAATGAGGCACCAACGTTACAAACTACAGGCCTGAGAAGAGTCTGAACTGCTTCCTCTTTAAAGTGTTAAACGGTTTTGCTGACAGTTAACTTCTTCTCCTAATAGTTGAACACAGTAAAATGTTTTTTCTACCTGCCAACACTGTAGAACCACCTCGAGGGCAACACCAGCAGTTCTGTGCGCGACTCACCGGAGAGCCGGTTTCAAGGCGCGTTGATTCGGAGCACTGCGGTGACGTCGGGGGTATTAGTGGGGCAGAAGGGGTAGTTACTCTGGTGCTACCTGCCACGCTGCTGCGAGCGCCCAAACTGCAGTGCGTGGAACAATCACACTAAATTGCACATTGAGTGTTGGACGTGTCTCTTTATTTCTGTTGGAGGACAAAGTCACTTCCTGTAGGAGACGAGACGTCGAGACATCATCCACCACCAAGTGTCACATGGTTCATAATGTATTTCTATCTGAGTGATTGCTTTTGTATGTTGCACCATGTGGTGATAATAATATATTGATGTACCTCACATATATGTATTAAACTGATCGGCTTCTTTCTCTCAACTTGCTGCTGCAGATGAGGAACTAAAGAGTTCGTGGAAATTCTCTTCTGCACCTTCTTTATTTCTGCGAATGAGGCTTCTACGTCACTAAACACAGGCCTGTGAAGAGTCTCAACTGTTTCCTCTTTTCAAGAGTTCAAGCTTTTGCTGCCAATTCATTCTCTCAATGTAAAGGTGAACGCAGAGTTTTTAAATTGCAAAATACAAAAAAAACCCCAAACAAACGTTGACTTTATTTCCTACGTCTTTGCATCAGTTGTGGTGAAACAGGCATCCCAGAATGCACCACTTCCTCCTGCTGCTGCGGTTTGCTGTCAGAGTTGAATGTATATATATATAAATAATATTATTTGCAGCGAGAGGTTTTCATCTCTCTTAACGTCCACTTCCGCCTGTCTCTTTATTTCTGTCCAGTTTGAGGACACAGTCACTTCCTGTAGGAGACGAGACATCGAGACGCCAGAATCTCACCATGAAGCGACATTTACAAGTTGTTTTATGGATTTTATTGTGAAATCGTCCCAGTTTGGTGAGAAGGATCATTTATGGATTATTAAGTGTATTAATATTACAGGAAAGACCTTTGACTTCCTGCAGCTGCCTTTACAGGAACCTTCAGCTTTTCACCGTGTAAGAAGAAAGGATGTTTAATGTGTCTCCATTAATCAGACTGCTGCATCTGCTCTTATTTCCTATAAGCATTGAACATGTGACGTGTTTAACAGCGTCTGGTGGGTCAAAGGGAAGGAAGCAGAAGAAGAGAAAACCTCTCATCTAATATTCACCTGTTGTCTCTGCAGTTCCTCGTTTCTCCGCATGTTTCACACGTTTGAAACCGTCTGCTGACACGACGTGTTTCTCACGAGCAGAGTGTCAGAGTGTCCGAGTGGACGTGAGGATGGGACACACTTTGTTTGCTGCGTTGGGGCTTTTCTGTGAGTACTTTCTCTCTTTCAAGCAGAGTTTTCATAGATGCAACTTGTTAAATGGCAGAAGTTAATAGTTTGTGTCAGTGTGATGATGCATGATGATGTTTCTCACTTTATTTTAGCGCTGAATATTCTCCTCCACTGTGGACACGCTCAAGGTTTTTATACAACTTTCTTTCTTTGGATAAATTCACTCGAGACGATTCAACACCTTCTATCACTGTTTGACATTTAATATTTCTGTTCTCTTTAGTTCATTTATGATGAACACAAGAAAGAAAACACAACTCATTCTCTGCATGTTGTGTTTGTTTCTAGATGCTTTGCTGCGTTTTGAGCCAAACTGGTCGACTTTCTTTACTGGAGAGAAAGTTACCTTCATATGTGACTCAAAGGGAGGAAACGATGCTGTCTGGTAATTACCATTTCAGTAGGAATGGTGATTGGTTGACCAACTCTACAGCAAATAGATATACAACCTCATCTCTAACTACAGGAGATAGTGGTGAATATCAGTGTGTTGCTTATCACTCTTCCTACGGTGGAAGATATAGTAACAAAGTGTCTCTACGTGTATCAGGTAAGTGATCAAAGTTTTACCATCACGACGAGTTCATTAAAGCACTTTTATATTAATGAGACGTGTTGATTTAATGAACCTGTTTGATAAAGTGCTAATGTGATATAATGTAGTGATAATTAATGAATGTTAACTAGTGAAAGAGGAACCTTGAAGTTGACCACTGATGCTGTTTAGTCACCTGATCTTTGTTTAAAAGGATCAATTATCAGATAATATTGATCATTTCAAATAAAACAAAGAAAGATGGACTGATTATAAAAAGAACATTAACATGATGAGACAAACCATCCAATATTTAATCCCTATTGAGAAATCAGAAAATGGTTATTAATTCATTATAGCTAACAGACTCAATCAAACTCATCAGCAGAGTGTGGCGCCTCCTTCAGGTGAAATGTTCTCATTACTCAGTGAACCTTTTATTATTTATTACAGGGAGACTGACTTTGACATCTTCTTTCTACAACTTTATGTTAAATTATATTTATGTTGGAAACATGAATCACTGATATCTTGTATCATTGATCATTTAATCAAACTGAATCAGTGAAGCAAAGAACTAACTGTTCACAGACGAAGACGTGATCCTAGAAACTCCTGCGTCCTCCTTGTATGAAGGAGAATCAGTGACTCTTCACTGTAGACATCGAGACCAGAGACAGGAGACGAATGCTGACTTCTACAAAGACGAAACACTTATTGAGATGGACACAAACCATCAAAACACACATGAAACCACCATTTCTCTGACGTCTGATGGGAGCTCTTACATGTGCAAATATGAGGACGAAGAATCTGAACCAAAGAAAATCAAAATACAAGGAATGAAGTTTTTATGTCAAAGAGCTGCAGGAATTTAACATTTGCAGTGTGATGAATTTCCTTCACTTTACTCCACATCAGGTTTAATTCACAAATACATTTAGCACTTAATAAATATGACACATTAAAGTGATTTCTTTGAGTTTACTATTTCTTAATTATATACACTGATTCAGAAGTGATTTAATCATTTCTGTATTGTTTCATCAATAAATTGTTATGGTCATTCATTTTAATCCTTTAGCTAAATGAAATATTGACGGGGGGGTGGTTACACGGTGGTTACACATGTTGACGCCCACAATAATTACATTGTTTTGTCTTTGTTCTACATTAAAGCAGCACGACCAACGGCCCAACTGAGAAAACACTCTCCTGTAGAGGGAAGAGTGACCCTGACCTGCTCTGTTGAGTCACCATCATCATCATCATCATCATCATCATCATCATCATCATCATCATCATCATCATCATCATCATCATCTGGGTGGAAGTACTTCTGGTACAGAGACCAGAAAACCTCTGAACCTCTGAAAACAGGAGGTGATGTTCTCCTCCAGAGTGGAAGCATGTCTCCCCCTGGTGGAGGAGTCTACTGGTGCAGAGGAGGAAGAGGAGACCCAGTTTACTACACAGAGTACAGCCATCCAGCCGGTAAAGAACTACACTGATAGTTGATGTGAAGCTAAACATGTAGAAACAGTATTTGTGAATAAGGATAAATACTCACATAAGTCTCACTTTTCTTTTTGGGGCCTGATGATGATGATGATGATGATGATGAACAGTCACACACAGAGCTGTTGTGACTCTGCAACACGTCTGGCCTGAGATTTACTCTGGAGAGACGATCACTCTCACATGTGGAATAAAGGAGGGAGGAGGCTCTGAGTGGGAGTATGAATGGAGAACACCCGACTATTACCGACCTCGAAACCCAAGAGGCTCCATGATTACATCATCAGTCAGAGGAGACTACAGGTGTCTGGGCAGACTGAAAGATGGAGGCTCTGCAACAGAATGGAGTGATGCTTTCACGTTAACAATATCAGGTATGTCATTATTTTTCATTTACCTGAATCACAACAGATATTTGAATTGTTTAAATAGTTATAATGTTTAAAGACCATCACAACACGTCTTTATTGTGTGAAACCTCTTCCCAACAGATGTCCCTCAGTCTGTCCTCACAGTGTCTCCATCATGGACGAGTCCTGGAGACTCAGTGACTCTGACCTGCAGTGTTGAGCCTCCGTCTGCAGGATGGAGGTTCTTCTGGTTCAAGGCTGTTCACCATCTGTCCCCCAACTCCACCTATGAGCTTCTACCTGGTAGCACCACTGGGACTGAACAGGGTTCCTACGTCCTTCATGGACAGACACACACAGCAGGATATGTGTGCAGAGCTGCAAGAGGAGACCCTGTGATTTACACTCCGTATAGTGATGAGAAGTTTGTCTGGTCTGCAGGTGAGTTTGTTCAGACTTTTATAGTTCTCGCACAAGAGAATAAATGTCCTTTTAGTGTTGACATTGTTTGTCCTGTGTGTGTCTCCTAGCTGATGTGTCTTCAGGTGTGAATCCAGCAGCGTCTCTCACAGTGAGTCCTCACAGACTGCAGCACTTCAGCACAGAGTCACTGTCACTGAGCTGTGAGGGAAACTCTGCTGAGTGGAGAGTGATGAGGGTTAATGAATCTGGCTTCATGTCCTCCTGTCCTCACTGGGGACAAATGACTGGATCCACATGCAACACCGACACCAGAGCGAGTAGTGGAGTGTACTGGTGTGAGTCTGCAACACAGTCCAGCAATGCAGCCAACATCACTATAATACACAGTGAGTTTAGATCCATTCAAGGTTTTTACATCTAAAGTGTTCACACATCTTATTATAGAGTGATGACACTTTAAGGTGACTTTATAAGGACTTTAACTCTGTATTGATGAATGTGAATAACAAATGTAAACTATAAACGTCTCCTCGTCATTGTACATCAGCTGGTTTGACTTCCTGTCCTCTGGTCTCTTTACAGGAGGTGATGTCCTCCTGGTGAGTTCTGTCCATCCTGTGACTGAGGGACATTCGGTGACTCTTGGCTGCAAGTTGAGGACAAAAGAACTTCTCTATAATGTGGATTTCTATAGAAATGACCAACTCCTCCCAGATGCTGTCAGAGGGGAGCTGCTTCTCTCTGCAGTTAATAAGTCACATGAAGGCTTTTATAAATGTGGAGGAAGCAAATCACCTGAAGGTTCTGAGACTTTGACCTCAGCACAGAGCTGGTTGTCAGTGAAAGGTGAGAACGAGTAGAAGATGCTTCCTGTTGTAATGTGTGTTACAGTCTGAGTTAGAAAAGGTGTAACTGAGTTAAACTCTTTGTGTGGGACGATATAGTTTTATACGTTTGTTGTTGTAATCTGTTGTAGTTCTTGTGTGTCTCTTCATGGTCGGTGTGTACTTGTGTGTAGATCCTGAAGAAGCAGCATCAAGCTCTGTGTTTCTCCTGCTGCTGCTTGTTGGTCTGGTTTCTGGACTTTTACTGATTATTCTCCTGCTGCTGTTTCTGTGTCGCTACAGAAAGTCAAGAGGTGAGATCTTCTCCTTCTGATATGAGACTGATTCCACTGAAATGAGTCAAAGTCACAGATATTATTACACACACTAATTAATGATCCATGTGGAACCGTTTTCTTGCAGCTTCAAGCCTCAGCAGGTTGGTACAAGCCTCTCTTCTCTCACGCTGAACATGGCAGCAGGACTTTACATGTTCCTCATTCAATCCTCTGTGTTTACTTCATGTTTTGGACCCACAAGGTCTCAGAGGACCAATCAGAGCCCAGCTACAGACCACATGACCAACCAGGGTGAAGATCAAGACGGACATTACTCTTCTCTTCTTCACTGGTCAGCTTTACTCCTGATTTAGTTAATAACATGTTCTTAACTTTAATGGTAACATTTACATTTCTGGTCGTCTGTTTGAGGAGATTCTATGATTCATACAAAGTGGTTCAAATGGTTGAATGACCTCGTCTTCATCCTCACGGCTCTGCAGGTGATTCTTGTGTCTATGAAACAATCGGAGGCTCTGAAGAACGTGAACAAGGTGCAGTACATCCTGTGTGTTCATCACTCAGCTGTTAGAATTACTAGAATCAGAGGATCATGTGACTGGTTGACCGTCCTTTAGGATTAAAGACAAAGGGGATCGATGATGTCACAGATTGTGTGTTTGAGCTTAAAGACGTTGATGGCTGATGTGAACACTTCCTATAAGGGAACAAGCTGCAGTAGTTGAGATGCTTTTGTAGCCAGCAGAGCTTCAATAAAGGAGAATAAAGTGTCTCTTCATGCGTTCATCTGGTCCTTCTAACAGGGCACCAATGATGAACCACAGGAGAGCGATTACGCAAATGTGACCATGGAAACAGCTGCAGGGAGAATGAAGTACAACAGACCATGAAGTACAATGTGAGTGTACTTCTGTAGTACTACCAGCAGTCAGCAAAGGTCAAACACAACACTTACACCTGCTACTCTTAAATAACCTTTAACCTCTTTCCCTTCTCTCTTTTTTCACATGAACAAAGCATCTGCATGGACAGAACCAGGGGAACGGATGACGACATGAACAACACATCTTTGTCTCTTTGAGTAATTATTGTGTGAACTTCTTCTTTCCTGATATCAGACAGTATTTTGTAGTTAATGAGCAGATCATTTAAAGGAAATACATCACATGTCTTTAAAGGTTTTACTTGGTGAAAAGAGTCTGGATTATTATCTATACTTATTCAAACGTTGCTATTGAGTGTTTACTGTACATTTCATTTGTTCTCCTCAGTCACTTTGTTTTTTAAAGCTTTTGTAGGAAACTTTGAATGGAGGCTGGTTTGAAAAGCAGAAAAAAGCAGTTTGGCGTCTTTGAGCTTCAGTGCGTTGGTGATATTATTCAATATGAAGCCATCTTCTCTTTTACTAAAGAAAGCTTTACGCATTTATTGCACTTTTCATCTGTAATTGAAGAACATTTTTCTCTAACATTTATGTTTTTTTTGTATTTTTTTAAAAAGGTTTAACTGGGTCTGTTTGTATTTTATCTTCACCTGTTTGTGTTTAATACGTTTTGTAACGTTTGATCATTTTATGCTTCAATAAACTTGCAGTTCTCAGCAGTGTTTCTGTTCAGTGTTTCTGTTCTCCATCATGCTCAGTGGGTTGTTTAGTGCACAAAGGCCCAACCGTAACCTTGTCATCCCCGTTTCCTCTCCCCTGTTCCTACTTCCTACCCTTGGAACCTGGTCATTGTTTTGTGGATGATATACATGTCTCCCTTTTTCCTCTCTCTTCCACCCAAATAACACACTTGTCCTCTGCTTTGCTGCGAGTGGGCGTCTCTATGGCAACGCTGTTTGTAGGCTGCGTCTCAATTCGGACGTCGTCTTATTAAACACGCTTAAAACGTGAGACGCGCTGTTAACGGAAGTAATAGTGAAAAGTACCTTTAATGCTTTAACGTTTACGCTCCAGAGGCAGACACGTATCTCACTGAGGCTCTGATTTAAAAAACAAAAACAAAACTTGTATGCAATGGGAGACAAGCTATTTTAACTGTAACTTAAGATACAGCAGAATCTGTCCGAGCTACTGTAATGTTCAGCCTTCTGTTGTTCAAGAAGTCACGCATCAACATGTGTGCTGCTAGCTTCTGTGAGCTGCAAGCTAATTTATTTTATAGAACTCCACACGTGGCATCTGACAACGTCATCAGCTTGTTCTTCTATTCACCACATGTAGCATCACACTGTAGGGAAAGGCTCTGCTGCCCCCTTGTGGTTACTCAATAGAATTCCTATCATTACAGCTACAGAAGCTGAATCGTTCTCTTCAGCTTGATGCTGCTTCTTGGCTCAATGAAACACGAAACTAGATGTAAAGTGACTTTATAACCACGCAACAAAACTAGAGGAGCAAAGCAACCAAGTTGAGCTCATTTTTTTATTTATTCTCGACGTGTGTAACGTTGATGATCTTAGAAAGTGATGTTTCAGGTTCACAACGTGTGTAGCCGAGGGTTCGTGCTGCGCCTTTACTTCATGTGGAAGCCCAGTTTCCGCTTTCCAGTTTAAATTATCTTAAGTTCCTCAGAGTGCGAGATAAATTGAAGTTATTGGGAGATAAAATACGTTGCGGGTGGTATTTGTTCCGTAGTCGTGATTAGTAACGATTGAAAAGTCCCGAAGATACTTTATTGAACCAGTGTATGACAGTGCATGTCTAAAGTCATAGTTCTCTAGTCTCTTCTCACAGACTCCCAAGTTTTTCACAAGAGCCTTGTAGTTTCTTCTAGTCGCCACTGGAGGGCGCCAGCAGGCCGCCCAAATGCATCTAATCCATCATGTTGCAGAAACTGTCCCCAGACCGGTCATGCGGCTGTCGGCACTGCACTCCAACCTGTCTGCCGCTCTGTGCGACGTCACGGTCAACTGCTCCATCGGGGAGGAGTGGGCGTGGTCTGTCTGTGACGTAGGGGGCTGCAGGACCTCCCAGAGGTCAAACAGGACGGTCATCGTCATCAACATTTTCACTGACAACACGTCCGTCGTCTGCTGGGCCGAAAACTACGTGAGCGCGAGCAACGTGTCTGAAAGTACGGAGGCAACGTGTAAGATTTACGTGGTGATTTGAATACTTACAGCAGGATTTATATACACAGTGACTTAAAGTATTTCTGCTTTTGTCTTTTTGGCTCTTAAATGTTTCAGAACAAACTCATTTTAATATCAGACAAATTTAACCTGATGTGAAAAAGTAATTGAAATTGAACTTTTCAAAAAACGTGGTTATTCAGTTCACTCTTGCTACCACCAGGGGGCAAATACTTTCTCACTGTACTTATATTCAGAGTTTTTGGGCCTCCCTCAGGTGAGCCGCGTGACCTCAGCATTTCACCCTCCAGACGCTCCCGACTCTGACCTCCCTTCAGGGGTTACGCAATCGTCCTCTGCAGAGTCCTGTGGTGTTTGAGGTCTCTCAGGACAGGTGGGACTTGTTGGACCTCACGAGCAGCTGAATCTGAAGTGTCCTCAGAGGACCACAAGGGGATGTCAGAGTCCCCTAATCAGCACCTGCGAGTCCTCCTTTAGTCTGGGACTCGGCCGGCTGTAGTTCTGTCCCAGGGGGACGCGTCCAGGAGACCCGGGAGACACATTGTAAAGAAGCTGAGTCCGTCCCCGTCCGCTCAGTGTCCACATCACGTGCACTGATGCACGGGTCCAGTGCACGGTCTGCTTGTTGCTCGTGCACTGTGGGGGGGATTTCATTTGTCAAAGTTGTTAAATTCTTTGTTTCTGTGTCCAATCTTTCTACCCATCTTTTTTTCAGATCTTAACAATGAATGAGATGCATCTTTTTTATTTTCAGTATTAAAATGATCAAAGTGGGGAACCTGTTGGTATTAACTTTGTGCAACATGTAGCCATTGTTGTACTCAATGTTTAAAAATGTTGCATCAATGTCACAATGATTTGTTTTAGCAGTTTATTGAACTTAATTTCTACTTCTATTAAAACATGTCATCTCACATCTCACAGTACGACACCTCGTAGAAGCCGATCAGCTCTTCTTTGAATGTGGTCATGTGACACCACACGACCAGCAGCAACAGCACATCTAAAAATACATCTTGTGTCTGAAGGGGAACAGGAAAGGTTCGACCGCTTCTGAGAGGACGTGTGCTTCTTCTCCTCAGACTCTGGCTGCAGAGTTTATAATGTATTTCTACCTGAGTGATTGTTTGTGTGCCGTTTACCATGTGGTTATTACATTACATTACATAGTAATAATATACATATACGCATTAAACTTATTCCTCTTAACGTGCTGCTGCAGTTGAGGAACTAAAGAATTCATGGAAACTTTCATTTGCACCTTCTTTATTTTCGTCTTATGTAAATGAGGCACCAACGTTACAAACTACAGGCCTGAGAAGAGTCTGAACTGCTTCCTCTTTAAAGTGTTAAACGGTTTTTGCTGACAGTTAACTTCTTCTCCTAATAGTTGAACACAGTAAAATGTTTTTTCTACCTGCCAACACTGTAGAACCACCTCGAGGGCAACACCAGCAGTTCTGTGCGCGACTCACCGGAGAGCCGGTTTCAAGGCGCGTTGATTCGGAGCACTGCGGTGACGTCGGGGGTATTAGTGGGGCAGAAGGGGTAGTTACTCTGGTGCTACCTGCCACGCTGCTGCGAGCGCCCGAACTGCAGTGCGTGGAACAATCACACTAAATTGCACATTGAGTGTTGGACGTGTCTCTTTATTTCTGTCCTGTTTGAGGACAAAGTCACTTCCTGTAGGAGACGAGACGTTGAGACATCATCCACCACCAAGTGTCACATGGTTCATAATGTATTTCTATCTGAGTGATTGCTTTTGGATGTTGCACCATGTGGTGATAATAATATATTGATGTACCTCACATATAGTATTAAACTGATCGGTCTTCTCTCTCACTTGCTGCTGCAGATGAGGGAACTAAAGAGTTCGTGGAAATTCCTCTGCACCTTCTTCATTTTGCGAATGAGGCTTCTACGTCACTAAACACAGGCTGTGAAGAGTCTCAACTGTTTTCCTCTCTTTTCAGAGATTCAAGCTTTTGCTGCCAATTCATTACTTCTCTCATGTAAAGGTGAACGCAGAGTTTTTAAATTGCAAACAATCAAAAAAAAACCCCAAACAACACGTTGACTTTATTTCCTACTGTCTTTGCAGCAGTTCAGGTGTGGTGAAACAGGCATCCCAGAAATGCATCACTTCCTCCTGCTGCTGCGGTGTTTGCTGTCAGAGTTTTGAATGTATATTTATGCTAAATACCAAGCTTAAGAAGTTGATTAGCAAAAAAAGGCTCACTCTTACGTACATTTAAGTCTGTCTAGTCGTACTCTGATGTGTGATGACATGTTTTTATTCTAAGTAGAAATTAATAAACTGCGAAAGCAAATCATTGTGAACATTTTTATAATAAAACATTGTGGTTACAAAGTTAAATGTGTAAAGGTCTGACAAACAACTTCCCCACTCTGATCCTCATTTTAATACGAATCCTTCATTTCAGTAAAGAGGAGGTGCAGAACGGCCTCTGGGCGGAATGTTTCTGTGTCCAAACTATCAAAGTGTTGGAAAACTTTGACGGATGAAATCCTCCCCCCACAGTGCACGTGCACGGCCACCAGCCCGTGCAGTGGACCCGTGCATCAGTGCACGTGATGTGGACACTGAGCGGATGGTTGTGGATCTCGCAGCGCGCTGCCAGGAATCGAGTCTTTTGAGCAAAGACGTCAAAGAGTTTGTAACTTAGAAACAGGTTTTTAAACGATGAACCAGTCGTGGAGGGACACAGCTTCTTTACAATGTGTCCCCCAGGTCTCCTGGACGCGTCCCCCTGGGACGGAACAGCAGCGGGCCGAGTCCCTCACTGAAGGAGGACTCGCAGGTGCCGTTCGGGGCACTCTGGCGCCCCCTCGTGGCCCTCTGAGGACATTTCAGATTCAGCTGCTCGTGTTCTCCAGGTTCAGGTGAAGGAAGGACGTCCGTATCCTCCTTCTGTTCCTCAAAGCTTCTATTGGGGGAGTCTGGACCTTTTGGGCGGCTGCAGCACGCTGTACAAAGAGTCAATGTGCTCCTCCTCCCTGGGGGGGGCGCCCTCACAGGACTGCAGCACTTCAGCACAGAGTCACTGTCACTGGATAAAAATAACAATTGTATTTCTTACGTCATGGAAGAATGGCAATATTTCTGGCACCAATATTTAAAATAGTCCAAGACCCAAGAAATAATCCTTTGTAAATAGACGAGGACGCCGAGCTGTGGAGACGCATTGAGAGGAATCGATTGGCAGAAATGGAATATCAACACGTGTGTGATCGAGAGGAACACACACAACCAACATGTGTTGTTCTTGTTCCTTTTAATTTAAACCAAAATGTAATCTTTACATATTTCGTTTCAAATGTACAATCAAAACAATCATACATAAGATTCTTCATAATAACAAACGACTCCATCGACACACTACCCATAAATAAAGAAAAGGAAAAAGGAGAAAACATCGAGATCAGTATGAAACACAATGTTAGGCGACACCACTGGTTAACAAAGACTCTGTAGCTGTAGGAACACCCGAGCTTCCACACACACACACACACACACACACACACACACACCTTACAGGTGCTGTTCCATCACTGCAAACAGGAAGCAGATGTTTCACATGGATGTCGCTGGGAGGATTAACCAGATGTGGCTGATAAGTGGAGCCCCAGAAGCAACACGACCCCCCAAGTTAAGGTGCACTGTGGGCGTCGGCTTCATTCTGGCTGCAGGAGAGAAACTCCGCCTCTCGTCCGTGCGGAAGCCCTTAACTCATCGTGTGGATTCATGAACTCGCAATGTGCCGATAAACAGCTTCTAAAATGTGAGGAACTCTTTTAGAAGCTGCTATATTTATTCAAACCTGGGCGTCATTAACCAAAGGGTTTTTCTTGGAACATTTAATGACGTTACGTTGGTTTTGACTTCCTGTATTTGGCCATTAATGTGTCTCTTTAGAATTGAACATCTTCAATCAAACACTATCATCTGTTGGGAAATGCCGTTTAATCAAAGTGCGATGGATACACTTTGCTCACGTTGGTTTTTTGACTTCTGTTGTTTAATTGTTCCTGTGATTAAATTGAATAATACACGAGGACACATTGCAGAAAGAAAAGTCACCAAAAGTTTTGCTGGAACCATAAAACCTTAATTGATGTCATCAGGATCAAAAGTCTTAAAGTCGTCATAGTTTAAGAAAAACTCCCATTTTGATACATTTTGTTTCCTGTAACAGAGAACACAGAAGAACCTTCTCTTTTTTGTTTGCTTCACGTGCACACTCACCTGAACAAGGACACACACACACACACAGACAGACAAACAAAACTGGCTCAGAAAGGAAATCACATGTTCACAAGGGTTTGACTTCTTCCTTCCGACGGGGAACTTTTTTTTTGAAATACAGAACCCGTCGATGTGTGACCCTATCGCACACATACAAAGACGCGCGCACACACACACACACACTCGATAAAGCCATCCCGTGTGGACCAACGTGCATCTGGGAGAAGCAGCCGGGTGAAGGGAGGTGCAGGTGCACGTCTTCGCCTGGCTGGAATGTAGTGGCGCTAGGCTTCTCACACACACACACACACGCACACACACACACACACACACACACACGCGCACACACACACGCGCACACACACACACACACACAGATCTCAGGTAAACAATGTACTTCTCTGGCGGGCGGGCGGCGTGGTGAGTGTGCAGGGAGGAAAGTGAACTGAAGCCTGCAGGGTTCCAAGGTCCCTCATCGCGTCCTCTCATCGGCGGGTCATTCTGACCTTTGACCTCCCCCCCGCCCGGCCAGGCAACGCCTACCACGGCCTCAGCGGAGGCGATGGTGAGGCCTGGGAAGGGTGCAGATGGGTGTGTGTGTGTGTATGTGGGGGGGGAAAGAGAGCATGCGTGCTTGAGGTGTGCGTTTTGAGTGATTATGTACGCGTGTTAAAAGTGCCTCCTCAGTCCTCGTGGCCTCCGTGTGTCCTCAGCAGCCAGAGTCCTGATACCAAAGTCTTCATGTCCGTCATGTCTCACGGCCCTTATGTCTCTTGGGCGGGAGGGGGGGGGGGGGAGCTTCACAGCCTACAAAGCTGAAAACTAAAAAAAAGAAAAGAAAAAAGAACGGGGTCCGAATATCAGAGATTGGAGCCGTCCAGGAGGTGCACCTCCTCCTCGCTGTCGCCTCCTCCTCCTCCTCCCCCCCTGCAGTCCTGGAAGGAGCGGATCAGTTGAACATGATGGACTCGGGATCTAGGTTTGCCATTTGAGCCATGTGACGCAGGATGTCTTTTTTTGTGATAATACCAAGAAGCCGCCTGCAGGGGGAGACAAAGTGGGAGGGAGGGAGGAGAGAGGAGAGAGTTAAAAAGGAGCGAGGAGGTGACGCTGCTGGAGTCACGGAGAGAAAGCGTCGTGCTTTTGTTGTTTCGCGCCTGGTTCAAATGTCGCGCAGGTCGCCAATCGAGGAGATTTCAAGCGGATTTGTCGCAACCGTAAAAAAAAAAAACACATTTGTGGATCGATGGAGCGGAAATGCAACAAAAACACGAGTCCCTGAGGAGGCAAAAGTGAGCCGGCGGGAGAGGAGGGAGCAGCGGAGGAGAGGAGGAGTGAGAGAGCAGGTCCAAGAGGCCCACAGGAAGGAAACGCTGGATCCTACAGGGGGGGTTGGGGGGGGACAGGAAGCAATGGAGCGGCACAGGAGACCAGTTAGATACGAGGAGCAGGAGGAGAGGAGGAGGCTGCTCATGTGCACCACCCATAATTACAACTTAGCAACCGTTACGCTTTTCCTTTTGAAATAATCACTTCATGTATTGAAGAAACAAGTCATTTCATAGTTAAAATGCACCACAGGAGACGCGTCAATCAACATCTCCATCCTCCTCCTCCTCCTCGTCTGACAGACATTCATCTGATCGACCCCCCCCCGCCCCCCCTCAAACGAGTAGACGTCCCGCCGTCTCGAACCGAGAGCACATCGCAGGCCGCGTAAACGCCGATCGGCTGCGGCGTCGCCAACTGTCACGGCGCGTTTGCGATGCTCTCTCGAGCGCAGCGGAGGAAGATCAAGTGCAGACAAGCCGAGTGAGCGGAACACATGTGACCCCCGGCCGGTGGGGGGAGTCGACCTGTGTGTGGGGTCCGAGCTCAAACTACAGAGCTTATTTTTTTTGGGGGGGGGGGGTGAGGGTGTTAGTCATCACACGCTAGCTAGCCGGGTCACTACGGCGCTACCAGCACGAGGTACCACGACAACATCACTGCAGCAGGGGGCCGGCTCGCTACTCGCCGAGTGGTTGCTAAGGCGACCAGTCAGATGCCGTCGATCTGTGGAGACCCAGGTCGAAGCGCCGCGGCCCGGGAGGAAAGGGAGGGTTGAGAAAATAAAAATAATAAAAAAGAAAAAGACAAAGCAGTTGTTAATGAAGGTTAGAACATTCCAGTCGTGAACTGTCAAAATTAAATGATGGTTAGTTAAATGATTAAAGGGGGGTGGGGTGGGGGGGTTGCATGCCGATGTGGGGTCTACTAGTGATTCTCAGGTACACAGAACACCATCAGAACTACGCGTGAGCTACTTGGGACACAGGAAGCAGGCGGGCGCACGGAGGAGCTTTACGAAATCAAAAGGCCTCCCGCCTGTGAAACGAGGTCGTGAAACTGATCGCAGCTTTACATCTTGAGCCTGATCAAGCCGCCGTGATGGCAGAAGTTACTCGGCATGTTATGCCCGCCGCACCGTGAGAAGGTGAAAAAACGATGTTTAAATGGTTCACTAGGCAGCTGGAGGTCTCCCCCCTGGCTGAACGCTTCATCATGCACGTTCACACGCAAGCTCCTACGATCGTTTCAGGTCTCCACGTGGCTTAAAAGGTGACGCGGCACAGATCAGTACCGACCTCGGCGCGGTGGACGAATTACGTCCAACAGCAAAGTGTTAAAGTTGCGTGACGAGATCTCACATCTCTACGGATGCGTCCCTACGAGAGGTGAAATCCACACCGGAGAACAAGGAGCGAGTGAGGAGGAGGAGGAGAGCGAGGCCCAGCGCGTAGCCGCGAACGGACAGCAGCTTCAAGCAGCCCTCTTAAGAGGCGGAGCCTAAGAGACAGGTGTGAGAGAGTGGGAAAGGGGGTGGGAGGGGTCACATGTGTAGAGGGGTGGGGCTAGTCACCAGGGGCTCCTTGTCCTGCTTGAGCTCCTCCAGATGCTCTAATATATTCTTCTTTGTGATGATGCCCAAAACAATCCTGTAACACACACTCGTTAATCGGTAAACTGCCCAAAAAACAACAAACAGGAGAGAAATAGAGACAGCAGCACAAAAACAACTTAAAACATTTAAAAAGAACAAAAAAATAGGAATTGACACAAAACAACTAAACCTAAATGGACTAAACACGTGTTTAGTGATGGATAGTTTTGTGATTTTTTTAGATTAATATTTTCTGGAAATCAGTTTAGAATTGCAAGAATTTGGGATTGTAACTTAAATTGTTACTCTTCTTTCAATATATACTTTTTTTTAATAAAGAAATAAATATATTTAAATAAAAACTGTCCCAGCAAACGGAAAAGCCGTCTGTCAATAGAGAAGTAACGAAGAGGCGTCGCATCGGCAGCAGGTGGCGCTGTGCCTGCACCTCATTTATAGCCACGACTGCGTCCCAGAATAAACAACAACCGACGCCACGGTACCCGTTAAGTGGCTGTTGTGAGTCGTGTGGGGGGGGGGGGGGTAAAAGGGAGGGCAGCGGTTAGGCCATGCAGGTTACGCGGTAAAGAGCCCCGTGCAAAACACCGGGCGCCGTGTGCACGTTCGTCGCACCTCGGACGGGCGGATCGCATCGTGACCCACGGCGGACCAAAGGAGGCGAGAAGGAGTCACCTTCTGTCCTCGCCGCTCATCCTTCCTCCTGGGACGCTCGGGGGGACGCCGCTACTCACCCGTTGTGGGTGACCAGGCACTGGCGCAGGCCCATCTTCCGGAAGATGTCCACCACGATCTCCATGGGCGTGTGGTCGGTGACCGTGAAGGGGCTCATGTCCAGGATGGAGCGCAGCTTGAGGGGGCGGGGGCTGTCGGCGGGCAGGGTGGGGGCGTGCTGCGTGAAGTACACCCGCGAGTTCAACATGATGCCCTCCTGCTTGCGACGCGCATTTTCTGTTGACAAATGGAGCGAAGGCAACGATCAGGCGACTGCAGCTTTACGCGGGGGGAGAGGAGGGGGAGGGGGGGGGGGACTCCGTTACCTATGGCGATGGTGATGTCCCTGCGCAGAGCGAAGCCCACCAGCCTCTGGGACTCCTTGGACACGATGACGGGGAAACCGTTGTAACTGGTTTCGTTGATGGTGCTCTGCAGCTCCTCCACCGTCAGGTCGTCCTGCGTCAGCACCGCCAGCGGCGGGTCGCTGCGCCGCGGCCTCATCACCTCGCGGGCCAGCGTCACGTGCGTGAACTCCTCCTTGGCGTCCAGGAAGGGGTACCCGTTCAGACGGATGTGCGCCTCGTAGATCCCCTCGCGGCCGAACGCGTCGCCCACCCACTTGCTGGTCATGACGGCGGCCATGAGGGGCACGATGTACTCCAGGCCGCCCGTCAGCTCGAAGACGATGACGACCAGGGAGACGGTCATGCGGGTCACGCCGCCTGAAGGGGAGGGGAAGGCGTGAGCGGGGAAACGCGCGACAAAAGACTCCGGCTAAAATCGACGCCGCCTGAGCGGACTGAACGCGCACTCACCGAGGCACGCCGCCGCCCCCACCATGGCGTAGAGCCCCGGGGTGATGCAGTCCGGTCCCCACCTCGCACCACTCTCTGAACAGGAACCAGTCGTGGTGATAGTAGGCCAGCTGCTCCACGGCGATGCCGACGATGCGCCCCGCGATCGCCCCGATGGCCATGCTCGGGATGAACAGACCCGACGGCACCTGCAGGGCGACAGACGGGAAGGCGGCGTCATACACTGAGACGCCGGCGACGCCCCGATTCTAAAAAACACCCCGGGCGTCACCTTGAGTCCCGAAGGTGAAGATGGTCATGATGATCTTGAAGATGAGCGCCAGGCACAGCTGCCACATGGCGGCGTAGACGCCGGGCCCCGCCGGCCGGTTGGGGTTGTCGGTGAAGGCCTTGCTGCCGTTCATCTGGCTGCGGTACTGGCAGAGCTGCGAGGACTCCAGCGGCCCGCAGTCGGTGAACAGCTCCTTGATCAGCTCGCTGGTGTTCTGCCGGGTGTACGGGTTCGGGAAGGCGACCACGGCCGTGATGGCCGCCACCAGGATCACCTCCAACACCGGGTACTTGCCTGGAGACGGGGACAACGCAGCGCGTTATGACGCAAGATCCCCTTAAAACCCCCCTCACTCGCTCGCCTCAGGCCAAACGGATCAAACACTTGCCAAAACGCGTCGACTTGCGCCGGCGGCACCACGCGATGTTGGCCCGGATGAAGAAGGCGCCCCAGAGGCCTCCGAACACCCCCAGGAGGATGAACGGGATGAGCTCGAACAGGTACCACGGCGTGTGGTACTCCACGTAGAACAGCACCAGGCGGCTGTTACCAAACGGGTTGATGGAGCGCAGGACGAAGGCCGCCACCAGGGCGGCGAAGAAGGAGCGCCACAGCGTCTTGAGGGGGAAGTAGTAGCTCACCTGGGCGAGAGAAAGAGAGAGAGAGAGAGTGGGGAGGAGTCATCCTGCCACTCAGAGGGAGCGCTGTGTTGGGACTTTTGAGCGTGGAATCGCTGTACCTCCTCCAGGCTGAAGAGGACTCCTCCGATCGGCGCTCCGAAAGCCACCGACACGCCGGCGGCCGACGCAGCCGAGAGAACCTGAGAGGGGCGAAACAAAAAAGAAAAGACGCACCTCAGCCGGCGCAACTCGCACAAACAGACCGACGACCAGCAACACCCACTCAAACCCCTCCTCCCCCACCTCTCGTTTCTTGGCCTCGTTCTTGCTGTACTTGGGGAAGAGGTAGGAGAAGATGTTCCCACAGCAGCACGCCACGTGGACCAGCGGGCCCTCCTTCCCCAGGCTGAGGCCCGACGCCACAGGCCAGCACCAGGGTGACGGTCTTGATCAGTAAGGTCCACTTGCCCAGGTAGCCCCGGATGATGAAGCCGCTCAGGATGGTTTTGATCTGGGCCGAGAGGAAGAGGAAGGTAAAGACAAAACAGGCAGGAAACGCCTCCCGAGTGAGACGTTATGAAGGTGAAGATACAAGACGCAGTCAAAGTCTAATGCACGAGCAATCAGCGTAGTTGTCAATGAATCGCTTCACTGTAGATTAATGTCATTTGGCTTTGAATTTGAAAAGAGAAGTTTTATTAAGTAACTTTCTCGTAATATTTTCATTTTCCTCACCTCAGGGATCCCTGAGCCAGCAGGCGTAGGGAGCAAACACCTTAACCAGGCAGACGGCCAGGAAGGCGAAGGACAGAGCCCAGTAGATGTACATGAAGTAGTTCATGATGTACGAGCCGGGGCCCTGCGCAGACGGGAGGAAGGAGAGCAGTCAGAATCCTCCAGAACCGTCCTGAGGTCGCGGCGCCTCTGCGATGAGGTCATTCTACCTCGGCCTGCCCCAGGATCAGCTCGGCCCAGCTCTTCCACTGGGGGCACTTGTCCCGCTCGGCGAAGGTGGTCTCATTGGACGTCCAGCAGCACTGCTCGTGGTTGAACCACATGGCACTCAGGCACACGCCCTCCTTCAGGTCGTTCAACCAATCGGCAGCAATGTCAATCAGGCCGGCCAAAGCACCTGGCCGAGGGGAAGAGAGACGACGAGACAACGAGAAATGCGAGGCGTGAGAGCGCCGCCAGCGGAGGAGAGAACGGCCGCGTGCTGTGTGTGCGCGTGTGTTACCTGAGGCCAAGCCGGTAAGCGTCACCACCAGCCACCCGGACCAGGCGTCGTATAAGCTCTTTGTGAACTCCCATGCCGACTCCTTTTTCTTACTGTTGATCTAAAAACACACACACACACACACACACAAAACAGTTAGCAAACACAAGCTAAATCCAACACAGAAACTCAATTTATAAGCTCAGCCAATGACTTGTATGGGATGTGAAGCAATCAGGTATCTGCTCCAGTAGCTGCGTGTTGAAAGGGAGCCTCAATAAACCAATAAATTCCTTTGAAGCGGGTAAGACCAGGTCATAAAGAAATAAAACAACGTTTGAAAAAGTAGGTGCAACATTCAGATGCCTCGGAGCTATCATTTCCAGCAGCGGGCTGTAGCGACGTGTCAATGTTTGATTAAGCGTGTTTAACAGAGCGGATTTTCACCTGGGAATGTGTAACATGTCCGTTCATCCATTCATTCATTCATTCAGGCTCACGATGAACACTGAGAGCAACACGAGCAACTGTAACAAACCACGCGTCACACACACACACACACACACACACACGCACGCACGCACGCACGCACCGCACGCACGCACACCTCACCTTGCGGTGCCTCTCCCGGTCCTTGCACTTCTCGCGGACCCAGTCGATGGTGTGGAAGTCGTCGTAGGTCCCCACACCAGGGATGGGCTCCTCTAGGAAGTCCAACAGGTGGGTGGTGGTGCTGGGCGCCCCGCCCCCGTTAGTCATGACGTAGTTAGACCCTGAGGGGACCACAGGGAACGGGTAAGGACAGTTTGACTTCTCCACGTTTAAAAGTCCCGAGGGACGCGAATCGATCCCCCAAACGTAAATCTTGAGTCCATCTCAGTTGTATCTAAAAGTCAACAGACTGATAGTCGGCTTTTACGTGAAGCGGTAGCGTCAAAGGAGGTGGGTGTCGGCGGATTGACAGAAATCGGCCTCGAGGGCCGGACGCTGCGATCTGGTCATTGAGCATTAGGCGGTTAACTCGGAAACGACTTCGACGTGGACACAACAGCAGCACACAATGCAGACGTTGTCCGCCTGCTCTTTTGAAAAGGTGGCGTCCATCCTGTAAACGGATTATTGTCCCCTTACGCCAGACAGAAGGCTGGATGAGCCCAGGCCCAAGTCATCCCCTTTAAAACGCACCGCCGCGTGGCTTGATGAATTAAGGGGGAACCGGTTCTCTGACATTCGGGGCGGCTCGGCCTGCTCCGCAGACACGCGAGACTCCTTCATCGGCGACACAAAAGGCAGTTTCAGTGCGTAACGAGGACAAAAGAGACGGGGAGCAACAGTAGGAAGAAAAGAAACACTGCATGTGACACATCGCAACTTGTTTATCCCGTCCGTGTGGATTCAGAAGTACCACATTTCAATAATATGAAAACGGGTTTGGCTGCAACCTGTGAGCCGTGCGGCTAAAACAGGAGCAGAAAATAGCGACAAAAGCTGCTGGCATTTCTTAGAAAAAGGGGTCAGAACTCAAATTTAAAGCGACACGTTTATACACTGAAATGGGAGCAAGCGAGAGCTGCTGAAATCGGTTTCCCTGACAACAACCGGTCGGTGAAGAGAGAACAAAGATGTAAAACGTCTCGTTCCCACAGACGCAGGGACGCGATGGTCAAGAAGGGGCTTCACCTGTGAACAGCAGTTTGAGAAGGGGCGGGACCTCCAGGAAGAGCGCGACAGACACAGAGTTGTGAGTGCTTGTGCGGCCGGGACTGAAATGTGAGCTCTTTGAACATTTCCCACCGACAAACCACACGTTTGTGGGCAGAAAAAAAAAAAGGGGGATTCGAGTGTTTGAAGTTCTTGCTGACCATTTAAAAAAGGAAACGTTTTCATGTTTACAAGAAGGACTTTCCTCCGAGTCATCGGTTTGCACATCTGCTTAGTAAGCAGGAGAGAGGCAGCTTTGCTAACGACACCCACCCTCAGGAGAGGGGCAGCAAATATTTAGGATAAATTTAAAAAGGAGAATTAGAAGCTGGATATTAAACTAGGAGAGAGAATAAATTCAAAAAGATGCACAAAGTGGATGTACGCAGTCCAAAACTCCCTCGCCACAACAATCCACCGGGCCCCCGGAGGAGCCTACGCACAAGCAACTGACCCCCCCCCCCCCTCTCTCTCCCCCATTTCTCCTCCCCAAAGGCCACATAGCAGATAGAATAAAGGACACACCGGGTACGAACTCAACGCAGAAAAACACGTCCGACAGCCCGACGGGACTCCCTGGCTTCCCCCCGAGGAGCTCGCCGTGTGAGACACCTGTTGGCCCGAAAAACGAACATTTAGTCCACATGTGTGGCAGTCGAAGCCTGACTCTGTCTGTGTGTGTGTGTGCGTGCTTCTATGTGTGTGTCTGTTTAGGGAATTAAAATGGAGGCCCATGGTGTGTGTGTGTGTGTGTGTGTGTGTGTGTGCTGCTTACGGGCCTCAGCAAAAGCCGTCACACAACCTCAACGGCCTCTTATCTCATTATCTCTGGCTGACGTGCAAGCACACGTGCACATACACATATATACATATATATACACACACACACACACACCGCTGGTTGATCATCTACAGGGGGTGAATGGTGGGAGGATCCCGGCAGGAGGTTGTTTTGCTTCCGAGGAACAAGTGGATGGCAATGGCAGCTTCACGCTCGGATTTCAGACCCCCCCCATGAAGGCCTGCCGTGTGAATACATGCACTCACTGTACGAGGGGGAGGAGGAGCAGGAGGAGGCTGGCCATCAGAGCAGCGTGAGCAACGGGGGGGGGGGGAAATAGGGGACGGAAAGGGGGTAAGAGAAGTGGCGTACCTCTTTTAGGGATCTCCTGCAGGGGGATGGTGTCCCCTCCCCCGTCGTAGGGCAAATAGGGGTCAGCCGCTGCGTCCTCCTCCTCCATGTTGACACGGAGCGAGGCTAGGCTAAGCTAAGCTAAGCTAAGCGAGGCTTCGCTGCGCACTGCTCGCTGCGTGTGTCAGTCGCTGCCGCCGCTGCCATGTTTACCGGGGGAAGACGAGCGTGAGCGTGTGCGCGTGTGCGTGTGTGTGTGTGTGTGTGTGTTCTCTCCCTCTCACTTCCCCCCCCTCCCTACTGCAGCAGCTGACTGTTGGAGCTGATGATGTCACCACATGCGCGCGCACACACGGGCACGGGCACACCAGTCGGGTGAGCCTGCCCTGCTTGGTTGCTAGGGGAGATCAGTGCGCCCTGCTCGCACGGGACAGACCATGTTGGCGGGCTACAGGGGGGGTGTTAAGAAGGCAAAGCTCTAAACGGAACGTTCCATTGTGAGCAACCGCAGAGGGCTTAAAGTAAAAAGCCGTGGAAGTTGTGCCGTGAAGTTGAAATAAATCTGCATTCAGTTCAATTCAACCACGTTGATTAGTATTTCATTCAGGATATTTCTTCCAGACCCAAAAAATGTGAATACCTGCGCTTTTATTTATGACTTTTTGAACTGAGTTTTTCCACTTTAAATCTACTTTCCACCAATCTAGATTACAGTGGATTTCACTGGGTTAAATCATCCAAAGCGTTCCAGAACAAAAGGTGTTTTGTAAACCTGGTGTGATCATGTGTTATTATCAGCTTCCATAAAAAACAAGAAAACAAAAAAAGAACGCTCCCTGCTCCCTTACCGTTCCTGTTGCTAGGCAATGACAGCCATAGTTTAGTTACTTCCTGCTTGACGAGTACCGGTCGGGACGTCCGGCCAGCGAAGGAATCGACGTGAGGTTTAAAAGGAGAAACAAACCCTCTGGACTCCCAAAGCTCCTCTCCATGTATCCGCCTTAGTGCCTCCGAGCAGGCGAAAAGTTTCACACAACACAGAGCGAGCCGACCGACCCCCCCCACCCCCCCACTGTGATCCCACCGCACGGAGGTTGGCTTTACGGGCCCTCCGGTTAACCCACCGCTGCCCGCAGGGCAGAAACCGCACAGGGAGGCAGGAACAAGCAAACCACAGATTTCCCCCCACAAAAGGTCGCAGCCAAACTGGTCGTCACGGCCGTCTTGATAAAATAACGACTTGAGGAGAAGGGCGGAGCCAAAACAAAAGCAAATACAGATCGGGCCTCCTTCAAGGTTCCCCTCTGACACAGAAGGCACATAAAACACCTGCTACTTCTCCAAAGGGAAGGGATGTGGCCAACCAGGTGATGCTCGAGCAGCGCTGAAAGAAGTTTTCACACAAAAGTCTAAGCCAGCAAATTTCCCAACAGTTCATTTCTGACTTGACTTTTAGCAGCGTGTGGTCTTTCCTTAATCAGCAGCAAGCCAAAACACACAAAAAAAGGAGGAATCAGCATTTGCAGCGAGACGAGGAAGCAGCAAACAGGATGCAGCCGATCGGATGTCGACACATCCGACCAGAGCCACACACCAGTTTCTGAATGAACGAGAAACAGGAGGCTGCAGAGGAATGACAGGTATGAATACAAATATTCGGCCGCGCACGCCCCACCGAAGCCCCAAAGAAAAACAAAGCAGAGGTCACGCTGCGTGTCGGTATCAAAACCAACACTCGCTGCTCCTTCACTTCTCCCCGACATGAAAAAGGCACCCTGAGAGGAGGAGGAGGAAGAGGAGGAGGAGGAGGAGGAAGCAAAGCCAAAGCACGTGTCGGACTGGAGGCAGATCACAAGACAAACGCTGAAGAAAGACAAGAAGAGTGATGTGTGCAAAACACAAAATCTTCAAATACTAATACTAACTAATAATGGTTGTTATTCAGAGGTGGAATGGATGATGCAAAGGACCAATCAAATCATTTTATTTATCTCTGAACCTGAATGAAGAGCCAGTCTGGAAAAAAGCTAGTGTGTTTACTTTGTCACGGATTCCTATTCACTACCACCTCGACACATGGCGATGCGGGTTTAAGGTCACGCTGAGGTCACCTCTCCGCTTCGCCGCGTTAGTTTTCCACCCGTAAACATCATTTCCATTCAATAACCATGCGTGAGGCGGGACGGGCGCCGGCGGCAGGTGCCTGCAACGCTGTGACGAGCGGCTGATGGAAGCGGCGTGGATGGAGAGGAGGGCGGTGGCGGGCGGGCAGATGGCGATGAACACACACACACACACACACACACACACACACACACAAGCAGTGAGATGACTCGTAGCCACAGCAGCGACGCGCTGCCACCTCGTTCGGAAGGATAACTCGACTTTTGGCCTCGAACAGGAAGCTCGTTGAGAATTCCAGGACAGGAGGGGGGGAGGGAGGGAGCAGAAGGCATTACGGGGGCGGGGGGGTGTGCCCTGTTCTCCCTACCTGGGGAGGCAGCGTCCCCATCCAGCAGGTTGTCGTCCTCGGTGGTGTGGAAGTCCATGGCGACGCCGGCTCCATCCAGCAGCTCCTCGTCGCTGCTGGCGCTGGCGATGCTGTTGTAGCTGTTCCTGCAGTAGCCTCGGTGGTACAGCTGCTCCGACTCCATCTAGCAACGCACCGGGGCCCTGGATGATAGGGGGGGGGGATACACACACACACACACACACACACACACACACACCGTGCTGTGGTGAGGATGCTCGTTCTCAGAGACAGCGAGGAGGGTCTGGGAGTCGGGCGGGGGAAAGGCGACGTGCACGTTGGCCCACAGAGGCGGGATGGAGCGGCCGTGGTCGTGCACACGTTCAGGCTCCGCAGAACGAGGCGACACTTTGTCCAAATCGGCGACATACATTTCTGTAAACCTCCGACAAACCGAGCTGTTTATGCGTTTCATTGAGTCCTCCGTTTCACGTTGGATTCTTTCCTTCTTTCTTTCTTTGTAGTTCCAGAAACATCTCCAGTGTCGGTTAATCCATCTCCTTCCAGGTCCACGTAAGCCACGTAGTGGTTTTTAATTAATAATAAAATGTTATGTAGGAATAAAATAAATCCAAGTTATTTTAATGTAAGCTTGAGATGTAAAAAAGGGGAAGGACAGTTCAATTGAGTTTTCCCCATTTGTTTATTTCCTGAAAGATAATACTTGATTCTGAAGTGGTGTATTTATAGAATGAGGGATTAATATGACACACAGACTTGCATCTTGGGACCAACCAGCTGGAACAGCGCCCCCGTGAGGAGCAGGTGGAACTCACACCACTGTCCAGCGACTGCTGAACAAGTGCCCTTTGGCACAAACTCTGCAAGAGAGGCAAGAGAAACCTTCCCCACGATTCCCGTCCCCCCCCTCCCCCCGCTCTCCCCACCTCAAGCTGAATCAAATCAGCTGGGAAATTCCCTTTAGCTCCTCTGCGGAATCGATCGTCTCGCTGAACGTCGTCTGAAGCCACGTTCCGCTGATCTTTGACCCCTGGAGTCACGCTTGAATAATTGTGCAGAGTCATCGTGATTTGGTGGGGTAGTGATAAGGGTTCTGTATTCTTTATCACACTGATGGGTCTCCTTCTACTAGGTTCTGAGATTTAAAGACAAATACATGTTTTAAATCAAAGCAAGACGCTGATTTGTGCAGCGTCGCTAAGAGGCTAAATGAGTTAGCAGTGCGTTGGCGGCATCAACAGACAGCCAATGGGATTTTGCTTTGTCGAAATAAATAATACATGGCAAAGAGCCAATTATTCTACGTTGTAGAACAAAATGTTAAAATTTCTTAGGCGTGTGTTCACCACAGAGCTCCAGGTTCCATGTTTTAGGACATCAAACCAGCTTGTGAGCCTCTTCGCTGTCATTGCTTTCTGTCTGCTGGTGACATTTGAATAGAAAGCTATAATTATGAAAGCCTGCAGTGTAATTATCCATGTTTCCCCTTCAATATTTACAGCAGCCACTGAAAACAGCAATTATTACAGGAAGGCTGTTGGCTGCTGTCCTAGCGAGTCAGATGTCATTTTGCTGACAAGCTAAGGGGGTGGAAGACGTGTGTGTGTGTGTGTGTGTGTGTGTGTGTGTGTGTGCGCGCGCGTTCGGCCCTTGATGACAGCAGCGTAATCAAAAGCGAGGGAACAAAACGTAACTCATGTTACACAACCAGTAGAGCAGCGAGGGCCGCTGCTTTCCTCCGGCCGGGTAATACGGAGGCGTTGCCCAGGCGACCGTTGCCAGAGCCGACCAAGCATCATTTCGAAAGACGCTAATGCCGTGAAGAAAATAAGAAGAACTCTAACAATACAGTGTTGAATTCTATAAAAGGGGTGGCACCTTTCTTTGGATTTTAAATATTAGAAACAAGTTGACACATCAATTTCCTTTTTCACTTCTACACCATATAGATTGAATGTCAAGTCAACGCCACGCAGATGACACTTCTACTTTTACGATGCTGAATTATCAATAAAACACATCAGCCATGGCTTCCTCTGTGGTTCATGTTGTTATGAAGGTCTGTGAGGTTTGTGACGACTGGAGTCAACGGTCATGTTCTCCTCAGTACTTTAAAGTACTTACTTTATTCGATGCAACAGAAATATCAGTTTAAACTGATGTTTTACAGCCTGAAGTCGTGCTCCATCATGTGGCAGCTGTGACTAAAAGAGGTTAGAATCACTCATTCACACACAAACAGATTAGTTTAGCAAATTAATGATTTTGTCCCACTATGGTGAAAAAACGTCATTACGATAGATAATCGCCATACTAGCCTTTTAGGAAAAGTTGTTTCTCAGGCAAACCATTCAAGTTTAAAATAAGCGTCACAGTAGATTTGACTACATACAGTTGCTTTGGTAAAGAGTGAATTGTGACTTGTTTAGGATGTTTATTTAAAAAAAAAACATCTGAAACTCTGAAAATTAAGTTTATTAATTAAGTTTATTGGCAACATTTTCAAAGGGGGTTGAATAGTTTGAGTCAAGCTGTCATTAAAAAAAAAACATGTAAAAGAAACTTGAGAAGTAATGTAAATGTAAGTTTAAAACAGCCGTATTATCCGGACACATTCCGCTGCAGCAAACGAAGGGAAGGACAGAGGACAGCGGAGACAGGGGACAGCGTGCGGAACGAATGATTTACCACGTTATTAAATGGTGAAGAAAAAAAAAAGAACCAGGACCATGAGCCAGTCGACATGTCGACTAGCCGAGCAGCTAGCCGCGCAGCCCGGACCGTTACGTCTGCATCTGCACGGCGGGAACCTCCACGGCAACCGAGACCCAGCGAGGCGACAGAGTTATCCCGCAAAACAGCTACACGTACCGGCACAAATAGTACAACAACAACTACAACAACAGCAAAGAATCCCCGTTGAATTTTCACAACCAGCCGCTGAAGGCAATAGCCACCGAGCTAACAAGCTAGCCGGAGGAGAGGGGAGGGGTGGGGGGGGCGCAGGCTAGCACCTGTTCGTGTGAAACCGACCTGTGGGTCCGCGGGACGTGACCGCCGGGACACGCAGCCCGGGTGTGTTCTCCTCCCACGCGAGGAGAGCTGCTCAGTTACCCGTCAAAGCCCGCCGAGATGAGGAAGATACGCGGTAAAAAAATAAGAAGAAGAAGAAGAAGAAGAAAGCGCCGCACGTTACCTTCCTGGCGCCTCGATTCCAGCTCGGACACAAGTCATCCTTTTATTGTTTTTATTTATTAGGAGGGTGAGAGTCGAAACGGGGATTCGTGTTTCCTCACACGAGTGGACTTAACGTTCTCCTCATCATGATGCTGTTTTTTTTTCCTCAGTCCCATTCCCGTGTCAATGACGTTCACTTCCGGTTTCCGAGACGGTGGAACGTCTGATCAATAATTCATCCTGTCACTGCCAATCAAAGGGAAGGAAGCGGTCACAACAAAGCCGCTAATAACGTAAAGAACGGGGGGAAATACGCAGGGTTACTGACTGCAGGAAGTACTGCATACAGGGAAAAGTACTCAAGTACACAAGTACTGCATTCTACATTAAGTAAAAGCAGATAAATGTGCTTAAAATATCAATTTATTTGATAACCTTAAATTGCCTGCAGAGTTACTTTAACAATCACAAATAAATGTATGTATTGTGCGATACGGTTAAAAGAAGCTTAACTTACTGAGCTATATGAAAATACTGATATATACGTATATGGAGTACATATGGTAATACAACCAGAGCATGGATGTTCTACCACCATTTCCTTCGGTTTCTAATACTTCTACCACACAACAGAATCATCCTCCGACCAACAACCACAACAACTTATTTAAAGGCTCGGTCACAGCGGAGTTTATTGGTTCTGAGTGAGCTTTAAAAAAAAAAAAACACAACTGAGATCATCTACAGCAAGTTTAATCCGTCCACGTTCCCACGCCATTCATCACGCTCATCAAATCTCCTCCAGGCCGCGATAGAAGCCGGCGTCCCTGCGGTGCCGCTGGACCGGCATGTTCCTCCTGGTGCCGCCGACCTTCTCCGGGTCGATCTCCACCAGCGCCACGCCGGGCTCCTCCCCCCCGCAGTCGGCCAGCACCTCGCCCCACGGGTCCACCGCCAGCGCGTGGCCGTACGACCGCCGCTTCTCGCCGTGCCGGCCGACCTGCGCCGCCGCCAGCACGAAGCACTGGTTCTCGATGGCCCGCGCCCGCAGCAACACCTGGGAAGGAAGATACATGGCAGGGGTAGTGGATGGGGGGAGGAGGGGGAGTGTTTGTGATCAAACTACCGGGTCTCTGTGGCCTCGTCGTGACTCGTGCCCACCTCCCAGTGAGCCGCTCCCGTCGCCACGGTGAAGGCCGAAGGGTAGGTCAGGACCTCCGCCCCGTGTCTGCGCAGAGCCATCGATAACTCGGGGAATCTCAAATCATAGCAGGTGGCCAGGCCGACCTAAGAGAAGAAAAGGTACTCCTTCATCAGTCCGTACGTCTTGCTGTCACCCACTACGAGGACTATTATTGCAATCTCATGAAATGGCACCTTGCCGATGGGCGTTTGGACCGGAGGCACGAGGCAGGGTCCGGGGATGGTGAAGGCACTTTCTTTAAGGGAGACTCCTTTTTCCGGCAGTTCCACGTCAAACAAATGGGACTTCCTGTAAACCGAAACAACGTCCCCTGTGGGTGCAACGGCAAAGCGTCATTACGTCTGCCAAGGAGGAGAGCGGAGCGGACAACGCAGACTGCAGGTCCTATGAAGCATTCAGGGAGGATTTTTTTTTCTACAGGGGGGTGTGATGAGCTTTACCTTTATCGTCGACGATGACGTGAGTGTTGTAGATTCGTCTGTCCGACTCCCACTCATGTCCTCGTTCGTGAAATCCTCCGAGAGACAGCCACACTTCCAACTTCCTGCAAGAAGAAACACCTGAAGTAATCCTAGAAGACGGATAATCAGAAAAAGGGGAAGTAGCGAAGCCCCGTTGGCTCAAATTTGACAACTATATGGAGTAGTATTAGAAAATAGCAGAACTGGTTGGATAGAACAAGCGTGTGTCCACCTGGCCAGCCGAGAGTATCTCGAGATGGTTTCTCCCGTCAGGCTCTCGCTCAGCGACAGCGTCTCCTCCGGGCTGGATCCGATGTAGTCGAAGTTCTCCGGGAGGAAGACCATGCAGGCCCCCCGCCGCTTGGCCTCCTCCACCAGCTGCTCGCAGGCGGAGTAGTTGGCCTCTTTGTCCGAGGTGACCGTCAGCTGACACACCGCGGCCACCGGGCAAGCCGAAGAGGACGTCATCCTGCACGGGGGGGCGGGGGGGGGGAGACGACCATGGTTGAGCATTAACCGCAGCGACTGGGGGACTTTTAAAAAGGCAACACGTGAGGTAAAACCTTTGGACTATCTATATTTATGCGTCGACGTACTGCTGAGGCCTTTGTGTTTTATATTTTAACTTCACCGTTCAAAAACATGCACACAACATAACTAGTTTTTAAATCATAGGTACAGGTGTTTCAATGCAAAACAAAACCCTCCCTCGTCAGGTTAAAGAAGCTCACCTGCTCTGTTGCTTGATCTGTTGTCTCCAGACTGGAAGGGAAGTCAATTTTTTTTTTGCAGAAATTCCCCAAATGCACCTGACCGTGAACATTGGTCCCAAAAGGGCCAAACAGTGCGTCACGTCCCGTTCAGCCTCAGTTTCAACTGAACCTTCATTGGTTCAGTTCTGTGTGAAGCAGGAAGAAACAGCTGAGCGGCTTCTTCTTCTTCTGTTGTTCAGCAGAAGATAAAAAGACCAAATTAAGGCACACCAGCTCCACCTGCTGGAGAGTATCTGCTGGGTTGTGTTGTTGAGTTTATAAATTATAAATGGCGTTTGAAAAAAACGACTACGAAACTTATCACGCACTTAATTATTATTGGTTCTTCTAGACAACGCCATAGAGAAAGGCTCAATTCCAGGAGTGTTTTCTGAATTTTTATCAAATATATACGATACCACTATATTGATGGGGAGAGGGATCACAAACTGCCCAAAAGAGTGTACAATAATTAAAATCCGCTCCACCGTTACCGGCTGCTGCCCTTCATTTCCACGCAGGCATTCGCATGAAACAGCTGCGGACGTCCTGCCCGGGGTCCTTCAGAGCAACACCCTTCCAAGATGGCAGCCAACAGTAGCAGCACGGGCAGCAAACCCAGCAACAGCGCCGGCGGAAAACCGTCCGGCATTTCAGCCGAACAGGTACACAAGCCTCCGCCCTAGGGTGGCGCAATCGGTACCCTCGTCGTTGGTGTCGCTTTGATGGAGTCCGGTGGCGCCTATAAACTGCTAATCTGTCTCGCAGCTAGCCGCGGCTAACGTTAGCTCCCCCGTCGTTCTGCTTTCTCGTCACAAAGCGTGAGAGCAGAGGGAGACGGCGTGAAGCCTTCGAGCTTATTTACATGTATGAAGAGTTTGTCACTGGTGGGGCGTTCAGATTTCATTAAAGCATTACGTTACGCCACCAAACCGTTTTCTAACGTCCATGTAACACAACTTATTTACTGTCATTACTGTGTGGAGCTAACGTTAAATGCTGCTTCTGTAACGGCACATAATCACTCCAATATGGTGACATTAGGCCTTTTATTAATAAACTACCAGTAAATAATTCAGTATGAAGCTGTCAGTAATCCACTTACAGTGACATGAAGTACAGACAATAGTACTCTAAACGATTCACTGGTAGACATACTGTGTAAAATGTCATTTTTCAACTGCCACACATCCAAAGTATAAAGACATTGACAAAATGATTCCTATTGATAACACATTGCTGACCCAAACTAAAATGAATACACACACCAGTCCGTGCCTCCGCTACGTTGCTGATGGTGTATTTTTATTGGGCGACAGGTGGTGGCGACATTTCAGAGGATGCGTCAGGAGCAGCGCGGTATGGCCTCTAAATCCGCAGAGCTGGAGATGGACATCAACGAGCACAGGTCGGTCGCACACGTCTCCGCAGCCTTAAACAATATCACAAGAAGTGCTGGGCAGATCTGTTCGTCGTTGTTTTGGGGTTTTACATAAAAGGAAAAATGCATTTTTCTCATCCCAGCTTAGTGATTGACACCCTGAGGGAAGTGGACCCTTCGAGGAAGTGCTTTCGTCTAGTAGGAGGAGTGTTGGTGGAGAGGACGGTGAAGGAAGTTCTACCAGCTCTGGAAACCAACAAAGAACAGGTGATCAACGCAAAAATAAAACCAAATGTGCTACTACAGCATCTTTCAAAGTGGTGTTTTAGATAATTTAACTTAAAGTAGCTATTAATTTACTAATACGCACTAACAATTATTGTAAAGCACAAACGATGCATAAATATGAATTAATTTAGCTTTGGTCAGAAGACTGCTTTAAGCATGAATCTAAAATTGAACTCCGAAGAAAAAGCCTCACTCCTGTTTTTTTGTCCTTTTTTCCCCTCCTCCTTAGATCACCAAATTAATCGACAGCATCAACACGCGGATGCAGACGAAAGGCCGGGAGCTGACGGAGTACAGGGAACGCTACAACATCCGGTTGATGGGCGAGGGCGAAGGAGAGGCTCAAGGCCCGTCGGCGGGAGCTTCCAGGGACAGCGAGGGGGGCGGGTCTAAAGGCGGAGCCGGCGTTTTAGTGTCGTAGTTTGTAACAACAGAAGAGCGACCGTACGGCCTTGTGATTTCTGCAGTGCTGAAAGCGTGTTTGGAGTCATGAAATCGAGGTTTCAAAATGGAACTTTTCACAGGAAAACATTGGGTTTGATTAAATTTCTGCTTAACATGCTTTTCTTGGTACTTAAGTTCTTTGCTGCAGGCACAAACTGGTTTTAGTGTGTGTGTGTGTGTGTGTGTCATCTACAGCTGTTTGTCTTACATCTGCCTTTTTTATTTTATCCGACTTTATCAATTTTTGTCACGCAACTCAAACACAATTTCAAGTAGTTTGTTTAGTCTTACTCTGATTTACACGCAAGCAGATCGATAATTTCCGTCTCAAATTTCAGAAGATATTTTCCCTATATTGAGATATAATTCCCACAGGTTGTACAGGAAAATAATTGCCTAAAACATACAGTCTGTGTGGTAATAACATTAAAACTACATCACAGTGCATTTTAAACATGCATTGTGTAGACTTAGAATTTTGAACTACTTCAAAACTAAGAGGTGAAGATAAAGCTGATTTCATTTTGACCGTTTTGAAGAGAGAGTGTGCTGTTAAAACATGTCACCATAGATAGAAAATGATCTGTCACCTTTTGTTAACCCGTATTCTCTGAAATCTGTCCGTCATGACTCGTATAAAACCGTCTCCCGGGCGCAGAACGGCTGGTCTGATACGTCGTCAACCACGACCTCAATATTTAATGAAGCCCCCGCCAATTAGAACACAATGAAGGTTTTCCTAATTCTTCTGATTTATACCACATGCTTGAACTTGTTTAGCTGACAAACTTCTTTTTGTCGATGCTCATGAATAAAAGAATGTCACATTTTAGCTTTTTTTGTCTTGCATACGTGCTACTGTATGCCAAAAAGCACTTGGTGTCACAGTGAAGCGTAACAGCTGTAACATTTTCCGTGACGTTAAACCCGTTATTTTAATGGCCCGTGTGTGTGTGTGGATTGCATTGCAAAAATATCAAGTGAAAATAAAGGAAAGGTTGACAGATTTCCTTAATTCTTTGTAAATATGAGTTTTATCCAGGAATGAATACAGGAATTGGGCGTTCATGGATTAATTTGGGGTTAGGGCAAATAGGATTTTGTTTAGAAGACACATAAGGATCAAGGAAAAAACGGTCAAACATCATAAGCATAAAATTGAAAATCAGATCCCGACGAGGATGGGATTCGAACCCACGCGTGCAGAGCACAATGGATTAGCAGTCCATCGCCTTAACCACTCGGCCACCTCGTCTTATGGACTCCATACACACGGCATTAACGTATATAAACCCGGTAGTCTGCAACTACGTCACGTCGCTATATTTTTATTTTTCATTTTTCAAAACTATTTTGTATACATTTTTTTTCACCGTAAGCAACAGTTCAACTACCGGCGATCCTCAGCTACGGCACCGAATCCGGCGGCGCCTTTACTGCCGACATTACGGTAGTAACGCACACACACGCGTCCGCCGTCGCAGCAGCAGCTGAACGGTAAGAACCGGGCTTGTCTTTCGATGGCGACCACGGACACCGGATCAAATTCGTCTTCTTAGCCGCGCTGTCGACGCCACCGTGAACACCTGGGGCCAGATGTGCCACGAAGCCCCGCGGAATAGGGGATGCAAGGGGCCGTTTCACGTCCAGCCTGGCGGGCTGCGGTGTTAGCGTGTGGCTAACTCGGTTAGCTGGTGCGCTCGGAACAGGAGTACCCAGCCTCGCTCCGGTGTTCGGAACCGGCTTGTGCGTGTGTGTGTCACCCGGTTTTCAGCAGTTTCTCTGGAATGCATCTCTCCAAGAAATGCTCCGTCTTCAAAGTGGTGCTGAGTGCTCTGCTGATCGTGGCGCTCCTGCAGCTGATCTACCTGTCCTTCTTGTCCACGTTTCACGGTAAGCAGCAGCGGTACCGATACTCGGAGCTCTTCGGGGTCAGGAAGAATGGGCACCCGGAGAAGAACTCGCGGAAGGAGCGTCTGAGGTACTCGCTGTCCACCGGCGGGATCTTCGACCACAGCGGTCAGTATCGCGTCTACAAGTACCTGGTCAAAAGTGACTTCACCACAAACCTGAAGCCGGGTACCGACCCTGGGTCCAACGTCCTGGCGCTCGCCACGCACACGACCATCAACAACCTGCACCACCTGGAGTCCCTCGTGGAGAGGTGGCACAGCCCCCTCGCCGTGGCCGTATTCGCCCACGGCGAAGATGTCAAGTTCGCCACGGCTCTGGTCTACGCCCTCAGCTTCTTCTGCCCCCAGATCCAATCGCTGGTGGACTTCCACCTGGTCTGCCTCTCCGGAGAGATGGCCAGCTTCCCCGAGCAGGACCTCGAGCACTTTGCGGGCCTCGAGGACTGCGCCTCCGTCTTCTCCAGGCTGGAGACCCACCAGGACAAACACAAGAACTACGCCATCGGCGGGAACGTCTCGTACCCCAACAACCTGCTGCGCAACGTGGCCCGGGGCGGCACGCAGTCCTCCTACGTCCTGGTCATCGACATGGACATGGTGCCGAGCGCCGACCTGCACCAGCAGTTCCTGGCCATGGTCTTGAGCCGCGGGCCGACGGGCGACGAGGTGTTCGTGCTGCCCGCCTTCGAGATCCGCCACGCCCGGAAGATGCCCGCCAACAAGGCCGAGCTGGTGCAGCTCTACCAGGTGGGCGAGGTGCGGCCGTTCTACGAGGAGCTGTGCCCCCGCTGCCAGGCGCCCACCAACTACTCGCGGTGGGTCAACAGCCACGTCAGAGAGGCGGGCCCGCTGGAGGCCGCCTACACGCTCGCCTGGACGGACCCCTGGGAGCCCTTCTACATCGGGCCCCGCGCGGTGCCGCTCTACGACGAGAACTTCAAGCAGTACGGCTTCAATCGCATCAGCCAGGTTCGTGTGTGCTTCGGAAAACCCTGTTTTTATTTGAAATGGAGCAAAGCTCCAGTTGAGCGCGGGAGGACAGGTAGAAAGCCGTGAGATCCTGGCAGGTGACTAAATATCTTCATGCACACCAGGTTGGCAGGTGCATTCGGTAACAAATGCGTGCAAAAGAAAAAGCACAGATGAGATTTATGAGCTAATTCGAGTTTGGACAATAATGTCTTTCATTGTTTAGCTCACTGAGTGGTTTAAATTTGATCCGATTGGGGAAACGTACGGTGCTGCCCCGACGCAATCCTTCAGGATTTATTTGCAGTCTTGAGCTGGTTCTCTATGTGCTTCTCAATACACGTCTTCACCACTCGGGGGCTGTTTTGTCTTCTGTATAACTTGTTTTCTCTAACAAGTACAAAAGAAAGGAAAGAGGTTTACGATCGGTGAGAAGTCTGTGTT
Organism: Apeltes quadracus; assembly: GCA_021346845.1. Lineage (NCBI taxonomy): Eukaryota > Metazoa > Chordata > Actinopteri > Perciformes > Gasterosteidae > Apeltes > Apeltes quadracus. The sequence continues at coordinate 2,288,760 of CM037923.1, read as the reverse complement.
AGGCCACTAACGTGTTGCATCACTTCCCCCCTCCCAGGCCTGCGAGCTCCACGTGGCCGGTTACAGGTTCTCCGTGCTGAGCTCGGCCTTCGTGGTGCACCGAGGCTTCAAGATCCAAGGGGAGTTCCACGCCAGGAAGGACGAGGAGAACAAACGCAACCGCGTGCTGTTCCGCAGCTTCAAAGAGGGCCTGAAGACGAAGTACCCGTCCTCCAGCCGCCGCTGCTGAGGCCGCTGGCTCAGGACCGACAGATTGAAAGATGCATTTTCCCCTTTTAAAAAAAAATGATGATCATGACTGACGAGGTTCCCGTACCTGGAATCAAAAAAACCTCCTGAAATCAATCCGTCTTCTCTCTGCTCGTATCACCGGTGTGATGTTTCCGTCAGTAGCGTGGGCCGGCCACCAGGTGGCAGCAGGCACTCGAGTGTTGAGGGCGGCGCAAAGCACCGGGAAACTTTTAATGCGTTTTAAACTTTGTTAAACCAAACAACGGCACTCAAAAGGGTTGTATGCTCAACACACTAGAATATATATTTAAGATGAATGGTTTTATAAGCTACTGGTACGCACATCCACTGTTAGACATTAAATGCCACTCTTCTCCGCACTAAAGAATGCTGGTACTAAATTATGTTTGGGTATTTTTAATTATTGCATTGATGTGTTTGTGATATTTATTGTGAAAAATGTTGACCTCGGTTGAACAGTTTTTTTTTTTTAAACGACCCTCAGCAGTAAAACTGTAGCACGAAATGCTGCATAAATGGTTTGTTTGTTGTGGAATAATTGGTTTTAGAACCACTTTAAATCATTTTCATTTGGTATTTTTGGAGTGTTATCAACTTCAACGTGTTACCTTTGTGATGGTGTTAAGTGCTTTATCTTGTGTTTTTTTTTTTTTCAAGAAAAAAAACCCAATTTCTTTGGTATTTTATCTTTTCGGTTTCATGTTCCCAAAATATAAAACCTTTGTACTGTTGGAATTTGTATTAAACAAAAATAATACTGTGGGTTTATTTTATTATTATTATTATTATTATTATTATACCACACGTCACCGGAAAGCTCTTCAGCGCACAAATTCAATCAAATTAACTTCCCCACAGGGATTTGTAACGAGTACATTAACACTATTTGTGGGAGCATGAAGCCGAGGATGAACCACGAACCACAGGTCTTAAAGAGCGTCAAGTTATGATCGTTCACAGGGAGGAAAAACCAGAAGATATTAGCGGCAGTATCGCTCACCAAGCCCTTGACACGGTTGACATTTGCATGTGGTGTAACATGGCTTAAGATGGGGGTTTACAGGCATCCCTGCACCAACAGCTTTAGCATGTGGTGGGTGATTATACAGCGACTCGGACCAGCATCCAATTAAAAGCTCCTTTTTAGTAATTAGGAAGTCTATTAAAGTGGACTTCAAGGAAATCCTCGGTGAGGAAGAGCGACGCTTCTGGCGGCGGCTTGTTTTAAGTCTCGGTGCAGCTTCTGGAAAGTTCACGTAGTTGATTTTAAACAAATCAATATCACTGTTTGTGTTGATCGGTGAGACGCACGTGTGACATTAGCCGCTTGACGGCCGTCCGATCCACGTCGGCATGCGGCGGCTAAGCCGGGGTAATGAGCGCGGCATGCGAGAGCACGGCTCTGCCTTCAGCCTCGCGCCGCTGCAGAAGTTTATCCTGCACTTCCAGCTACGCAGATCAATTCTCTCCAAAGATCAACATTTAAAGAGAGACTTTTCTGCCTCTGTTCCCTCCTACTTTGGTCTTTCTTCTCCTTTGCAGTGGCTTATGTCGTATTTTTATTTGACAGATTAAAAACACTTGAAGCAGTACCCCCCCCCTGTCCCCCTTCCCTTTGGATGAGCCGTCGGTGCCCCCCCCCCTCGTCCTGGGTGTTAATGACCTGGCAGAAGGTGCAGCAACGTTCGGCGGGGTGCGCTGGGTTGGGTGAGGTAAAGTGGGGTTACGTCGCCAGCTTTGGGGAGTGGAGGCTTATCTGGGTCAGAGAGCTTTACGACATGAGCAATTAGGGCTGCCTGCTCTTGTGCGGGCCGGCAGGAGGGAGGCCCCCCGCCATCTAGATTAGCCGCCCTGCGAAGGCCAGAAGAACTCCTCGGCTTCTGGCATCGGAGGGAGCCAGCTGGAGGGCGAGACGGTGGGAGGGGGGGAGGGAGTCAACATGCAGGCGCTGTGGACACACGGGCCCTTCCGGGTCAGCGAGCGGGTGAGGAACGAAGGAGCCGATGACCCATAACCCGTGAAAGGAATTCCCGAAATGAAGCGCGGCTTGTTTAACGTCCGTCTGAATGCAACGGCGGAGGACAGAGGACGTTCATGCCACTCGGCTTAGCGTCGGTGATTCCCTCTAATGGACGTGCAGGTGATTAGGCCCAACGGTTTAGAGGAATGCTTGAAGAGATCTTTACGCCTGTTGAATGAAGGCGGTTTAGAGTTTATTGTATGAGAATAGCGACTTAGTGATGGATTACAATCAACTCGGCAACAAATGTCCCTCCTTCAAAAAGTACCACTAGGTTAGCCGCTATTTGACTCGAGGTCTGCGGGTCAATAAATTAACACAAAAATGGGTAAATTGCTGGGAAAAAAAGTCTGCACCCAAAATTGGTTGGGTTTAAATCCCCATCATACATCCTTTAACATACTAAAAAGACGCCTCCACAACTTCAACTCCCCGTTCGACATCCTCAAATGTCGTGTACGAGGAAAAAGCAACAAAAACCCAAAGATGTGGAACCTTTTAACGACGCAAAGCGGCCAGAACGTCTGTGCGCTTCACTTAAACAAGGGGAGGCTTAGCCGCCGTCAATACCGGCTTTGGGAGACGTTTACCTGTCTGCTTACTGGAGGAAAATAAAAATAGAAACAAGCCTGTGGGGCAAAGGCCACGCGTATCACCCTGCCTCTAAACCCGGGGCTGCTGGACACCCGCATCTTAAATGTATCCCGCTAAAGCCGGACAGAAGAAATGAGACCTGACCCTGGCATGTAGGGGAGGGGGGATGGGGGGGGGGGGTAATCCCCTCTTGTCCCTCCCACCCCGGCTGAACCCCAGCTGGGGGAAAACACACAGCGGATGTTTGCACACACACACACACACACACACACACACAGGTGAGCAGCCGTTAAAAGTCATCATGCGCTTCGGCGTGCAGAAGGTCCACACAGAGCAAAGCAGTGAAGCACACACAGACACACACACAGACGCACACACACACACGCGCGTGTTCATTCCGATCGATCAGCGTCATCTGCTGACAGACGACGTGAGCCATGATACAATTACCCCGATGCTTCCACAACACGCCATCTGAAGGGTTTCAGTGATGTCATCCGCTGGTTCGGAATCTTTTTTTTTCTTCTCTCTCGTTTAAGTCGCACTTAAGATTCAGAGGAAGCGGCTTCGCTCTGGTATCGACCGACCGGGCCGACTCTTACTCCGGATGATATCCGAGTGGAGATTAAGTGGGATTTATTTGACAGATTCAGTTTTTGGTCGAATCAAGGGATCGCGCAACAATACAAAAATCAATACCAGCCAGATTTGCCCTCAACAGTGAGGGTGACGGTGCGTTTGCAGGCCTGCGAGTAGGTGGGATTACTTTACGGAGACTTTGCATGATTTGGGAATATTTTGCACACTTTAAGGAGCCAGTGTGCAGGCTGATTTTGTCCGAGAATGAAGTTGCTATAAGCTGAAAAACAATTAAAGGAACAATTTGAGGAACATCTACGTGTTGTTCTCATCTTATTTAGTACAAATAAATAAAGTTATTTCAAATCTGATTTGTATAGAAACTGTAAAAAACAGATTACTTTGAAAAGAAAAAGCAAAAAAGCCACATTGCATGAAACTTGTACACTGTTTAATATAATTTGCCATGAAAATATTTCAAGTATCCGACGTCGGACGAATGTTTGAATGTTCTGCACCGCGTGAGAGGCGATGATGTCATCAGCTGGTGGGGTGTCATTGGGCACATTCACAGATGTCGCTATAAATAAGGGCTAAGACTTGAGCCTGTAGAAAACAAACAAATAGACTCCCGTAGGGGAGGGGGGGCCTTAGGCCACAGACTCATTAACGCCCCCCAAGTCACAGCTCAGAGCTCGCTTTAGTGTTTTGGGACCAATGTTGAAATGTTTCACTTCAGTTTGCTTTCACTCGCTGGCAATTAGGCGTATTTCTCTTTCAAAATAAAACACACCGAGTCTTCAGTTTGCTACAGTTCCGACTGAGCGGCCGAGACGTCCTGCGAGGGCGAGGACGCTTCCGCCCGAGAGGATCAGCGGCAGAAGACACAAAGTAGGAATTAATGAGCATTATGGCATTAGGTAGGAACAAGTCCCACCTTAAATCCCTCAGGATTCCTCCACAACGCCAGTAACACCTGTTGCACACATGACGACGGTAGGTGTGATGTTGAAACAACGCTGCGTTTCTTTGAGGTCACTGCAACACGTTTCTTCACGTCGGACACGTGACAATAGTCAAAGCTTAACTCAATAACTGCAGCAGTGACGGATTCAGGTCAAACTGGTTTTCGTAGCACTTTAAGAAGATTTGTATCTACAGTGCCGTCACTCGCAGCTCATTTGGTTTTAGTTTGTTTACCACGAAGATGCAGCAGACACGTTCGGCCCTCCGACATTCACCCCTTCCATTACATCACCGACCGAGTCGCCCAGACGGTCGGCATCCTCGGCGGCGCAGCGCGAGCAGAGACGGGAGGGCCGATAATCCAGCCGCAGCGGCGATTTGCCGGGCTATTTTTGATGGCTCAAATTAGCATTTACCAGCTAACTGTGAGCTCGAGGTAAGCTGATCCTCCGGCAGCGGGCATGATAGCGTCTGTGAATACTTAAAACAATACTGAAGGTTTACTTCGGTGCAGGATGGGGGTTTTTTTGGAACACGTTTTAAGAAAACAAGCTAACGTATTTAGGAGTTTTTTTTCAAAGATGAAAGTAAAACCAAAAAGAATTTGGTCTAATAAACTAAACTCACCATCGTGGAAGATTTGACGTCTGTGAAAACATTTGTCTGGCTTATAGCGCTTTTTACATGAACACGCTGGTACAATGAGAGAGGGGGGTCGACCTGTCTGGGAGGATACTGCTTTGGAGTTGCAAATGAGCTTGTAATTAGCCCTTACACATTTGCCTGGAGGGAATTAGTTTGTGTGTGTGTGCCTGAGTGTGTGTAATTGTGTGTTTTTTAACCCATTTTCCTTAGAATAGGGGTCGACGGTGATAAGAAGATAATACTAATTACTTCTCCTCCCAATTGCTTGTTAATTGTGCTTGGTGTGGGTTTATACAACATGGTAATACCCCCCCATTCCACTCACACACACACACACACAGCATGCCCCCCCCCCTCCCCGCTCTGCCTGTTGGCAAAATCAACAGGTCATTTTTTTAAGCAGGAGGCTTCCGTTTAAGCCTCTAACTCATTATGCCAAGTGGTTTGTTCTTAAACTAAAACAGTTAAAAAGTGTCCAAACAACAGAAATTCGACCGAACTAACGGTTTAGACCTGCTGAGCGTTTAAATGTCAGATAAGTTGTGTTACACTTTGCACTCGACCCGTCTCACCGGGGGGAAATGTCACGCGGACACGTTGCGTTTGCGCCGCGGTTTACCTTCCGTCAGGTGATCCGCCGCCGGTGCTCCGTCCCCTCCGCCGGGTGTGAAAGACGGAAGCGACGCCTGGTCTCTGGTCTCACTCTGGTGTGGTGAACACGGAGGGCCGCTCACCTGGGGGGGGGGGGGGGCGCGGCCGGTCTGTGGTGAAAGGGGCGTCGGCTCAGGGGCGGCCTTCGGTTCGCGCGTGTGTCGTGTCCTGTGGGCGGCAAAAAACAGACAACCGTCACGACCACAAGCAATTTGGGCTTTGAGGTTCCACCATCCTGCCTGTGTTTAGACAGTTCGATGGGAGGGAGGGAGGGGCGGGGGGGTTAAAGCCTCCTGTGAAGATAAAATTAGCATTTTTGGTCGTAATTCCTAAATGCTCCTCTTTAACCGTGCCGTGCCGTTAATATGTGATGCACAAGATGTTCTACACTACAAAGATGTAAAGTAAAAGAAGCGACACATACGACCCCCCCCCCTCCTACTAACACACACGTAATCGGTTCATCCCATCACCATCTTATCATTCGCCCTCACGGCTTGGGAGAGTTAAGCAGATTTTGGTTCAGTCTGCTCTCAAAGTGTTAAAGAGATTGGGGAAGGAGGGGGGGGGGTTTAAATGTATTGAATGTGTGTGTGTGTGTGTGTGTGTTTAGCTAAATGTTGTGGTGTCCAGGGGCGCAAAGTGTCTGAAACTTGGAGCGGTTAGATTAACGTTGATCTTCACTGAGCTCTTTTCTCCCCTTCTGTGCAGAAGAGTGTGACAGACACACACAGACACACACACACACAGACACACAGACACACACACACACACACCTTTGCATCTGCCACCTGGTATGTTAATCTAGATTTAGGCTCTAACACGTATCACACGATTGCCTGCTGCTTATAAAGTAACTCTATACGCTTTCTACACCCTGAACTCAGCAGCAAAGCGTCGGCATGAAGCTGCAGTGATGCGAATAGTCGTCTGAGAAGAAGCGTCACTTCTGTTAATTGGCTGACGGCAGAGTGATTTATTTGGTACATATTTGCTCATCTCAGCTGCTAAAACACGAGAAGAAAGATTCCTTTCTTTTTCTTTATTGCTTAGAGATGATTTGGTGGCAGCATCGTCCCACCGTTTGCACACACGACGGGACGCCTGACGCTGGCGGATCAGCGCTGGATGTCCGGCTGGCTCATATCTGGGTTCCAGACAGAATTGCAGACGAATTTTAAGCCCCTTCACCTGATGATCCTCGTCCGTTCCTTCACCTGACTGCGAACCTTCATGCAAAGCCTCACATTCGCTCCAGCGATTAATCCGTGTCTGCCCTCAGCGCCGTTTGTTTTAGGCTGTGAAATGAAATCGCTGCTTTAATATCTATAAGTTACGCTTCTCCACTCAGGCTTTGTTCCACTCCAAACCCAGTGTCACATGTTTTTATTACAGTTGACAGATGCTGACAGGATCCTTAACCTGATTAATAGGAAAATCATCCTCGGGCTGATTAATGAGCCACTGAGATCAGAGGGATTGAACCGGCGCTGCAGATCATTAATTCCCTGTCCCGGAGTTGACCCACCATCGATGTCTAGCACCGTTTTCATTATGTCTTGTCCTGACAAGAGGTCGCCGAGGATGACCAATGGGTGCAACCGTGTCCGTTTTAATTACATGGGTATTAGCTGGTCGGGGATCGCATGCAGCTTTGTGTCCTCTCGGGCCAAATGTCCAGGCAACGGGTGATACAGACTTTCATGACCACGACCCCGTGTGACATCACAACCTGTTGAGTTTTTCCACTCATTCTTAAAAAGGGTAACAACAACAACCACCACCTCATTCCTGCAGTCAAATCGTGCAGCCTCTCAACTCCACATTTACTCTCCCCAGCGGATCCGTCAGCAAATAACCCATCCTGGCTTGTTTGCTCACTGCACTCATCCCGGCAGTCAATGTATCCTCAGGCTATAAGCCAAACAAGCTGATCAGCCAGTCACCTCTGTACACACTACCCCCCACCGAGAGGCTAATGGCCAGGATGCATAATCCTTCTCAAAACAACTACAGAGATGCTAATTGTATCCAGCTATAAATACGGGTTGACTGCTCGTCCTCGTCCTTTATTTGGCTCGCGGCCACCGTTTGGGAACCAGGCTTCCTCGAAGCGTTCGACCGTCTACCGGGAAGGACTCAGCTGCTTAAGAGAGGCAGCAGGTAGATGCGGCGAGTGTCAATAATCTTTGCCATCCTCTCAAGAAAAGAAAGAAAAGAGGAGCAGAAGCAAGCGGGCGCGCGGGGCGTTACGCACCGTCGGACACCGCGCTTCATGCGCCGCGCGCACACTTCGTAGCTTCTTCGGGCGACGCCGAGATGTTCCCGCTGCCGATGTTCACGCCGGAGCAGGTCGCCCGGGTGTGCGAGAACTTGGAGGAGACCGGGGACATCGAGCGCCTCGGCCGCTTCCTCTGGTCGCTGCCGGCCGCCGTGCCCGGCACCGCGGGGGAGGCGCTGAACCGACACGAGTCCGTGATGCGCGCCAGGGCGCTGGTCGCCTTCCACGGCGGGAACTTCGAGGGTCTCTACCAGATCCTGCAGAGCCACCGGTTCACGCGCGAGTCGCACGCCAAGCTCCAGGACCTGTGGCTGGACGCGCACTACCGGGAGGCGGAGAGGCTGCGCGGGCGGCCGCTGGGTCCCGTGGAGAAGTACCGGATCCGCAAGAAGTTCCCGCTGCCCCGCACCATCTGGGACGGCGAGCAGAAGACGCACTGCTTCAAGGTGACTGCGCGGTTGTGACGTGATAGTGGCGTGACTGCCGGCGGGAGCCACGTGTCGGCTCCCCTTTTCAGGGCGCCGATGCGGGATAGAGCCCCGCATGAGACGCGCAGCACATGCGGGGGAAAAGGCGCGTCAGTGCGCACCTGACCACCCGCAGGCCTCCTGACGCGAGAACAGATCTGTCGAGGGATCAGAGATCATGCAAAACTGGACTATACTTTTTTTTTTTATCAATGCTTTAAAATACATTGAAGCGCGGTCAGACTAACTTATCGCGGGTTCTGTAGAGAGAATTAAACTAGTAGTTTTCGCACCGATTCCAGTTTTAATTTGTCGTGGAAAACATCTTGTTGATTTTATTTTCTTGTTTTCGTGTAGCTAATCTTTAATTCCAAACCTCAGGAGATAGTCTTCCCAACAGCCTATTAAGCGCCTTATCATGATCCAATTTAGGGGCTATAAATCGCTATATACTTCTCATATAGATTGCAATCATCTATTGTATTAATAAATCCAGATTAATGTGATTAAACTGAGCATAATATGAGATTTTGAAGATTATCGGGGTGTACTAGGATGATATCAAAACAACATATGGTTTCTTTTCAAAGTGCTACTCCATGGTAACAGGGCGTACTTTGTGTTGTCCACTTAACACGGGATAATGGCAGCTTCAATAATCCATTTATTTCCATGCGTTCTGCAGGAAAGGACTCGCAGCTTGTTGAGAGAGTGGTACCTCCAGGACCCGTACCCAAACCCGTCCCGGAAGCGCCACCTGGCCCAGGCCACGGGACTCACGCCCACGCAGGTCGGCAACTGGTTCAAGAACCGCCGCCAAAGAGACCGCGCCGCGTCCGCAAAGAACAGGTATGCCAAGGATTTACAAACGCTTATTACGACTGGAAGGGAGACACAATTTGCCTCCAATAAAAAGCATGCACGCAATGAATAACAACATTTGCCTGAAGAGCAACCTGGGCCCAATCTCACACCTCCGTCATCTCTCCCTCCTTCCCAGAATGCAGCAGGATCCTTCCCGCATGCCCTCTGAGAGCTCACCTGATGGCTCCCTGCAGGACCGCCGACATCACCCCCACCTGTTGCCTCCTTCGCCGCGTCACCTGGGCAGCCCGGAGGCCAGCGACTGCAGCACGGACGAGCGCCGGGGAACGGGAGCCTCCACCCCGGAGATCTCCGTCAGCAGCGACAGCGAGTTTGAGTCTTGAGACGACCGAGACGCTCGTTCCCTGCGGGGTGGGCGGGGGGGGGCGAGAGCAGCCTCCGTCATCAGAGCCGGAGAGACACCCTTGAACTGTGGGCGGCTGTTTGGAAGGAAACTCTGAGGAGGACGAGGAGGACGAGGAGGACGAGGCCGCTGGATGTGGCTGTGTGTGTGTGTGTGTGGACATTGTGAGGCGATGATATGCAAAAACAACAAGCACTTAAAAAACCACAACAAAGTAACAAAAAAAGCCCCACGGCACATAACGGGAAATAATTAGTTTACTGCTGAACATGGTCTTTAGATAATGTGAGTAATAATACTTTTATTGTTTTGATACGGGTCTCAGTCAATATTTTGAATAGATCCTTTTCTAATAGTCATTGTGTAAGCTGCACAAGTCATTTGTATGGAAATCGTAAAGTCGCAATGAACAATGCCTTGGGTAGGCTTTTGATATGCACGTGGACATTCATTATTTTGTCATCTTCAGACTACAGCAATATTCCGACTGGCACGCAAACATTACAATTTAAAACATTAAATTACACATCGTCATTCAATCAGGTTTTAATCAAATCAACATGAAAAAAACGTTCTCCCAAAATTGACTTATTTACTGGCACTATTAAAACATTTGTGTAGGCAAACAATCGTTATTATCAGGGCATAATAACTCGCATGCCTTGAAAACAACAACGCAAAGACAATTAACGGCGCATGTTTAGAAATACTTTATGTCACTAAACGATGCAACTGTGCTGCTTGAAATACAAACCGTTTTGTTACCTGCCGTGTTTCACCTGTTCACCCTTTTGTTGACCGCTCGGCACATGCAGGTGTTTCTTCTTGTAATCGCTCCTGAGCTGCTCTGACGAATCCCTGCAGGAGCTGAAACCCAAAAGACGAGACAGCGAGAATGTAAAGCACTAAATCGGTCTTAACTCAATGTGCCTATTACATTTGAGAAAAGGGAGACCTTGTTTTTTTACAACCACACAACAACAACAACACATTACTGCAGAGAAAAGGTGTATTTTGTAAATGTTTTATGTAAATAAACTATTTTTATCCAACAAAGCTATACTGGTTCAAAGTAGTTATACGTTACAAACGGTGTTAATACACAACAGCAATGATGTTTGACAATTACATTATGGGCCACTTTGAGGATGATAATGTCTTCACCCGAACCAAGAGTCCCAAAATCATCTGGAATAGAATTTATTTAGCGATCCAGTTTCCCAAAATGAACACTGAGTAGAAATGTTTCATATTTAGTAACTGATGTTTTATCATCACTATTTACTGTGACCACAGACAGTAAAGCTAAAACAAGCTAACGCTAAACACTATACTCACATGTTAGCATGTTAGACAACTAATCTGGCATCCAACAAACACAGAGCAAAGTTGCTAATTCGGTTATTAGCCGACACCTCATGTGTGTAACTTCAACATTCACCCCCTTTTTGGTTCAATTTAGTCTCCTGAGGAAAATGTCACTGTGCTTTAGCTGCTAAACGCCCCACTGTGTTCACCGGCTAGCGTTAGCATAGCTTAGCTGCTAGCTAGCGTTATTTTAGGGTAATGTTAGGCAGAGGAGATGGATTATTATCAGATCGTTTTCACAGAAAAGACTCAAGCACTAAAAGAAAAACGCAGAAATGTTTTGAGTGTACCAGGAATGTTTTTCCACCCAGCTAACATGGAAAAAATATTTCACTCCAATTTACCATATTTGTTTTTACCTGTTCACGAGCTGAAACCTGTTTCCCAAACCAAAGAAAGATGGCGGTCGGACGTGAGGCACCTTCTTCTCGGTTGTAGCCCGTTTATTTTTTTAATTTTAATGGCGGAACAAAGCTAACTTGCTTAATGAACCCTTTAAACTATGATTAATTAAACTCAAATGCTAAAAAAGGTAGCGAACAATGGAATAAGTTTAAAAGTGTGTGCAAAATTCAATCCTTTCATGAAGAAATGAACAATTCACTGTGAAATATGCAAGTAAATAAAACAAGATGAAATAAAGTGATTCATGTATTTTATATTTAATTTTGTTGTGATCAAAATGAAATACAATATTACGATATTGCAATTACTATTTATAGGCTATATTCAACATGGAAGAGGAAACTTTAAGATCCACAAAAACGGTCTGCATTATAGCTTGGAAATTATTTTTAGTGTTGACCCTTAAATTGTAATAATCCCCCCCAAAAATACGTATGTTGGATAGAAGAATCAGATTATCAATTCAAGCATTTTATTGTTACAGTCAAAAGAAATACATCACCAGAAGTGGGCACAGTATGCACATGTGCATAATAATAAAACATTCTTTTTTTTGCAAAATAAAAAAGTAACACCGCCGGTCACCAATGAGTGAAGTATGTGCAAATTGGTCCGTCCTCTCTTTCCTGATCACAGAAAAAGGGCCCACCCAGTGAGCGACCCCGCCCACACGGGAAGGGGTAAGACTTCTGCTTACCTGTCAGTTGTAGTCTCCGCTAAATTCTTGCATCGTAGTCTTGGATTTGTCCCTGGTTAGTTGAGGCTCCTGTCTGGACAGGAAGGAGTACCGTGAGCTGCGTTGGTTCAGCATGGACAGCGCGGGGAGAAAAGTGGTGGTCTGTGACAATGGGACGGGGGTAAGTGGCGTCTGTGTTGGATGGTGGAGTCACCCAGCATCTGCCTGTTGTCTTTCATTTCTTTTTTTTCCCCAGCAACGTTTGAGCTTGTAGTCAAAGTGTTTTCTTCAAAATGTCTTTTGCAAACCTGCACCAGCTGTGTCAAACATGCGTCTTATTTCAAAGTGGAAGTTTCACATGCGATGGTTGACATCTGACGGGTCTGGACGTGTCACTCTGCCTCTCTGCATGTCTACACACTCGGCCATAAATAGTTGTAATGCTTTGAACTGAGCGTTGTGTTATCATGTGTTTCATGAAGGTACGGTTATATGTGAGGACAAACGCGAGCAACGCAACGCAGACCTGCATCCAGAAACTGCTTGTGTCGTACTTTCTTTCGCCTCTCTTTGGAATGCATTGCGTCCCTTCAGGCTAAGGAATGTGTCCACGGACACAAAGGCAAGTTGAGACACACGGCGGCAGCGGGACGGGAAGTCCTGATTGGCAGAGAAGCAATGCAAGAATATTCCTGTTGAATTAAACCAAACGGAATTGGTTCGTGAATGGAAATCATCCGTTGAAAAAAGGTTAAATTTAAGGCAATCCGTGTGAGGCATCACTTCCTGGTGATACGAAAACAAACTCTCTGTTTCAGTTAAAAAAAACGTTATAGAGTTCACACACACAGTTCTCGTCTGATTCCCTCTCACATCCCTCCCCCAGTTTGTCAAGTGCGGCTTCGCTGGGTCCAACTTCCCCGACCACATCTTCCCGGCCATGGTGGGCCGACCAATCATACGATCGAACACTAAAGTGGGCAACATCGAGATAAAGGTCTGATTACTTTAATGTCTTTCTTAGCATATTTATCTGTCTTCTGTCCCTCGTAATGTGGTCCTGTTCTAAGCGAAGGGGACGCCTCCCCTGGTAAAACATCCTTCTTTATTGGGAAAAAGCATGAAACCCAGACTCTCACCCCGCCGCTCTCTCCCCCCTCCCAGGACCTGATGGTGGGCGATGAGGCCAGCGAGTGCCGCTCCATGCTGGAGGTGTCCTACCCCATGGAGAACGGGATGGTGCGCAGCTGGGAAGACATGCTCCACCTGTGGGATTACACCTTCGGCCCCGGCCGCCTGGGCATCGACCCGCCGGACTGCAAGGTAGACCCTCCCCCCCCCTCTCCTCCACCCACTGAAACATAAAGTGTCTCGCGTCAGGAAGCTTCACTCACTTTGTGTCTCGCGCGTCTGCTCCTCGAGATCCTGCTGACGGAGCCGCCCATGAACCCCACCAAGAACCGGGAGAAGATCGCGGAGGTCATGTTCGAGAAGTACCGGTTCCACGGCATCTACGTGGCGATCCAGGCCGTGCTCACTCTGTACGCTCAGGGTGAGACGTCAAGCCCCCGAAATCCAATTCAAATCTTCTCTTTTACCTCCGGGATTAAAGGAAACATTTCATTATTAAATGATCTTTGGGCCACTGACCCTTTCTGCAGGTCTGCTCACCGGCGTGGTGCTCGACTCGGGCGACGGCGTCACCCACATCTGCCCCGTGTACGAGGGCTTCTCTCTGCCGCACCTCACGCGCCGGCTGGACATCGCGGGACGGGAGATCACGCGGTACCTCATCAAGGTGAGCGACGGGAATGCGTGAAAAGACTAAACGACCCAAACCACTCACCTTTCTGTCCCCCCCCCCTGCCCCAGCTCCTGCTCCTCCGCGGCTACGCCTTCAACCACACGGCCGACTTTGAGACGGTGCGCATGATGAAGGAGGAGCTGTGCTACGTGGGCTACAACATCGAGCAGGAGCAGAAGCTGGCCCTGGAGACCACCTACCTGGTGGAGACGTTCACGGTGCGTGCGCCAGCTCGGGGGGGGGGGGGCGAAAGGGGTGTATTTTGCAGACTTTAAATCGTTTCTCTCCCCCCCCCGGGGTGCAGCTCCCGGACGGGCGGCAGGTGAGGGTGGGGGGCGAGAGGTTTGGGGCCCCCGAGGCCCTCTTCCAGCCTCACCTCATCAACGTGGAGGGAGCGGGAGTGGCGGAGCTGCTTTTCAACACCATCCAGGCTGCGGACATCGACCTCAGGTGCGAGCCTCCTCGACGCCCTGAAGGAGACACACACACACACACACACACACACACACACACACACACAGGCGCACTGGACTAACTCGCCGTGTCACCCGTCTGCTCGTTGTGTTTCCTGCGCAGGGCCGACTTCTACAAGCACATTGTTCTGTCCGGAGGGACCACCATGTACCCGGGACTCCCGTCCAGGCTGGAGAGGGAGATCAAGCAGCTCTACCTGGAGAGGGTGCTGGACGGGAACACCGAGAAGCTTTCCGTAAGAGATCCCCTGTGAATTAATCGCGTTTCGCGTGTGTGTGAGAGACACACCTTCAATGACCTTGCAGTGACCTCTCCTCTGCCGTTTTCCCCCCCCCCCCACTCGTTGCCCGCGTAGAAGTTCCGGATCCGCATCGAGGACCCTCCCCGGCGCAAGCACATGGTGTTCATGGGCGGCGCGGTGCTCGCCAACATCATGAAGGACAAGGAGTCCTTCTGGCTGAGCAGGGCGGAGTACGAGGAGAAAGGCGTGGCGGCGCTGCAGAAACTCGGGGGAGGAGTCAGATAGAGAGACGGCGTGTGAACAGGAGGGAAACGTCAGACAGATGTTTCTGCTTTTATTTAGCGTCTCACCTCGAAAAAAAACAGCTCGCGTTCAATGGGCTTCACGGGAAACAATGGCACCCCTCCATTCCAGCGGGCGCTGGATGCGTTTTAAAATACATCAGCTAGTCGACTGACAAAAAAGGGACGATGGCGTTCGGAGGTTTACTTTGTTTATATTATTTAAGAGTGGGCAGGTGTGCATTTCATGTACTATTACTTTATCTCATAAAGATTGCTTGGTATAACAAATAACTATTAGCTGCTGCTTTGGGAAGGTTTTATAGCAAATCAATATCAGATTTGGAAGAACAAATAAAATGTGACTACAGGTGTCTCAGGTGTCCATTGTCCATTGTAATAGTGTTCTTGCAAACTTTTTATAGGTTCACCACTAAAAAACAAATGTGAAACAAGTGCTGAAAGGCGAAACAGGAACTTGAGTTAATTTCTGGTCAAACTAGACTGATTGCAAAATAAGTCTTGTGTTAAAAGCCAGAGCAGCTATTTCTTTGATTTAATAAAAATAGGAGAAAAGACCAAACGTTTTAAAAGTAGTATGTAAGTCTGTAAAGGCTGTCGTCTGCTGCCACCTGGTGGTTGAATGAGTTCACAACGTCCAATCCGAAACAATCAAACTGGATATAACAACACTGTGAACAGATATTGCAATTTTATTGCGATACTGAGATACCTGACAAAGTACAGTAATGTGTTTCTTCACACTGAAAAAAATAATAAATAAAAAGTGAGCCGTCACAATGAACACATGCTTCACGCGCACCACACTCGCAGAACCTTCACGTTAAATGAAGAAAAGAAAAGCATGCAATAATGTTCAAAGCACGTCATAGCTCTCAAAGCGAACCTCCTCGACTGGTTTGATATCTACCCGACAAATTCAACGATCAAAAGTTAAAAGTTTAAAATACGCAACACGACAAATCGGTAACGACGCCGAGCGCAACAGCGCCGAGTCGACAGCGACGACTCGCAGCGGCGGCAGCAGCCTCCGGAAGCTGGTGACTGGATTTACATTCGACCCGGGGTCACGGGGTCACGGGGCCTCGCCGTGTTCTTACAGTGCGGCCCGCGGAGAGGAGCGGTGCAACCATAGTATATATAAAACAAGCGCGTGATGAATGCTGAGGTGGGGGGGGTCGCAAAGGGACTAAAAGGGTCAGACACCTCGTTGTTTTTTTTATTCAAATACATTCATTCGTTCAGTGGAGCCGTCGCCTCGGTGCGTGTCCGCCCGGCGGTTTTATCTGGCTGTGGTTTAAAAAAAAAAAAAAAAGAGACACAGAAAGCTTTTCTGTCACTTGCCTCCCACTCGCCCATTACTCCACCTGCCAAAAGCACGCCAGCGGGGCGGAGAGTCTGGGCCTCTTTCCTTAAAATAAAAGAGAAACAATTAAATCGTCTCGGCGGTTTGACTCTAAAAATAAAACAGCTGATTTAAAAGCTTCCGTCCAGTATAAATGGCCTCTTTATCTACGTGTGTTTTCTGGTTGTTGTTTTTTTTGGTTTCACTTTGGTATTGAGGTTTGGTCTTGGATATAACACATGTCACCCTTTTTGTCAGACCGTATTCCAGGGGCCACATGAGAAACAAGCCTTCTAACAGCGCCGCATCCATCCCACACAACAGCGAAATAATAAAACATCCAGGTGTCTTTGTTTCCATTTTTTTTGCTTTTTTTTTGCCCAGAACTATACTGTGAAAGGGTTACACCGCCACAGGTGGACAATGTCCCTTCTCGTGAGGAAATGATTTTTGTTTCCAGGCAACGGTAGTCTCAGAGAATTGGTCTTTGGAGTTCGTGCTTCCTCACGTTTTCTGGTGACGTAATCCCCCTTCATGGTATAACTCTGGGCTCATGTTTCAAACGAACTAAAAACAAAAAGAAATCCATTTATTTACACATTTTCCACAAATAGTAGCACACTCGTGTACACTAGCAGCGCCACCGCGCGGCACACAGTTCAACCGTTGGTCCGCGTGTCACTTCCTTTCTTCTTGCAAAAGAGTTTTTACCGTCAAAAAAAGGTCGGCGCCGGCTTTTCTTTCCAAAAAAACGAGTCCTCACCCGAGACGAGACACAGCGCACCGCCGGCGAGGAAGAGACACGAGCAAGAGAGACAAGAGCAGCCCTCCTCCTCCTCCTTCTTCCTCCCCCCCCCCACCCGCCACCCCCTCCCCTCCACCACTCCTTCCTCCACTCCCTCCCACTCACTCACTCCTCACACACCGACTCGCTCAGGTCCACGGCGCCACCTCTGGTGAGCCGCCGCATCTTGCTGAAGTCGTGGTCGGTCCTCAGGTAGGAGAGCGAGGGCCCCCCCTCGCTTTGGCCGGCCAGGTCCTGCGGCTGGGCCTCAGGCGGGAGGGGCCTCATCTCGCCGCCGCTGCGCCAGTACAGGGTGTACTGCTCCGGGTCGGACACGCCGAAGGTGGCGGCGCACAGCTGCGCCAGCGCCTGGCTGGTCTCCCCGGCTTTCCACTGCAACGTCCGCGCGGCGCTCCGCTCGCCGTCCTGGAACAGTATCCGAACGCACCTCTGCAGGGGGGGAGGAAACGAGAGAGTGAATATAGACTGTATTCATGCAAAACAGAGGTCAGCAGGCTTATGGTGCGAGGGCAGAGGAGGGGGAGGAGAGAGAGAGAGAGAGAGAGAGAGAGAGAGAGGGAGCCGTGCTGATAATCCGCTCTGATAAATGAGGCAAAATGATGCTCATGAAAGAAAGACAAAGCTTCTGCTTCCCGCACACACACACACACACACACACACACACGAAAACACACAACCAGCAGGTCCGAGGGAAATTGCTCTTTTTTCTCTGTTGCACGTTACAGTCTCTCTGACCCCCCCCCCCCCCCCTCCCCCTCGGTGTGAATCCCCCGCCGCGTGTCCAAACTCAATCCATCAGGGTCGCTCTTTCTCGCCGCTCCGGTGAAAGTTTTTCCCCTTTCCGGCACTTTGGCCCAAACTTCTCAAAGAGAACAGGAAAAAAGCGCTCAAATCCACAGACCAACAAGTCCCCCCCCGCCCCCTCCCCCTCTGCCTCCCTCCCCCTCTCCCACCCGACAATCGGCACTCTTCAAAGCACTTAAGCAGCGACCCCCGGGTCGTTACATAACGT
Organism: Apeltes quadracus; assembly: GCA_021346845.1. Classification (NCBI taxonomy): domain Eukaryota; kingdom Metazoa; phylum Chordata; class Actinopteri; order Perciformes; family Gasterosteidae; genus Apeltes; species Apeltes quadracus. The sequence continues at coordinate 2,270,645 of CM037923.1, read as the reverse complement.
CCGATCCGGCCACCTACCGACGCCCTCGCAGCAAAAAACCGAAAAAAAAAACCAACCTCTCAGCAAACATCCGAGCTTCAGAACCCGGAGAATCCTCTGCTCAGCCGCGCACGCAAAAACACACACAACTACCCCCCCCCCCCTCCTCCAAACACACAGACACACACAAGTGGCCAAAATATGAAGAAAGACGCGTGCAGAAATCAACAGGTCCGCCGCGGTCAACACTCACAGAGTCACCGAGCTCCTCGCCGTCCGTGTGCATATTGTGTTTGCCTGCTTCGATGGGTAGACGCAGCTCAGTAAATTTCATGTTATCTGACCGCCCACTTCTTCATAGCACTTGGCTCACTGATCCCGCCTGTGTCAGTGGAAAAACTGGCTGCCGGGTGAGTTAGATCGCCTATTTGAAGCCGGGAGAGGCACCACGTGACGAGACACGAGCGCCGGGGATGACAATGCCCTTTTTCTCTTTTCCCTGCTCGCATCTGGTGGAGCGGCTCTTTTTTTTGTCACAGGCGAGTGTAGGTAAGAAGTCGGTGTGTCAGCGGATTACCTCTAAAAATGCCCAAAGACTAATCCCCTGAAATTAATTTAAAACGCCTTTGGGGAGGGCGGGGGCGGGGGGAATCCAGGTGTGTGTGTGTGTGGGGAGGGGGACGGGGGGGGAGACGGAGGCCGCTCCGCTGACATGCCCCGCCCCTCTCCCGCCCTTTGCCACGCCCTCTGGGAGAATCGGCAGCGGTAATACCCGAGGTGGAGTCCAGCTGCAGATAATCTGACCGTCCTCGTCCCGCCATCACTGTAATTAACGTAAAGTCTGACCTCTTTGGGTGGATTATCGCCGCGTTATTGTCTCTTTATTGTTTGAATCACGTAACGCGGACGCAGTTTATTAATTGCTTAGAACTTCTTTCGGTTTTATAAATTGGGAGTTTACAGTAAAAAAGTGTCTTTGTACAATGTGTCATTGTATTGCGATTAAATCACTTTTTGAGACATCCTGATCTATAGTTACATCATCTAATCTGATAATGTCTCACATTCCCCACTGTTTTGCTCCAGAACTCTTGATTAAATGAGAAACTGCCAAATTAAATCACAAAAAAAACCCCTAAAAACCAGCTGGGCTTTCATGGGGACATCCAAGTATTGAATCACCGGAAACCTTTCGCAGATTAATTTCACAGATTACAGGTCTAACCAGATGTGAACCGGCTTAAAACTACAGGTTTGGATTAAACTCTTCCACATTTCAGCCGCAGAATTCTCATCACTGTGGTCTTGATTGGTCCATCAGAAGATGACAATGGACCCACATAGTTCACTAAGTGCCAACCAATGCTGACCTGAGCTTTTCGTGTCCCTGATCTGCCTGGAACATCTGGAACACCTGGAGCATCGCTCAGCTGGAGCCCAGATCCGATCGCGTATTGACGGAACCAGTGGAGAAGTGTCCGGCTGCATAACGAGCGGTTCCTTCACTCCGCCGTGTGACAGCTCCAAAGGAACACCACAAATAACCCCAAACACACCTGGCTCTGCTGGTCGTCCCGCTGCCTCTGGGCCTCCCGGCTGCGTCTGCAGCTCCACTCCTTCAGGGCCTCCTGGGCCTGGGGGGTCAGGCAGCCGGAGACGGGCCGGTCCCCGTCCCGGTCCAGGCTCTGGATCAGGCACAGGCCGGCGTACACGCTGGTCAGGTAGTACCCACCTGCACCCGGGGGAACAGACAGAGAGCGCACAGACAAACGTCAACTAACAAATGGTCCACGGTGGAAGTTTGGTAGAAGCCGGACATTCAGAGTAAGAGAGAGAGAGAGAGAGAGAGAGAGAGAGGTGGAAGGGTATTGATTTAATAGTAGTTTGTTTTCCTAGTAGTAAGCTGTATGAATGTATTGATAGTAACATTTGTAAGGACCTACGTCATTTACATCTAGAGCTTCATTGATGTTAATTTATTTATTGTATTAACCAGCGATTCAACTTGGCTGTAGTGACATTTTCTTGGCATTCTTTCACTATTTTCTGACAGAAAATAAGATTTAATGATACTTAAAGTTACTGGCAGTGTGGTACATTAAGGCACATTTAGACCACAACACCGGCCTGAATTAATAACATCTTTTTTTAAAAGAAACCGCGTGAGTTTTAGGTCCAATAAACTTCTCGTCAACACGTGTTCATTGAGCTGCTGGATTACGTGTGTTGTTCAGGTCGTACCCTCTCCACCCAGCCAGGAGGGCTCCAGCAGCTCCATCATGTACTCCACCTCTACGAGGAGCTGAGGCCTGTTGCACTCCACGATCACGTAGGACAGTGACGGCAGGAAGTCCTCCCAGCTCACTTCCTGTCCTGCAAGGAAAAACACAGGAGGACATTCTAAGAGTAAGCCATTTTTTATATGTAAAGGATATATATATATATATATTTTAATGAGTATACTAGAGAATTATTATTTCAATCATACATGTGGCAACGTGTACTTAACAGCTATTAACAGCTCATCAGCAGATGTCATCTTAGTAAGTTAGTTAGATACATTAAGTATCAGTTGAAAGCATTGGATCTGACCGGTCGTGCTGCAGCTCCGTTAAAAGCAAAGCCTGTTGACCTTTGGTCCCTTTCCTCCCCACAAACCATCACAGCAGTAACGCAACAGCAGCCGTCCTCACCAGGCAGCGAGCCCATGGCCTTGTGCACGCACTTGCACACCTGCAGCAGCAGCAGCACCTTGTCGATGGGCGAGTGCGTCCTCTGCATCAGCAGCAGCTTCTGCTTCACCCGCTCCACCTCGCGGCCGTCGGGGACGCCCGTCCGCACGCCCAGCCGCTCCATGGCGCCGTCCCCCTTCAGGCGCGCCATGTTCTGGGCGAGGCGCCGGCTGCTGCCGTCCTGGGCGTGCGACGTCCGCCAGGGCCCTTTCCAGGTGGGACCTCAGGGGCCGCAGCACGCAGGAGAACATGGCCCGCTCCAGCGCCAGGTCTGAGGACACAGGGAGGAGGAGCGTGTGTGGTGCGCGTCTGCAGGCGCTGGCACCATGTTACTGATATTAAGGGTTAACAGCGGAAGGTGCTCTGCCTGCTCACATCTCATCGTTGGATCTCCTGTGAGGTACATGTCTTGTGTTTGTGTGATTTCTAAAGTGCATTTTGAATGGTTGAATTTGAAAATATAATATTGGATTTTTGGGATCAGATGTAAATCTTATTGCCCTTTAAAACGTGATATTAGTACTCGCAGCTCTAAATTACAACATTCACACCACATGGCAAAAAAAAAAAACTGGTTCCTCCAAACGGCGACGTCAGAATACTTAAAACAAAAACCGATCTCACTTTCCCAAATGGTAGAATTGCACCTGCTGTAAAGTTTAAATCTGAGAAGATCTTTCAGTACTTCCCATCCTCACATGTTCACCGCACGCTGGGAGCCGAAGGACCCTTTTAACCCCCGTTTGTTTGTTTTTAAAACATTCTGGAGACACACTTTTATTTTTGGCCTGACAACAGTGAGGTGTAACACAAAGGAACTCTCGCACACACACACACACACACACACACACACACACACACACACACACACACAGTTAGTGGGCAGTCCTGAGTAAGCCAGTAACAATCCTCTAGTGCACTGTTTTCCACACATCATCAATATCCTCCTCTACTCATGTTTCCCTCCTGTATGCCCCCCCCGCCCCCCTCATCTACCTTACTATATCAACCCCCCCTTGTGATTAATCATGAACGCCTCCATTAACGTCTCTCCCAGCATCTTTTACCGGCTCTCTGGAGTAACATATTTCCCGTAGTGCGATTACAGCCGTGTGAGTTCTGAGGGGAGGAACAGACCTTTTCCTGCCCTAATGAATCTGTAACTGATTACCTTTGCAAAGTATTCTGCCTATTTCTATCCCTGCCTCCCACCCTCCCCTGAATCGTGCTGCTCTTCATGTGAGCGTGGGACTGTGATATCTTTTTATGATAAACGAGGGGGAGAAAAAAAAATGAAAAAAAAATGCAAATGCCTCCCACCGACGCAATGCGAGATAAATCAGAAGGAGAGCGCGGGAAGGAAGGAAGGAAGAAAGGAAGGAAGGAAGGAAGGCCGACCGGTCTCCCCCGAAGCCTCTGCACAGCCAGCCAACCATCCATCGGCGCACAAAAACCTCTGCAGACACACACAGAAAGGAGACAAACCTACGCACAGGTGTTAAAGAGATGCGACTAGAAAGGAGGGCTTTCCTAATGCTGCTTTTCTAAACACCAGACAATAAGAGCTCTGAATGAGGCTCTAGCCCCCCCCCCCCCCACTATGTAAACTGCTTTGTGTTGACGTCTGTTTCCACAGACCTGCGTCCTCTATTCAATCAGTGTTTGCTGATCGTACCGTCCCGCCGGCTCCTCGCCTCGATGTGACAAACTACTCCTGCGAGGGTTGAGGAGACAGTCAGCGCCACTCAATTAGTTGTTTCTTAACTAAACTCTATAGATCAATGACCTGTAAGTCATTTCTGCCACAATGTTGCAATCTGGGAAACAGCGCACGTGTTGTTCAGAGAAGTTGAATTGAATCTGCCGTATCTGAAGTCGCTTGACCGGCTGTCGCTCACTCGCTTTAATCACTGCAAGACATTTGGAAGTGCGCTCCCGCCCCGCCTTTGCGCTCCCGCCTCACAAGGTGCACTCGCGGGGGACCAGAAGCCCATGTTTAACGCGCTTACCTTTCTCGTTCTCTGGCACCAGGGTCTCGATGGGCGGCTCCAGCTCTCTGCTGTCTAGCAGGCAGCACTTTGCCTGGGAGAGGAAGAGGCGCAGGCCCTGCAGGAGCTGCACGGACGTCACGCGGCGCGAGGACGCGGGCGAGGAAGCGGCCGCCAGGGATTTGAGCGCCTCCCTCTGCGTCAGGAGGAAGTCCTGAACCATGCCGCCAAAGGTGGAGCGCCTGTCCCTGGACAGCTCCTCCACCAGCCGCGTCAGCCGCTTGTCCGGAGCGAAGAAGCAGACGAAGGCCTCGCTCATGCGGTGCAGCCCGCCGCGGCCTCGGGAGCGCACCAGCGGCGGCCGCTGGTTGAAGCGGCCTTGGGCCCACGCCGCGCCGTCGGGATCCGAGTCAGAGTCGTTGTCCTCGTCCATGCTGCTGAAGGAGCTGCTGCTGTCCAGCTCGGCCAGGGACGGCGCCGGGCGGCGCTCCAGCGCCAGGACCGCCACCTCGATGCCTCGCTCCGCCGCCCGGACCGCCTGCGGAGGCTCCTCGGCGTTCGCCGGTGTCTTGGCAGGGACAGAAGCGTGTCAGTTTAAAGAGCAACACCACGGCGGCCTGAGACCCAAATGAAGATCCGAACGTGCATTACTTGCGGCCCGTGGACGGACGTCACGTCCTCTTCGTCCGCGGAGCCCGGTGACACAGCGGGGGTTCTCCTCAGGACCCCGGCCCCGGGGTGAACTCGTCTCTGCGGGACGCCGGCGGGCTTCTGCAGCCTCTCCGATGCGCCCAGCCGCTCCAGCGACGAGGGGGGCGAGTAGGAGCCGACCCCCTCCAGGGACAGGTTCATGGAGGACTCGGAGAGACGCAGCCGCATGCTGCGCTTGAAGCGGTGCCGTTTGTTGGAGGCGCTGTGGTTAACGAGCTGCTGCTGCGGCTGCTGCTGCGGCTGCTGCTGCGGCCAAGAGGGGAACACAGTCCTTCATGTCACGAGAGCCGGGGGCACTTTTTGGACCGTCCATCGCTCAAAGGGTAGAGAGTGAAGTGCATGTGCAGATAATTGCTCACCACGCTGACCTCCAGCTGGAGGAAGAGGGGGTTGATAAAGCAGAGTTTGCCGGGTCCGCCCCACGGCGCCCGGCGGTCGCCGGTGGAGGCGACCGGGCTCGCCGGTCCGTTCTGGACCTCCGAAGCCGTGGGTGTGCTCCAGAACTCTGGTAGAAGAAGAGAGTTTGGATAAAAAATTAAAAAGCAAACGTGGCAATAACACAGAGCCTTATATTATGCTCTCACATTTAAAGTGCTTGGGAACGCCATTAGGAAACCAGACATCACATCACATCCCGCGTGGATAATGTAAGTTCATCTGACCGAACCGCGGTGAGAAAGAGTCTTTTGTCTGCGAGCTGCACTCAGTGGCACATGCTGCGTCTCGCTTCGAGTCACACCTCGGTTCTGCGCGGCTGCAGAAGAACGTTACCGTGTGAAAATAGACGCAAGCTGGCAGGCGCTGCCTTAATCTCTCCTTCCTTCACTTTATTTTTACATTTTACTTCAGGAGAAGCCGCCTCGGAGCAACCAACCACGGTTACCATGCTAGCATGCTAGCAGCGTGTTTCGCTTTAACATCCCTGTTGATTAGCGTCAAACATTGAGACCGATTAGTCAGTTAGCGAGTATTTGATGCCAGATGAAAAGTCTCCGAAGGCTTCACACTTCTTCGCTGTACCTTGTCCCATGTGGGAAATGGCCTCCAGCTGCCTGTGTGTCGTGGCATCGGCGATGGCGTCTGGCAGCTGCAGCGGGAAGGGCAACACATCTCTGCAGATGGGGATAAAAAAAACCGACACGGAAACGTAATAAACCAACGTTGTCCAGCAGATCTTAAGACGAGTGATCAGGTGCACTTGCACGGCCAAACGTGTGATTGGTGCACAACTCCACTCTTCAGGGGAGGTTTTACATCATATGCAAGTGAGCTGTGAGCAAGGTTGAACGGAAAAAAATCTGTAACCGGGCCTATTTGTTCGTTGCCATGTCGTATTGAGAAAACTATTAGCATTTATATTGCGGCCGTGCTGTGCTTCAGCTCCACTAATGCATCACCTGCTGATACAGTAGAAGGCCACCAGGCGACACAGGTCCGGGAAGGTGAGCGCCGAGCTCTCCAGGGCGAATGCTGCTTACACAAGAGACAACAGGGTGTGACGGACGGCTGTGGAGGCAGCGGGACACTTGTTCAAATACCACAGGGGAAACATGGCTGTAAAAAAAAAAAACGCGTCTCCGCCCCGCACTACTTCACCCGGCGAGTGTGTGGACGGCGACGGATGCCGATCCGGCCCGTCGTTCTACTCACTGGAGTCCTCCTCGCAGATGAAGCACTCCCTGACGGAGGAGGCGCTTTTGTCCGGCGTGGCTCTCAGACACAGAACCTTCCTCTGGCTGGAGCGGCATTTGCACACCAAGAAGGTCTGGAAGCGCCGGCGAGCAGCACAGAAACGGGATGTAGAAGCGCAGGGATGTTAAAAATATAGTTTCTTTTCACAGATTATTCTGGGGGAGGGCACAGATGGTGCAAATGGCAATGTGACGTGCGACATGATAGCGAGATGCATCCCTTAAACATTGGCCTTCAGGGTGCTGCCGGAGCCTCGGGGGGTCTGAGTAAGAAATGAGAGCAAAACTATGGTTGTCTTTGTTAAAGTGACTGAAATATTCATGCTACACCGTTCTTATGTCTCCACGCTCACGATGAGCGAGAGTTTATCGTCACTTTAATCACGTTTGATCCCACAGTTTAATTTTTCTTACGTTTCCCCCGCATTCCTTTTAACTGACGGGAATAAAGAGTCCGTACCCCAACAGGCTCCCTGAGCAGGACGTAGAGGGCGGAGTCCTGGTTGAGTGACAGCTGCAGCCACACGGGGTGAGTGAGCAGCAGGCGATCCAGGACGCTGAAGACCCGCTGAGAGCCTCGATGGCCGCCGCCCATCTCCTGCATCTGCAACGCAAGGATCTGCAAGGTTATTGTTTATTTTAAAAAACACCACAAGTTAATTTTGGTCAATGTAAGTATATATATATATATTATTATACATTTGCAGTATGCATTGGTTTTGCTTTAGAGCTGCGCCAGACGATTCCACCTGAAGCTGAAGCGACACTTTACAGCTCTACACAAGTGTACTTGTCCAGTGAAGAGAGTCAGGGTGAACGTACACATGTAGCCAGCGTCACCTTAGTGCATTTGTCACTGAGGTCAACATACAATTTATCGCTGGGATTGAATTGTTTTGCATTTGTTGTTTTAATGTGTTGCTCTGGAAAGGAAAAACAGAAAAGGTCAAATGCAGGCTTCTCTGTGTACTTATGTGTACTTATATTTCTTCCTCCGCGTCTCCGTAACATCTAAATGTGCATCAAAAACGGAATATGTGCATATGCAGGGGTTGTATCAGTGTGTTTGAACTTCTTGCTTTCTGAGAAATAAAAATGAAGCTTTACAATCACTCAGTTAAAAATCTGTGTTTCATATTTTTGGCCCTTACAGTAAGTGTTAACATCCAACCAGTCTCTCTCTCTCTCTCTCTCTCTCTTTACCCCCCCCCTCTCTCAGATGGGCTTGCTGCTGGATGTCACACTGTGTGGGCTGCCGGCGAGCGCTTGTGAGCGTAGCAGCAGATGGTTGCCATAGCAATCCGGGCCTACACATCGTACCAGGCATTCCCACTCAGTAAACACCCTTTCGCCGACAAGATGCGCGTGCACGCACCATCCTGCCGACACACACACACACACACACACACACCAACCTAAAAAGGTGAAAGGGTTTCACGGGGAAGCTTTTCTTTCACATATTAAAATACAAAAAGGAATAAATAACAAATTCACGGCGTTCACAGTCAGCATTTGTTTGTCGCCGGTTTTTCTCTCATCAGAGCACCGGAGATCACTTATAAACGAGGAGAATCAGACGCAGCCTCATGTCAGCTTCCATCAGCTCCATCCATCTAATAAGATTAGACGTTACCATTTCTCATCAACTCATGCAACCTTATTACATACGGTCTGCTCCTCCCGGGGGCCAGTAAATAGCGTTAGAGATCAAGTACAACAGACATTAATCACAGGGGGGAGGGAGGGGTGAAGCCTCAAGAGGAAACTCCCCCAATTCTGTTTAAAAATGAGAAAACTGACTATCTGACTGTGCTGAGCCTCAAAAGAGCAGCTTGCCAATCAGGGTTCATCATCTGCGACGGGCAGCTGTGTGTGTGTGTGTGTGTGTGTGTGTTCTCCACATGCACGCACACATTGTGCGCACGGGGCTGCAAGTCAAGGTCTACATGCGGTCGCATGAGTTCATGTTTCATTATAACTTTATAGGGTTTATGGGGTTTTAAAATGAGTCAGCTGGAAACGTTAAAAAGGAAACCCAAGAATAAGGTTTTTTTTTTCACAACTGAACACGTTCTGTTATCTTCAGATGCGTTGATAACGAAAGCAGGCAGAACAAAGGCAACTCTCCAATGCAGATGAAGCAGAATACGACCGTTTTATCTGTGACAACATCCGCTTCCTCCTAAACACTTCACACTACAAGTCAACAAGCATCTTCATGTCAGGAGTCAAATATTGTTTTGCCTATTTTAAAGTGAGCTTTTAAAAAAAAAAAGCTGTGAATGTGAGTCTGATGAATCACACACACACACACACACCACCATACAAGGCTAAAACACACCACCAGAGATAAACAAAACAGAGAGCAAGACCCTCGTGTTTCTCCAGCCATTTCCAGGTCCGCCTTACATAAAAAGCTACGCTGCCCACACACACACACACACACACACACACACACACAAAGACTTATGTAATTCCCTCAGAGAACGAGAGCCACACAGAGAGGAGAGAAACACAAGAGAAAGATAAAAAGATAAATGAAAAAGAGAAGAGGAACTGGAAATGAAGGTGAAATCACGGCTCCGACGCGCCCGAAGCTCTGAAGCTCTGAGTCTCTGAAGCTCTGAAGCTCTGAAGTCGGCAGACTGGAAGTGCGATAAAGGAGAAGGACACGCACGCTGTGCACCTAACAAGGTGTTTCTGCGGCCGAGGGCAGCCCCGAAAAAAGGGCATGAGGTGAAGCGGTTGTTGCATCGTCCTGAAGGAAAAACAACGGTTTTAGGAAAACAGTGTAGGACGAAGGAGAGCTCTGCCAGCGAGCTGCTGCTCGGTGCAGATGGACGACATCATGGCGTCCAGATTTCGTCCACCTCCGGACTGGTGCCCCGTCTGGTTAGATAGGCACAGCCCCCCCGCACCCCCACACCAGCGTAGAAGATCAATGGATTCAACCACAACCTCCAGATATTCCCACACGAGTGGGGGGGGGGTTGTCGTGCAACTTTTGCACACTTGTGGTGTCCTGGCTGGTTTGATTGGCGGCCGCAACGTCGACTTAGGTGTCGTTTTCACCTTGTGTCATATATCAGCTTATTTGAATGCTCCTTGAAGACGTTTTTTTGGTGTTAACCTTCGTTCACGTCACGGGTTTGACAATGAACTAGACCGTTTAGACTACTTTTTGCTGACAGCTTGATTTCTCACATGTTGCGAGAGTCGTATTGCGGCTGAGTGTTTGATCATCGGGCCCCATTCGTCCTGCAATATGCAAAATACGCCAAGTATAAAAAAAGTTTGCTCTGAGTGCGAAAGGAAACCCTGCACACTTACAAAGAATCAGTTTGAAGCTTGTGTGTTCGCACAAACTCAATTTCAGCCGAGTGATAAATCACCTGCCCCGCTCATTACATCTGCAGCAGACAGTTACAGGGGCCCCCGGGGCAGCAGGAGGGGGTGTGAGGCGGAATCAGACACCCAGCTGATGCGGTCGCTCTCCAGCCTCGGCCTCATTCGTCCCCGATGCAACGCCACAGGAGTCCATGAGTCCTCGTGACCTGCGGCCAACCGGCACGCGGCGAGCGCGACGCCGGCGAACAGACTGCGGCGTCGTGCGCCGTGCACGTGGTCACATCCCGCATACGCTATTTCCATCTGGAGATTTGTTTTGACGAGCGGGCCGCTGTAAAATCACACTGTTAAAAACAAACAAACATTCAAACGCTTTCTATCCCTTGTGAATTTTTGTGACGCATGTCTGGCAATGTGACCCTCTTCTCTCACAAAATTTATATATATAAGTACACAACTCCCTTGGTAATGCCGTCATAACTATGCCACTATCTAACTTCAGGTGGATGGATACGAGCTGCAACCTTTTATCTGACAAGAACAGTTGACCGCTCACCGATGAGAAGAAAAAACACTTTGTCTCGAACACAACAACGACTGTTTACTTCATTATTCATCGGGTTTGACGCCGGCAGCAAGCGTCAGACTGTGAAGCTCTCATTTCTGCATAAAGATTGACCGTGACGATGACCAAGTATAGCCAGCGGCCCTTCAGTGCCTGCGTGGGATGACTAATGGAACAACATAATTGCAGTGGGCTATAAGTATTCACAGGGGGCAACAGTGGGCACCGGGGCCCGCTGACTGATGGCAGGTGTCCGTTTTGATGCCTGCTGCACCCAAAAAAAAAAGGCGCCGTAGTGATGGGCACTGTGGGACATTGACAAGGAAGTGAGAGCTGAGTGTTACACTGTGTGTGCGTGCGTTTGTTTGTGTGTATTTTAGTCGTACAGAGGCATCAGTGTGAGTCAGAAGCAACACTGGAGAGAAGATGGCCTGTTGTAATAACTGTGAATATTCATAATTTTAGAAGCGTATCACTTAACTGGCGCAGTGTCAGAAATAGTTCCGTCAGACTAGGGGGGGTGGGGGGAGTAAAAGACATCACCATGTAACAAAACCTTTCCTTTGGTTGCGTTTATCCTCTGAGGCCAATAAGAGGCTAGTTGAGGTGAGGCCTTCTGTGCTTGGCGAAAATATTTTTGATATGTGCTTGATATGTGACAATTTCGAAAATCCTGTTAATTGTGTACGAAATAATAAAACTGATAAAGAAATGACCCACGCGTGTTGTGTGTAAAAAAACCCCCAAAATGTGATAAATAATTACTGATTATAATAATTAGTGATTAATTTAAACTAATCATTAGGAAATGATGGTGGTCTTCAAGGGGCCTGAGACATGAGACTTTCATCCATCCTCTCTCCAAGATGTAGAGCACCATGATGTGTTCAGGCCAAATGTTATTATGAATTATTTTCAATTCATGATATTTGACTGCTGCGAATGCCTGATCTTGGTTCTGCTGCAACAGCTATTTGCGTGTAAAAATGTCAAACTTTTTGTGTGAGCAAAAGCTTATAACTTATAACTTATAACAATAACATTTCAAAAATGCTATAACCACATAACAATATACTCATAGTTGTGTTTCAACAATGGATAAAATAACTAATTCCCTAATGCTGAATACTGGCAGCCATACACTCTTGATAGAAACTGGCCCAAAGACAATTTACGTTAGCATCTGACAGCTAGCGTTAGCTCGGCAACTCGGCTGTTCAAGTCGATTTAACGTCAAGTTAGCAACTTTTAAACGTGCGTTTGGCGAACAGTACTTTTTCAGACAATAAAACAACAACGTTCACTCCTACCACTTTTATTGGCGGTAATTATCAGCAAAAAAGTTATTAAACGTCAAAAAGTATCAGCATAGTATAGCAATAAACTAACGTTAGCATATACCGCTAGCTGCTAGCTAGCTAGCTAAAAGCCGCACACACATTTCCCTGGGGAGCTTTAAGATACCGAATATAGGGGTAAAGTGAGTAAACGTTGGACTCACATTCACCAGGTTTCCATAGATGCGTCTCCGTGTAAATAAGAATGTTGCCCATAACTCTCGGACGAATAAATTAGGAGGTTTTAGCGAACACGTAAGCCGTACCGACTCAATGTTGTGTTAGCAGCTTGTTTCTGCTGCCGCCAAGTGGCCATAGCCGGTTAACGCAGGTCATAGAATGCATAGAATGCAAGCTCTCATCTGCAGGAAACTTCGCCCTTCGCAGGTTCTTGGTTTCATTGAGATTGAAAACAGTTTATGACTGATGTGTTTTGCTTACTTTAACTAAATGGCGTTATTTCTGTTTTTCTCACCTTGTTTTAGACCTTGTTTTTTTAGGACGGTTGCAATTGGCTTGCAATGCCACATCCGTTCATTCAATTGACTTTTGAGATTTTACACAATGAGCTGGGGAAACTTGTTAGAATAACAACTAGGATTGAGTTGTTATTCATCCACTTGTCTCCTGTGGAAAAGTAAAAAAAACACGTTTTCCATCACTTGTCACTGTCACTACTCAAAAAAACAAAAAGCTCCCAAGCAAGTTTTCACACTTACTTCAATAACAAGAATGGATATCACACTCATTTTTTGGGGGGGGAACAAAAACAATTTTTGAGAAAAGAAATAAGACACTAATTATTTAGCCTGACAGTTAAGAAATAATGAATTTAAGCCCTTTAAAAGTTGTTTTCCAAGCTCACACAACCTGCTTTCAGTCTGCTGTGACCTCCGGGTGACCCTGTGATTCACAGTGTGACTAACAACGGGGGTCGGCTCGAGGAGCACTTCACACAAAATATGATATTTTTGTAAAAGGGCCGTTAGGTAATGTCAGAGTTTTTCCATGTACGCGAGTGTGAATAATGCCCCGTAAAAAGAGGAGACAAGGTGCTTGAAGGGGCTGATATTGAACAGTATCAGGGGCTGCACAGGTCTCCTAAACACTGCATTCATTTCCAGTTGAACTGCCTTTCGAGGCCAAGCTATATACCTTTTCGGATCACGGGTTCACTTCCTCTAAATCATCTTTAAAAATAAACTAAAAATAAAACGCAAAAAGACAATGAGTAACAGGCTACAGTTGCAGCATCAGGTGTAATAAATCAGATTTTGTGGATCCTTCTAACATCCGGCCTCCATGATCCATCTCTCAAGGCAGTGTTGACAATGAGGGATCGCTTTCATCCTTTTCAGACTGTGTTAGAGTGACCACATGAGGACAAAAGCCTGCATTAAAGTTCTCTGACGCCGCCGGGGGAAGGAGGGTGCAGAGTCAATCTTTCCAGGGAGGGATGTCCGACTCTGATCAAAACAACCATTTGTTCACCAGACTGGAGAGAAAAATAAATAAACTTAAGGCTGTAAATAAAGGATGAGGATGAGGGAGCATTGAATATAAAAACAGTGCAATTTAAGGTTCAACATGATTGACTAATGATAAAGCGTAAAAAAAATATGATACAAGCGTAATAACTGAGATTATGGACATTTCTTCAACTGACTTGATGGTCGACTTGGTAACCATGGAGATGTTGTTTTCAACCTGCTTCGCTGCTTATCTGTGATTCCCAAACACACTGAGAACTTTAATGCGTGTCGAGCATCCGCATAACTCTAAAGAAAACTCTTTAGTGAAAAGTCGATTGCTTCCAAAACGACGTAACCTTTTTCCAGGAAACCATCAACGACTAAACAGTCGGACTAGAAAACTATTTTCCACTAATTTTCACAGAGCTATTTCCATCTCTGAATCCTGTGAGTTGTGTTGCACGATGACGGTGACGACGACGACGATGATGATGATGAGGATGATGATGATGATGATGATGGTGAGCAGTGATGGGGGAAGCCTGCCATGCGCGTGAGTCAGGTCACTGTAACGTGTCCGTCTGCGCACAGAGGACACACTGCTCCGCCGAGGGACTGAACTGTGTCCAACAGCTCCGAGCGTCACTGCGATCACACCCCTCCCACACAACACAGGGCCCAACGCAGCATCCCCCCCTACACACACACACGCACGCACGCGCGCACACGCGCACACACGCACACATTTGGTCAAATTGCAAATGATCATGTCATTCAGCGATCACAGACTTCATGCATGTTTAGGCTGCATGAGGATTTCTGCTCAGGGACTCATCTGCATGAGAGGAAGGAAAAAATAAATAAGCAACCCTCAACCGCCCCCCCCCCCTCTCCCCCCCAAAAGAAAAAGTCACAAAAACGCCACCTACAGTAATGTGCTTCTCCGGTTTAACGAGCACAACAACAGCAAGGAAGTGGGAACGTCACATCCACTCCCACGCAGGCAGGATGGCACTTTTCATAGTTTTATAAAGTTATGTAACAGTCCGACGTGTGGGATTACATGGGGGGGGGGGGTGGGGGGGGGGGGGAATCAGGACCCCGACACACGGCAAAGGGTCTTAATGCCTCCTGCAAATTAAAAAACAAGTGATCTCATTTCAGTGGTGAATCTCTTGCGTGGATTCAGATGAACTGGAAATAAAAACAGGCTTTCTAGATCTCCTCACGTTGTGCCTTCAGCCCACCTCCTCTTCTTCCTCCTCCTCCTCCTCCTCCTCCTCCGCTCCCCGCGGTCACTGATTGATTAATTGGCACACTCCTGACCCGCATTGTTTACCGAGACGCGCCGACGCGCTCTGAACTCGAGGCTTTGAGGGAGACCTTCGCCAACAGAAAAGGGAGGAGAACATCTCAACACGGGCGGCTGCGCGTGCCAACTCCGCGGGAACTCCCGTGACCACCTTCTCTCCCTCCCCTCCCTCTCTTGCCTTTGTGTCGTCTTATTCTAACGCGAAGTCCGCTTGAATTCCGCAGTAACTTACCGTGTCTGTGAAGGTGGGAACAGGTGCGTGCGCGTTCTGCAGCCTGATCGCAGGCGTCCGGCACCGGGCCGGAAGGCGGGGCCCCGCTGTGCTGGAGACGGCGCGGAGCCGGCGGAGTCCGAGCACCGTGCACGCCGCGGGAAACACGCAGCCTGTCAAGGAAACGCGCGCAGCGCCTGTGACAAGGCGGAGGAGCGCATATTTAATTCTGTCTGAGCATCTGAAGTGATGCACAGTCACAGCGGAGACGGTGTGTGCGTGCGTGCGTGCGTGAGCGTGCGCGTGTGTCAGGGGGGCGGGAGGTGGGACACACACACGAAACTATACCAAAAAAAGAAAAATGTACAATTTTTGACAGTGAGACCATTTGGTGTATTTTGAGAAATGCAAAAAAGAGGGTGTTTCCGGTTGATCTTAATCAAATACAGGGCAACTAAAAAGTTAAGTCAGGACATGAAGACGGGGATGATTGCATCAAATAGATGGTTCAAACATCATGCAGATGTCATTAAAATGCATTTTTACTAAGAACTCATCCCTTTGTGAAAACTTGTCCTCCATTACATAAAATACTTGTGCAGCTCTGTGGAGGAGCGAGGACACAGCGGAGGGTCTCAGAGTGCTGATTGAATAATGATCCATCTGGTGAGGCGTGTTAATTATAAATATCACAGTCCTCTCACACTTTGACCATGAAACATTGGACGCGTCATATAACCGGAACTGGACTTTGACGCACATCTCCTTTTTTCTTCATGTGAGGGCTATTTCTGGAGAGCTGCAGCTTTCGTTTTCTTTCTTTTCACAGGTGAGGATGTGTAGTTCCGCTTGTGCCCCGCTGGAGGGCGCCACAGACCAAGATGAGCTCCAGGGAGGAGCGGTGACACGTTGAGGAGAGAAAAGGTTTTTACTGTGAGGGGAGAAATAAAGTCAGTCTCCAAGTCTTTTTATCCTTTTTAAACTGCTAAGATCTTTTTTTTATGAATAGTGAATCGCATCATTTTGGACTCTACTTTTATGAACAAAAGCAGGTGAAAACAACCTACTTTTTCGTTGCTTTTAAAATAAATTGTGATACAAAAATGACACTTTGTGACCTCCGACATGCATCTTATGGGCACGAGTGTTCCTCTTTCTTTTAATAATCAGCCTCTGTGGTGTTTTTATTGTTCCCAGTAAGACGTTTCCGGACCTCTCTGAACGCATTTATTCAGATGAGTGTAACTGTGAAATCCGGCCAACTGATGACAATGACACTTACAAACTGAGTGAGTGTTTCCTCCATAATCTCTGATTGATTTCTGCTGTTTCCTCCTCTCTGTCTGCCCTCGGTTTGGTCACAGAACCGTAATATTATTATTTTTTAACCCTTCAAAGAGCCGTAGCCAAGAATCAACTGACCAAACACTGATTTTTTTCGATTCGCATTCGATTCGGAGGAGGGGGGGGGGGGGGGGGGTGGGGGGGGGGGGCTAAGTGGATGATTATTCAGTTGGTTGCAATCCGGAATCTCAAAGCAGTGTGTCTTTGGGGTTAATTGGTGCTTCAGTGTCCCCATGATGGAATCAGCTGTGCTAATATTGACTCTGTCTGTATTTTTGGGGCTAAATTACAAAATTGCAGGCCCCTTAAATTACACTGTGCATCCCCGACTGCAGTGAGAGACATTTTGCAACCTTTTTCCACATCTGCAGAGCACCCGGGACAAAGACATTTCCTGTGTAATATGAACAACTCATTTCAGATCAAACCCCCCCCCCCGTGCAGGCGCCTCCATCCGCTCAGTGGAAAAATCACTAGTGTGGCAATCTGCAGCCCGGCAACTACTGCTAGTTAATTGGAACACACACATTTCCACTCTGCCCTGTTGCTCTCTCTCTCTCTCTCTCTCTGTCTCTCTCTCTCGCTTTACACACACACACACCCAGATGCACACAAACGTGTACACACACACACAAACAGATTCCACCCACAGCCTTTGAGAGTGTGAAGTAAAATGGAAGTGATGTGATGTGCAAAAGCCTCCCTGACTCACAGAGACACTGCTCAGATAAGACTGTGTGTGTGGGTGTGTGTGTGTGTGTGTGTGTGTGTCAGGAACTGTGTGTAGGCTCATATCATGCTGTGGAAGAGGGGGGGGGGGGGGGGGGGGGGGGTCATGAAGAATAGGCGAGTTCAGCTCCTCGGCCGCGGTGCACTCGAGGTGAGATGACGGATGATCGGCAGGTGGCTGCGGCCTTTATTCAGCAAAGGCTTCTGGGGGATTGCGCACGTCATTGCGTGCTCATCCGTTTCCAACTTCCAGCTTCATCGCTTCAATGTGTCGTCTAAGTTAAAGCTGAAAGTGACTTTAATAAACTGAGCTTTTATTGTGAAAGGGTATAAATTGTCATCCCCAGTAAAGCCGACGCTGCTTTATGGTCTCTTTCACTCTGAATAGGAACTTGATTGTTTGACGGTATCGACATGAAGCAAAGAGGGAATAAAAAGGTCAAAGTGGGAGAATTAAGGGTTCAACGAAGTCAATCCGACACAGAAGCACCTTTTGACACCCTTCAAGCACTCAAACGTCAGGATACGTCAGACTTTAGAGACCAACGCGGAACACACGTGCCAACTCTCTCACGTGCACGTGCACATCTCCCACAATGCCCCTGGGGGGGGGGGGGGGGGGCGCTGACAGCATGCGACGACAGGCAGAAGAGCTGACTCGGCCGCCCTCCATCGCTCTGCCTATTCCGCTGTCTGTCCGCTCACTACCCCTTCGTCACAGATCAGTGTCCCCGCCTCGTCCCCCTCTCGTCCCCGCCTCGTCCCCCTCTCGTCTCCGCCTCGTCCCCGGGGTCCAGGCGCTGACAGCTGAGTCACGGGGGTCACGTCTTGGCCTCAGGTCGGGCAAAAGGAGCCTGAAAAAGAGATCATGAACTTCCTCACTGATTCATTTCGTTCAGTCAATCAGTGAGCTCCGCTATTCCGGACCGGAGTTATTAATCCATTCCAGATGGTATAAAGACACTTTACAGACACCAACATCTGCTGGAGACGCCTCGCGTCAGCTGACGTCCCCAGAATCCCCCGCAGCTGTCGTCTCGCCCGCCTGAAGTCACACAATGCAAACTCCTGCTCCCCCGCATGTGTGTGTGTGTGTGTGTGTGTGTGTGTAGACCAGAAGTACACTGTCAAAGAGGAGACCCATAATATACGCTCTGCATCAAAGGACGCAATATCACATGCATTTCATGTGTCGTTGAATATTTAATGTGTGTCTAAAACAAGCAAAACATGTGAAACCACACGGTTGTGCAGAAAAGCGCCCCAAAGCATCACATATATATACATATATCTGTTGTTATGTGTTATATATATTAAAGAGGGAGAGAAGCTTTACTGCTGTTCCTCCACTCATGCAGGCAGTCAGCTGTTGTCCTCGGCAACAAGCCTCATCCTCGCCACAGAAAACTGAGAGAAAAAGATCCACGGCTGTTCTCTCGCACATTAAGATCCCTCCCCACACACACACACACACACACACACACACACACACACACAGACAGACATGCACACACACCCTCCACCTACCCTGCTCTTTGTCTGCGTGTTACATAAAGCGTGTCGCCGCCGGAAACAGAGGGTCATCCTGCAGAGAAACCTTCAGCGAGGTAGACGAGAGGGAATGACGCCAACGGGCGCGTGTGTGTGTCTGTGTGTGCGTGTGTGCGTGTGTGTGTGTGTCTGTGTGCGTGTGGGTGTGGAGGTCGGAATGTGATGGAGAATATAGTTATGTGTCTTTTTTATGCGAAGCGGGAGATGACAGGTGTGACGATCACACCTCCGTCTGACTAATCCGTCCTCCCACATCCGCAAATTAGACTGTTCAGCGATGGCAGGCCGGAAGACTGACGGCTGGACGGGAAGAACAAAAGCAGACTCGTGTGGAACGTTGTTTGCATCGAGTGACGGCTGCTTTATTAAAACAAAAGGATTCCTTTCTCCTTCCGGCAGATTGATTCGTCTTTTTATTAAATATTTTCATTTATTTCATTACCGTAAAAGAATCCCATTTATTGTTTGTTTCCGTCAGCGTTTTTTTCCAGCTGGAATTGGTCCACTTTTACCGGCCTAAGTGTGATTATTTTATGGTAATTATTCTGAGGCATTTATCGGGGACAAGCGGTGGGGGGGCAACAGCCTGCGGCAGATAACAAGACACTAGATCTCTCTCCAGGAACTCCCGCTGAGCTCACCTGCATGTGAGTGTGTGTGTGTGTGTGTGTGTGTGTGTGTGTGTGTTTCAGTAAACGAGGGCCCGGCGTCTCCTACAGAGGCGGTAGAAAAGTCTCTGGACCCCCCAAACCTCCAAAAGAACAGGGTCAGATTGAGATTACAGTTCTCCGCCATTAAGGACACATCTGCATCCACATGCTCACACACACACAGACACACACACACACACACACACACACACACACAGACACACACCGCATGGTGCGCGCCTTTAATCCCCATTCAAAGGAGAGGTCTTTGGGGAGAGACAATAGCAGCACATGCATATATTTGGTCATGTAATGAGGGCACATCCCACCAATTAAGAAGGACTAGTGTGTGCGTGTGTGTGTGTGTGCGTGTGTGTGTGTGTGTGTGTGTGTGTGGACCACGAGTCCCGGCAGGGGATGGAGACAAAACCCAGCGGAGGGGAACCGACCGCATTCAGAGCTGGTAATCCAATTCTGAAAGCTGTCTTTCAGGGGAGTGTGTGTGTGTGTGTGTGTGTGTGTGTGTGTGTGTGCGCGTGAGTCTTTGTGAGTGAGTGAGTGAGTGTGTGTGTGTGTTCAGATTGTGTGTGTCTGTGGGGAGGGAGGGGGGTATAAAAGTAGCAGAGAGTAGTTCTTTAATGTGAATGCAAAGCCAGTGAGGGGTCAGGTTACTCCCCTCGTCTCCGTCCTCTTGTAACCGCTCATTTGTCTTTTTGCGAGCAAAGACCACCACCATGCCCCCCCCCCCCTCCCCACCAGCAGCTCTGCGTCTCTCTGTTCGATAACCAAGTGCTTTTATCTGAGGGTCGAGTTTCATGCTTTTTGTTTTGCTAATTGGGATCCTGGAATGAAAGAAAGAAAAAGATTTAAAAGAAGAAGAAGTGTTGACTGTGGTGATGATTAAATGCCGTTAAAACAAACAAACACAAACAACACAAACAACATCCAGGCTGACGAGTAGTGAAGCAGCTCCGTCTTTGCTGTTCAGATTAAAGTGAGACATTTTTCTAAAGAAGCTGCGGCTCGTTTGCACTCGATTTGACTAAAAAGACAAACGTGTGACTCCACATGGACGGATGAGGAAAAAGCCCCTGATGCTGAGGCCCCCGGCCGCAGATACCCCCTGAGCCCCTTCGGCCCCCTTTGTCTTCATCTTCAGGAGGCGCAGGTGGGGAGTCGAGTCCTCACTCCGACTCGCTCGCATGCGGCGAGGAGGCAACACGTCTCACACGTGTTTTAGCAACACAACCACAGAGACCCCGGGAAGAAGATGAGAGAGGCTGCGAGGGGGGGGCCGGGGGGGTCGGGGGGGGTCGGTGATGTATTAACACTTTGATCTTTGCTCAAGTCCTCCTTTGATGATTTTTCTTATTATTATCTTATTATTTCTGATTATGTTTTTTTTATAGTTTTTGAGCATCTTTGGCAACGCATGCTAATGCGTAACACCATCGGAGGGTTGAAGAGGGGCCGACCTGGGGGGATGTAAGGGAGGGGTGGGTGGGGGGGGGGACAATGAGCCGGGCGAGGGGGGGTCCCGTCACGTCCCTGCTGCAACAGAGGGGCCGTTATTTCCTTTGTGAGCTCAGGAAACCGGAGATGCTCCTCAACCGCTCGGGGGGGGAGACACAAAGAAAACACCGCTTCCATTAAAACGCACTCACAAAAAACCCACACAAGCCTCACTGCCCACCGCGCCGCGCACAAACATCCCCCGCGTCCTCTAAATGGCTAAATATTTGCATTTTCCTCTCTGCCAATTATCCGCCGTCTTCCTCCTTTGCGTCCATTTTGGTGGAATTACTGAGCGACCGTTCGTATTTCCCTCCTAATTTTCAGTCGGACCTTTGTTCCGGCGGACCGCACTAATGGAAAGAAGGCTGAAGGCGTAATTTGTCTGACTCCTACCAGGTGTAACAGCGGCGCCACGAGAGGAGAGGAGCCGATGAACCTACAGGACAGAGGTCTAATCAAGCGGGACGGGAGGAAACACCTGGGGGAAAGTTTTTCTTGTCAATTTAATTGTTCTCCGTCGCTGGGAAAAGCAAAAGGCAGAGAAGCTTGAAGTCATTCATCACTTGTGTGTCTGAGGACGCCAGTGATTACCCGGGAAAAAGGGCTCTGGTTTAACAGCTACAGCAAATTATTCAGGCGGCCTCTGCACTTGATTACATTGCGTGTGTGTAGGAGTTGTGCGCTCGCCCACCCGTTTCATGTGGTCAACCCGGCGAGTTGGCGAAACACGCAAAAAAATCTTCCTGCTGCTGCTTAAGACGAAGTGCAGGAAATGTTTCGGACGCTAACGGATGCTAACGGAGGGCCTCTTCCACCGCCAGCCAACATGCGGCAAAACACGAGGTTCCCCCCCGCCTGGAACCGGCCCCTCGACGCCCTCGCCTTTGTTCCGGCTCGTCTCCTGCAGAAACACGCAGTTTTTTTTACCCCCCCCCCTCTCTCTTATGTTTATTCCAATATCGAGCGGACTCCACTCCTCAGAGAACAAAGCTTTTGATTTGCTGTATTCGATTTCACGGCTCCTGAGTGGGCGAGGGGGGGAAGAGAGAGGGGGCGAGGGGAGGGGGGGGAGCATGAGGCGGGCTTTGAACCAGTGGTCACGAGAGTCTCGGTGAACAGCGGCGCCCGTAGGTGGACTCAGCCGCCGGATCTCCCTGCAGGTGGGCAAAGACAAGGGGGTGGGGGGGTAGTGGTGCTTTTTAATGTGTTTTTCTGACTAATAATTGAGTGCATGTGGGATGCACCGGCTGCATCGAAGTGTGTGTGTGTGTGTGTGTGTGTGTGTGTGTGTGCAACCTTCCATACAGTTATATAACGCAGTGGAGGATTTAATGTGTTTTTAAGCAACAAAGTTTGCTGTTGTTATACAAACAGTAGTCGTGTGTTTAGTAGGCAGTTTCACTGTTGTATGTATGCAGTAGTAGCATGCAGCACGTTAGCATGCAATCTCCAGCACAGCCTCCATGTTTATTCACCCGACGTGGGGGCGGGGGGGGACAAGAATAACGTGAATTTATTGATATTGTTTTTTGGTAAAACCCCAAATTATCCAAAATCAATTCAAACCTCACTCTAAAAACATGAACAGGAGAACAACAACTGCTGCAGCTGCACTGGAGCCTCTGAGTGACCCCCAACCCGACCAGGTGCCCTCCCCCTCCCCCCCCCGTTTAGCAATGCAGCACACCTGAGCAGAGCTAACAGGCACAGGACACAAAGGATACACACAAACACACACACACACACACACACAGGCGTAACAGGGACACTGGAGCTTTATATATTCAGCCTTCTTGTCCTTTCATCCCGTCTGACTTTCAGGGATTTTTTTGCCTACTTGCTTATTCTGTTTTTTGGACCAGATCTGCGTCGCTGAACGAGTGCAGCCTGCTTTCCTCCCCGCCGCACTGCCAACGTGGCCACGCGGTCTAATAGCGCCCCGCTGACCTCCACTGTAACTGGTTCACGCCAAAGCAAATTAAAAGCTTTTGGTTCGGCTGGGTTTCAGTAATCCGTCTGTATTTCAGACATTTACACTTATGTTCATAATTCAAGGGAACAGGAGTGATAATCCAGATTGCTGAATGGCTAATAATAAGATTGTCAGGTTTTTTTTTTTATTACGATTTTGTCCACCAACGATGTGCCGCCCCGCCTTCCGAGAAAGACCCGCCGCTATCGACGGATGTCGGGGATAAGCTGCTCCAACAGCCCGCCCACCCGGGGCCTCCTCGCCGCCCGCTTTGTTTCAACACACTCTGACTCACAAAAGCCCCCTCCCACCCAAAACAGGGAGAGATTCGACCTTCGGCGCCGCCGTGCCCGCTTGATCTCTGTGTGAGTCACAAGGCCGGACTGCATGTAGCAACTCGGGCCTCGACGAAAGAGCGGACGTGCGTCAGCGGTGCGTCGAGAGAGCGGCCGGTAACCGGTGAGAAAATGGTGCAGAAAGACATTTGGGACTTTTAACAAGGATCGATGGTTTGGCTTTGATGTCAGTTCACGAGTCTGAAGAACCCGGTCAGAGTCAATTCACAAGTCCTCAAAGACGAGATTCCAGCGGCTCGGGCTTCAAAATAAGACTCAATGTTTCCCGTTGTCGGGTCTCAAAGGGGAACCGTTGGAATGAATCAAGTCTTCAAGTCCTCTTTTGGATTTAATTAGTCTCGGATCCAGGTCTCAGGTGTGTGATAAGCAAGGCAAAGCCGAGATATTTTGAAACAATAGATTGTTCTCGGTGAATTAGGAGACAAAGAGTCCCTTCAGGGGAGTCATGAAGTGGCCTCACTGCCTCCGCTGCTAATAGAACCCGGCGGTGGAGTGTAAACATTGTGGACCCCGCGGGGGCCGCGCGCCCTCTGCACTCACAACGGGTCTGGAATGCATAACGGCCACGGACGACCTTGCTCCCCGGCTGATGAAAAAGGCGCTTGAGATTTTTTAGGCCCAATCAAAGTGCAATCAGGGCGACGCACTCGAGCTAAGCCGCGGCCATTTACCCCACTCGCCCGCCCCGTTTCAGCCTTCACAATCACGGAGCGCTGCTGCGCCGAGCGGCCAGGGTTTAGGGTGGGTAAATGCATCCCGGAGTGTTTTGTGCATCGCGAGTGGCTATGTTTGTTTGCACGTGCGAGAGCCTATTTGTGCATTAACGAGAGATCTGATGCGTTCGAGTGCGTGATGTTTGTTTATGTGCTATCGATGTGGTCTCTTTCTCTAATGGTACGTTCATGTGAGAGAGACATAGCGATTACACCAGCATGAATACTTGAAATGTCACTCTACCAGCGAAATACTTTTCGTTTCAACAAGCACATTGAATACCTGTCCTTTTGGAATTACTGGATCCGGACACTCGTGTGTATCTTTCATTAAATCAGCATATTTCCTGAGAAGTAGTCGATGGGGAAACCGAAGCATTTTACCTGCTTCTCAAATGTTTGGCAGAACTTCTGCTGCACGTGTGTAAACAAGCATGACATTGCTAACGCGGCAATGCTAACATTTTCTAATTAGCACAAAGGCTATTCTCTCTACTTGGTTTTTTGGTGTCCACCACTTCGCTTGGTTGTGCTCTTAAGAGTCTGAAAAACCCAAAAGTCAGTTTGGTTTCAGGGGAAACGAGACGCAGCGTAAAACAAAACATTTTCTGTTTCTTTCTCTCGTTCGCCGCTTTTGTTGTTCCGCGACCGTCGTTAGCGCGCCGATTGGCTGTGATTGTAATCGCGTGAAAAATAAGCGCGACGAAAAAAAAAAAAAAAAAAGGGTGGTCCGCAGGCCGCCATGGCAACGGGCGGCCATAATGACAGACAGGCAGAGGCAGAGGGGGGCGGGGCATCCTGATTGCTTCAATCACAGTCCCATCAAACACCAGACGCACCGCTTTGCATTTTGTTTTTGTCTCCCCTCATTTGGTGCGGAGGTAAATTCAAACGACTGATTGCAGGATTAAAAGTCTAGTTTTGCTCCTTTGGGGAAATAATAGCAAACCATAGACTCAGAGTCTTAATCGAGCAACCGTCTCTGTGCTTTGCTCTGATATGCTGCGCAGCAGAATAAATCTGCATTGAAGAGAGAAACGGCAGAGACGAAAAACGGGTCCGAAGGCAGATGAATTGGAATCAATCAAACTTTATTCGTCACATTCACAGTCCATCGTTACAAAGCTTTGGGGCCCGTAGCTCTGATTGTCATTAGCCTATTTGATCAGGGCCCCATCACCCGCCCTAAATTTTCGCCGCCCAACCACAATAATGAGGGGGAAAAGAAGCCTGTCCCACAGATAAGTCCTCAGACAGAAGACGGAAATAGATGAGCAGATCAAAAGAGGCAATTTGGGGAAATACAGTCAGATGATCATCGAGTACGTCACCTTCCCCCAATGGCAATGAACCTGTCGATGTCACTTCCCCGCGACATGAAGGCTCAGCAGAGACACCACAAGAATAACGTTTTTTTTATTTCCCAGCGTAGCGACGAAAAGAAAAACCCAACAGCTTCGCCGTGTTGAGAAAAAAACAAAAACAGAAACAGCCGGGCGAACGACCCGTACAATCAGAACAGCGTTCAGAGAGATTCACAGCCTCGGATGGGTCATAAAGGAATACTTCAAGGAAAATAAAACAGCATATTCTTCATCTGGCTCCCATTTAGACACAGAAGTGGGAGGAGGAGACATTTCCAAAACCCCATTTTGATGTTCAGTTTATTTTCCTTTTATCATGGAAACGACTGAAGGAAGGTGCTGATGGTCCCTGAACTCAACCATGAGATTAAAAAACAATGTATCTTGGATCCAAAGCGTCCAAAATTAAATCAATACAGACATTTTGGAACAAATTATCACATGAAAAAGGGGACTTTGTGTCTCGGTAAAAGCCAAATTAGTGGCGAGTACACATTCAGTGTTTTGTCCTTATTTTACAGCAGGTTGGAAGCAGTTCAGGACTTTACGTCGCAGCCAAAATGTTTTATTTTATTTGTAGCAGCATAATTCAAACTCAAAGATATTTCGTTGGACATACTGATTCAATGTCAAAGGCTGGTTTCATTCTGTACTCATCCTGCTGTCCACAAATCCCATGAAACCAGGACAACCAACAATGAATCGTGCCTCTAATCTCCCAAAACCTCCCAACAGCACACAAATGTGTCGCACACACACACACACACACAACACACACACACACACACACACACACACATCATTACAACATAAAAGGGGCACTGTAGAACACACTCAGTGTGGCACGAAATGTGTGTTCATACAGAGCTGGAAAGAGTCCCAAACCAAATGCACTGTTTCTTCTGTTTGAGCAGCAGCTGCTAAAAGCCACAGGCCAGCTGTTTCAGGGAGTTATTGAGCCTTAAAAAAAACCAACAACAACAAAACAACTAACAAAACGCAACTAACGCATCTGATTCGGAAAAAAAACCTGCAGATAAATAAAGAAATCTTCTGTGCATCTCGCGCTTTCAGAGCCGAGGCGTGTAAGCACACTTTGAATTCAAACACTCACGGCCACTTTAATAAAACCGTTTATCCTTCACTCCTGCGTGATTTCCACGCACTGCTCTTTTTTTTCATTCCCGTCAGAGCAGCTTGCGTGTTTTTCATAATTGTAACACAAAGTGCGACACACTCCAACCACAAAAAGCTCTGCGCGGTTGAGCACTTAAGCGCGGCCGAATGAAGAAATCATTTTAATGCGGCTACACTTTTTTTTTCAGTGGTCTTTGCATTATGTATTTATGCCGTCGCCACATGCATTGTTCCACCTGAGGCGACACGCTGAGTGGATGAAGGTCTTCATCCGGCGATTCATGAAAAGCCACATTTCAAATACAGTGACGGGGCTCCGAATCCTGATTATAAATAATACATAGGTTTAATAACCCACATTATTTCCCTTTGTTGCCATGCCAACTTGCATGGCCCTGGGAAAAAAATACAACATGAAGCAGAAAGAGCCTCATTATCCTGCTGATCACTGGAGGAATTAAATAACATAAATGACACATTAAATATGAGCGGAATGGATGAAAAATGGATCACGGCTGGGAGAAATGGGGACATCGTGAGATCGCAGCGATCCCACCGGTCACATGGGCGCTTCTTCCTGCCATGTTTTCCTCGCCAATATGCAAGAAGCAGACGAAAGCGAGCTCCTTGCATTCTCCGTTAAAAAACGAGCGCCGCGTAACCCAAGAAGACGCCGTCCACAGCCCGTCAAGTCTTTGTCCCGTCACTTCGTCATACCTTTTTGTTTGCGTTTTCCAGTGTGTGCAATGCTGGGTCGCTGGTCGCTTACTTGATTCACGCCTTTCGTGCATGTCGTACGACTGACTGCTTTATTGCGATGGGACGGAAATCAAGTCTTTCGGCTGCGAGAGAGAATGAGCAGCGGGGAAAGCAGAAGAGACACAGGCTTGATGTGTCTGTTCAGACCTTTGTGTGAGTCAACGCGATAATGGTTAGCCAAAATGAGCCCACCCACTTTTCAGACCATTTTTAAATGCCTTCGGCCTTGTAAGAGGAGAAGAAGAAGTGATGCGATGTGGATTGTGCTGTTTTGTTAATGGTCTGAGCTGATCCCAGTGTCTGTCTGGCCTCTTAGAAGGCTCTTTGGACGCCTGACAGTCGATCTCTCCATGTCATTACGTCTCTCTCAAGGACTTAAAGTGGCCTATGTAAGGGAGAGAGAGAGGGCTGTAGAAATAGAATGAAAGCAAGTAACGTGACACTGCACCAGTGCGATACACACAATGCCCACTGTGTGCCTCACAATCGGCCCCCGAAATCGCCACTTTCCCATTGAGTACCGGCCGCACATAACAGATTTGCTTCAAAGCACCACTTTCACCTAAAACCATCTCCCGTCCGCTGTAGTCGGCGGTGCAGAGGCGTGCAATCAAGCCGAGTCCCGGCGTACATTCTACTGCCCCCGTGTCTGCCGGCCCCCGAGGCTGTCAAGAGACACAACCCAGCGCCAGCCCTCCGTTCTTTTTCCGTCGTTCATTTCGTCTGGAAAGGATACCAGGGACATTGATTAAAAAAAAACAACCCAGACTCTCTCCCTCGGACACCACCCGACGCCCACCACCACCGACACCACCGCGGACAACGCAGGTCTCTCGGGCACCTCGGTTTCCTACTCCAATGTCTACTTTTGAGTCGGCGAGCCCTGGGTCTGCGAGGACCTGGGCCCCAGCTTCGTGGTGCGGCCTTGAGTTCCCGCGGCGGGCCTCGGCGTGGAGGCGGACCCCGTCCCCGGCGCAGGGCCGGGCGGGTTGCCGCGTTGCACTTGGGGGTGCCGAGGCGGGGCCGTGCGCACGGGCTGCTGGAGGGGATGCGACTGCGGCGCGGGGCGCAGCTGGTAGCCTCGGCGGTAGCGCAGCGACTGGGTGCGCAGGAGAACCCGCGTGTACTGGACTTCGGGCATGATGAGCTTGAGGCACAGCTCCTGGGCCTGGCTCGAAAAGCCGCGGCTCAGATTAACCGGGAGGTCGTAGCCCACAATGTCAACTTTGCCAGCTCGGCTGCCAGGGCCGGAGGTCTTTATTTTTGATCTGCGCGGCCGATCGGAGGAGCGGCATCTGCCCGCCGAAGCAGCTCTTCATCAGCCTCTGCTGGGCCCGACGAAGGAGCTTCACCTCCCTCGCCACGCAGGCGGGACCCAGCGCCGACAGCTGGCGCCACAAGGAGGCGTTGAAGTGGCTGTAGAGACGCGCGTCCAGGGAGTTCCAGGCCCGGATCTTCGAAGGGAGGCCCGGCGTCAGGCTCCTCTTCGAGCCCGGCGTCCGCATGTTGAGTTTGACGTACAGGATGTCGTCCAGATCCCAGGATAGGAGGTGGCGGAGGAGAACCAGCGACTCGTCGAAGTACTCTGCGATCATCACCAGGGAGAAGACGCGGTCGACCTCGGCCAGAAAGCCCCGCGCGTACGCCGCGTCCGTTGCCGGGCGGTCCTTGTCTCCGCCCAGGTCGAAGGTCAAGGTGTTGCGCGCGTACATGGAGTCCTTCTCGTCGGGTCGGTAGTAGCGCCACGGCTCCTCCAAGAAAGCCTCCAAGGAGCCGTTGGGGACCCTCTTGAAGCTCTGGCAGTACTGGTTGTAGTAGCTGAACAACGACTCGAACATGGAGGCCGGCTCTCTCAGGATCGTGACGTAAATGGTGTCGTTGGGCATCAGGCGCCGCATCTCCGCCTTGTTGAAGCGCATGTGGCTGGTCACGATGTTCGGCGGCAGCGTGTGCGGGTGGACGAAGTGGGAGGTGAAGGAGCGCGGGTAGCAGAACTGGTGGCCGCAGGCCTGCACGGGCAGCGCCACCGTGAGGTTGTTGCACTCGGCGAAGCGGAACAGCAGGTTCTGCATGGTGGTGCTGGCCGTCTTGTGGGTCTTGAGGAAGGCCACGTTGGCGTGCTTCGGCTTCAGGCCGGGGGCGGGGTGGGACCGGAGGGCGGGACAACCCAGGTGGAAGGCCTCCATGGTCCTGGAGAAGGAGAAAGAGGGAAAATGCATTAGTTTATTTGAAACTCCATTAGCTCCGGGGCGGGGGGGGCGAAAAAATGAGCTGCTACTCCAAATAATGTGGCGAGATTGGACATAATTGAACAGACACTAGACGGATAATGGGAGAGACCGGGGGTGTAGGACAGGACAGGGGGACAACGGCGAAGCAGACGTCCGTGTACACGTGTTGAATTGGAATGAGCAGGCAGAGAAAAGAGGGCAGATGTAGGATAAATGCCACTAGAGGACGCAGGATCAGAAGGTTAACAATAATTACGGGGTGTGTTTCTACTGCATATATGGCTGGGTGATAAATCAATATTTTAATTTATTGACTTTCAGTTGACCCGTAGTGGGAAGATGCGAACTTTCATTTCTCAGCCTTACTGTAAATGTATCGCCAAGGGAAATATATTCGTGTCATCGTGATAATGATTTCAGCCCTCCTCCGCACTAGCACATGGAATTTTCCTGCATGAGCTCCGTGATGTTAAAAAATATAAAACAAGTCCCTCTGGGGGCCTGACATGAACTCAATTACTCGCATCCCGTAGCTTCCAGTTTGCATCCCGAGTATCATTTTTCAATTCTGATTTTTAAAAAGGGCTGAAAATAATAACACGGGTAAAATAACTGAAAAGGTTTTGCGCACACACTCGTCAGTGTTACAACCCACTCTTAAAAGTGAGGAAGAAAATGTGAAAACGAATGTAGAGGCAGAGCAAAGGTTTCATGAGCGGAAAAAGGCTACGAGAACAGAACACAAGGCTGTCGAAGCTCTACGAGCCCTCTGCTTCCGAGAATAAAAAAAGAATAAAACGTCTTGACAGTAATTTACACCACGGGAACTCGTGAAGACACGGGAGGGGGATATAGGAGGGGGGGGCATGTGACGTCACTCACCAGCTCAAGTGACCCCCATGGTGCAGCAGGAGACTGACTGTGCTGATGGCGATGACGACCAGGAATATCTTCTTCTGCGACATCTCTCCTCGCTTCACTGGGCCTGAAGGGAGGCGGAGAAGAGGGGGGGGGGGGCATCAGACATGAAAACAGAAGCGAGGTAGGAAGGATAAAGGGAACCTCAGTTAGGGGGAGGGGGGGTCCATTAGCGGCTGAGGCCGGCGAGGTTCGGCTCTGTAACAACGCGGTGAACGACACCTTCATTACTCGCCACAGCTGGGAGACTCACGCAGTGCAGATGGCCTCGCGCAATTAGGAGACACATGTGTCTGTGTGTAAAAAAAAAAAAAGAATGAAACGCACATAAAAACCCGCAGAGGAGTCCTAAGCTCTTTTAAGCGGCACCTCACTTGCCTTAAATCTTTCCCAAAAAGGCCGGTGTTTTTGATTATGATTAATTCAACACCTCTGTTCACGTCGAAGAGAGCCAGGGAAGCTTTGTTTCTATCATAATAAAATCTGTCCTTTTTTTGTTCTTTTAAACTCCCCCCCCCCCCCCCCCAAAAAGAGTGAAAACTCATTTTCTTTAAAAAACGGGTCAAAACCTCCAAATATTGAACTGATCGTCCATCAGCGGTTTTGTGGCTGCGGCTCAGTGCACAAAGCGGATCATCCCTCAATGTCAAAATTGGCGGTTTGATCCCCGGCTGCGGACTTCACGTGGGTGGGTCAAACACGGAGGTCAAACCCCCCCCCCCCTCCCAATGCAAATTGCATGTGACAATAGAAGTATATATTTTTTCTATGAAACTGTCAAAACGCACCGACACGCAACAAAGAGTCACCCTGCTGATGGCAAATACAAAGCCGGTGAATATGCAAGAGATGGGACATCATTTCATGTTCAAAATAAACAACTGGTGAAGCAAAGTGAACGAAAGCGAATGAAATAAATATCCCTTTCTGGGATATCAATTAAGCGTTTGGCGAAAATTGAACAGCTGACCGGATGAGTCGGAGAAGATTACGAGACGGAAACAGAAGAACCTTTAAATCCCCAAAGCAGCTGTGACTCTGCTGCTTCAGTGGACGGCACACACACACACACACACACACACACATTCATAAAACCCGTGAACCCAGTGGGTTATAAAACAGGCGCTAATGCTCTCACTGTAATTGAGTTGCAGATTGTTGAGGACACAGTTGGTGTTTTTTCTATATTTTTATTAAAGTGAATCCTTTGTTGATGTCAACACAGCGTGTCCTCTGTCCTCTGCCCCGCCGACGGCCCGATGATCTGACCACAACGGCAGCTTGCGTGCGTCCGTTGAGTCGCTATCGTTCTCATCGGTGAAAGACGAAGGAGTTTGGTTGATTCTACACAGCTAGATTCTGCAATTACATTGATTTTATCCAAATAGACCAAAAGCGTCTGCAATGGTTTTAAAAAAGTGGGATACGCAGTGCAGCCACATCGGGCACATCAGGAAGCTCAGATTTATCCAAGAGGCAACGCGACCAGTCGCAAATCACATTTCAAACTAATTCTAATCTGTGTGCCGTGAAAAAGTTCACACAGGAAGCCCCTGAAAAGCAGTTAGTCTCTAAGTGCAGCTCCTTGTTTCCGGTTTTCTGCCTCAAGCACACGAGGGCTTTTAGGCACAAAAAAAATAAAACACTTCAGCAGCACTTTCAAGGCTTCTTCGCACTCTTTAATAAATAAAATGTCCCTTCATAAGAGCCTGTTTTCTCCCTCCTCGACATTGTTCTGGTTGTGTCTGGACGCAGCCCGAGCAGACGGAGATATTTGTGTTTCCCTCCCTTCGGGGGGGGGGAGGGGGGAGCCGGCCGCGTCTCACCCAGCCTGAAAAAAGAACCTGGGCTGACTTGAGAAGTGGCCGAGCTGAATAATCCATCGCGGTGAGAGGGAAGCTTCAATGCGAGTGTCTGCCAGGGGTTTCTGTTTCTCCTTATCGCTCGGCGCCTGACGCGACCTCGGCTGCTTCCCGGTCGCGTCCCCTTCGTGTGCTTTTTAAGGGGTTGAGGAACAGAAAGGGCCTCCAGGTGAGTACGGCGAGGCGGATGCTTCAGAATGAGATCATCTAGGTAAACGTGTTCAACAAGTCCTCCAAATAATAGTCCTGTGCCGTATTGAAATAAAAGTAAAAGAGTCTTTCATCACGGTCTTAAGAAATGTCACCTGCGGGATGATTACACCCACATCTGCATAGGAAAATGTCACGGCGCCGCCGACTGGGAGAGCAGCGGGACGCGGTGAAATGAAGCCGGTTTCCTTGTGCTGAGAGGAGCTGGTTGGTTGCCCCTGTGTGCGTGTGTGCATGTGTGTGTGTGCGTGTGTGCGTGTGGCGATGCAGGTGGATCATGTGTCAGAGACAGTTAATAAGAAAGGGATTTAAGCGGCCGCTCCCCTTCGTCCAGCCTCGTCTGCAGCCGTCCTCTCCTCCTGCCACGCCGACGCTACACGGGCCTCTTCAATTAAAAAGGGCTGATTGGGTTTCTCCTACGACGCCATGCCAGGCCGCGGCGGAGGGACACCCGATCGCCCCCCCGAGGCGGACGGGAGGAGGGACAATTTAATTGATTTAATGACGGAGAAAGAGGGAGAATCCACGAGCTGACGTGACGTCAAGGTAAAGAAGCGACGGCTAATCCTAAACGACGACCTCAGAAGTCTTTATTTTTGCACATATCAAAATCGCATAATTCTTTTGCCAACAACTGGCAGTTTGTATCGACTAAAATTTGAATTATTAAGCACACGCCTGGTCTTTTTAATTCAGGCGGAGGACATGTGAGGGAATCATTCTCCCACCTCCCTTTACTTCCTGTCTTTCCCTCTGCGTTTGTTCTCCTCCTGTCTCTCGCCTCCATCTCTCCCACAGGCCTTTCTATTCTTCTTCTTCTTTTCTCACGTCTGCACCGCTGCCACCCCGTCCGAAATGGACGAATAGAGTTCAACTCAAAGGCATTTAAAACAATGGCGAGACGCACCACATGACGCGTGAACAACTCGCACGCACACAGATGTTCACTGCGCGCACACACACACACACGGACCTAATGAGCGAAACAGCAGCTGCTTCCCCCGGATGACCCCGTCATCTACCTGAGCTCACCTGATCACCTTTGACCTCTTCTTAGGGGGCTTTTGGGCCGCACACACACAGACACACACACGCACAGCTGTTCAATGCGGCAGCCGCCAGGGAGACGACCCGTGGCGCGTGTCAGAACAGTGAAACTCCAAATTGCCTGGATCCAACACTTCCCATGATGCAACGTTTAAAAAAATGCCCTTCATCACGTTGCGGTGATGATGCGGAGCTGCGGTCCAGTAGAATAAAGGCCCACTTGTGTTTCCAATGTGCGTGAATCTCGACTGCAGCTGAGTGCGCTTTAAAAAACAACAACAAGTAAACAAACGGCGCGAGTCCGAGCCAAGACGCCCCGCGTGGTCGCAGGGAGGGAAGCGGGAGGCGGAGCGCTCAGAAGCCCCCGAAAAAGACGGCAGCAACTGGACGGACGGGACAGCTGCAGCTGCTCGCGTGTGTCACGGCACAAAGGACAAAGAGTGAAAGGCTATGAAACACATGCTACTGTGTGTTGGGGGTGGTGGGGGGGGTTCTGGGTCAGGACACAACATCAAAGACAATGGCAGGAAGTGAAGTTACCCGGGGAAACATGCAACATAAAACTTCACTATAAAAAGGACCAAAACGAGGACAGGGCAGACAATGGGCGGGAGGGTGGGGACCCGAAGGCGTTGGTCTCCCCCGGCGGGCGGCCGGGCCGGCGACCGAGCCTCCGGGTCTCCAGGCTACGGAGGTCAAGCCAGACGCGGCTGCCTCGGGGGGCCGGCCGGGACAGTCGGCAGACGTCGGCTTCTTGGCGTGGGCCACAATAAAAGGACCAAACCGTAAGGGTTCGGGTTTGTTTTTTCCTTGCATTATGTGATAAGAGCGCGTTTGAAATCGTGAACGCCGGTTATGTTGCCGCTGCAGCTTCCTGTGCAAAGACTCGTTCTCTTATCGCTCCCTCCAGGTGTCATTATATCGTTCCCCCCTTGCCCCCCCCATCTTCACTGTAGAGGCAGTCGGGGCTCTGCGGCTGTGTGTCCTCAAAGGGCTTTTTAAGCATCCGCCCCACCCTGTTCCCGGACCTGTTAGAGACGTCCGGAGAAGAGAAAGAAGCAAACTGCAACATGCATGTTGGCTTGTGTGTGTGTGTGTGTGTGTGTGTGCGTGTGTGCGTGTGTGTGTGTATGTTTGTGCTGCCTGAGAGCGCCGTCTGGATCATTACTGTCTGCAGGAGAGACTCCCTGCAGACCCTCAGACACAGCGGGCATCATCTCCCCCCGAACGACCGGAGAGATGGGGGGAGGTGGGGGGGGGGGAGAGGCAGAACAGGGAGGAGGATGAGATTCGGACTAAAGACAAACAAGGAAACAAGATAAGAACGGAGGGCGTGATTGAGCGGGAAGAATCCACATCTGGCCTCGTGCCGGTGCGCTCGCTGACCAAAGCCTGTTAGATCATCGCTCAGAACACGGGAGGGGAGGGGGGGGAGGCGGCGAACAACGGCGAACGACGGCGAGGCGGATGGCGGCGGTCCGGAGGAGAGCCGGTCCCTTCTCTGAGAGAAGGAACGGCAACAGAGCAGAGCTCGTTCACTAATAACACATAATAATTAGTAGTAATTACTCAACGCATTTCTTGGAAATCCTTTAAGTCGTTTAAATAAAAACAAACATGTCGTCGCGTGGCGTCACGGTGATCCAGCCAGCCGTCGTCAGGATAATTCACGCACATTTCGAGATAAAACACTCAAAAAGGATTATTACGAATTACTCGATGCGATACGAATCCGACGGCAGATCTGCCAGTTCCTCCGAGGCTTTAAGCGACGCCGAGTTCCGCCTCGTGCTTTCCGAGTCAAAGCTCCGCTGTGAGCGCAGCGGTAGTCCGAGGTGATCGGTGTTAAAAGGCGAGGCGAGTCTTCGCCCATCGGGTTTGAGGAAGGCCTGTTTTCTGTGTGAGGCGCTTCAAACAAGGTTCCCGCTCAGAACATAAGTGGAAGGCCCTCTTGTTTCCTTCACTGGGAAAAGGTTTCTGTGCTACAGCGAGTTAGCACGTGAGAGCGAGCCCCCTCTGAAGTGGCAGAATAACACTTCAAACAGCCCATTAGAAGCTGCGGTTGATAAACTGATGGTCCAGCAGCATCAGGAATCAGCATCAGGCCGACCTCTAACCCCCCGGGGCGGCTTCGCGCACGCATCGCCGCAGTTGCAGCCGCAACCAAGGCTAATGAGCCGATAAGCCCCGACCGCCCTTCACCTCTCACCCCCCCAACCCGCCCTTCACCTATCCGCAGGATTGGATTTAAAAAAAATAAGATGTTGGACCAAACGGAGTCACATACAAAGATCTGCAACGGGAACCGTGGCCGTCTTCTTTTCACTGAGTAACACGGCGACGGAGCAGGTGGAAAGGGCAGATATTCACAAACACACAGATGGAGAGGAGGAAAGAGAGACAATGTGTTGAACTGAGAGAAACTGGGTCGGTGGAAGTTGCACACACACACACACACACAGCAGAAGGTAAACCAATATGCCGGTGCACGTTCTCTTGCTTTCTCTTGTCTGTCTGAGAGGGACGAGCCAGCGGGTGATCCCGTGTCTGTGAATTCAACCGACGGGTTTTTGCATTTTATTTATTTTTGCGTGAAGCTAAAACAAGCCGGACAGCGTTTTCAACCATGTGTCGAACTTCGTTGGCTAAATCGTGCATTACTTTAACCAGCAAACTATATGTTAGCTTAGTTTGCTAATTAATACACAAACGGGAATCTTATGTTAGCTTAGTTTGCTAATTCATAAATGAAAAGCATAAGCGTGCGTCAGACCGTCAGACCTCTTGCACACCTTCTCTGGAACGCTTGCTTTTATTTGTGTATTAGGAGTGGGTTTTTTTTAAGAAGATAAGATTGGGATAATCCTTATTAGTCCCACAGCGGGAACATTTTCAAGATTACCGCTGCTGAGTGGATGGTACAAACAAACAAGAAGAGTAGATTTTAAAAAAGGTCTAAAGAATATATAAGTAATCACACAGTGAAGGTATAAATAAAAAGAAACAGAATTCCATTTGCTCTTGCAAAGAACACGTTTTTTTTTTGGAGAAATGGACCATTTGGTCTATCCTCTTTACGGGCACTTTGAGGGATAACACTTGTTTTTTAGGGTCAAGCTATAATTTAGGTTAGGTCAAGCTTAGCCCTGTTTGAGCGCTGATATCACAAGCTGATGATTTAACGCACAAGCCCAGAAGAAGATGAAAGGCCGAATAAATCCAACACGTGCAGTGCGCATCGGATTTATTCAAGCGCTGAAACGTCAGAAGAACGTCTTCACCCCCCCACCCTCCCGCATTTGTACCTTTTGGTACAAATTCCGACGCGCAATCAACTCCGCGGCTTCCGGTGAGAGGGGGAAGCCCGCCGGCGGCGCTTCGCTGCCTCGCCTCCCTGCGGGATCGTGCTGTCAGAGGACGCAGCTCGCCGTAATGGCCCCCGATCACAGAGAGCCTCCGGCCAGAAAGGGGATTAATTAGGGGGCCAGATTGGAACCCCCACCGCCCCCCCCCCTGGGGGCAGGAAGGCCTGCATCTGCACCTCCCCTCCACACAACACGCAAGACACCGGTGT
This sequence comes from Apeltes quadracus, assembly GCA_021346845.1. Lineage (NCBI taxonomy): Eukaryota > Metazoa > Chordata > Actinopteri > Perciformes > Gasterosteidae > Apeltes > Apeltes quadracus. Next base: position 2,233,367 of record CM037923.1, on the reverse strand, counting down.
GAATAAATAAAGCGCATTCCCGTCTGCCCCGGCGGGTTTGAATCCTTCTCTAACTCACCGACTCCAGAGGAAAACACCTCCGGCGCTTAACGGAGGCCTTTGACTCGCCTGCCCCGGGCAGCTCAACACACTCATTAACTCCCTCTCGTTTATTAGAGGAAACCCGTCGTTTCAGGGTGAGAACGGAGATCGAATTCACCGGCGGGTCCAGGTACCTTTCTGCCCTCCGAGGTGGATGAACAGCTCAAAGGATCTGAGGTGACGTCCGCTTGTTGTATTTAAGAGTCTGCGTTTACGGGAAATTTAATCAAAAGACTGCGATGTCCGATGCAAAAACATCCATCCGTCGGCACCGCTCGGCCCTCCTGAGGGCATCTCGTGTTAGTCCTCGTCATAGAGGTTCAGCTCCACGGAACCAGCAGCGCCGTGATGAAAAGGCGTTAGAGTCCCTCATCATATCATGAAAAGTGATCCTGACTTCGGAGTATCTGGTTCCTGGGTTATTTTGTGCGACGGCGTTCTATAGATAACGTATCGAGTGGCTGGCGGCCGACACAGTGTGTCCTTACCCGCTCTGCCTTTCCCTCCTACGAGGGGCTTGTGTTTCCTTCCGAGTTCACGGGAAGAAGCGGCGGCACTTCTACCCCAATCGGGACGAAGTCGGACGAGTTGGGTTTGAATTGACGCCAGAAATCGCTGGCAACAATCTCATGATATCAACGGTTATGTAAGCGCTGTGATCGGAACGAGTGGGATGTTCATGAACGGAACGCCGCTGAAATGGCCACATTGTGCTACGACGACGCTTGAAACGCTTGTTAAAGTATCACGCCTGCAGGGAACTGGGAGGATTTCCGAGGGAGTCCATGCATGTGGGCTTTGGTTTATCGAAACGCCCCCGAAGGTCAGGCGATCACGGTGGGGAACTTTCAGCCACAGCGTTCTCAATATTAATAATGAATAAGTGCATCGCGTGTCGCGTTCCGCCCGGCGCGGGCCGTCCAGACGCGGGACTTTGCTCACGTAATCTTCCAGGCCGGCCCGCTTTAATCCGGGGTCTGCTGGCATCTGGCCGTCGGACATCGACAGAGTAGATGAAAACTGCACGCTTCCAAGGGCAGCTCCCTGGTGCCCAGAGGCCGGACCCCGACAACCCCCCCACCTGGCTTTCTCCATCCGTCACAACCACAGCTAACGGGCCACACAATAATAAGCCTTTCTTTTTGTTTTTTGGACCTGGGGTGAAGAGCGATGTTTTGAACTTCACACGCTGCTTGCGATCTCGCACATCCAATTTTAAAAAACGGGGGCAATTTCTCTGTGCGCATGCAGCGGCGCGCCTGCACGTCGAAACCCATTTGGTCCCAAACCGCAGTGAGAAAAAAAACAAACCAAAAAAAACGATCAGCATCTTCGCAATAATGCATCCAAGTGTCTGAAAGTTGGCCGGTGTTCAACATTTTGTTTGTGTGCTTCTGCAGGGAGGGCCAGCATTGGAGATGAAGCTGTAAGTGTGGGGGGAGTGAGAGGGGTGAGGAGGGGGAGGGGAGGGTGTGTGCAGGCCAGTCAGGGTCAAACCAGGAGGTTTGTTAACACGGAGCATTAATCTTGCTTGGGCCCACGTCCACACGTTGCAAGGTAAATGGAAACACACACACACACACACAGGCGCTCGCGTTGCCTCAGTTCTCTGCGGCGAGCCCAGATGCCCGCGAGTAAATTTTTAATCACGAGCTCGCTGATCTGGTTCTTCTTAAACGCGCTGCACTCACGCAGGCCTGCGCCTCCGGGCCGCTCACCGGTTGCTGCTGTTGGTTTTTTATCTTCTTCTTCTTTTATTTTCCTGCTATTTAATTTGACGTTGCTTCAAAGCGTCGCCGCTGCAGTTTCAGGTTTTTTGGGTGTTCTCTTCCGCTACCCTTCTTCTTCTTCTTCTTCTTCCCTGCGACGTCTCAGTCGGCTCACCGGGTTAAATCACGTTCAGGGTTGCAAGGTGGACTGAATGACTGGTGGTCGGGATTCTAAGGATATGATGCATCTACCGACTTTATCCTGTGAAATAAAGACCAACAAACACAGTGTGTTGGAACTTCCTGCTTGACAACAACGGCCGCGCCTCAAGATGCCGCGGAATGTTACGAAGCGGAGAGCTGCTCTAAACGGCGCTGCAAAGAGCGTCGCCGCCGGAAGCCAGATGTGTTCACTCTTCAGCATTTTTGACAGATGTTCTAACCAATCACCTATTTTTTTGAAGGGGTCCCGCCCCTTTTTCCAAACAGTTTCCAATGGCGACTTCTCGGGCCTTCGCTTAGTGCGAAGGACCTGGCCAGGGTCAAGTTTACCGCCATGCTGATTCATCTCCCTCTAAGCGAGCTCCCGCACTCCGGCGCCTTTCACAAGCGTGCGGCGTTCCACTGGACACAGACTGGGACAAATGGAGGAATTGGTGGGTGGGTGGGGGGATTCCGGGAAGCTGTAAAACAGTGCCGCCCGTTTGGCTCGGGGCCCGAAGCGCCTTCGGGGACGCGGCGGCGCTGCTTCGCGTCGTGTAAATAAACCCGCTTCCCACGGCGGCGGCGGCCTTCGAAGGGCCGTCCTCGGTCTCCAGAGACGCCTCTGATGAGGTTTAACGCAACGAATCTTACTCAGCACTTCATCTCATTGACATTTTCCCAGACGCTTTGTGTGTGTGTGTGTGTGTGTGTGTGTGTGTTACTGTTCTACCCCCCTCCATCCTTTATTCTATTGTTGTTCCCTGTGCATCTCTATTGTCCAAGCGGAGCACACATTCATCACTCAGCCTTGCGCATTTCTTTAGTACACGGCCGAGGGGGGGGGGGGGGGGGGGCAGGGGGGTCTTTTCAGGTCTGTGGTGCTCGCAAATGACCTGCCGCAGAAAGGGGTGTACCGAGTCACCTCCCCTCCCTTCTCCTCACCGAGGATCACTGAGGGTGATGTACCTGGCAGCCCATCACCTGTGTGTGTGTGTGTGTGTGCCCCCTCCTCCCTCCCTCCCTCCCTGGCGATTGGTCAGATTGGACAAAGCTCGCCATCACAGCTTCCCCGGTGTCTCTTTTTGCAGGACAAACAGTACAAAACCTAGATGACGATACTCAAATTACAGTGAGACAAAACAGGCGAGATTATTCTTGCCCGCTTTAATAATAATAGTTATACTTTAACAATCATTTGTATTATTATTATTATTATTATTATTATTGTAAGATAAATGAAGTCTGCGGAAAATTTAACTTAACCATTTGGGTGGAGGAAGAAGAAGAACCCCTCCCATGTTGCTGTTCCTGCCATTAATGGCTTTTTGTTGGGAGGGGTTATCTTAATCAGAATTTAGAGACTAAACGTGGAGATGCAGTTGTGATGTTGTCCTGCGTACCATCCGCTATTCTATGATCATGATCTCTGGTGTTGGAGCTCTTTATCCTCAACGCTGCCGGACTTTAATGACTTATTGACCGCAAATTAAATTGATTTTTTTTAACAACAAAAGGGGTGACTGGAAAAAAAAAAAAAAACTTCAGCCAAATTGCATCCAACACGAAACCAACCAACTAATGGATCAATTGTACTTTGTGGGACATGTTGAGCACACGTGCAAGCTTCCGGATCCGAACAGTTCGCATCTTGCGACGACATTAAAGAGTTGATCAGCTGATAACAGTCGCTTTGTGAGCGCACTGAACAATCTGAATGAGCGGGAGGAATCAATCACCCAGACCAGCCTCGGGCGCTCAAGGAGTCGATCACGATAACGACCCCCCCCCCCTCTCCCCCCCTCTCCCCTCTCGCATCTCCCCTCATCATCCTCATTAAGACGCACGCGCTTGAAACGGGGCATCAACACGCGGTAAATGTGGGCCAGATCAGATTAGATTTTTTTGGGAGGAGGGGGCGGGGGCGGGGGGGGGGGGCATGCTGGGTTAGATCACTCCGCCGGCATGGCATCTCCTAACGGCACACATGTCGGGTGCCGCCGATGCGTTCCGCTGGAGACAAAGTGGACACACGCGAATCAAACCGGCCCCGCTCTCCTTTTCCTAAAGGAGCAAATTCAAAACAGGACCCCCCCCTCCCCTCCTCCCCTCCTCCCCCAGACACGTCCCCTACCGGCGGGGCCGTGGGGACTATAGACGCGCCACGTCTGAAATCACACAATGGCACCGCGCGGTCACCCACCTTGGTCATCTCGGCGCGGGGACGTGATGTGACGGGTCGCGTCGGTGCGTTTCTCCCCCCCCGCGTGGATGAGGCTCCGTGTGTCCCGGACAGCTGACCGTCCTCCTCCTCCTCCCCCTCCTCTCTCTCCCCGTCTCCTGCTTCTCTCCGGTGGGATCACTGTGGTTCGGCGGTCCTCCTCATCCTCCGCTGCCTCGTCGGTGTGCTGTTCGGGTGGCGCAGATCTGCTGTCTGTCTCTCATCAGAGGCTCCTTGCGACTCCTTTCAGAGTCCCCCCTCCTCCCTCCCCCTCCCTCTCTCTCTCTCTCCCCTCCCTCTCGCTCTCTCACATACGCTCGTGCACGCTGACGTGCGTGGACGATGCCGGTTATTCTTCACCTCATCCTTAACTGTAGACTTTTAGCATGAAAAACGTCTGTCATGCAAATAAAGCCTCTCGGACTGTGGAACTGGTTCATTTACATGGAAAGCAGTCCGGGGACTCCTTTAATCATTGGTGGGCCTGCGGGGCAAATCCAGGAAAGCCTCGTGCATTGTTGCCCTTCTTTTCCCTGCGGGGCATGTTTTTGTTATTCCAGAAGATGCTCATTGTGATGCATGCGGGCCTTTATCTCCGTTCCCTGCACCTGAGGTGTCTGTATTTGTGTCCCCTGAAGGTGATAGAAGAAGGCGGAGGAGCCGTTTGCCTGAATCATTGCCGCTCCTCGTGGGCGCTGAAAACCCCCCTGAATCCTCCAAATGGGATGTAACTGCCAAAGGGTAAAGCCCCATCGTCGCCTCCATCCAAAGCCACGGAGGAATCGCAGTTTGTGTCACGATGGGTCGGAGTGGCGAGCAGGGAAGGGGGACTCAGACGCAGAGTATTCAAAAATAAAGAGACTTTAATAGTCAAAAACCACAGAAACTCAAAAATGCCCCGAGGGTCAAAAACGGGCTGTGAAGGAGGAACAAGAAACGAGGAACAAGAGACGAGGAACAGGCTGCGTGGCATGGGTCGCCGGGCTCGGTGGTTCCGGCTGCGTGGCATGGGTCGCCGGGCTCGGTGGTTCCGGCTGCATGGCATGGGTCGCCGGGCTCGGTGGTTCTGGCTGCGTGGCATGGGTCGCTGGGCTTGGTGGTTCCGGCTGCGTGGCATGGGTCGCCGGGCTCGGTGGTTCCGGCTGCATGGCATGGGTCGCTGGGCTTGGTGGTTCCGGCTGCGTGGCATGGGTCGCTGGGCTCGGTGGTTCCGGCTGCGTGGCATGGGTCGCCGGGCTCGGTGGTTCCGGCTGCGTGGCATGGGTCGCCGGGCTCTGTGGCTCCGGCTGCAGAAGTCGGGATGTCTCCACCGTGTGCCGATGGACTCTTCCTCAGTCAGCCCTCACACGGGGCCCAAACCAGAGGCAGAAATACTTCCAAAAGGCCCCTTTGGTTGTTGCGCAATACTTTTTTTTACGCTCACACCCAGTTCAAGACAACGGGGGCAAAACCTGTGTCCATGCATCTCATTTAAATCCAATTTCTCCTGGAATATTATTAGCTCCTCATCTACATTTATATTGCCCCCTTTATCTGCCTTCCCCAAAGCGAGCTGCTGCGACGCGACGGCATGTTTTAAAACACGTCCTCGTGCTTGGTTAAGGTTTTTATTATCATATTTTTTCATATTTTTTCTTTCACAGTTCCAGTGGAAACTCCTAATGGGGCCCAACGTGAAGGACAATTCATTGCTGGTGACTTTTCTTTTTTGGTTTTGTTATAGCTTTTATGTCCCATTAAATCCCAGTTTTTTTTTTGATGTTGTGTTGGTTCCCCTCGGTAATTAGATGTTCTGGATCCGCGGTTGTCGGAGCGATGGTCGGGACTCTGGACCATTAGTCCAGCGAGGGACCGGAGGCGGCGGTTGGACGAACGCCGTCTCTTCCTATCGATCCTCTGTGGGACGAGCTGCTGAGTTCGTCCGCAGCTCGTTAAACACCCCAGTGGCATTGTAATTTATTGTTTTTCCCTTGTTTGTGGGTCAGCAATAATGCGTCACCCCGCTGTGCTGAGTGGACAATAGGTTCAGAGGCTTTATTGTCTGACAAATTGGATTTTGTTCGTTTTCCTCTCCCGCTTTTTCGGCCTGAAATTGATTTAAGGGACAGATTTTTGTAACGTGCTTTTAATGACAGTTTTTAATGAGCTCCAAAGCGCATGCGATGCTAAGATCCACAACCGCAACTCTCTATAATTACTTCTATTGACTTTTTCCACACAGCCATCAGGCATACCTGACGTGAGTGTACAGAAGCCGCTGATGAACTGTATTACTGAGTAATCTGCACGACGGCGAGTCGTTTTTTGCCACCATGAACACTTCGTGGGTCTCACTGAGCATCATCGCAACGTGCATTTATGGATATTTGTATCTTCGGATTGGCCTCTCGGCTACTTGTTTATTCAATTTCATTTGATCTTACACGCCGCTCGGGATATTCTTGCCAAAGAAACTTTGTGTGTGCTCATGTTTTGACGTTCTTGATGGATCGGGTTGCTCTTGTGTGGGTTGACCGAGTCGCCGCATTGCTGCTAATTAGAGCTTATAAAAGCTTTTTCAAAGCAAATGAGCCTGAACACTCGTTCTGCAACTCCTGCAACATTTTGTGGCTGCTCTATCTATGTGTTTTCAAAAAACGAAATACAAATTTGCAATCACTTTCAACTAAACCAGAAAAAAACCCAAATAAAATGTACAAACATCGTGTCAGAAACGATGCAAATACGTCCGCCTGGTATCTGGAGTGTGTGAGAGGCTTCCTGTTAGCCGGACCAAGTCCCCAGAGGAATGCAAACAGTCAACTGTTTATTAAAAAATGCCCCGACCGGGCTTTAAACAAGAAGCAGCATGCTTGTTTTGTGGGATTCGGGGCGTATTCCTGCAGCACCATAATAATAATTTGAGTCCTCGTAGCAGCACACGGCCTATTTCTGTGACCTGCTTATCTAAAATGATGCTGCAGGTCCTCTGTGGGCGACACAAAGGGTTAAATTAAACATATTCCTTACGGTCCCAGCGCCGCTTGAGTACCAGGAATGATGAACTCCCTCTCCTCGTGGCGTAAAGGTCATTGTGTCGTCCTCGCTCTAAAAATCTAGAGCGAGGACGACACAATGACCAGGAGCAACTCAACAGACTCCAGGTAAGAAGAGCCAACGGGAATCCAGTGCAGATAGTGGCCCTACTGTTCCTAACGGGCCTGTCAACACTTCCTGTACACACGCACGCACGCACACACACACACACACACATGTCTCTTTGTCATTTTCTTTGCTTCTTCATACCCCCCCTTCTCTCCTGGGCTCGGGTGTCACGGCGAGGATCAACACGAGGGCCGAAGGTTTTAGACAGTTTCTCACATGCTGAATAAATCAACTGCTGTGAGTGTGTGTGTGTGTGTGTGTGTGTGTGTGTGTGTGTGTGTGTGTCTGTGTGTGTGAGAAAGACACTGCATCACACACACAAGGCAGTGTTTTGAGCCGGGTGCACACTGGCTGAGCCCTCTCAAAGACCGTGGTCATATTACTGAGTTCGGGGGGTGTGGGGGGGGCGGGTCAAAGGTCGAAGCCAATGAGCCGCCGCACACAGAAGGAGCTGTGTTCCGACTGAGCCGCCGCCGCCGCCGCTCCGGCGTGTAAAGCAGCGGCCTCGCGGTGATTTGGCCGGGACGTGAACGCCGCACACGTTTCTGGATCGCCGCCCGCCGCCGTCCAGCGAGCCGTTTCCACCTGTGAGCCTTTGTTTCAGACTCACGACCCGGATTCATTTTGATTTTTTATTATTATCATTATTTATTATTTTTGAAGATGAAAGGAGATGTGACATGGATGTAACACACACACACACACACACATCAGCTTAGTGCTTTAATCTGCAGATGGACCGTTAACATTAATCTGTACACATTATCAAATTGAACAAGAAGACACTGCACATGGAAGCAATCACTGTTGCTGCTTCAACCTGCGTGGCGCTTTATCCAAACGCTGCAATCTCCTGTTCCCAGATAACCTCCTCCTCTTCCTCCTCTCCCTCCTCCTCTTCCTCCTCTCCCTCCTCCTCTTCATCTGACCCCAATTGGATCGCGTTATCATGAGAATTAGTCGATTTCAATTTCACTGTAGCGTTAAAATTCAACTTTCAGAGATTTTTTAACACAGTACACACAATTAGCACACCCACAAACCCAATTAGCGAAACACCTTTGTAAAATTAAACACTCCTATAAAAACTATTCACTGATTTATCAAAACCCTATTTGGTTACCATGTGACACACACGACTGACTGCTGTTGAAAACCTAAAACACTTTTAGCAGGTCCGCTTCTCAGCGATGAGAGGAGTGTAAGTAAAGCACACACACAAGGTGCAAAACATCGCCCACGATTCTCACACTTCCCCTTCCTTCCATTTTGGCTGAAGAAAGGTGAACTCACCTTCTGCACTTTATGGTGCTTATAACTGATTGGTGTATCTACAATTAAGCGGTCCTGTGTTTGGGCACCTGAAGGCTGCGTTGACACCAATTGGCACATGGGTTTGGTATCTGCACTAGCTATATTCCCAGTTGCTCTGCCGGTTATAAATTACATATACTGTAAAATATATTTGTTTATCATAATTGTCATGGATTAACCTTCTAGACAGTAAAGAGTGATATAGAAATATAACAGGGAGATATTATTTTATTATTATTATATTATTACAATATTCGCTGTTTTGTTAATAATAATATTACCATATTATGCTCACCTCGTTTGAGTATTTATTAATTACTTTTAGACATGTGTAAAATGCTTCCACAGTTCTCCAGAAGCCAACATTGATCGTCGCAGTTGCAGCCACGCGGCCACGTGGCGGCGGTAGCGAGCGCTGACGTCACAGTGACCTCACCAAGATGGCGGCGCCCGTTAGCAGACGCAGCTGGCTCGCTTCCGTGTCCAGGAAAGTGGGAAGTTTCCTCTTTAACTCAGCTCTCATCGCCCAGGCGGCTGCGTGCGGGAACGAAATGGACTCTGCGGGGCCGACTAAGGTTGGACAGGAACGATATCATCAAATAATTTAAAAAACAACAACAACGAATGTGATAATGCGCTTAGTATGAAGTTGCATTCTCCGCTGGGGGTTTGTGTTGGTTTAATCCTCCGCAGCTGGAGTTCGCGGTGCAGATGACGTGCGAGAGCTGCGCAGTTAAAGTCCGAGCTGCTCTGGAGGGCAAACGAGGTAAGAGAGCAGACTTTGTTTACCTGCATCGTAAAGCCAGCTCAGTGCTTCTTTAATCTGGTAGGAACCACGTGCCGAACGGGGACAGATGTTGACACTTGTGCAAAGATGTGTTTGGATGGGAGATAAATGATTAATGAATGTTTAACACAACATGTCTTTATTGAATAAATAACCGCACTCAGATGACTTGGCGAAAGCTGCCTAGCTCGCTCTCTTTAGAGCCGTGAAAAAACCACATCCACAAACCGTTATGCTCACTAAATACTGATCGGACACGTATGTGACACAATTGCAATCATTTTGTCCTGGATCATAGATGCATGAAAGCTTCACAATGTCCCACAATTCTTTTCTTTCATATCTGGTATCAAATGTTCTAGTTCTTTTCCGGGGAACTTTTTATACATTATTGGAAAAAGCCTTCCATTAAATTCAAAACACCATCTTAAAGCACCACATATTCAAAAGTGACACAGTCATATTCAGTTTAGGGTGATGCAACTGGTTCCATTCATTGTGAGTTGTGTGTGTGTGTCCATCGCATCATAACGTGGAGGTGTTTTGCAGGAGTGTCGTCCGTCAGCGTGGATGTCGGTGGGGAGCGGGTGTTGGTGGAGTCGTCTCTGACCTCCGCCGAGGTGCAGGCTCTGATCGAGAGCACCGGGCGCCGGGCCGTGCTGAAAGGCATCGGGGGATCGGAGCACGGTGAGGAAAGAAACCCCGCCGGGCCGCCGCGAGGCAGCACATGCTCCTTTTTGATGGGAAGTAATGAAAATGTGAGTGCTTGCGTGCGTTTTTTTGGAGTTGCGTTTCCAGTAGTGTGAAGTGAAATGCGTCTCTGAGCGCGTGCTGCACGTTTGGCACGGTCGGTATTCCCGGACGAGCGTTTTTAGTCACAGCTCTCGCTCGGGACAAAAGTCCAACCTCAGCGGATGTACACGGTCTGATTAGAGGCCGCCACGGCAGATGCATCTTTCACGCGTTCTTGTTCCACAAAGTAACATCTATTGAACATTTCCCCACTGCGGGACCAAAAAGAAAGGATTATCTTACTTCATCTCGCGGGTTCAAGTGTGAGAAATGGTGAACAAAACATTTGTTTGTTTGTTTGTTTGTTTTCTCCCCTCGTGACAGACCTGGGTGCCGCTGTGGCCATGCTGGCCGGCGGCGGGATCCAGGGGGTGGTGCGTTTCCTGCAGCTGTCCGAGCGGCGTTGCCTGATCGACGGGACCGTGGACGGGCTGGAGCCCGGCCCCCACGGCCTCCACGTGCACGCCCTGGGCGACCTCACGCGGGACTGCCTCAGGCACGGCGCCCGCATCGCACCAGCGTTCTTAAAAAGCCTTCCAGCGGGTTTTCTTTAACGCCTCGGCCTCGTTACCGGCATTTAACGCGCGCTGCCTCCTGACTGTTCTTTCATTTGTTTTACAGTTGCGGGGAACACTACAACCCCTTTGGGAGGCAACACGGCGGACCAGGGGACGCCGAACGGGTTCGTCTGCTCCTTTTTTGGAGATCATTTGCTCCGTGCTCGATATATCGCCGCAAACCAGAATGCCTTTAGTCCTGAAAGGAGTTATTAAATAATGCATCGTCTCCTCGTGAATTCCCGACTAAGTCTCTGCTCGAGATTTTGATGAATATTTCAGGGCGAGCCCGATGTGAGCTGAGACATCCGTCTCAGGTTGCCAAACGTGTCCCCCGGGAGCCCCTTCAGAGCGGCTCCGCTTCAGGCGGCGCGTCTCGCGGCGGTGTTCCCTGACTTTTTAAAAACTCTGTTCACGCTGCCGTGGTTCCCTTCTAACGCTCGGCGCGCGTCCCTGTCGCGCAGCATGTGGGTGATCTGGGGAATATCGTCGCAGGACCAGATGGCAGAGCCTCATTCAGGCGAGAGGACAGTCAGCTAAAGGTAACACACACACACACACACAGAGAAAGATGCATACTGGCACGGGTAGAAAGGCAGGTAGCTGCAGTTTATTTAGCAAATATGTTTAATACAAACATTTAAATTCCAAATCAACACCAGATGCTCATTCGTAAGCAAGGACCCACCGGCGCATCCTTCACGGGAGTCATCTCTGCCACCGTGACGGATAAAAGGGGGGCGAATGCAGCCCCCCCCCCCCTCTCCCACATCAGATTTAATTGACAAGAATGTCTCACTTTGTTAAATACCCTCCGTTACTATTTCCTCGCTTGACTGCCTGCGATTCCTCTTGTGGCCCGAATCCAGAACGTGAGACGAGGGGAAGGAATTGAGGATGATAATTTCTTCCCTGTTGACGCCTCGGCGCTCGTTCTGCAGGTCTGGGATGTGATTGGTCGATCGTTGGTGGTGGACGCAGGCGAGGACGACCTGGGCCGAGGGCATCACGCTCTCTCCAAACAGACCGGCAACTCTGGGGAAAGGTGGGCCGCGGTCTGAGCCCGGCGTTCCATGTTACTATGTCTTTAACATTTCCGACACGGCGTCCCCCCCCCCCCCCCCCCCTCCTCCTCCTCTCTGCTACAGACTGGCCTGTGGGATCATCGCCCGATCGCCCGGCCTCTTCGAGAACCCCAAACAGATCTGTGCCTGCGACGGGGTCACGCTGTGGGAGGAGAGGGACCGGCCCATCGCGGGGAAAGGTCGCAGCAAGGTCGGCGGCGAGACGCCGGCGGCTCACCTCTGAAGCGCCGACGCAGGACGCCGGCCTCGTTTCCACTTGGCTGGACGGACGACCAAAGGAGAAACCGGCGTGTCGTCTTAAAATGGAATCCCGTGGCGCTCTGAGTCGGCTGTCCTGAAGGTGTTGGCCTTCTAAACACAGGAGAGGTGTTTCCGTTGAAGGAATCTGTGCTCAGGGTTTTTACCGTTTGTTTGAGTGAAACAGTTCGTTCATCAAGCCTGCTTGAATAAAATTGCACTTGATTAATACGTTGTTAGAAATATAATAATGATGTACAACAATTCACACTTATTGTTTCCTGTTTGTATGGGGGAGGGAGGAGGGGAGGGTGTAGCTACTTTTGCATCGGTTGTTCAAATTGAGCGATGGTCTTTTCCTGATGATGCCCGAATAAGTTATTGAATTTTCCCCTCAAATGTTCAGCCGGTGTCCAATTTTCCATTTCTGTTCGAGGCCTGTGAACGCCTCTTCAATGTCGGTTGCAACCGGCTTTTGTTTGATTAAATATGTTGATTTTCTTTTCTTATTGATCTAAAAAAAAAGTATCTGAAATGAGAGAATCGATTCTTTTGTGAAAAAGACATTTACAGTGACGTAAACCAGTGAAAATATTAAACAATTAAAGCCGGGCTCAGTGTTTTGTTGATTCATTTCCTGCTTTAATGTTTGATTTTCTGCGTGATAAGACGCGCACGGTCCGCATTCATGTCCCACTCAACTTGTCCTCTATACAACTGTCATATTTCTATTTATTCTTTTTGTTATTACCCATAATTAACCCTTAAATTGAACTCATCCCCCCGCACTCTCTCTCTCTCTCTCTCTATGGAGCACAACCCAGCTTCTTCTCTTCTTTCTCCTTCATTTTGGTGGCACTGATGAATTAATACACGCTCACACGTGGCTTTGTGCGCTGTGCGTGCGCGTGTATCACAGCATCCTATGGGTGCAGCAACAGCCCCCCCTCCCCTCCCGCAGCCCCCTCCAGCCGAATGCCCGACATGCAAACGGAAGTAGGCGCTACCATTTTGAAACGCAGCACCGCCGAGGTAAGATGGTAGTTTTCCTCTTCGTTTCGCCGCGTTTTCTGCCCCGATATTCTCACCGGAGCCGCGCGCGGGCCGATCGGTTCCGAGTCGTCTCGGCGCGCGAGTGTTTCACGCGCTCGTGTTTCCGCGTGGAAGTCGGTTTAACCGTGTTGTCGCGCGGAAATGACTCTGTGTTGCGCTGTATTCGTTCCTGTGAGGAGTGAATTCCCCCCCCCCCCGTCGTTTGTTACATTGTATCGATCAGCTACCGGGAGCCGGCTCTTTGTAGCATTCGTTCAACATTGTTGCGTAAAATACATGCTTTTGTTTATATTTCCGTTGCCTCAGTTTCCGCTTTTTTAAAAAGGGCTTTGGTGGCTTTAGTCACGTGTCTGTGACACGGACAATACATTCACAAAATAAAACGTGTCCAGACAACAACGCGTCCTCTCGGAATTTATTTCGCTTCTTCAGAGACTCCAGTTGTGAAAATGTGTCGACTCAGCGTCGTGCTGCGTCATCACAAAACCAGCCCCCCTCCCCCTCCTTTTTATGCCTTACTCAGCGCCCATGTAACCGGGAGGGGGGCACACGTGGAGGCCCAAAGCTCAGGAACACCGAGGCCCGCGTCTCTATTTAACAGATAGGGTGTTTTCTTTTTTAGGGGGGGAAGAAACAAAAAACCCGTCATTCTGTGGTGTTGAGTTCCTTCTGATTTACAGTTGGCCGTGAAGGTTGCTCGGGAGGAGGAACAACGTGTCAGCCAATCTGCTGGGAGTGGAGGGGGGGGGTCATTTTCCACCAAAATGGGGCCCTTTTAGCATTAAAAACGGCATCTCATGTGAACTGATCCGCAGTGCTCTTACTTTGAAAGGTAAAGGAGTAAATAATGTCACAGCGTGGTGTAATTACAGCTTCCTCTGAAGTAAGACAGATATTTAATGAGGTCCTCCTTCAGTCTGCTTCTACTCTGGGGCCCAATGTTCGTGTCTCTCTTCCCCACCCCCCCACCTCTGGGGAAAATCCTGCTCCGTTTTGCATAATCAGAGTTCATCGGACCACAGTGTCCCTCTCCGCAGGCAAATGTGGGGTCAGCCGTTTGAATCTGGTGCGTTTATTCTTGTCAGTTTATCTCTAAACATTAAGCTCAAGTCTAAAAAAAAAAAAAACATTTCAGCAGCAACCCCCTCCCTCGCAGATGTGTTTCAGCCCTGAAAAATAAACCAAACAGCTTAGTCAGCGACGTCCCCGTTTACTGCAGCCCGCCCTGTGTTTAGATAATTGCACACTACTTCCTCCTCAGACTTTGTTCTCTCCCACCGCCCCCACACACGCGCCTCCCTCTCTTTATCTTATCGCTAACAAGCCCCTCCCCCCTCTGCTCCCCCGCAGCGCCATGGACAAGAGCAACACGGTCAAGCTCTTCGTGGGCAACCTGGCGTTGGACACCACCCAGGAGGAGCTGTCGGCCATCTTTGAGCCCTACGGCCAGGTGGTGAGCTGCAGCGTGCTGCGGCAGTTCGCCTTCGTCCACCTGCAGGGCGAGGGCGCCGCCGAGCGCGCCATCCGCGAGCTCAACGGCCGGGAGTTTCGCGGGCGCAACCTGGTGGTGGAGGAGTCGCGCGGGAGGCCGCTGCACTCCACCAAGGTGTTTGTGGGCAACCTCAGTGGCATGTGCACCACCGAGGACCTCCAGCAGCTCTTCCAGACGTTTGGGAAAGTCCTGGAGTGCGATAAAGTGAAAGGTGAGCCAAAGACCTTTTAACTGTAAAAAATATAAATAAAAGCCCCCTTCCCTCCCCCCTTTACAAAATCAACAATTTAGTTTGAGGCAATGCGTTTGTCATGAAACGCCACAGCTCTGTGTCCTCAAACAAGACCCGCCCACATCCTTGTTCTTGAGGGGAGGGAGGGGGGGGCAATTCATTGGTAGCAGTAATAAGTAAGTGCCTGTGGCGATGCCACTGTGATCCTAACTGTTGTCCCTGCGCTCAATGACAGCCAGGCATTCCTCTTCTGCAGGATATGCCTTTGTCCACATGGAAAACAAGGAGGACGCGCTCCAGGCCATCGAGGCCCTGCACGGCACGTCGTTCAAGGGCCGCCCCCTCTCCGTGGAGCTGTCCAAGGTCCAGCCCAGCAAGCAGGCGCCCACGGGAAAGATCCCCTGCGTCAACTGCGGGAAGCAGGGCCACTACGCCGGAGAATGCCCCGTGGGGAAGCCCTCGCTGGAGCAGTACCA
The DNA here is from genome assembly GCA_021346845.1 of Apeltes quadracus. Lineage (NCBI taxonomy): Eukaryota > Metazoa > Chordata > Actinopteri > Perciformes > Gasterosteidae > Apeltes > Apeltes quadracus. The sequence goes on along the minus strand of CM037923.1, from coordinate 2,217,986 downwards.
GAGCCAGGCGGCGGTCCTGGCTGCTGCCGCCGCCGCGGCCGCCGGCCTGCCGCTGCAGGTGCAGCAGAGCGTGCACAACTCGGTCTACAACACCTCCACCTTCGACCCCACGTACGCGGCGCTCACCGGGATCACGACAGGCACGCGCACCGACGGGAACCCGGTGAATCCGGCGGTGTACGGCGCCCTCGCCAGCCAGGTGTACGGCGCCAACGTCGCCAGTCAGCTCTACGGATCGGTGGCCAATCAGGCCGCTTTGACGTCGGGCGCCACGCAAATGTACGGCCAGATGGCGCCCAACATTTACAGCCAGATGGCGGCGTCCCAGGCGGCCGCGGCTGCCGCCTACTCCCCTCACGTTTACACGCCAGCCATGGCTAACTCCCACGTCTATCTGACCGCTGCTCACGGACTAGAAATGCAACAGGCGGCGGCGGCGGGCGTCAACCCCGCCTACGCGGTCTCCCCGGGGATCTACGGCGGCGGCGGGCCGGCCTACGCTCACATAAGCGCCATGGGAGCGACGGACCCCACCACAGCCATCTTCGAGGCCGCCAGACAGGCTCACTACTTCGCCCAGGGCCAGCAGGTCATGGCGGACCAGCAAGCGGCGGCGGCCGCGGCAAAGTCCGGCGAGAGGGACCGCAGTCCGCTACGGAGGTCGGTGCCGCTGCTGCCGGACCCGGTGATGAAGCCGTTCATGTACCAGAGGGCCAAGCCGCGCCGGCCCCTGCTCCCCACGCCGGCCGGCCGAGCGGCAGAAGAGGCAGCGGAGGCTGCGGAGGACCCGATGGCGAGGTAGGAACCCGCCCTCTGACCGCCAGCTGCGCGACCGCCGGTGAGGCGCTCCCCGGGTCTGTTGACCTACACTTGTTGCTGGTTTCGTTAATCGTGCCTTTGACACATTTCTCACGTCCCTGTTTTTTTTTTTTTTTTGCTTTACCGCTCTCCCGTTACTCCCCATGTGCCCCTCCCCCCTCCTCTCCTGCCCGTAAACCCCGCCCCCCTTCTCTCAGGTACTACGCCGAGTACTACCAGCAGCTGCAGCAGTACCCCCAGTTCCAATACGCCTACCCGCCGCCGAGCGCCATGACCGCCATCCAGGGCATGCAGGGGGTGTCGGCCGTGCCCGCCGTTTCCGCAATGTCGGCCCAGTCGGTCGCCGCGCTGGACGCCCTCAGGCCAGTGGTTCCCAACGCCGCCGCGGCAGTGGCAGCCGCCATGGCCGCGCCAAGGGTGTATGAGCCGCCGTTGCCGCCGCCCGCGCGCAAGGAGGCCATCCTCCGCCGCCCCGAACTCTCCCTTCACACGCCTGAGCCCCCCTTCCGATAGTCGCACACAACTCTCTGCCCCCCGCCACCCCGCCCGCCCTCCTTCCCTCCCTCTTCGCCCTGAACCCCGTCACACATCTCCGCTTCCACCCCCAGACCTGACCACCTTACAGCAGCTGTGTGTGTGTGTGTGTGTGTGTGTGTATGTGTGTGTGAGTGCGTCTGCGGGATCGAAGTGTGGGGGCGGGGTTCATTAACCTGCTTCACGGGCGGTCTGGGGAGGGGAGGGGAGGGGGAGGGACCCGATTGGCTAACCTTGGTCCTGTTTGCATGCACACAGTGCAGCCGTGAAAGGCTCTCACCTGCTCGGCCGTTCTTTGTGCTTCTCTTTTCCCTTTTTTTTTTTTTTATCGTGCCAGTCTCTCTCTCGTGCCAGTATTAGACCGACCTGGCCGGTCGTATCACGCGCCCTTTTCCTTTTCTTTTTTTTTTTACCACCACTCCCCTAGTTGTGATTTCCTACAGCCGTCTCTCCTCCGCGGGCCTCGAGGATCGGTTCAAGGCAGCTCGTTTGAAAACCTTTTTGTTGCCTTTTTTTATTTTATCGTGAGAGTTTTTTCCTTTGCGTTGTGTGAGGATGAGGGGGGCCGGATACACGCGTCACGTGTCCAGGCTGCATTGCATCGTGTCCAATAGAACCAAGGTTGATGTGTTTGGGGGGGTGGGGGGGGGTTGTTTGTTTCGAATGTGTTAATGTGGTTGTGTGAAAGGGAGCGTGCGGCCCCTCCTGCACAAACGCAGCAGCTTTCGACTGCGCCTTGCAGAAAAGAGGAGGGGGGGGGGGGGGTATATATCTACCTATAGATATCTATAAATATGAAAGCACACCTAATACGTACTGTAATGTATGTCTGGATCGCTCTTTGACCCCCCCGCATCCCCTCTCCCACCTGTACTCTTTAAACGAGGACCCTGGAAGACACGGCTCCACCTCTCTAACTACATCCTACCTCTGACAGTAAATCGATTCTGTTAATCACTTCTTTCACCTGGTCAGCTGCTCCTTGTAAAAGGTGCAGGGTCTTCATTGTAGGAGGGTTTGGGAGGGGTGGGGGGGAGGGGGGGGTTCAGTGAGGATGACTTCTGTAGATATTCTGTATTAAGTCCTCCTCAATTCCAGAGGCCTTAAAACACAAGTGTTTCCGCTTTGTTTGTCTTTTCCAGTGTAGTGTACGTGTAATACCAGTCAGCCGGGGTGTGATGAGATGTAAAACGAGCGCCCCCGTGTGTGACTACTGAACGAGCTGTTTACAGAGGATCCATGCGATGAGATAAGCTCAATTGTGTGCCTATACGTTTTGAGCAAAGTGCATTACGTGGAGGGACCTGCCATTTTTAAGTGTTTTTTTTTTTTTAATAATTTGGAGGGGGGAGGGGGGGGGGCCCTTTGCGTAGCTGGAAGGCTGTAAGCATTCTCGAGGACTTGCGCTCTTGTATAATTTTTTTTCATATTGTAGTCTTGTTTTATTTTTTTAATGAACAAAAAGCCACAAACCGAGTCCGGTGGGCTCTTTATCAGCCGCCGGCTTTGAGCAGGAACGAGTGATGCACCAACCAATCGGGGGATGGGGAAGTGTCTTCCAGACGGCCCGGCTACCTGACGAGCACCAGACCTGCGTCAGATCGTATCTGCAACAAAAGATTTCTCTCGTTTCAATGCGGTGGTCGGTCCTGCGTCTGAATGACCAAAGCTTGACTCGTAAGGACCGGGACGTTTCTACGACGTCCGCGAGCTCGTCCCGAGTGGCGGACTCCGCCCCATTCGGTCCCGAAAAATGAAAAAAAACCCGTAAAATCTTGAAATCGCTTTTGTTTGACAGCGGTCTGATGCGCGCACACAGGCGTCCTCTGGATTCACCTTACTGCCTCGTTGATTCACCCCCCCCCCTCACCCACCCTCCGTTCTCCCGCCCCCTGTGGTTTTTAGTGGCTAAGTGACTTTTGCATCTCACAGTGTAATCTTTCTGTGTTATGTGTGTGTGTGTATATACAAACACATACCAGTTGCATCCTTTGTAGAATTTTGTGGTTTGCGAAATGTCTTGTTTGCCATGTTTGAGACCGTATTTTTTAGAGAAGTACTTTTATTTTGCTTTTTTTTTAAGAAAAGAAAAAACATTAATAAAAATCGGCATGCTTTTTATCGAGAATATGTACACTATAATCATTATTATAATAAAGAATGTTTGGCTCACTACTGTGGTAAAAGAAAGCAAAGGGTTTGGACATTTCCCCTTCTTGATTACGTCGTTCTTCTCCACCTTCTGTCTCTCTGGTGTGAAACGAGCACACAGGTGTAGCTGCTGGCCCCGCTCTGGGTAAGTGCCGGTCGGTGCTCCTTTCTCTCTCCAGCCTCTCAAAACTGACCAAAAATGCACATCTGGATTTCATTTTGGCAAAGAAAAGCTAGGATTTTTAGATAATTTTTTTTTCTTCTTTCCACACGCTGGAAACTGGCTTCGTGTTGAGCGCTGGCGAGAGGCACACAGATAGAATGGCCCGGGTGCATTTTGATCTGTGGAGCAGTCCTGTTCCTGGGGTAGATGGGTGTGTGCGTCTGGTCCCTTCTTCCCCCCACCCTCCACACCCCCCTCCCTCAACCCCCCCCCCTCCGTGTGTCTTTGTGTCCACTCAGACCTGCATGTGTCGTAACCTGTACCTGCCGCACAAAAAAACCATGCCCGCCACGGTCCAGCTCTGAACTAACTATCTCAACTGAATTAGGTCACGGGGGGCCGCCTGGGACGGCCAGCGTGCGCCGTGGGGACGGCTTTTAGGCACGACCCCCACCCCTCCCCCCCATCTCCCCCGTTCCCTCCCCCACCACCACCACCGCCGCCGCCGCAGTGGGAACTCATGCTCTCTCCTCACCACCAAGGTAAATGAAAATGAAAAAAAAAAAACCCGAAAACAAAAGCACTGGCCTCCTCTCCTCTCGCCAACCTGCCGCCCCCTCCTTTTTGACTGTGCCTTGGCAACAACCCCACCCCCCCCCCCCCCCCTCCTCTCCCTCCTCCGCCATCGCCGCTCCCCCTACACCGTAACCGGCCCTCTGATTCAACGGCAGGGTTATCGTTGGTCGGGTGTGGCGGGCGGGTGGGGGGGTTCAGGACCCCCCCCTCTGCAAGACTGAGGCCCGTCTCGCATCAGCCTTCAATGCCGTCGTGTGTGTGTTTAAAGCAGCAAGGGAGCATGTGTGGAGAACTTTTAGGGAGGGGTGGGGGCACTTCGTATTGCCACATCTGGACGAACCCTGCCCCCGCTGGTCGACTCCTCTCCACCGCCGTATTCGCCGCCCCTCACCCCCCTCCTCCCACACCGACCTCTCCTCGCCCCCCGCCATACTGACCCCATGCGCCTCTCCTCTCCGCCTCACACACACACACACACAGTGCTTTTATTTTATTTTTTATCGCCGCCACCGACCGTCGCCCAACGCCCCTCCCTTCCTCGGATCTGGGTTTTATGGCTCCCCCCCCCACCTCACCCGGCTGACCCAACGCCCCCCGTCCTCCTCAGAGGGCCGTGTGCACTCTCAGAGACACTTCGATGACGGCAACGGGTCGCTTTGCTTTGAACTGTTGGATGCCCCGCCCCTGGGTCACTCACAGCCAACCAGAAACGTCCTATAAGATGGGCCTAGGTAGGAGGCCAGTCCGACCTGCAGATTCTCCATCTCAGGGTTCCTATGGGACTTTTCTGGTACGGCGGCTCTCTTCCTGCCAGCTGGACGGGCTGGGTACTGCGCTGCGAGTGACTTGTGTGTTTTCGTCTGTTGGAAGTTGTCCGTGTGCCGAGATCAGAGAGCTTAACCCTCCTGCACGCGCACGCACACACACACACACATATACGCACACACACTCTCGTGGGCTTGCAGACCGCCAAGTGAGTTGTCCGCCATTTTCTCTGACAGCTGCAGGATGAAGTCGAGCCTTTCCGCCGGCCTGACAAACGAGGGATGAGTAGATGAGTTTGATGCAGAGGTGAGTTGGTCTTTTGAAGGATCCGCCGTCCAAAGCTGCTCCCTAACCCCACCTTCCTGCCCTGGGAGAACCCTGTCGGAGATCGCCTGGATAGATGGAATCTCCTTTTGACCGCAGCTCTAGTGTGTCTTGATAATGCAGTTTTTACTTCTGCCCAGGCCAAGTGTTAATTGAAGGCCTGTTTATGGTTTGGAGTAAATAAAACCTCCATGATCAGGGCACTCCAGTGTTTTCCCCCGGCCCAGCTCCTCGCGTGCCTGTGAGTCTGCTGAATGCAGCCATGCATCTCTTGAACCCCTCCCCCCGCCCCTCCCCATCGCGGTTCCGGTTATTTACCACAACATACACACCTGTCGGATTGAATGCAGCTCGATACAATAACTATCTTATTTACCAGGAAGCTCAACGTGTTTCATATGTGATGACGATCTCATTTTTGGTTGATGAATGTTGGATGAAATCTTTTGAGTCAACAAATTGTTAAATGTGTACAGTTTACATGCCGTTTGGGTCTGTGTTTCTTTTCAGTTCAGTTCTCATGCAAATCATGAATAAATTCATTTTTCTCATGAAAGCGCCTGGACCTTTTTAATATTATTTAATTCATGTACTTTATTATATGTAAGTACATAAAGCATTGTAGTTTATTTTATTAGTTACAAATGAAAAGTAGAAACCGCTTCTTCAACCTGCTGTGTAATAAGATGAGATGGGTTTGTGTCGGTGCTGAATACTTTGAAAGCTGTCTTGGTGGGGGGGCGGGGAGGGGGGGTCTCCAGAATGTGGCCTTGACTGCTTTTGAGTAATGTTTGAATATTCTTCGGTACTGTTTTCTGGGAGGCTGAAACTACAGAGACCTGGGTTTGCCATTGAGGGTCACTAACAACTAGCAACAGGTGCATTGCACAGGCCATAAAAACCCTCTCGGGCGCGAGGGGGGCGGGATTGACACCCACCTCCACCAATCACAAGCCAGTTGACCCTGAACGCGAGAGACCACCCCGCCTTTTAAACCTTTTTCGGGTCAGAACATGATACCCGCGCCGTCGGTTCCCATACTTATTGGGGCGCGGTCACGTGTGCCACTTTTGACCAGGAAAGGAGCACCGGGCCAGCTCGGTCTCGTTGTAGTGGGAGAACCACCTCCGCACAGGCACCTCGCACCAGTGGAGTCCGGTCTCTGCAGCCCGTTTCTATCTCTCCCCCCTCCCCCAGAAAGCGAGACCGCACGTCTCAAGGTGGTTTTTGCCCTCACGGCGGCGTCTATTTGCTGAATAAGTTTTTATTTTTCTTCCGATAAGCTGAGAGGGACGTGAAGTCCTGACAGAGGCTGCATCATGACGACCGTCGAAACGCATATGACGTACAGCAATTCGTACACGATCAACCAGGAAGAGGTGTACATGACCCAGGAGGACGACTGGGACAGGGACCTGCTGCTGGACCCTGCGTGGGAGAAGCAGCAGAGGAAGGTAGGTTTGGACAGCGCGCTCAAGCTGGTGCCGCCGTGCGTAATTACGCACGGATTGACCCGAGCCCTGGCGACCTTATTTAAAAAAAAAAAACATAACACATAACACATAACATAACACATCTTGGGTTTTCGGAATCAGCAGCCTCCCCGGGAATAATGAAAAGTTTAGAACCGTTCAAGGGGAAACTGGGCATCTGCTTGAGTCCTGCTGGAAGCTGTGTAGGCGGATATTTTCGGCCTCGGAACCCTCTCAGTGTTGTCTTTCAGTGAACTTACTAAATATAATACTACCCTCCCCAGTCTTTTGACTGCATTCGAATGACAGCGTCGTTCGTCAAAGGAGGGCTAAAGTGACCACATGTGAAGTCTAATGTGTTAATTACAAATTTAAAATAATTACAAATTACAACACAACGGTTGTTCACGTCATGGCCTATAAATGTAATTCGTTGTTTTAATTAGTTTGTTAACACAGGTACGCCTACAAAATAAAGAAAAGGAGAGAAAAAAATCGAGAAAAAATAAATGTTATTAAAACCGGATATCGTCAGCCATAGCAGCCGTTGCCTGGGCGACCAGCTGGCCCCGGCATGTGGAGGACGAGTCTGACAGGTGCGTTTGGTTTAACTGTCTGAGCATAAAGTCACACGACGCGAAAGTGGGACAAAGATAACATCTGCAAAGATTTAATTAATCCATTTAAAACCCTTGTATGAATGTCAGCCGGACACACGTAAAGTAAAGCAAAGCGAAGTGAAGTGAAGTTAGCTTAATGCGCAGCTAAGCTAACACAACGGTTGGCTTCTCCGCGGGCGCCATTTTTTTTCTCCGAAGTGATCAGCGTTGCATTCCTCAGAAATATCGGAGTTCAATCTGAAAATAGCCGTCGGGCAGATCGTCATTTCATCATCGGCATCGTTTCTTTGGAAAAGCCAACAAGTGTTTATCGCTTTATGATGAACGTTGTCATATTAAGATTGACTAGAGTTTACTCTTGGTGATCTCATGTTGCGTAGTAAACGTATTTAAACTCCTACTCCTCCTGTAGGCCTATATATAATATTACATTCAAATTCAACTTTCTCAATGTGTGTATTTACAATAATATTAATTGAGATTTATTTTGATCACTTGAAAAGTAGAAATAGCTACTTCCTTTGGTGTTGCCATTTTTTTAGCCACAATTTCAAAGACTGGTGTAATTCCTTGTTGTTTTGAAATGTAACAAATATGTAATATTCTTTTGTCAATTTGAGTATTTCAGGAATGCAAATGTCAAATGACATGTGGACAAAACGGCATACTTTGGTATGACTGGTGCCGCAGACTCATTTTGAACATTTTGCACAGTCTTTGAGCAAGTAAGGAACAGACAACACAAATTCATCATAATTTACATGCACCTCCTCAAAACGGCAGCAGTAATACAAAAATAATCAGACGTAGTTTAAAAGCATGCTGCTAAAGTAGAAATACAACTATACAAATTAAATACATTTTTGTCTTTGGCTAGACATTGCTGTATTCTATACAATAAATTATCCAATCTAATGTCATTTAATCTAATCTATTAAGACCCAACCTGCACTATTGTGGTGCATTGGAGCATACAACAGTACAACAGTCGCTTTATTTATTTATTTATTTATTTTAACAAGCATGTTCAGATGTCACTTTGCGCGAATGACAAGCTGAGAGTCCTCGACAGATGGTAACGGAGCGAGACAGAGAGAGAGGGAGAGAGGGAGAGGGAGAGAGAGATCGCAAAGCTGGTCGATATTCACCCCGGGTTGGTTTCACAGACCTACAAATAAACATCTTCCCTAAAAATACTCCCCCGCTCCTCTCTCCCGTCGGGGCCAACACTTCCTATATCCCTTTGGTGTTTTTTCTTAATTTTTATTTTTTCAAGACCCACCATTTCCCTCCCTGTTTCCTGTCCTTCGGGAGCAGCCCTTCAGTCACCTGTCAACCTTCTGAGTGCATGCAGTTATAATCGGCCCTTTAGTCTTCACCTCCCAACCTCCCGGGGGAGCGGGTCACCGTACCCCGGTGCTCTCCTCGGCATGTCCAATCGGGCTTAAGGAGGTGATCTCAGCGCATAAATATAGCCAGGGCATCATTTTGCAATGAATATGAAGGGAAATGTCAGCGCCACCTGTTCTCTTTATCCTGGAAGTTTCAGCGGAAAAAAAACTAGTGTCGACACACAGTGATGCCGAATCTGATACGAGACTTTGGAAATGTTGTGTGTGACGTCCATGTGTGTCTTCAGACACTGTGTGTGTTTGTGTGTGTGTGTGTGTGTGTGTGTATACACATCTAAACAGCAGTGATCTTTTGAAGATATCTCGGTAGCTGTTTAAAGGTCGTCTCTCACCTCACAGCAGAAAGGCGCTGATGCCGCTGCGTGCGTTCCCCGCTGTGACCGAGGTCATTTCTTTCACGTAGTTTTAAGAGTCCAGCTGCTTTTACTAAGCGAACGACTCGCCGCATAGCCGAGTTTATGCTGGCCACCGGCTATAAATACCCATTACATCATTGGCCTTGTGGCGTGTGGACACGAACACGGATTAAATCACAAGTGTTTCCTATCTGCTCGATGTTTAAATCAATGTTTGTTGTAACAAGGCGTAAAAATGGCCGCCTTGTGTTTGCCCACCCCGCCCCCCGTTTAGTAAATAATGAGTGAGGTGAAAAGTGTCACCAAATTTGATCTTATTAATTAAATCATAATTTAATTCATTTGTTTGTTGAATCAGATTCACACAACGCTGCGCTGAATTATCCAATAACCACCCAGTCACGTAGAAATCGAATGGATAAATATAAACTACAGTCTGTCTAATCCGGGTTACGTCCGCATTTATTCCCGTGATAAACACACTAATTCTGCTCTGTTCCACAGGGCATAAAGGAATGAAGTGGCCAAAAGACTAATCATCAGCTCGGAGTGTGATGGAGTTACATCCAGTAACGGGATACCCATCCACTCAGCCCGCTGCGATGCGCCCGCCTGTGGGCGAGGAGAGACGTTTAGGTGCCTCGTAATCACATCTATTCTCGTCTAATCTCGTTTTGCACCTTTAACAGCGCGGCCAGCCGAGGGGAGGGGTGGGGGTTGGGGTCGATCGATCCCCACCTGCACCCGACGTTACGCGGGACAATGCTGACGTGTAACCGCGGCAACAGGACATTCGCTTGTAAACGGCACGTGCGGGAAACACCAGGGTTCTTGACGTGTTTCCTCGTCCTTGACCTTTTTTAAACCCCGGGGGGCGGGGAGGGGCAATAATCAACAAGTCCCCTGTTGGACCTGAAAGAAGTGACATCCTGTTTCCTGGTTATGTAGCATACACGCTCTGCGGTATCCCAAGATGCAACGGGCCTACCTCCGAAGCCTGACTCTGCGCGCTTTCTTAAGACAAAGGGAATAAGACAAAGCTGGAAAAGGTTTGACCCGAAGCCTTTGCAGCGAGTCTCTCAACAGGCTTTCGGATAGAGTTTCACCGTTGCAGGTGACCGGTGGTTGTGCGGGACACGCAGAGCGAAGGTGTACCAGGGTGAAATGTAAGTGGGGAGGTGAGAGGACTCGCAGCCGGATCGAATAGCAGTTTCTATTCCAGAAGCCGTGTCCATGTAGGGAGGCTTCTATAAACTGCTTCAGTGCGGGAGGCCGAAGGAAGGGCCGAGCAGCGTGAGTGAAATATTGCTGTATTTTATGAGGAATAAAGGAGGAGCAGGGCACGCGGTACAGCGTCCACGCGGGAGGTCGAACGGGGGGCGTGTAGGTGGGTCAGACACCATCTGTGTGTCCATGGCCTCGGTGACGAATGACACACATAGGACACGCGGCCCGCGAAATGTCCCCTGTGGTCCTAATGGCGTCCCCCCGTAAGCGTTGCGTTTATGTCGACCAGGTCGGTTTCCTGTCAGTAATGAGACCAACCGAACACCCGGCCGTAGAATGTCCACGTCGTGTCATGCGGTGGGTATTTATAGTCGGGCGGGAGCAGGAGCTGCAGAGATGATGGGTCTCTTATAATAGAGCCGAGGTCACCGAGCCGTCGCTTCATAACAGCAGAAAGCGCCACGGTCCAGCTAATGAACGGAAGAAGGCCGCCGACTTTGACCTCGACCTTCAGATGTGCCATCGTGTATTTTCCTTCATCGTTTACCGGAGCGCTGACGAGTCGTCTTTTTAGGCCCACCTAAAAAACTTTATTAATCTCTATTTTAATCTAAAACTCAGACTTTTCATTTAGCCAGACCTCCAGGTAAACGTGTCGATTAGCTTCGTACTGATTTGTGACCAAACACATCGGCCTCAGCTGTGATGCATCGCTTGGCGCCAGTTGGCAATTATTAGCATGCTAAGGTGCTAATCTATGCCGATGAACACCGCATGTTAGCATATTTCTGTTAGCATTAAGCTGAATTTTTAGCAGCGTAAAAACTGTATCACATATTAAACATGTGCAGTTTCTGGCTTGGTTCAACAACACCTTTTGGTGACATCAATTACAATAAACTAATATGTGTAGTTCTTTTGTCTCTTGGACATTAGCTCGTTGTTCACATGATAATGAGATTTAGAGAAAGGTGCTTCCATGTTATCTGGATGGAGAAGCTGCCTGATTTGTTTTTAGTTTCACTTCGCTGGCTTCCTCTGACTTGCATGAGGCTCACTACTTCCTGTGAAAGGTGTGTTGCACCATCCGTCTCACGTTCTTCAACTTTTGCGTTTTGTTCCAACACACTAAAGAAATCCTCACTTTATATATTTTTGCTAATTCATCAGAAATACAAAAGAATCCAAGCAAGTAAAATGATGAAAAGTACCTTCAGCGGTTTGAGCTCCTCGCTGTATGCGTGTTAGTTTTAGACGTTTCGGGGGGATCGGGGGGGGTCAGTTCAGGTCGTCTCATTAGCACTTTGTTTCGGCCGTCGACCTTCTGGCTCTTATGCCATCGTCCTTGTGGCACCCAAATTCTGGGCTGCAGGTCTGTTTTGAGGGGTATTCTAAGGCCACATGGGGAGGATTCTTTTTGTTGGGGGGGGTCCACCTGTTACGATGCTGTAATTCCTTAAAACTCTGTGATATGGATGTCAGACAAACCCGGTCTGAGCGAACTGCTCTCGCCATCTTTAATCTTTGATTGGATGGTTCCTCGCCCGCGTTGCTGCCTGCGAGCCGTTTTTCAATGCGCTGCCACTGTCGTGTGATAATAGCTGAATACCTGCGGCGTACTGAGAGAAGGCTTGTTGCTATAGCGACACTTTACAAAGCAGTAGAAAGCGTTTCCATCCCTGCACCAGCACATTTCCCTTATTAGAGTTCTCCTCCTAATTGGCAGGTATGTGGTTATTTGATGTTGTTGCGTTTATTCCGCCTCTTCAATGTGACTTTGTGTTCTAGTTGGTCACACTGAATAGTCCTTTTTTAATTAGTGCGAGGCCCTTCAGCAATACCTGACCCCCCCCACCCCCCCTCCCCCCCGTCAAGGCCCTCAGCAATACCTGAACCCCCCCCCCGTCAAGGCCCTCAGCAATACCTGCACTTGGTGGTTTGCATCAGCTCTTTGACAGCTGAGCTGTCTGACATTATTAAGAGGTGTGTGTGTGTGCGTATGCGTGTGTGTGTGTGCGTGTGCGTGCGTGTGTGTGTGTGTGTCAGCTGTATTGAGGGTCAGCAGCCATGATTCCCCTTGGGGGAGGCAGGGGGTGGGGGGGGTCGTAGTTACGACACACATTCAGCTGGGCCCCTGTGACCTCATTTTACAAGAAGGACCTGGACACGCTGGGCCAGACCGACAGGTGTGGGCAGACCGAGGAGAGACCGGGAGGGGGGGGGTTTCAACAAAGTTCCCTTCCTTTGATGTCGGCGCAGCCCCCCTTGTCCGGTTATTATTTTATACGTGTCGGGTGGGGGAGGGGGGGTGTAGGAGCACTGGGAGTCTTACAGTTCCCCTCAGGAATCCTGCCTTCTCAGCTGTCCGGTGGTGTCCCATGGCAACCCGATTTAGCGTCCCCCCCCCTTCACTTTTCAGTCTCTTCACCCTCCCTCCCCTTTCTTTGACTTAATTTAGCCCCCCTCCACCCGCTTCCTCGGCTCCTCACTCCCTCGTCTCCTCGCCTCCCCGGCCTAGTGGCCCCCGTGCGGCGGATTAGGAGCCGGTCTAAATTTGGTCATGCATGGGGAAGGAGTCGAGCACCTGCTGGGAACCCGGCGGCCTCTTCTCTTCGGCCCCCTTTACATCAAATTACACTGGGTGGGTGAGGGGATGGGGGGGGGATTCCTGCCCCCCCTCCTCTCTCCTCCACAAGTGTCTTTCTTTAGCCGAGCTGAGATTCAGTCTGGATCCAATAATGTTGCAAAGTTTCTAAGACTAAAACCGCAATATAAAGATGTACTTCGAAGTTTTTGGCAAACTTTACTACATCATTATTTAAATGTAGTAAATATTTTGATTAATATATAATTTATGTATAAAAAAACTTCTCAAATGTAAAGACCAAGACGGCGAGTCAGGATTACGTAATCAAAAGTGCAACGGTCAGCATCTTGTTGCCGTCTGCTGCCCGTCGGCCTCTTCACGTGGAAGCCTCGTGGGCTCTCGTAGCGCGGGGAGCTGCGATCCATCGCTTTTACTCAATTATTTACGTAATGTTATTCATGTCAATTATTTTACTTGTTGCTGAAAACATAAAATCGGATATAAGACTTTTTTTTTTGTTCTCGTTGGAAAAGTCTGTTTTATTCATGTAAAACAGAAATTTGTACTTTGCTGATTTTGTCTCTTTCGAATCTGGTGATTCCCACAGGAAAGTGTGTGTGTGTGTGTGTGTGTGTGTGTGTGTGATGTACGGTCAGAGAGGTGATGGTGTAACCCTCTCTGCTCTCTCTCCCCTCCTCCCCCTCCTCCTCCTCCTCTCAGACCTTCACAGCTTGGTGTAACTCCCACTTGAGGAAGGCCGGCACACAGATTGACAACATCGAAGAGGATTTCAGAAATGGCCTCAAACTCATGCTGCTGCTGGAGGTCATATCAGGTGGATCTCAACACACACACACACACACACACACACACGTTTGTGGTCAATTAATGCTGATTACAGATCGAGCTTTTGCTCCTTTTGAATTGTTGTTTTCTTTTTGGTTTGCGGAGAGAATCTGATCATTTTACATGTAGTAATCATTTTAACCATAATCATTAGGAACCACTATACCATTACACAGCAGCTGTAGAAGAACCCCCAGGAGTGATGTTCTTCATAGAGATGAATAACAGATAAATGTCTCTTCTTTCAGGTGAGAGGCTGCCCAAACCCGACAAGGGCAAGATGCGTTTCCACAAGATCGCCAACGTGAACAAAGCTCTGGACTTCATCTGCAGCAAAGGGGTCAAGCTGGTGTCCATCGGTGCCGAGGGTGAGCGCGTCCCCTTGAAGCCAGACAGCCGAGACTGCAGCTGAAACAAACACGAGGGATGTTTTAATGGATTTAAAGATACAATCTGCGTCAAGCATTTTCATTTAATCTAAACTCTAAACGAGAGATGTACAGCGGAGTACCAACTGAAGAGATAAAAAGTAGTGAAAATGCTCCTAATCGACACTTAATACAATTGTTGTAGCTCAGATGTCAGATGATCCTTTAAATCCCCCCCGCTGAGTGATCGCTTCAATGTCTTAAAAATAGTTCATCTCACAGCCGGGAGTCCTTGAGAGCCTTCAGACCGCGTGGAATTTAATTAGTCTCAACAGCAGAAATGCTACGACTACGTTTAAATGTGTGTGTGTGTGTTTTTACAGAGATTGTCGACGGCAACGCAAAGATGACCCTCGGAATGATCTGGACCATCATCCTGCGCTTTGCCATCCAGGACATCTCCGTGGAAGGTGTGTGTGTGTGTTTACATGAAGTAAATTTGAAAGTGGTCTGATAGTGGTCGACAAACTAAGTAGTCCTTCCTTATCGACACTGTGTAGGTTCCCTCCCGTTGTTTAGAAGTGTTCCTAATAGTGTTTTTGTTCCAGAGACCTCTGCTAAGGAGGGTCTGCTGCTGTGGTGCCAGAGGAAGACCGCCCCCTACAGGAACGTCAACGTGCAGAACTTCCACATCAGGTGGGTCCGCGAGCCCCGACAACCTCCCTCATGCTACTTTCCGTCCTCCTCCTCTTCCTCTCTTTGTCCCACTCTGACACTTCCTTTCCCCGCTTCCCCTTCCCGTGGTTGTCCACCTGTCCTGGTGGCTCAGTTGGAAGGACGGCCTGGCTCTGTGCGCCCTCATCCACAGACACAGACCGGACCTCATCGACTACGCCAAGCTGAGAAAGGTGCCGCCGCTTCTTCTCCCTCCTGTGGTTTCCTTCTCTCTTCTCTCATGCCGAGTCATCACGGTTGATAATCAGTCTTAACTCTCTGTGTGTGTCGCGTCCGCAGGACGACCCCATCGGCAACCTGAACACGGCTTTTGAGGTGGCTGAGAAGTTCCTGGACATCCCCAAGATGCTGGACGCCGAAGGTCAGGCTGAAAAAAGGGTGACGGCGCGGAGCCAAATCCCGTCGGCCGGTTTGTGTTAACGTTCTCGCCGCGTTCTCTCCCAGATATCGTGAACACACCTAAGCCCGACGAGAAGGCCATCATGACCTACGTGTCCTGCTTCTACCACGCGTTCGCCGGCGCCGAGCAGGTACGACGGCGCTGCAGTGATGCATTCTGGGCTTGGAACTGTCACGTTGTAAACACAACCCCCTTTCCCCTCTCAGGCCGAAACCGCTGCCAACCGTATCTGCAAGGTGCTGGCCGTGAACCAGGAGAACGAGAAGCTCATGGAGGAGTACGAGAAGCTGGCCAGCGAGGTGAGGCCTTTAATTAAGTACAATGAAGATTTGTTTCATCAGTAACAGAACTAAACGGCGCTCCGCCGCTGCAGCTGCTGGAGTGGATCCGCCGCACGACCCCCTGGCTAGAGAACCGCGCGGCGGAGCAGACCATGCGCGCCATGCAGCAGAAGCTGGAGGACTTCCGCGACTACCGGCGCATCCACAAGCCGCCGCGCGTGCAGGAGAAGTGCCAGCTGGAGATCAACTTCAACACCCTGCAGACCAAGCTGAGGCTGAGCAACAGGCCCGCCTTCATGCCCTCAGAGGGCAAGATGGTGTCGGTGAGAAGGCTCCCGCCGCGCCGCGTTCAAGATGGCCGAGGCTGCGCTCATGTCCTCATCTGACCAAGCCGCTCACTCGCTGTCTCTCCACCAGGACATTGCCAACGCCTGGAAGGGTCTGGAGCAGGTGGAGAAGGGCTACGAGGAGTGGCTGCTCACCGAGATCCGCCGCTTGGAGAGACTCGATCACCTGGCCGAGAAGTTCAAGCAGAAGTGCTCCATGCACGAGTCCTGGACCGGAGGTGGGGCCGCCGCGACCCACGTGGTTGCATGACCGCTCGGAGACTCTGGCGGCAATTATCTTTGTCTGTTCGAAAATAAAGCGTACTTTGTGCGCCTTGTGGTAGACTAACTGACGTCTACACGCGTGCGTTCCAGGGAAGGAGGACCTGCTGTCCCAGAAGGACTTTGAGTCGGCCTCTCTGATGGAGATCAGAGCCCTCATGAGGAAGCACGAGGCCTTCGAGAGCGACCTCTGCTGCTCACCAGGACCGAGTGGAGCAGATTGCCGCCATCGCCCAGGAGCTGAAGTAAGAACAGTTTATAAAAAAAGGGCCACCCAGGCGTCGCTGTGTGTGTGCACTTGAGGACCTGAGGCGGAATCGTTTTAATGAGGTGTGGAAAGATGAAAGGGGCCTCGTGCAACGGCAGAAACCTCTGATCTCAACCCTCCCTTCCTCCCCACTGACGGTCTCGATATCTCTTTGATGCTTTTATACAGCGTCCAGACCCGTCACGCTGAATATGTAAATGTTGTCACATGGTTTGTCGGTGCCCTGCATCCACACTCCCTTCTATACATGCAACGCGTCGTGTGTGTGTGTGTGTGTGTGTGGACCAGTAACCTTTGTCATCGTTGTCTCCTCTAGCGAGCTCGACTACCACGACGCCGCCACGGTCAACGCCCGCTGCCAGGGCATCTGTGACCAGTGGGACAACCTGGGGACCCTCACCCAGAAGAGGAGGGACTGCACTGGAGGTACAACCGGAAAAAACACTTGAGGACGGAACAGAGAAATGGTTCTGAAAACAAATTTCTATTTGGATGGATAAAACGAGGGGGAAATCGGCAGTTATTCGCTACCACTTCCTGTGTGTTCGCAGCGTGTGGAGAAGCTGTGGGAGACCATCGACCAGCTTTACCTGGAGTTCGCCAAGAGGGCGGCGCCCTTCAACAACTGGATGGACGGCGCCATGGAGGACCTGCAGGACATGTTCATCGTCCACAGCATCGAGGAGATCCAGGTAGGGCACCGGGGACGCGGCCACATGCCGGTTTACTTAGTGGCCATTTCAAAAGCGTAACTCCGACCCGCTCGGCCTTTTGCAGAGCTTGCTCACCGCTCACGACCAGTTCAAGGCCACGCTGCCCGAGGCTGACAAGGAGCGCATGGCCACCATGGGCATCCACAGCGAGATCCTGAAGATCGCCCAGACCTACGGCATCAAGCTGTCCGGAATCAACCCGTACACCAACCTCTCCCCGCAGGACATCAGCACCAAGTGGGACACCGTGAGTTAGATCTGGAAGGAGGTGCGGCGGTTTGCATTTTTTTCTCCCGCCGCAGGAAACTGACTCTGCTGTCGATTTGCTCTCCTGCAGGTGAAGCACCTGGTTCCCCTCCGGGACCAAATGCTCCAGGAGGAGGTCGCCAGGCAGCAGGCCAACGAGAGGCTGAGGCGCCAGTTCGCCGCCCAGGCCAACATCATCGGACCCTGGATTCAGACCAAGATGGAGGTGCGTGGCTGCTAGAAAGCAGAACTAAATGAAAAACAAGTTGAGGCAAAAGCATCTTTTTACATTTTATTTATTTATTATAATGGTGACATTTTGTTAAGAATAAGGAACATCATTCAGCACACAAATACATTTACGCCCCCCCCCCCACTCACAGGAGATCAGCCACGTGTCGGTGGACATCGCCGGCTCCCTGGAGGAACAGATGAACAGCCTGAAGCAGTACGAGCAGAACATCATCAACTACAAATCCAACATCGACAAGCTGGAGGGAGACCACCAGCTGAGCCAGGAGTCCCTGATCTTCGACAACAAGCACACCAACTACACCATGGAGGTACGCTGCCCACCCCCCCTTGCACCCTCCCCTTTTTTTGTTTGTCTGTGAGCCTCAAAGTGCGCTCCCCCCTCCTCCCCCCCTGCAGCACGTGCGCGTCGGCTGGGAGCAGCTGCTCACCACCATCGCCAGGACTATCAACGAGGTGGAGAACCAGATCCTGACCCGCGACGCCAAAGGCATCAGCCAGGAGCAGCTCAACGAGTTCAGGGCCTCCTTCAACCACTTCGACAGGGTGAGCGAAAAAAAAGATGGCCGCTTTTGTTTTGGTCCTCGTAAACGTTGCAAGTGAATCACGCTTTCCTTTCAAAATCGGCGTTTCCAAATCCCGCTTCCAGAAGAGAAACGGCATGATGGATCCTGACGACTTCCGCGCCTGCCTCATCTCCATGGGTTACGACCTGGTGAGTACAACAGGCACAGGTTCAGGACGGGTGGTTTAAAAAGCCCCCTCCCGCCACCGCTCGCACGCATAAACGGAGCTCCCTCCGACAGGGCGAGGTGGAGTTCGCCCGCATCATGACCCTGGTGGACTCCAACAACACGGGCGTGGTGACCTTCCAGGCCTTCATCGACTTCATGACCCGCGAGACCGCCGAGACAGACACGGCGGAGCAGGTCATGGCCTCCTTCAAAATCCTGGCCTCGGACAAGGTGAGCCGACAGCGCCGACGCGGTTCGCCCGTTACGTGACGCCGCCGCCTCAGGCATTGAGCCCCATCTTCCTCTCCCTCCTCTTCCTCCTCCAGAACTACATCACGGTGGACGAGCTGCGCCGGGAGCTGCCGCCCGACCAGGCCGAGTACTGCATCAGCCGCATGACCCGGTACATCGGGGCCGACGGCTCCACCGGCGCCCTGGACTACATCTCCTTCTCCAGCGCCCTCTACGGGGAGAGCGACTTGTAGACGCCACCGCCCCCTTCTCCCGTGTGAGGACGAGAGCGACGGAACCTCTTCCACTGACCTTTTGTGCCATCAGTTTCTCCCCCCCCTTTCAAATCTTAACTCTCTTTCCCCCGCCTAAAAAAAAAAGACAAAAAAAACCCTGTCCAGAGAGGCCGAGAGCAGGAGGCTTTGCTCGAATCAAGCTGTTTGGACGCCTTTAAGGGAGCAGGAAGGTGTCAGCGAGAAGAAGTTATTCGAGCAAAGCCTCCTGCTCTCCCCCCTTTCTCTCCCTCAGATGACCTATATTTTTTTGAAGGGTAATTACAGAAGAAAAAGTGATTTATAAACTAAAAAGAAGCCAGTGGGTTGTGTAATTGTGTCTGGGGTTGATGCATGCATCAACCCCTCAGTGGGTTGATGCATGCAATGCTGAAGTTTAGAAACCGCGTCTTTGAGTCTCCGACTCGTCCTTAAGTGGCACACACACACACACGTAACACGCACGCACGCACACACACACACACACACACACACACACACACGTCACAGAGGAGCAGAGCAGGTCGGGCGCTGTGATGTCACAGAGCCACAGTCGTACTTAAAAATAAACACGACAGCACTGTGAAAGCCGACGATCTTAAAGCCTTAAGCTCAGGAACAAGCGCAGAGTGAACGGGAGCACGTGGAGGCTAAAATGCAGCGAGGGAGCAAAGCACTGTGGGTAAATAGACTAATGAAGAGCGAGCGGGGGGGACCGTGGCTGGTTGGTGACTTAAGAAGGAAGACAGAACGATCCCACACACCTCCCTCCCCCCTCCGGCCCGATTTAATATCTAAACACAGAGGGGGGCGAGGGGGGGTGTCGAGCAGCGCGAGACAACGAGGGGCGTCAGGAAAGTTACGGACTAAATAAGAATCAACACTGTAGGTGACGACGGGGGGGGTTCTGGTCCCACACTGAGCTCGACTCCTCCGTGTGTGCGGCGATGACATTTTAATTTCACGTGCTCCATTTTCACTCCTTCTGTCCGTCAACACAAACGCCACAAATACAAAAATCGCTTTCACACAGTTCCTATTTAACAAATAAAAAAACCTCAACTTGGAATAAAAAAGAAAAAGTATATTACTAAACAGGAGTTGTGTTTTTTTTCCTCCAACAAGCACCTTGGTTGACGTCGTTTCAACAACCACAGAAAAAATGTGCGAGACAGCGGGCGCGAGTGGCTGCCTGACCTTTGACCCCCCGCGTGCCGGAGGTCACAGGTCGGGGTCGTCGGAGTCCCAGCAGAGGTGGGCGGGGAAGTCCAGGCCCCTCTGCTGGGCGTGGCGCAGCCAGCGCTCCTCGTCGCCGCGGTGCGTCAGGAACCGCCGGCCCTTCCGCTGCTCGAACTCCCTGAGGTCACACCACAGCTGGAAGTCCTGGGAGGGAGGGGGAGGGGGGGGGGGGGGGGGGGGGAGTTATATTACGCACCGGAAGCGTTGCACCAGATTAGAGCGAGGCCTGACCTGCAGCCACGGGTGTCCCAGCGCCTTCCCCACGCTGAACCTCCGTCGCACCGACACCTGCAGCAGGTTGTTGATGAGACTCACAGCTGCAGAGCAAGAGAGACACCATTGACTGAGTTTGTCCTCTGGAGACACCCGGTGGACAACAGACGGAACGAGACGGTTTAAAGAAAGGGACGATTAAAGCAAAGTGAGTGCAAAGGGTTCAACCGGAAATGAGCACCGATATTCCCAAAACCCCCCAAAAAGTGGCAAATCGTCACTGAATGATGCATTCAAGGACACGCCGGCATTCGAGTGGTGGTCATGAGCCTTCCCCTACCCTCCAGAGAGATGGAGGCCCACGGCTGCCTCGGGTACATGAAGGCGGCGTTGGTGATCTGCTGCCGGATGTCCTCGTCCTCGTTGAAGGGGAAGGTGCCGCTCAGGCTCACGTACATGATAACGCCCACGGACCACATGTCCAGCGAGCGGTTGTAGCCGTTGTTGCTGATCACCTCGGGCGCCAGGTAGGCCGGCGTTCCCACCACCGAGCGGCGGAAGGACTTCTCGCCGATGATGCGGGCGAAGCCGAAGTCGCACAGCTTCACCTGAAACACGTTGGGGGGGCGGAGTTAAAGCGCCCGTCAAACAAGGCGCCGAAAGGTGTCGAGGAAATGGGAAAGACAGCCCACCTGAGGAAAAGGGTCGGCGGAGGCCAGCAGCACGTTCTCGGGCTTCAGGTCGCAGTGGGCGACGTGTTTGAGGTGCAGGTAGCGCAGCGCCTCGAGGATCTGCAGCACACGCCGACGGGGAGGAGTTACGGACGAACACGAGAGAGACACCGAAACGCGTCCCGAATGTCGCCGCTCTCACCTGCGCCACCAGGAAGCGCGTGGTGCGTTCAGGGAGTCGCCCGCTCTCACTGGACAGAATCATCTCCAGCATGTCCCCGTGGAGCTTCTCCATGACCACGAAGACGTACTCCACCGACTCAAACATGCCCTCCAGCAGGACCACGCCGAGGTGGGACAGGTTCTGGGGCAACACACACACGATAGTTACAGAGAATAACGCTACGTTAGCAAAGGCAATAAAAGAGGCACAAGTACCTGCAGGAAGGCCACCTCGTTCCTCAGCTGTCGCTCTTGTTTGGTGGGGAAACGCGTCTTGTCGATGACTTTGATGGCGACCGGCCGACCCGACTTCCTGTGAGTGCCTGAGGAACATTAAGTCCATTCTAGTGAGGCACATGGAGTTTACAGAGATTTTGGTAATTCCTTAAACCTCTTTAGTAACTGTTCAATAATAACACGTATTAATCAGCCATGAAGATAAAATGAGTCTCAGTCGTAATGGCTGAACCATGTGATCACCTTTGTACACGACTCCAAACTGTCCAGAGCCCAGCACCTCGTCTGTGGAGATCTGATACGCCGAGCTGATGTCCTGCAGCGCACACACACACACACACACTTCAACTCTGACCGACACACCTATGTGTTCACTGGATTGAATAATGAATCAATGAGTTCAGAGCTGATCCTCACCTCGCCGCCGCTGCATGAATCTTTATCTGCAATCAATCACACAGGAACACAATCATCTTAATAAACATCTACTTTTCACATTCAAACACAGATGCCAGTCTGAAGGCTGTCTGACGCAGTCGTTATGTAATCCGGAGATTCTTTCCTCGTTACATTCAGCCGTTTGTTTTTAGCTCACCGCGGCTCTCGTCGCCTCCCCCCCCGCTGCTCGCCACGGGCATCAGGGCCTGGCGGACGGCGCTCTCCCAGGCCGCGCTGCCGCCTCCGGCCAGCACGCAGTACACCAGCGAGGCCGTCACCACCTCCAGGGTGTGGGCGCGGTTGCCCGGCAACGAGGGCACGGCGAGCTGGGCGGGGCCTCGGACCTCCAGCACCTCGGACAGCGCGATCTCCTGTGGGGAGAGAGGATCCGCAGGACGAAAGAAACTGCATAAACACCCAAACAAACAGCTTAGTAGTGATTTCTTGTACTTTTCAAGGACTTACAAGGTGCAAAAACCTCTCCAGATGTCCTTTAACACATCACAAACAACACAAACAGTGTTTCAATGAAAGCAGTACTGGTGTTACTGGTGGTCCTACCTTGTAGTACTTGGTGCTGCTCTCGTTCTGGTACAGGGTGATGGTCTTCCAGTCCAAGATCCAGTAATGACGTTTCCTCTGGAAGCAATGCACACACCCATAAACACACAGAGCTCTGCTTTAGCCCTGAGTGAGAGTGTGTGTGTGTGTGTGTGTGTGTGTGTGTGTGTGCGCTGCGAGCGTCTCACCAGTGTGTCTGTGTCGGTGTGATGCAGCAGCCATCCTTCCCTCAGGACTCCTCCCGCTCTCTTCTTCGAGTGATGCAACGACTGGACGAGCCTCATCAGAGGGATGTTGCTGCTGAAGCACGGACTGAGGGAGGGACAGCAGACAGATTTAGGGCGGAGCGCCTCTGCCCTGCAGTACTCACTGAATGCCTCTAGGGGGCAGGAAGCTCACGGCCCACAGAGGCCCTCTGACCTCATCGGCTCTCGCTGCTCCTCCTCGTCCGCTGTCTCGGGCGCCGGGTCTCCGTCGGTGGACATCTCCTCGTCAGAGACTTCCAGTGTCGTCGCGCTGGTGAGCTCGGAGTCGTCGTCCACCGGGTCCGCCGGGCGGCCGCGACCCGCCACTGTGCATTCTGGGAAAAGAGACACGCTCACATCCACAGGTGATGATTATCCTGAATCCATCCGATCAAAGGGAAATGCCCACCTTCCCCGTGGGAGGCCCTCCTCTCCCCGGGACAGTCTCTGGGGACCAGCAGCTCACAGCGCCGGTGGCAGTTAAACCTGCAGTCTGAGGACAAAGTCCCCGGGACAAAGAGCCGTGTTTAACTTCATACAGAAGCTTCCTGCTCACACGGCACATGTACATTATTCTCTTTCTGAGCGTACAGATGCTCAAATAACATCCCAACCCCATCTACTGAGGAAGACCATGGCCCTGAGCTACACCAGAAGATCTGGAGGCCGATGGGCCTTGTCCCCATCGGCCTCCAGATCTTCTCTTCATAGCACGACCCCCCCCCTCCCCCCGTCTCTACCTGAGCACTGCAGCCCCTGTCTGAAGAGCCCTTTGAGCAGCCGGTGGCAGTGCTGGCACACGGTGGGTTTGGTGTAGCTGTGGATGTGGAAGGTGTGGGGCACCTGAGCACCGCCCAGGTCGCCGTAGCCGATCCCCAGCCAGACGGGGGGCTCGGCCCAGGACACGGGCCTGGAGGACGGCTTGGACATGCTGATCTGGGGACAGACGGACGGACGGTGAGGAAGCAAATGGAAGTGGTTTCTGGCCCCTTAAAAACGCGGGTTTCTCATTGGCCGCACCTCCTCCAGGCTGCCTCCCGCCTGGTTGGACAGGGAGTGCGTCCGCGGGCGCCGTGGCGGGAACAGGGAGAGGCTGGTGCTGACCTGGCGCCGCGCGCGGCTGCAGTCGTTGGCCAGCAGGAAAGCGCAGCGCTTGTGAAAGTCCAAACCGCAGCCTGCGGAGACACGACGAGAGGCGACGGCGACTCAAACCACACGCTCGCGTTCCCCTTCCCTCACGAGCCGAGCGGCTCCGCTTACCGTCGCACTTCAACCCCTGCCGGACGAGGCCCCACAGCATCTCCCCACAGTGGTGGCAGAAGGTGGGGGTCCGGTACGAGTGGACCACCAGGGCGTGGGGGCGGATCCTCATCTCGGTCACCGACGCCGATCCTGAGTCGGACAGAAGGAGGAGAACTTTTCAAACCTCCCTCATGAAGGACACCGTGCGTTGCTTCTCCTGGGCTTTTTTCAGTATTTGGGGACTTTAGTGTCCAATAATTGAGTCGGATTCTTATGCAGGGAGGGAAGGCCTGGCGCCAGGATGCAGTAGCTCACAGTGGAATCAGAGACGCGAGGCATTTGGATTGGATCGGGTGAATCAGACCAGAAGAACAACGAACAACGGGGTTTCCCTTTGGGGGGGGGGCCGACCTGCGAGGATGACCTCGATGAAGTCTCCATCCTGCAGCTCGTCCTCGTCCGTCAGACGAAGCAGCCGCTGCTCCGAGGAGGGCTGGTGTCTGAACAGGAGGGTCTTCTCCCCGACGCCGACCACGGTGCAGTCTGGGGCCTGAACGCACACGCACACACACACACACACAAGCACAGGCACACACACAAGCACACAGATGAGAGATCAAAGAGGATTAGACGGCGCTACACAATGGACACGTCAACTGCATGTGTGTTCAATGCACCAGTAAAAACACACACTCACACACACACACAGTTGACCTTCTGCCTGGAAACTTGTAGGCGAGGCAGACTGCGTGCGTGTGTCTCTGTGTGTGCGACAGCAGGAGGAGACGCTGTGGTTGGAAACTTTGGTTCGCTCTTCTCGACCACAAAGTTTCTGCAGCCCGAGGCGGCGGCGTGAAGACCGAACACCTGCACCTCTCGAAGGGCCGCGCTTTCAGAGCGCCGTCACATGGTTCGGCCACTTCCTGGCCCCTCTGAGGGGGGTCCCGAATGTCAACTCGAACGCTTTGCACACGGCGCCGTGCTGAGGCGGTAAAAAAAAAACTCGTCCCGCCAGGGTTTAAACGACCAGATGAAATGATTCCGCCTGGTTAGAAACGGACCCATTTCCCATCATGCCTCACGGGGGCCTTTTCTCTGATGAGGAACCGTCTGAGGCCTACCTTGCGCTCTATGATGTCCGCCGCCAGCCTCTTGGCATGGCGGTAGCTGCGGTTGCCGGCGGGGACCCGGACCACCTCCCTGAAGAGGCCGAGCTGGAACTGGACCAGGACCGGCGCCGAGCGGCCGGTGGGACTGGAGGGCGCCGCTGCGAACATGGAGGACGGCGTCGTGGCAGCATGGGACGAGTCTGTGGGACGAGCGCGGAGACGTTCAAAACAAGGCGGCTGTTTCAACCGAGTCACCAGCTTAAATTTAGCAAGCGACTGAAGTCGATTCACCGCATCCTGATCAGGGGGCGATTCACACGCATCGGTCGTTTCGGTAGTGAAAATTTAAAAAGCAAAACATCTGGAAACACTGAAACACGCAAGGGCCGTACTTTCTCACCTGGCGTCCGTGCAGCTGCGCCTGTGATCTCGATGTGACAGCTGACCGGCTGCAGCCTCTCGACGTGCTCTCTGCGGCGTCGGGTTTCCTCTGCGCGGGGGGCTCGTCCATCCGAGGCAGGAAGTCGCAGTCACACTCACACGCACGCACACACACACTCTCTCTCTCTCTCTCTCTCATGTGGGGAAGCTGCAGTTAGTTTGTGAGTTGACGTCCCTTCAGCTTCACTCAGTCAATGAAGAAACAAAATGCACAAGAAACAGAAATAGTTTGAAAAGTGGAGTTTGTATTTATTGAACATTTTTGATAAAATACAGTTTGACCCCTTCACAAGAAGCTCTATCAGAATCCCAGCAGCAGGTGGTCTCAACCCCCCCCCCCCCCACGCTACAACAGGGGGGCTCTGAGAAACTCAAGTATTCAGAGGGGAGAAAAAGAAACTTTGGTTTTGTTTTAGTCTCTCCGCTGCTGATATGAGCAACATTGTTACATTGATGTTCACGTAGTTATTGAGTTCCTGAACTAAGCGTGGGGGGGGGGGGGGGGCTCCTAAAGGGAGGTTAATCTACAACGCGTGTTCTGGGCTACGTGGCGTCGGCCGTGTGACGTTATTATGTGACCACGTGACACAGTTTACATCCGTTACGGAGGATCATTCTGTACACTTTACCCCTCCTTCAGCGCGCTCAGCACGAGCCGGTGGAACAGCTGGCAGCGGTGGGCGATGTGAGGTCATCCGGGGGTCACAATAAATAACAGAAAAAGATCCAGTGTAAAAGTCCCCAGAACCCAAAAAATCTACATGAAATCAAACATTCAAATGATCAGTTTCCAGTACTTTCCGCATACAAACAGGAAAAGTACAACATTCAACAACTGTGTCCTACAAAATGTCAAACATTTAGAGGCAGTAAACAAAAGAAAACTAGTTCCCGCGGACGGCGGTGAACCGGTTGCAGCGGCTGCGACGGTTGGTCGGGTTCTTAAACGGGTTCAATGACTGTAAACAAACGGTGTTTCAAATCTCTTTTCCTTCGTCACGAGAGGAAACCTCGGAGGGATGTTCGCCGTGTTTGACTTGACTTCCTGTCTACAGACGGTAGTGTTATTTGTGAATTAACATTTCAAATGAACTCTATCGGCCTTTTAAAATTGATTTTCCACCAAAAGAGCGACAGAGAAACGGATTACTCTGACAGCGTGTTGACCAGCAGGGGGCGCAGTTGAGTCAAAGTGCATTCTAACAGATGGGACTGAACCATTTTTCCAAATGACATATTTAAAAGATTGAGGTACTAAATGTATCAGCAGTGTTGACTTCCTCTCCTTCTTTGACCCGGTAGTGTAAACAGAAAAGAAGAAAAAGTGCACTATATACAAAGAATGACGATTCAAATAATTTAAAACTGTATATACATAAAAAGAAAAACGAGAAGGCAAAGAGTGAGGTTTGAATGGTTAGTGCTGATGCCTCCTCGCCATCTTGCTCGGCCTCAGCAGAAGCTTCATGCGACTGGTGGAATATACGGCGTTCGTCTGGCCCGCCTGAGGCCGGGCGCCTGTGGGAAGCGGCGGCGCGGTCCGGTGCAGAGGTCCTAGTAAGCGGCATGCAGATTCACGTGGATCTAAACACTTTAAGTGACGGATGGCAGCGGTTTGTACAGCGAGCGTTTAGCGCGGAAAGGACTCGTTTTATTTTGTAGTGTTCTCTAAATAAAAAGTATGCTGCAGGTGCAAGTGTTTGATCTCGCTCGGAGCTGCGAGTGTCGGTCGGGTCGAACCGAGCTGCAGGCAGCCTCTCCTCGGGGGGGCCCGCCTCCCGTCGCTGACTAGCCAATCAGGGAGCTGCGTCTGGACAGGTCCACGTTGCTGGCGCTCAGTCCCCTGCAGTCCGTCAGGCCGGAGCTCGCTTCCTGAGAACCCATCAAGTTGGGTTAAAACTACTGTGATGTTTGCTGACCAGGTGCAGTTTAGTTATTAAGTACAATACGATGTAATATGAAGCGTTTCTTACATTATTCATACTGCAGAGGAGTGTAATACAACAACAAACCATACCTGTGTGGTCTCCTCAGTGCTCTTGTTGAGGAAGTTGAGGGAGCTCGCTCTCTTCATGCTGAGAAAAACAATGATTACAATAATTAAAAGCATCAGAAATATTAAAGACAAATGTGAGGAACCGTTCGGTTAGAGATTGACTGTAAATAATGGTCAGCTTGTTTTGTGGTCGACCTTGTGATGAACATTGGATATCAAAGAAAAGGCAGAATGACACAATGGCGCTCATTAGTCGCAGACGCTCGGGAGTCCTCTCACCCCGGGTTGCGGGGTTCTTGTGGGCCGCTGCCCTGCAGCTTCTTCACCAGCATCTCGCTGCTCCTCCTCAAAGCGTCACGGATCTTCCCGAAGGAGCCGCTCCGACGCAGAGACCCGCTGCCGTCCTGAGGAGACAAAAAAAAAAAAACACTGCGTCAGCTTTAACCGCAGACATTAAATGTGATCGGGCTTTGGGGTTCCGGCGTCGCTGACCCCGTTCCACTCGGCGGAGTCGTCGCCCTCGCCGTCCCCCCGCTGGCCCCCCTGTTGGTTATTTCCTTCCCTGCTGTGTCGCCTGTCTCCTCCTCCTCCGTCCTTCAGCAGCTCCACCACCTTGCTCTGGTTGATGGCATCGATCCCCTGAGAGACACAGTGGAGGAGACTGATTAAAAAGAGAATCATAGGCATATTACAGCCTTTTCAC